>OY282598.1:0-1200000 GCA_958298965.1 Chrysolina haemoptera | reverse complement strand
CGTTTTTTCTTTGGCATGTATAAGTGAGACTTGTCTCACTAGCCTTAAATCGTTGCATATGGTCCAAAGAGGGTACTGATTCCTACTCCAATTTTTTTTCTGATAATACATGATGTCGAGATGTTATGTGCCGAGTTTCAGAGTGCTACGATTCATTCTTCACTTTTTGCTCGAGTTTGTCTGTCGTTACTGGATTACATCAAATGAGAAAATATCTGAAGAATTGTTTGCCACCCACATTTCTTGAAATGAAATTCTATATGACAATGCGTTACGATATGTTCTCCGAGATTATTCTCGAAGTACTTTGTATTTCATTCCCCGATTTTTCCTTTCTTGATTCTGGTGATGATTGCCTCTGTTATGTTGTTTCAAGCTTATCATTTCTCTTTTTTCTTTCTTTTGTTCGTTCTACAGTCCTGTGAGTATTGCCCGAGTTATTGTGGATAGTGTTTCCACCTTCTAGTAAGATTTATGACAGTGTCTTAGCATGTCTTAACTTTTCATATTGACTTTTTTTCATCTTTAAATTTCAATTAAACGCTGTTTTTTTTTCCAAATTCTGATCATATTTTTCCCTTTCCTCCCTTGTCCACTAATTTTGTTACAAAATCATAGTTCCGAGAATTCGGCAAGCAAGCGGCAACAAGAACGAGTTCGATAACGTTGAGGCCATAGAAGTGGAAATCGAAGTCCACATAAGTTAATGAAATATAATTATTATCCAGTGAAATAGACAGATTATTGTATCAGTATATTTTAGTTGAATAATTAGTTTAATGGAATGCTTTTTAATTATCCAGTATTTTTCTGTAGTCACGAAACCCAATATCATAACTATATGGATTCCTTTTCGAATAATAATTCAGAAAAAAATTACTTATAGTTCGGTGATATATTTTTTGTTCATAATGCCACCCTCTTCTGCCGTTCTGAATAATTTCTTGTATAGAATGTACTCAAATAAATTGGCTGGGTGCTGATATTACCGAATTGCTTTTGTTCGCCACATTTATTTGTTTTATCACTTGCTTTATGTTTTGGAACGCATATTGGTGTTTTCCATGCTTATGGAAGACTGTATTTATAGCCAAATTGTGAATATACAATAGGGAGCCATTCTGTACAACCTTTCAATATTGCCAAGTGATCTTACAAATAACAGTTATCTATAAAATACGACGTCTAATTTTCGGTATATGGACTCCACCATAGTTATGACTTAAATAAATACAAATAAATGTTAAAGTCGTTTTGGGACTTGGCAAAGGTATAAAAGTGAGATTTTTCAATAACAATTTTATACATGAAAACAGATGTGTGAAGAATTTTCTTTATAAATATAAACATGATTGGCAAATCCTCAATTACTTATATATTCACCTTGAACCATCGAAAATAACTTATATAAATCTACTGGGGGAGATAAAAGAAATGACTGAAAAAATTCCGAATAGTGTAGTGATAATTTTGGCAGATCATTTCAGTAATGTTAAAAAATTGTCTATTCAAAAACACAAAAATTATCTTTCAGAAAAATGTTTTTATATTTTAAGGGATTTCTTGACGTAAAAAATATGTGTTTGTGTTTTTGTTTGTCTTGTATAAAAAGTACTTTTATGCACTAGCGGGCGGTAAAGTACACTTTACTGTCCGGTCCAGCAAGCGTAAAGTGGCACTTTACCGCCCGCGGGTGCATTATGGCCCACGGGCCTTAAAGTAGATAAAATTCTCAAATTGTCTATATTTACACATCCTTTCATGCAAGTGATGGCCCTCGGCTGACGCCGCAGGTCATAAACGCCTACTTGATACATAAATAACTATTGTTTTATATTGAACAATCACTATATGTATATGATGTATTTATTTTTATGTCTAATTCAGAAGCAATCATACACATCAAGGATGGAACTGATGGAAATATTTCTTCTGCGGTAACACTTTGACATAAACCTGCCATTTTGATTTTTGTTCGAAAATATGAATAGGATATTCATAAAATCTGTTGTGGAATCATCTGCGGCTGAAAGACAAACTTTCGTCGGTATTTTCCCACGTTCAATATAACCTCTTGGGAGGTATTCATGATGAAAAGGGGATCATTCTCCATGAAAATTGAAGAATGAAAAATATAATTTTTTTGTGATAATGATAGATATTGTGAAAAGAAAAGATAGTTGATTTTTTAATCACAAAAAGATTGCATTTTTCATTTTTCAATTTTCATGGAGAATGTTCCCCTTTCAACATGAATACTTCCCAAGAGGTATGGGGATCGACTTCTACTGATTTGAATCCAGCTGACAAGAGTACAAGGAAAAACGTCCTATGACTGGAATTTGTCGACTAGAGATATAATAAAAATGTTTTCCTCAAGCAGGGTGGAGAGCTTTAAAACTTATTAGAGATTGTAGTGTTTTGATATTTTGCTTTATTGAAAACAAGAAGTTGTTGACTGTCAAGTTGTAAAAATTTGTTATTACGAATCTCCCAGGTTTTCGGAGAAAACCCCTCAGAAGCAGATCTTGTGCGAGTAAGGGAAAGTGGAATCCTAACCACTTTATCTCCGTAATGGCGGAAAAATTAATTTTATCGAAAATCAATGAAAGAGAAATAGCTTGAACTATAACATTGTCAAATGTAATTCAATGTTTGTAAGAGGAAGTACCTAGTTGTTTTCTGTAAGATATTTGCCTGATATTTTCCACTTTTTGGGAATGTGTGAAGAGAAGAGTAACCATTTATTTCAGACCTCCGACACACTTTCGAACTGTCTTCGAATTCCTGCTTTGTGTGGTTAGAAAATCGCCCCTGTTGGACCTTTGGAAACCTGTCTTGGAAACTAGGCTAAGTGCCGCAAAGAGACCTTCTGAGTCATGTTCAGAGCATCAACTTACATGAGAAGTACCAGAAAGTTGCAAAAAAGGTGGAACCCATAAAGCACAAATTCACTGCTTAATTTCAAGACATTTTCAATGTTATCGCCAACTACTGTACAAATATCAACTCTTCCTCGAATACCACCTTGAAGTTTTATGTGGCCATTCATCATGTTTCTAATCACACTATAAAAAAATTGTGAATCTCTTGTATGGATTTCACGCATCATGATTGAGGCATTCCTAATAGATTCTTAATCTTAAAAAATGTTTTGTCTTCATCAGCCAGATAATGGCTTTGTTTTCACTAACACAGTTGCTTTTTCCGCCAAAGCTCAGAAAACTGTCGATCAAATCTGACAGTTATAAATCGACCGTACGCTTGACTGGCACTATTATGAATTATTGAATTAAAAAAGTTGGAACAAGGTCACGGCCATTGAACATGTTGTAAAATGTTTGGAGAGTAAGGAAGAATGACTGGCGCATAATATGCCCTGTTATTCTTTCCGAAGCAACTTCCGTATATTGGGGAAGTTATTGATTGGATCTGGAGCTGCAGTAATAGTGGGCAATTTCGACAAAGATCGGCTTTTTACTGTAGCTGTAACATTTTAGGAGAAAATGATTTTTGTCTGAGATATTTGGATGTTATCAGTTGTCGAGCCTTGACTGATGTGTAACAATACAGCAATAAAATCTACAGATATTATTTTTCGAATTGCGACAGTAACATAGTGAGTTTATCGAAAGCACAAGGTTTTCCATGTTTGATAGTTCATCTCACGAATTCCCGGAAAACTATTTTCGTAAAACTTGGACATAAAAGTTGATAATACCATTTATGTGGATTCAGGATAACTCAAAAATTATTAAGTTATAAAAGTTTCGTCAATATACAGAATTGGTTCGAGGTTTCCTACAGATAAAATGTGGGTCAGATATTTTTGACACGTTGGCACGTACGAGAGAATTTCACTTTGATAAATTCGGAATACATTGCTTGGCTCACAACAAAAACCATAGATGGTTCAGTAATATAAAATTATTATAAATTATTAATTAGTATACAGCAATTCAAAATTGCAACGGATTCAGAATCAGGACATCAAATTTACTACGGTTACATATTTTTGCTGAAAAATTTTTAGTTGTGAAAAAACTTTGTCACACTTTTCATGGAAACACCCCCGCATCTTCAGTAGTTTTTGGAGAAGAACTTTCAGGAGCGGTGAATGTACCATTATTCATTCTAAAACTTGTCTGGAGTTGAATTGAGTGACATACACTACCCGGCAGTGGCGATGAGAATATATTTTTTGCGAAAAAGGGACAATATATGTTCAACATTTCAATTTGCTGAAAATCTTTCAGTTCTGACATATTGTGATTTTTCTTACTTCCAGCAATGAGTCAAATCCTTGTTTGAAGCAGTGTAGCTCGCTCTACACTGCACGTCAGAAAACCAATTTTTGCGAAAAATAATAGTAGGCGGGATTAGAGTGATGTTTTTTGTTCGTGTTCAGGACATCAAATCTTTAACTGATACAAATCCTTTCTGAGGAATATTTCAATTTAACAAAATGTTGGAGTTTTTCCACTTTTCATGGAAACGCCAAAAGGACACCAAGGACGAGTCTTCAAAATTGAAAAAAAGTCGAAATGTGTTATTGAAACCTATCTCAAAAAATATTTTTCTTTCCTCTTTTATTTATTGATATTTATTACAGAAACAACAACAAGAGAAACTCATTGAAAGTTAATGACAATTCACAATGAGTTTCAATAACCGTTGCTCATTTTATGAATGGTGGGTAAATGAAATGATGGATACTCAGTAATATAGATCTCTCTAATAGAAACACTTCAATTACATATTATAATCAGAACACCTACTCAAAAGGAATCATTTATAAAAGTTCACACATGTATTTGGCCGTTTGTGCAAATGGTAATACTAATTCTTTTTGAAGTTACAAACGGAATAGTCCCACTCTAGAAGGTCCTTCATCCCTGGGGTTCATTAAAGTTGGAGCATCTGCCTGTTTGCCTTGTTATCTAATCCTTATGGATCTAATAATTTTTTTTTCTTACTAGCGCGTTTTGCAATATTCCCCACTACACAAAATAAAATGCCACTTTTAACACTTGTATCATAAATAACTATAATAAATTGATCCCCAGTCCACGACTAGTCATATCGAGAATTTGGTTCACAAGGCGGAAAAGCTAGGAACATTTCTTTCGCGTTTTATCACGCTTGCCACTTACTAGGGCTTTTGAAAAAATGATGAGGTTGCATCAGAACTCCCATTGCCCCGATCCACAGCTTCTGCTTGTTCCTTATTTATACAAGACGGAACGGTTCATTGAACCAACTCAAGAGGAACAAAGGGTCCACGATTGAAAACACTTTACGTCCACTTAATCTGGAAAAGGACTGACAAAGACCCACACGAGGACATTCTTCATATTTGGCTATCCGACCTTCACATCCCAATAGCATTTTTGCGGAATGCGAATTTTTATCGGGTCTGTTCTTTACGATCTTTTTATTTTTATGGCGTAGAGGAGATAGTGGGAATATTATCTTAAGAGAGGGATGATTTATGCGATACATGGTATACCAAAGGCTTGATCAGCAAGATGTGTTTGGGTTTGCGAATGTGATAATAAAACTAAATTATCAAATCCTTTTCGATCGCATACTTGATATCAGACCGAGAGCCAGCAACAAAAACACATATGATTAGCTGAAAGCCAAAACTTTTTTAGGAAATAACCACTGTTATAATTATAAATAACTAAGCAGTGCAAGTATGGTGACCTTTAGGTGTCTTTCAGGTGTGATTTTTCCACCAAAGGTAGAAATCCACGATGACCATGGTGACCATGATGACCATGCCATTCGCAGTCTGCGCAAAGGGTGCGACATCTACAATTATTCGGCGGAACTGTCAAAAAGTAGATCAGGTCTTTTTTGCTACAAGCGGTGGTGTGTTTATTTCAGTTATTTAGGACTGATAAATTTAATAGATTTTCACATGAGAATATCGGTATTCACTCGCCAGGGATAGACAGATTGAACCATGAAAGGGTATTTTCTTTGCAAGCAAATGAGTTGATCCTCGGTTGGTCCTCGTATTATCAACATTTAGCATGTTAAATTTGTGAATTCTGTTCTCTTTCATCATTATATTTTTGTTTCAATTCTAATTTAAATACGGGGTAATAACTCAATTTCTATTAAAGATTATCAAGTTTTGAAACGATCTTTCTCACCCCTTCAGAAAGTTATTTCTTCCAATCGACTTGCATCACAAACCTTATGTTTCTGATTTTTGTTCGAAAATATGAACAGGATGTTCATAAAATCAGTTGTGGAATCATCTACGGCTGAAAGACAAACTTTAGTCGCTATTTTCCAAATATAATTGTATTTAATTATTTTTGAAATACCGTCACTTTATATCATTTTAGTATCATATATTACAAAATTAGGATTTCCACTATCAACTAACTCGATAAAATGTCCTCAACGTAATTCCTTGGAATTTATTATTATTATTATTAATTCATTATTTCCTGCTAAATAGATATTTATTGGTGTTTCGTTTATAAAAAATTCAAATATTGGCTTTTGTAGCCTTGTTGAGTTTAATAGAGTAAGTCAAAAGTGCTAAATTCGCAAACAAAGTGAGTTTTGAGTTCCATTCAAAATTGGTATCTGAGGATTTTTGAGATCAGAAATTTAAATTTTTTTTAAATTTATAAATTCGAGATATCGAAGAAGTTTTGTGATCATGGTCCGATTCGAAACAATATTGGTTTTTAAGATCGTCTGGCAGGTGTTCAAAGTTCCGATGACAATCCAATATGACATTTTTTTGTTATAAAAAACAAAATGGCGGCTCCAAGATGGCGGAGATTTGTGGTAATGGTCCGATTCCATTCAAAATTGGTATATAAGGGTTTTCGGAGTCAGAAATTATGAATTTGTTATAAAAATCTATGAATTGAAAATGACGGCTCCAGGATGGTGAAACAGTTTTGGGATTTTGGTCCGATTCGATTAAAACTTGGTATGAGGGGGTTTTTGAGGTGAGAAATGATGAATTTTCTGTCGAAATTAAAAAAATTTCATTAGAATTTGGTATGTGGAAGTTTTCGAGGTAGAATTATGGTTCTAGTATCTTCAAAATTGGTAAATTGGGGTATTTGTCTAAGATCAGGAATGTTTCATCAGAATTCATAAATTCAAGATGGGGGCCCCTGAATAACAGACAAGTTATTATTTAGATGGCTTCCTCATTGAAGGGTTAGGTATAGTTCAAAACTTACAGGTCCTATAATAACCATGCTTTATCAAAAATCTACAGATTTAGTCGAAAGTACACAAAGAAATAATAAAAAAGCAAAATTTTATTCAAATGCTTCAGCAAACAAAAACTGATTTTTTTTTGGGCTTTAGGCGATATGCTCTTGAATCAGTAACTTACAAATGGCCTACATTTTCACATCTGATGAAATTAGTCTTTTTAGCGCATTTAAAAAAAAGTCTTCAAGTAGTTCTTTTTTAAAATCTCTTCTCCCTCTTTTCCGACTTACAAAAAAGTACGTAGAGTGTATATTAGAAGAAAAAAAAATTGTTATTGTGTGGTAATTATTATCCATATGATATTTTCTTATCAATATAAAAAATTGGGTAATACATTATACATATGGTAAGCCATATGACGGAAGTTTATTCATTTAGAGCTTGATATCGAAAATAAGAAATTTAACATTTCCGCTTATTGAACCAAAGCGGAAAATGCAACCACTTTTGTCCAACATGCTGAAAAATCTTTTTCCTACGAGCGTGCGGAAAAGTAACTTTTCCGCACGATTTTTCGTTTTGAAAGTTGTACTTTTCCGTACAATTTAAAATCGTGCGGAAAAGTTACTTTTCCGAACGATTTTTACTTTTCCGTACGATTTTTACTTTTCCGCACGATTTTTGTACTGTTGAAAATAAGGATATTTAGGACTAACTAAATGATCTATGTAACTATTCTGTCTTATTAGTCATTTTGTAGCATTATTATAAAAACTTTTTTATTAAAAACCTTGTTTTTTCACAAATAAGATGGACAAAAACACTCGTAGGAAAAATATTGTACCTAACTCTTACGGAAAATGTCTTTTCCGCCCTTAACGGCTTGCCCGAACTCCGCTCTGCGTCGTTCGTGCAACTGCCATCGCGTGCGGAAAAGTACTACTTTCCGCACTTGTTAGGTAAATAACTATTTCCTACGAAAAGTTTCTTTTCCGCACGATTTTTACTTTTCCGTACGATTTTTACTTTTCCGCACGATTTTTACTTTTCCGCACGATTTTTGTATTGTTGAAAATGAGGATATTTAGGACTAGCTAAATGATCTATGTAACTATTCTGTCTTATTAGTCATTTTGAGCATTATTATAAAAACTTGTTTATTAAAAACCTTGTTTTTTCATAAATAAGATGGCAACAACACTCGTAGGAAAAATATTGTACCTAACTCTTACAGAAAATGTCTATTCCGCCCTTAACGGCTTGCCCGAACTCCGCTCTGCGTCGTTCGTGAACTGCCGTCGGGTGCGGAAAAGTACTACTTTCTGCACTTGTTAGGTAAATAACTATTTTCTACTAGCGTACGGAAAAATCTACTTTTCCGCACTCATTTTAGTTTTGAAAGAGTCACTTTTCCGAACTAGTGCGGAAAAGTAGATTTGTTTAGTTTTTGCGGATTATACTGACATTTAAATATTGCGTCGCAGAAGGTTAAAATAGAAAGCTTACCAAGTATGGTTGTATAGTTTATTATATATTTAATAATGAATGTTCTTTATGTTAACTTTTGGGTGTTTTTCCGCTAGTAGAAAAAATAGTGTACCTAACATGAGCGTGAAGTGTCTTTTCCGCACGCTATTTCTGCAATCACGTGCGGAAAAGTATCACTTTCCGCACTTGTTAGGTAAACTACTATTTTCTACGACCACATGGAAACATGCCCATTTTACGCGCTTTATCGATCAAGGATCACTTTTTCATTTCTACATCGCACAATGTACTGTAATGATCGTTGCAGTACAGGACATTTCATTTCTCACGACTTTCATGAACTACTAGACTGTCATTTTTATGATCATAAATAATATAAGATCGAATCAAGTTTGTAAACGTTCTAATAATTTGACATTTCACATCAGTATTTACAAAATTCGTTTAAAAAAATAAATAATCGAAAATTAGTAGTAGTAGTGATGATTTGACAATGACACAGCTAATTTCAATATAATGATTGATGACAATTTCATCATACTATTATGTGAGCTCGTAGCAGCGAGGGAAGAGTGGGGGACCGTTCAGGTTTTGGATAGTAGGGGTGAGGGTTCAAATCCTACATAACCCATTTTTTTTCTATTTTGAAATCGATTAGTGTTCGATTTTTAATATAACTTTCAATATTTGTATCTTCAATTCCTCGTTTAGGTTGTATATTTATGGAAATCATGACGGCAGGGAAGTTTATGATAAAAAGTGTTATTGCGTTGAAGCTTTGTTTCTGATTCAGATGGTCGTAGAAAAAGTATAGTGTATATACTATTATGATATCTTCTAAGATATCTTATGAAATTTATTCTGCACGTTTCGTACGAATCGATTAACACGTTAAACACACAATACAAAATACTATCAAGAACTTAGACATTATTCAATTCGCTGAACTTAATCAGGCTAATAGATATACCACTTCGTATACGGAAGTCTGTTTATCTTCAGAAGTTTACCATCTGATTACTGAAATGTAGCCCAAATCGAATTTAGAGCAACTTACTATACTATCTCTCTCTCTCCGCGATTCTGATATACCGCAGTACAACCCCATTTTTACGTATCCCTATTTCCGCATTCGAATGACTTCGAATATAGACTCAGAACCCCCTAAAATGTGTCCTTCCGGAGTGCTCGCTGACCTACATTTCCTCTAATCTGACAGCGACATTCAGTATTTATTCCCATCAACAAACCCCCGAATTTGAAGTTGCAGTGCCTACGGCAAGGAGCAGAAATAAATCAATGCACCTGTGTCAGCCGCTTTCTGGTCGAAACCGGGTCAGGACCCTGTCGGGTCATCGCGCAAGCGCACTGTTTTTACTACGGGAAATCGTACTTTCAACCTCACCGTAAATGCAACCTACATACAACTCTTAACGACCGAGCAATATTCAATATCAGGGAAGTGAGGAAATGCCGACAGGAAGTTTATTTCAACACGTGTATTGGATTAAACTTTGAATCTGTTTGAATATTTGGGATATTTAGAATATAGTAACTAGAATTTCGAAGTTGAAAAACCAAATCTTAAACACAAGTATGCTATATACAAACCGACAAATTCCTTACCTCCTTTCGGGGTGAAGAGTTTTTATCAATGTACATGCTAAAATGCATCCCCACTAATATGAGGGGTGTCGAAAGCAGGAGAAAAATTTAAATTTATATTTTTTCTTCAAAACTCCTGAAAATCAAAACTTGCTGCACTAATTTAGATTCATCAAAGGTATTACCACGATAAAATCACTCGTCTTACGGACTCGTATCTAATTTGTATTTTTTTTTCAATGCTTTTCTGCTCTGCTCTGCTCTGCTCTGCTCTGCTCTGCTCTGCTCTGCTCTGCTCTGCTCTGCTCTGCTCTGCTCTGCTCTGCTCTGCTCTGCTCTGCTCTGCTCTGCTCTGCTCTGCTCTGCTCTGCTCTGCTCTGCTCTGCTCTGCTCTGCTCTGCTCTGCTCTGCTCTGCTCTGCTCTGCTCTGCTCTGCTCTGCTCTGCTCTGCTCTGCTCTGCTCTGCTCTGCTCTGCTCTGCTCTGCTCTGCTCTGCTCTGCTCTGCTCTGCTCTGCTCTGCTCTGCTCTGCTCTGCTCTGCTCTGCTCTGCTCTGCTCTGCTCTGCTCTGCTCTGCTCTGCTCTGCTCTGCTCTGCTCTGCTCTGCTCTGCTCTGCTCTGCTCTGCTCTGCTCTGCTCTGCTCTGCTCTGCTCTGCTCTGCTCTGCTCTGCTCTGCTCTGCTCTGCTCTGCTCTGCTCTGCTCTGCTCTGCTCTGCTCTGCTCTGCTCTGCTGTGTTTTATTCTATTCTGAACTGCCAAACCCTAGAGAGCATACGTTATAAAATCATTACACTTTTTGGCAGCGGGCGCTCAGCCTATCATTTGTCCACTCATTTGCCTAAAGAAAATGTGAAGGATAATACGACCACAAACTCTTGTAAGTACGCCACTGGTTTACGAAAATTAAAAATTATGACTTTATTATCACATTGATAAACCTAGATTAGTGTTTTCATCACTATACATCTTTGATATTTTACCGATGAGCAATAAGTTAATATTAATTTCAAAAGATAAAAAGACCACTCGTTTTTTTTTAATTTTCATTATAGGTAAAATGAGGCGAAGTTGTAGTTTTGCCATGTTGATACCAAACTACAAGTTTTAACAACTCGATACTTTCCTCAAAAAAAAAAATTCGACTTTGCTAATGAAAAATGGTGAATCCGAAATTGATTTGAGGTGGCGAATCTCAGTTTTGCATGCAACATCGCCAATAGCACTGGAATAAAAAATATCAAATATACCTTAGAACTTTCCAGATAAACCCAGTTTTTCAGCTATAATCCCTGGACTAAATGCAGTTTCATATTTAAGTTGACGTGTTTCAATTCTTCAAGTTGACTACTATTGACGAAATACTGCTTTTTTTACTTCACTTACCACTGTATATCGTCAATGCAGAGTAATGTAAGGATTGCAAGGATTTCCCAGCGTAATCCAGGGCAACCCGTTAATTAATACTTCACGTCATCTCAAAAATTCCAGATTTTTCTATCCCTGCCTTTCACTTCTAGATTAATCCTTCCATTGAACGTCTCATTTCCTTCGGTTCAGGTAGGGAGACTTCTCTTCTTGGGGAATAATGAATGTCTACCACGCTACGAGAACTTCAAAAGATGCAATTTAAAAGTTCACAGGAAGGAAATTTCAGTCAATAGTTTGTTAGGGACATTCTTTCACTAGCTTCATGCATTAAATCCGGTTTTGCATTTCCGGTTTTTTTGTTCGTGAGATTTAATTCAGGTCTAGAATGTCTTTCTAGACTTTATTTTCCAGCTATTTGAATATGAATAAGATATTTGAAATGAAGCAATGTAGTTCCTTTGGAAATACTAGAAAGCTTTTTATATCTATAAGCGGGGTGCTGATAATATAGCCTCTAGATAAAATAATTTTTTCTACAAACGGCAAAAAATCTTTCCTTTCTTTTCTATTTGACGGGCAATTGCGGCTGAAAAGCTGCAAACATCATTCGACGCGAAATTTGATGTTTAAAAAAAAATCGCGCTTTCCAGGCACTCAAATCTGAAGCACAACCTAGAAACCCTCGCAGACTTATATCCCCGTTATTCAGAACCCCCAAGAGGGGTTAAAACGATTTCCAGTTCTCGAGCAATTTTTAGGAGCTAGAGCACTAATATGCCTGGGCTATGTGGAAGTTTCTTGAAAATACAGTATGTTCTCCAGATTTCTCTCTGTGTGTGTCTCGACTGATACAGAATTTCAGCATTTTACCACTCTAAAATAATATTCATATTGCAAAATGAACCCGTAACAAGATATAAAGACAAGCATACAACCCTCTCCATTTCCATAAAAACATTCTAACATATCATAGGCACATAAAAACGCACATAGAGAGACCGAAGAGGAGGAATTACCATTTTGTGCGTGGGTTGAGAAAAAAAATTCAATTCTCTTTCTGCTTATTTCTCATATTCATGGGCTAGGAGAACAATGGGCACGCGAAGAGAGTCTGCATTTTAAAATTCTCAGAATTTGTTTCGGAAGTGGAAAGTACCCCGCAAAAAGTTCTGCACTGACTTTCATCACGAGACGAAAATATTCATAAGAATCCTATAAAAATTGGTCTATAACATAAAATTGTTGCAGCGTCAGGACGCTTTACGCCGTCGCCAAATGAGCCGACAGCATGTTGCAGAATGTGAAAATGCGAGAAAATCCATAGTGCATGAGACGGATAAAAACTTTCGATACCTTCGATACACTGTAAAAAACGAAGGAGAATCCATTTGAATATACCCAAATAATAGAGATGTGCAGTATGTGATTCCATTGGCGATGTGAATGTTTTGTAATAATACAATAAATCACTTTAAGATCATAGAGATTCAGTAAAGATAAATAATATTTTGTATAGTAACAGTACGAAGGTAGGTATATACTACTGCAATCAAAAAAACATGTGGTGACAAGAAACAAAATTTTTCCCAGGGTCTTTTTGCGATGGCGATACCTTTATATAAAAAAGTGGAAAATTCAGAAAATTATTGGCCATTTTCACAGTTTGTGTGAAACCATTTTTAGTGTGTTAGAGAGATCAACCTCCTTCATTATAAGATTCTGTCTTTTACCAGACGAACATAATGGATTTAGAAAATTCAGATCAACCAAAACACCAACAGAAAGAGATGAATGCTATGACCAATCAAATATTCGGCCCCGCCAGAACTTTCAGCGGCGGCTAAGCGTGAACCTGAAATTTGATGTCGGCGTTCAATCACGTTTTCTGAGAAAACGAGCACATTTCATAAGAAATTACTGGGAAAAATTTTTGTAGAATATTGAATTGTTTTTCACCATGTTGAGTTGTTTTTCCGATAAATCATATACTTTTGAATATTACAGCAAAAATCTATTTATATATTTTTAAACGAAAAAAAACCAAAAATCTGTTCTACCCCTGGAATATTGGTAAACAATTTTTTTTTTCGTGTTTATCATGGTTCCAACAACTAGCATACCAAGTTTGGTGGTGCTACAATCGATCCTCGTCTCAAAACCCAATCGTACTGGATTACAATTATTATTAAGACATTTTCATAACAGAAGGAATCTAAGAAGTAAGGATTGATTATTAATTCTTCAAACTCGTTCATAGATATTGTTGGTGGAATGTAAATAACTAGAATGAGAATGCTGAAATTGCCAATCAGTTTTCCACCAATCACATACAGTGTCACACATAAAGTTCGCCACTTATATGGAAGTTTTTTTATTAATAAATAAAATGAAGATTTGACTTCATAGTTAGTTTGTGCTTGAGAAATGAGTGAAAAACAGCTGCCTGTCAAATTTGACATTGTTTTCGAAAATCCTCGAAAAATCAGTTTTTTTTTGAAAATTTCGAAAAAAGACAAGGGATTTTTTTTTAATTTTTCGAATCTTTTGCTTTATCGATTCGAACAAAACATGATTCAAATTTCATAATTTTGATGACTACGAGACTTCATCGTCATATATTGCCCAGAAAATACCCACATTGGTCTGTTACCAGAAAAATAAATACTTGCACCTCTAGAAATTCGTCTTTGTTGTTGCAAAGTTCATCTAGTTTTTTCATTTTATTGTTAAACTGATTTGGATTTTCAATACATGGACGTTAATGTGTCAGTGATCGGAAAAAGATTTTTTTTTTCATTCCTATTATACTCGTATTTCTTTTTTTAATAAGTTTTTATCCAAATTAATTAGTTTGCTGGGTAGTATAATACATTGAAGTCTCGTATTTATCAAAATCATGAAATTTGAGTCATATTTCGTTCGATTCGATAGAGCGAAATATTCGAAAAATCAAAAAAATTGGAAAAATCGATGTGACAGTAGAAAGTCCAAATGTGGAGCAAAGGTAAAAAATTGAAAACTGACCATAATTTTTCTTGACTTTATTCGAAATTTTCAAAAAAAAAAACTGATTTTCAAAGGATTTTCGAAAACAAAGTCAAATTTGACAGGTTTAGAGTATTTTCATAAAATTTATTAATAAAAAAAAAAATTCATATGTTGCGAACTTTATGTGTGACACTGTTATACATGGTGTTACAGAAATGATCTATGCTCTGTGAATTTGAACTTGAAATTATTCTGGAAAGCTATTGCTACGCTTCCTTCTCTTGACGTATTCGTTTCAATCAATTTCCTGTCACATCTGAGTAAGTTTTAATGGTTAGAAAAGTGTTCAGCATCAAACACAGATGGAGAAAGTCACGTTTCACTTGAACAAATGATATAAAGCGTCACGAGAAGAGACTGCGATGAAGAAGACATTTATTTTCGAATCTAGTCCACGAATCCATATTGAATTATTCAAAGAAGGTTGGTTCATTTCGCCATATTCATCCTCATCTTGATTAAATAGTGCAAATCTAGTGAATTTGAAGACCCTAACAACATCGTTATTGCCCATCTCCATGAAAATGCAACCGAGATAACCTCACTAAAACTGAATGAAATTGAATAAATAGCTCCAGAAACCTTGTCACAGATTCCGCTCTTGAACCCGATATAAATCACTTTTTTTCTCCTCAATCCTTACGTTCGACCTTCCACGCGCTCCGTTGTCTGCGAAAAGATTTTGATTAATCGTTTTCGTATCCGCCTAATCGTTGGTAACCTCGAAAAAATCAATCGCTCGCAATTGAGAAAAGTTTTCAATCCTCTGGAATTACTGCCGTATCATTTGGCAAACAAAATGACATTTTAAGAGTTTTTCGTCTTCACGAAGGAGCTGAGATGCATCCATCCTCGGTACGCTGGGTCAATGGACTTTCCAGGGTCGGTCCATGCTCGAGTGGGCGCTGGAAGGGTTTATAATAATCGAAACAAACAGACTCTTGAATTTATTTTCTGGTTTTCCATCAACGCTGCATTTACGTTCATCAGGAAACCACAGTTGTTTTGTTTCCTCAAGGCAGTTCTTTCAAAAGATGGGTATATAGGAAATCAAAAATATTTTCACCTAATGATAGTTTCACTGAATTTCCTGTGCAACGTTTAATTTACTTGGGACACCATTAGCTCTATTTTTTTTAAACGAATCTTCATTTTGTCTACTCTTTTGACTGAACACATTCAGTAAAGTTTTTTTCATGTTCTATTTCCCACCTAAAAGAAAATCCTGTACTGTTTAAAGAACATCAGGGACTAAGGGAACTAAGGGAAAGTAGCTGGGAATTTGTCTTCATTTTCTGCAGGATGTGTGCCTCAGGGAACACCTCTCGATGTGATCGTTGGAAGAATAAGCATGTCACCAAAGTCACGACAAAAAGATGCGAGGACTGATGTCAGTCTCTTTGGGACCGCTAACGGTGGAACGATCGAAATATTTATAAAACAAATACCGATCTCCTTCCTTTCTGCAAGCATCACCGACGAGACGAATGCTTAACTATTAGACAGAATCTGTAGTTTCTGTGCGTCTTTACTTGGGAATAAAGGTTGTAGAATACTCAATGGGGAACAATAAATAAACACTCGTCACTTTATCAGTACTGTTGACAAAAGTGACTACAACATTTTATTGAAAAAGTTGGATTCCTTCATTCTATTTCATGCAATTATGAATCTGTATGCTTCAAACTAAAACAGCGTAAACAATATAATGTGATTCAACTGAATTTTCCTTTGAGGTTGGGTGCTTCATGTTCTGAGCATCATAATTTTTGTAATGATCTGAGAACTTTTTATTGATGATTTCAAAATGTATCACAAATAAAAAAAATCAAGAATCGCAAACTATTCCTTAATGATTTTAACATTACATGTCAATGGTCGGTCGATAGTTTTTCTCTAATGGGTAAGACATAACTGCACCCCGGTCTCATACCACAATTGTAAAAAAAAATTTTTAGAATTATTTTTTCCGTCGCCCCCTTACGAACGGCAGCCCTCAAAAGTCGAAACTTGTGCGAGCCAAGGATTAACGAGGTCTTACCTTTTAACGTGCGATTCCTAGCACTTTCTCGGGCCATCAGATGAAAATCTGTAGTCGCTAGGATTCGAACCTAGTACAATATTATACTAATACAATATACCTCAATGAATTGCAAGTACTCATTGGAACAACTAAGAGAATAGTTAAATAAGTAATAATATGAAGTTGACTGGATCTTGGTATATTGCTTTTTTCATGAAAGAATTATCCTTGTTTTCATTATTAATATAAAGTATATTCTCTAGTATACTGAAAATCACACTGCAACGAAATAACTCCGAGACTGAATTGAAATTGAGACTTTGCGGTATTCGTCTTGCTTGGCGACATTTTTTTGCTTGGATGTGACAACTTAATGGCGCGTCAGAATGAATGGAGAAATATTCAGGGAGAAGTAACTCACTTCATTTTATTTTCTCGTCTTTGACTACGTCGTAGCGTGATTTCGATAATCAAGCGAATTAGAAGTGGAAAATATCGGAAAAAATTACAAATCATTTCGTCTGATGAGTGAGATTGAGTTCGTACAAAGAATCGTTATGGGGGATTTTTGAAAACGATTTAATTTTCAAGCGATTCAAAGTATGAATTATTCGTTTACAGATGAAAGCCACGAAATCGAAGAGTAAACGAAGAAACTCAAAAATCTGAATTGAAATTTTTCAATATAATGATGTTTTTTCCTGTTATGCCATTAATTATTTATTCAGTTGTTAAAAGTTCATGTCTAACATATTTTTTTTTGTCTGAGGATATTGCCGGAAGGTTTGTCTTTTGAGTAGTTACTCCTGTCGAATTTTTTATTGTTTGACTTAACTGAATTTTGAAAAACGTCATCAGATTTATCTTCATATATAATTTTTTTGTACGTGTGTATGCCAATAAACTCTTTCTAAAAGGTATGGAAACTGTACATACATATTTTGGAAATATCAAGTATCGACATATACAGAGAATTATTGTTTTGCAAACCCGTCTCTGCCATCTCGCCATCGACAAGGTCCCCATCGAAAATGATTGGTGCCATTTCTGAAACTCAGGACGGAGATTAAGTTTTTCGCAACTCAAACTTCTATATTTTCACTAAACAGCGTTCCTGTATATTTTCCATCGTTTTCCCAAATACTGCATTATTGACCTATTTATTATTATTTTTGCCAAAAGTAATTTTTGTTTCTGCGCGTTATTTTGTATTTGATTCAGTGTATCTATGGAGCCAAGCTGATTGGTCCAATTGAAGTACTTTGTATTTTGGTAAGTGTCTGTATCAGTCCTAACTGGAGCAATTCTCCAAAAAAAAATTTTTATCATATTATAATTTTACTGTAGACAATATTCTTGGTATGATCCAATGAACCCAATAAAGAAAAATCCAAAGGTGTAACATCGGAAACTCGCTGGCCAGTCTGTTTATTGAATATGTTCAAACAAGGTTCATCTTATTGCCAACTTCTTCAGAAGAACATCAAAAGAAATTTAACCTTCGTTCAAGGTCCCTTTCATACAGATGATGATGCAGTTCGATGTTGTACAAATGAGATTTGTGTTTTCTTGAATTCTGCTAAAACTCAACTGATTTCTAGCTGTTCCTTCAGCAGTGGCTCCAAGACAAGACTCAAGGACCATGAAACATCTACAGTTTTCTCACTATGCATCTCAGATCAGTAAAACTGAACATCATATCCTTGATAGTCAATCTTCAGAAGGAAGATCAAAATAATCCCGATACAGCATTCAAATTATATTATCGACTATTTTACGTCTACACAAATACTTTGGTGAGAAAATTAAACCAAGGAAGATAGAAGTTGATAGAAATTGCATACATTCTTTCATCGAACAACTGCTTTTCAATAAACTTGGTCGAATGAACTGCAAATGGTAACCTCTTCTGAGAGAAGAAGTTACAAATAGCACAATGGCAAAGTTTTTTAAGAAAGAGAAACAATTTCTATTTATTTATAACTGCATTGTCATTGAGTATTTCTCAATTGAAAAAAATCAAATGGAATTATATTGAAAATCTTATATTAACGCAATCGCAACTCTGAAAGAACAGCTTGGAGGAAAATTAATGTTAACTCAGAAAAGAAACAGCCTAAATTTAGTTCAACATCAAGGACGAGAACAAGCATTGGATAGAAAACTAATGGACAACGAGAGCCGATAGGAGTTATAGCCTACAACGAAGAAAAATGGAGAACAATATAAAAAACCCTAATGGGATAAAACTGAAGTCAACCCTACACCTTGCACCCGAAAGGGTGTAGGATTAAGCAAATAGTCCCATTTTGTTATTTTCCAATCACTTTTCTTCTACCCATTGAAAAAGTCCGCCATCTGCAATATCGATACGTATATGTTTTAAGTTGGAACTTAATCCATTCCAACAGTCGAAAAAACTGCGAAATTTCAACCGAAGTCCATTGCATTGGTCCGACATTCAATTAACTCCACAATTTTCGCACTGCTTCCACTTCATTTGTCCCGATATCTAATGCAGAAATGCCTCTCTAATCGGAGAATGTCCAGCTTTCCGAGCAATTTAATCGGATAGTGGAAATCAGGAATTAGTTGGGTTGAAAAACAATGACCATGACATGTTGGCAATGCCTTTCTGCTCTGATGGTTTTGTTCTTGGTCTGAGACAATGTTTTGTGATGCAGACGTTTCCAGTCTATAATTGGGGACGTCACGAAAGTAGCAAAAAGATCGAAGGTCGACGTTCAGTAAGAGGAAACCTACTTTCAAATAATTGTAAAAAATTGCGAAAAAACTGATATTTTGTCGAATGTGACATTGGGTGGTAGACAATTGAGAATAGGGCTCCATGATGAAAATTGTACTACAACATTATTGCAGTTGCTTCTTTTATTCAAAGGAACTTTCTCCAGTATCTCTGGAACTCATCTCTAGACATGAAGATATTTACTTGTAGATGATTTGTCAAGGTCTGTTTCAGTTAGGAAAATCAACCTAACGTCCTCAATTCGAAAATCACTTGTTAGATATTGTGTGCTCACGTGAAATGGATTGAAAATCCTACAAGAGATTAAAAACTGGTCTCACCATTGATATAAAGCCTCAATATGCATTTTCTCAATCCCATCGTAACATGGTTTCCAATAAAGTCGGTATTAGAAAACCGTCCGATATAATATACGATCTTTCAAATTTCAATTTAGTGGACGGTTAAACTCGAATTTCAATTAAGTTCAGCTGGCTGGTCTGGCGTCCTTTCTTTTCAGGAATATTCAAGGTTTCTACTATGTTTTATCTATCGATTTTACCGCTCCACCATCAACCAATGGCGTTTTGGCTTATTCTTGACAGGAGAAATCATTGAGATACAGTTATCCTTTTTCGTATCTTTGCATTCAGCATTCGGATGGAAAGTTCAGTTCAGTGAGTTTGTACGATTTTCTAGCATGGAATAGAATACAATCAGTTTACTGGCGAGCTTTTATTTCTAGAAAGCGTTTGACTTTTGAAAAAATAGTGGTTGAAGCAAAATTCAAGACGCTCTTACATAATTGATTTTATCGTCAATTCTCAATCAATCGAAGTTATATCAAACAAATGAAATAGTAAAATCGACAATGCAGAGGCGTTTCGTAGTTCTTGCCGCTCGTCAGTGACAGGGTAGGTCGGACAACATTAAAGTCTTCCTGACCCAGCCCTATGAATTATAATCCACAGTATAACTAATATTTCCTCACAAATAAAGCAGCAACTTACAGTAAAAGTCGGTCGTAGCGCCACTCGCGGTGAAACCAATAAGCAATCCCCGTAGCAAAGACACCAGCAAGTAAACAGAGTTCGAGAATTTTTGCCGGAGAGTATCAAATAAATAAAATAGTAAAATCGACTATGTCGAAGTACCTTTCTCTCCAAATATTTCCACAATGTGGTGGTCTTCCCGAGCCAAATAAAGGATATTTGCTGTATAATTATAATAAGCAATTGCAACTGAGTCTTTTCGGAACATGTGGCCACGATAAATGAACGACTTTCTTATCGACCTCTTATAGACTTCTTACCGACATTCACAACAATTCAAAAATCCTGATAGTGTGCACCCTTATTTCGGAACTCACTCTACAGGGTGTTCCTTAAAGACGTGCTAATATTTGAGGGGGTGATCCTTTGACTTATTTTAAGGAAAAAACTTTCTATAAACGTATGTCCTAAAAGTCCTAACTTTTGAGATATAGGGTGATAAAGTTTTGAAAAAAAATCAGTTTTTTAATAATAACTGAGATAATATTGTAGACGTTTTTATAAAATTTGGTACATGTCTTCTATGCAGTAAGGTGCATTTTTTAATGCACAAACATTTTCATTTTCTCAACCAGTGGCGTCCGTACGGGTTTTGCATTGAATATTTTTGGAGAAAAAAATACTACGCCACTGCTTTCTCCAAAAAAAAATACTTTTAAGATCCTCATTTATTTTTGAGCAAATTTAATCTCTTGAGTTTTCTTTGTCCGCCGCATGGTTTTCGCTTAAAAAAATAAAAATCGTTTTACTTCAGGATCAATTCCTCAAAAATCTGATGTGGTGTGGAAATGATTGTGCATCGACTTAAAGCAAATAAAGGGATCAGATTTGTTCCAAAATGAATGAGAATCAAAAAAATATGGATTTCAGCTTGTACAAAAACGAATTTTATTTTATTTTATAAAAGTAAGTTTAAATGAACGGATCAAATTCATTAATTATTGACAATACTAACACTGATTATAAAAATTGTTGGAAATGGCCACCTTCACTTAATAGGCATGCTTCCGCCCGTCTACGCATGGAATTACGCACACGTTGAAATATTCCCGGCGTATTTCGAATAGTTTCACACGAGGCAACTATTCGCTCTCTTAAATCTTCTAAAGTATTAACGTGAGTTTTATACACTAGAGTTTTAAGGTGCCCCCATAAAAAGAAATCTAAACTGTTGAGATCAGGGGATCTTGCTGGCCATTGCTGAGGTCCTCCGCTTTCAGTCGATGCACAAACATTTCCACACCGCATCAGATTTTTGAAGAATTGATCCTGAAATGAAACGATTTTTATTTTTTTAAGCGAAAACCATGCGGCGGACAAAAGTATTTTTTTTTCAGGGAAAGCAGTGGCGTAGTATTTTTTTCTCCAAAAATATTCAATGCAAAACCCGTACGGACGCCACTGGTTGAGAAAATGAAAATGTTTGTGCATTAAAAAATGCACCTTTATGCATAGAAGACATGTACCAAATTTTATAAAAACGTCTACAATATTATATCAGTTATTATTAAAAAACTGATTTTTTTTCAAAACTTTATCACCCTGTATCTCAAAAGTTAGGACTTTTAGGACATATGTTTATAGAAAGTTTTTTCCTTAAAATAAGTCAAAGAATCACCCCCTCAAATATTAGCATGTCTTTAAGGAACACCCTGTATAGTGGTGAATATTCCAATATTCTACATGATAAATCAATGTACATCACTTCCCATTGAAATTTCGCGTTTCAAACTTTTAGGACCGTAATCATTGTCAAATGAGCTGACTCTCGAACAAAACAATAAATAACACGAATTGCGGCAGCGTTTCCCAATTGAATTGTGAATTCAATCACCGAAATTCGACTCCTGTCTATACATTCATTTTCCTGGCTCTCTGGATGTGACGGCCAGACCAGTTTCATGTTTACACGCGCTGGAGACGTTCCATTGAGTTCATATTTCATTTTGGCTAATTGAATTCGCGGAAAAAAAATACACACAAAGTACCTCGTTTGTCAAAGAAACCTTCCACGGATGGCTCGCAAGGAAAGAGTGCTTGGATTTCCCGCAGACGGGCAGGCAGCACGATACAAATTATGCGGACTCACGGATATGTATTGCCCGTCTTGCTGATGGAAGTGGTTTTTTAGGAAAGTGGGAAAATAGGGAAATGAAGAAGAATAAGATGTATTTCATTTTGAATAATATTTTTGGAGAAATATTCAAACAAGTTTCACACTGATACAGAATTTGGCTTACGCCTTCTGATTATTGTCAAATATGGAATTTCAATTTTGGGTATGTTGTTTGGTACAGATTATAATCTTGAATTTCAAAAGGAATTTCACTGAAAACTCAAAGTCTTACCTCGATTAATAGTTTTTCCAAGTAAGTTCTTACAGTATCATCTTAACTTTGCAACATAGTGGGGGAGACTAGGGAGGCTTGATACACTAAACACTCCATATAAAATAATAAAAAAAAATATTTATCGTGCAAATTCTCTAAATGGGTTCCCTACACAACTGAGTTGCGGTCAATTTCAAATACTTCACAGATGTCAGTTTAGAATATACAATAAGTCATTAACTGTTTTACTAAAATATGCAAAGTGTATCAGTCCTCCCATAGTAAGGGAGCTTTGATACAATATATGGGAGCCTTGATACATGACTAGGTTTCTAGAATACTAAACATTACTTTATTTAGAGCGGCTGTTACCTCTTAAACTTCACAGTAATAGCTGGACTTTTCGAAAGAAAAAAGAGGAAAGAGAGTGTGGTGGTCGAAAACATTTTGACTTGGGATCCCATAAACAAGATTCGCTCCTACATATAATTCAATAAACTTGGGTGTCTTTCATTTGTCCATTCCATAATGTTGGAACTTAACCCACAAAACGCAGTGAACAACAAAGATGTAACAACTGATTTGCAAAAAACGTGTTTGGAAAATGTCAACAGTAGCGTTCGAAACGAATTCGCTTGGTTGGTTTACGGATCTGTCCACATCGAGCACGAATTTCCTTTGATAATTCGCTGATTTACCGACAGACGTCGGAACATGAACGAACACGAATGTGCTCGTTCGCTCACGTTTGATTCTTCGTGTAAAAAGGCGCGTATTCATACAGCGAACGAACGCGAACGAATGCAACCGAACAAACTCGTTCGGTTAATGTGGACGTCACGGAAAACAAGACCGAACATGGTTGTTCGCCTTCGTTAGAGTTCGCTCGACAGGCGGTACATCAAAAGAAATTTGTGACGAATTCGTTTGACCTGTGTTTTAGTGAGTACGGCTTGACAGCAGCATTCGGTTGTTTCATTGAATCCATATTTCTTGCAAAGCAGAGTTGCATTTATTTTATATATAACGGACAGGGATGCGTGGAAGGGGGGGCTCCCATCAATGCGGAAATCGCTGTCTACACGGACTGCTCCAAAACGGAGGTGCAGGAGCCGGCATTTACGGAACCAAGCCGAAGATGAAAATCTCACTGAGCTTGGGCAAACATGCGACGATATCTCAAGCGGAAATCGTTGAAATTGTGCACAAGAGCTAATAAGGCACGATTTTTCACGAAAAAACATTGCCATATACTCAGATAGCCAAGCTGCGATAAAAGCAGTCAACTCAATGCAAGTTACCTCAAAACTTGTTTGGGACTACATAGAAGCCCTAAAAAAGCTGGGCAGTCAGAACAGACTGACCCTAGCCTGGGTACCAGCACACACAGGTTATAGAGGCAATGAAGAGGCCGATACACTAGCCCGAGAAGGAGCAAGTAAGGCCCTGAATGGCCTAGAACCGTATTGCGGTATAGCAAAAGCTGTACTGAAAACAAACACCAAATCATGGATTCAACAGAAGTCTCAAGAATGGTGGAACAATGCACCAGGGATGAGACAGGCCGAAGAGTTTATCAAACAACTGCAGCCAACATTTACAGACTATCTACTAAGCCAGAAGAGGAACACTACTAGAATAGTAGTAGGACTTCTCACAGGGCACTGTAGGGTCAACAAACATATGAGTACAATAGGCCTGGCAGAAGAAATGCTATCCAGGTTCAGTCAGGGAGAAGAGGAAACATCAGTACACATACTATGCCACTGCGAGGGATTGTCAAGGAAAAGGTTTCTAACGCTGGGAGAAGAAAAACCAAGAGCTCCCAGATTCATGGGAGTTCTAAAAACTAGCCTGTGGAGTCTCGTAAAGAAGACAGGGCTAGACAAAGAACTCTAAATGATCTCGAGGACAAACACAATAGATCTGAAAAGGTCGCGGTGTAGAGGCTTGTAGCACGAAGGTCCCTAATATATAATCTAATATTTTATATCGAGTGCGGTATTATTGAACTAACCATTTGAAATTAGTGATGGAATGGAGTAATTCCGTTTCCTTCTCTACCTTAAAAGCTGATTATCGGATGCTTCACTTATAATCATATACGCTGCACTTGCAATTATTAGATTCTGCTGAGACACCATTTCTTTCTTTAGGAGATAAAACAATATACACCCGCGAACATAAACGAATGACTGTGAAAGTATTCCTTCGTTCGTATGTGGACACAATGCCAATTTTTGAGCAAACCCCGAACGAATTCGGGCGAATTCATTCGAGCGAATTCCTTCGCCTTCGTTTGCTGTATGAATACGTGCCTTAAATTACTCTAGCTCAAGAAAACGAATTCGTTCGTTCACTTTTGTTCGCCCCAATTTAAACGCACCTTTATGATCCCCACCTCCAAAACAAAACTCCAATCCTTAAAACACCAGCCAACTCCTTCACCTGGTACATTTCCGCGTTCGTTTCCTAGTTTCCGGCTGAA
The DNA here is from genome assembly GCA_958298965.1 of Chrysolina haemoptera. Lineage (NCBI taxonomy): Eukaryota > Metazoa > Arthropoda > Insecta > Coleoptera > Chrysomelidae > Chrysolina > Chrysolina haemoptera. The sequence goes on along the minus strand of OY282598.1, from coordinate 1,174,652 downwards.
TGGATTCCTATCCGGCCTACCCGGGCTGGCCTTGGCTCGGTTCGTTATCCTTTTCACCTGGAGTATTATTGACCGGGTCACTGGCCCAGTTGCACGTCGTGACCCACTTTTCCGCGTGCCTCGCCGATCTTTTAATATTCATATCGGATCTTTCAGTAGCGGGCTGGCCGATTTATTTGGATTATTGGGTTAAGTGGGCGATGTATGGAGTGCTTCGTGCGGAAGGCGTCATCGGAGCAATCTGGAAATATCGGGAGAAGGTTTTTAATGTCCTTTAGGGAATTGCTGGAAATTCTCCTGTTGACTAGGGCAACCTCAATGGTGTATAAGATTGGATAATATGATATTATGAAAGAGTGGGTGGAACGAAGTATCCCACTTCTCGATATCTTTATTGATTCAACATTCGTATTCCCCATGTAGCACCTCACATTGGCTGAATAGGACATTCATAAAATCTGTTGTGGAATCATCTGCGACTGAAAGACAAACTCTAATCGCTATTTTCCATCGTTCAAGATAACCTCTTGGGAGGTATTCATGTTGAAATAATTGTGTCACCACAAAAAAAAAAAACAGAACAGAAGGAAACTGTTAATTTCTAACTGAAAGAACAATCGCACAAAATATAGCAAAAGATATACTGATGTTAATTAAACAAAAAACTAAATATGTCAACTTTCAAACTAGAAAATACATTTTTCCAAAACACTTTCCTTAGAAGCAGAAGGATATCATGGTGATTTGAATGGAATAAAAAACTCAAAAACCAAAACGAAACAGTCAATTTACACATATTACCTATTAATTTCAGTAATACATTTTTTAAAGTTATTTAGCAAGATCTCGAGGTCTACCGATTTGGAAATGGATTAAAAATTTCAGAACAAAACCATATAGCACAATTATAATACTCCCTAAGCAGATGAATGAATTTAACATCTCAACTAGTATTTTCAGATTTTTTTAAATTCCAGTGGGCCAAAAAATTATAAAGCTATGAATATGCAAAAAAAATGTAGATCATTCAAGTTATTTCAAGTTTGGTTTGTGGATGAAAAACCAATTCATTCTTTCAACTTTTTTCGATATTATTGAAAGACATAAACTAACTCTCTGTAATTTTTTAAATATTTAAAGTAAAGCCGATGATGCAAACTTCAAACATGACACTATATATATATATATATATATATATATATACTATAATTTTTTGAACCAATTTTATGATCATGATTAATAATAATTAGTATTGGAAGGTGTGGATGGTGACTAAGGCGCTGCGACCTGATTAGATCTATTGTACCCCATCTTCTTCTGTTATCACAAGGTATTCTTGTTTACAGCAGCCCTTCAAGCCTCCATTCCTTCAGGAATTTTAGGATTTTGAGGGGGTCTACTCGCGGTATTTCTTCCACAGAGAGCTGCTATGATCCCAGTATATTCAATATTTTATGATGTACAGCGTAACACTCCATCAATATATGGTGGGCTGTTTCTGGATGTTCCCCACAGAATCTGCTGGTGCTGTCCTCCTCTAAGCCTAGCTTTCTTAGGTGTTCTTTGAGTTTGCAGTGCCCAGTTAGAAATCCCGTCATTGTCTTTAGACTTGTTTTGCTGAGGTTAATCAGTGTCTTCGATCTTGCTCGGTTGAAATTGCCGAGGAGATCTTTGGCTTGCCTCCGCCCTGGAAGTCTTAGCCAGTATGTTGCTCTCATTGCTTCTCCAGCTTTTTGAGTTCTTCTCGGAAGTAAGATTTTCCAAGTCCGCAGAATTGTTCTGGCCCGATCAATGGCGTTGAGGCGCCTTTTCGTGCCAGGGTGTCTGCTTGTTCATTGCCCTCCACTTCGACGTGCCCCGGCACCCAGAGGAGGGTCACCTTGTTGTTCCTGCCTCGATCATTAAGTTTGTCCAGGCATTCCCAAACCATCTTCGAGTTGATGTTAGAAGAGCTCAACGCTTTGATGGCTGCTTGACTATCGGATAGAATCACGATTTCCTTGTTCCGGTATTTCCTGTTGAACTCAACGTACCTTTTTATGGCGTGAATTTCCGCTTGATAAATGCTGGGGAACTGGCCCATGGGTTCCGAGTATTTGGTGCGAGGCCCAAAGACTCCTGCCTCAATTCCAAGTTATGGTATTCTTTCCCAGTGCTCGAAGGAATTCTATGTTTCATTCACGCTTGGTGTTTCGTTCCGTTCGAAAACATTTCTCGAAACTAAATTTACTGGTAATTTCGTCAGTTGGGAGATCGGCAAGGTGTGCACAGTCGGTGGAGGTTGAGCTCCTCACACCGTGTGCTGTCCCTTCCAGTCCAACTTTAGCCAACCTGACGTTTGCTTCCCGAGCAGTTCTCCTCACCATGATATGGAGAGGAGTGAGGTCCAGAATTACCTCTATTGCTGCTGTTGGAGTCGACCTCATTGCTCCTGTTATACAAAGACATGCTAGTCTTTGCACTTTCTCCAAGATTTCCTTTGTTGTGGCGAGCTTAGTTCTGCCGTGCCACACTACTGCTCCGTAGGTGACCATAGGTCTCACTATCATGGTGTACATCCATCGCAGTACTGAAGGGTTACAGCCCCATGTTTTTCCTGCAATGTTCCTGCACACCATCAGTGATGATTTTGCCTTATTAGCGATCTTTTCTACGTGTCTGTTCCAGAGTAATTTTGAGTCTAGGGTAAGCCCTAGATACTTCACCTCTTGCTGCCATTCTGCTCCGTCGAGGCGTACAGTCCTTGAGTGCTGAAACTATGTTCTCCTAGTGAATGGTACTACTGTGGTTTTTGATGAGTTAATTCTCAACCCCACCGATAGGCACCACCTTCTGGTTGTCTCTAGCTCTCTGTCTATGATATCGCAGATGGTTCCTTCGAATTTGCCTTTGGCCATAATGACTATGTCGTCCGCATATCCAAGGCAAGTGACCCCGTTCCCGGTTAGTGTTCCGAGTAATTCGCCTACTACGAGACTCCACATCAAAGATTATACTACCCCTCCTTGTGGGCACCCCCTGTTTGTGCTGATCTGCAAGCTGCTCTCGCCCACTTTCGTTTCAGCAGTTCTTGGCACATCCATCTGGATGTGGTTCTGTCCAGTCCCTTATTAATTTATTGCTTCATGAGAGTTGTTGTCGATTGCCCCCTCTATGTCTAAGAAGGCGCATATGGCCATTTCTTTATGTGATCTTTGGATACTTTCGGTAAGCAATTACGATTAATAATAATACTACTTCATTCATATTCACTTACATACTTTTGTCACGAAAATTCATTGAAAATTCGTTATCAAAAATAAACAATTTCTCATTCTAAATTCCTCGTCTTTCATCATCAGATAGAAAATGAATCAATTGAGCCTTATAAATAAACCAAAGATATTTTCCAATACGATTTGGGTCTCCGTGAGAGGTTTTTCAATTGATTCATTCGGATTATGGATAAAGGATATCTGGCGGTTTGTGGAGCTTCCATAGAGAATCCGGAGTTATCGTATACGGCAAGTGTGCGTGACGATTTTCAATTCACTTAGGAATTTGCGAGGAGGACTCGACAATAAGGTTGTGAATAACTCTATCAGTTTTCGATATATTCCGGTTGTCTTTTCGGTGTAGTGATTCTCAGTGAATGAAGATCAATACGAAAAATGAATTTATTCAGTTATATCTAGTCTAGAAATTGAATAGTTTCAGTTATATCTAGTTTAGAAAAGGATACATTTTAGGTTTCTTCAGGAATCGAAATTCTTGTACATTTCAAAGACACGACAACAGTGTTGATGAGTCTGAATCCGTATTATAAATGTCAACATCATTCAACTGGTCAGGAATAAAAAGGAGGAGGAAGAGGAAGAGGAAGAGGAAGAGGAAGAGGAAGAGGAAGAGGAAGAGGAAGAGGAAGAGGAAGAGGAAGAGGAAGAGGAAGAGGAAGAGGAAGAGGAAGAGGAAGAGGAAGAGGAAGAGGAAGAGGAAGAGGAAGAGGAAGAGGAAGAGGAAGAGGAAGAGGAAGAGGAAGAGGAAGAGGAAGAGGAAGAGGAAGAGGAAGAGGAAGAGGAAGAGGAAGAGGAAGAGGAAGAGGAAGAGGAAGAGGAAGAGGAAGAGGAAGAGGAAGAGGAAGAGGAAGAGGAAGAGGAAGAGGAAGAGGAAGAGGAAGAGGAAGAGGAAGAGGAAGAGGAAGAGGAAGAGGAAGAGGAAGAGGAAGAGGAAGAGGAAGAGGAAGAGGAAGAGGAAGAGGAAGAGGAAGAGGAAGAGGAAGAGGAAGAGGAAGAGGAAGAGGAAGAGGAAGAGGAAGAGGAAGAGGAAGAGGAAGAGGAAGAGGAAGAGGAAGAGGAAGAGGAAGAGGAAGAGGAAGAGGAAGAGGAAGAGGAAGAGGAAGAGGAAGAGGAAGAGGAAGAGGAAGAGGAAGAGGAAGAGGAAGAGGAAGAGGAAGAGGAAGAGGAAGAGGAAGAGGAAGAGGAAGAGGAAGAGGAAGAGGAAGAGGAAGAGGAAGAGGAAGAGGAAGAGGAAGAGGAAGAGGAAGAGGAAGAGGAAGAGGAAGAGGAAGAGGAAGAGGAAGAGGAAGAGGAAGAGGAAGAGGAAGAGGAAGAGGAAGAGGAAGAGGAAGAGGAAGAGGAAGAGGAAGAGGAAGAGGAAGAGGAAGAGGAAGAGGAAGAGGAAGAGGAAGAGGAAGAGGAAGAGGAAGAGGAAGAGGAAGAGGAAGAGGAAGAGGAAGAGGAAGAGGAAGAGGAAGAGGAAGAGGAAGAGGAAGAGGAAGAGGAAGAGGAAGAGGAAGAGGAAGAGGAAGAGGAAGAGGAAGAGGAAGAGGAAGAGGAAGAGGAAGAGGAAGAGGAAGAGGAAGAGGAAGAGGAAGAGGAAGAGGAAGAGGAAGAGGAAGAGGAAGAGGAAGAGGAAGAGGAAGAGGAAGAGGAAGAGGAAGAGGAAGAGGAAGAGGAAGAGGAAGAGGAAGAGGAAGAGGAAGAGGAAGAGGAAGAGGAAGAGGAAGAGGAAGAGGAAGAGGAAGAGGAAGAGGAAGAGGAAGAGGAAGAGGAAGAGGAAGAGGAAGAGGAAGAGGAAGAGGAAGAGGAAGAGGAAGAGGAAGAGGAAGAGGAAGAGGAAGAGGAAGAGGAAGAGGAAGAGGAAGAGGAAGAGGAAGAGGAAGAGGAGGAGTAGGAGGAGTAGGAGGAGTAGGAGGAGTAGGAGGAGTAGGAGGAGTAGGAGGAGTAGGAGGAGTAGGAGGAGTAGGAGGAGTAGGAGGAGTAGGAGGAGTAGGAGGAGTAGGAGGAGTAGGAGGAGTAGGAGGAGTAGGAGGAGTAGGAGGAGTAGGAGGAGTAGGAGGAGTAGGAGGAGTAGGAGGAGTAGGAGGAGTAGGAGGAGTAGGAGGAGTAGGAGGAGTAGGAGGAGTAGGAGGAGTAGGAGGAGTAGGAGGAGTAGGAGGAGTAGGAGGAGTAGGAGGAGTAGGAGGAGTAGGAGGAGTAGGAGGAGTAGGAGGAGTAGGAGGAGTAGGAGGAGTAGGAGGAGTAGGAGGAGTAGGAGGAGTAGGAGGAGTAGGAGGAGTAGGAGGAGTAGGAGGAGTAGGAGGAGTAGGAGGAGTAGGAGGAGTAGGAGGAGTAGGAGGAGTAGGAGGAGTAGGAGGAGTAGGAGGAGTAGGAGGAGTAGGAGGAGTAGGAGGAGTAGGAGGAGTAGGAGGAGTAGGAGGAGTAGGAGGAGTAGGAGGAGTAGGAGGAGTAGGAGGAGTAGGAGGAGTAGGAGGAGTAGGAGGAGTAGGAGGAGTAGGAGGAGTAGGAGGAGTAGGAGGAGTAGGAGGAGTAGGAGGAGTAGGAGGAGTAGGAGGAGTAGGAGGAGTAGGAGGAGTAGGAGGAGTAGGAGGAGTAGGAGGAGTAGGAGGAGTAGGAGGAGTAGGAGGAGTAGGAGGAGTAGGAGGAGTAGGAGGAGTAGGAGGAGTAGGAGGAGTAGGAGGAGTAGGAGGAGTAGGAGGAGTAGGAGGAGTAGGAGGAGTAGGAGGAGTAGGAGGAGTAGGAGGAGTAGGAGGAGTAGGAGGAGTAGGAGGAGTAGGAGGAGTAGGAGGAGCAGAAGAGAAGGAGAAGGAGTGTTATTCAAAAGGAACTGAAACCATGGTAGAAAAATGGGGATTGAGGAAGACGCATTTGTTTTCGGTTAACTAGGGGGAAGGCAACACAAGAAACAAAGCTCAAGGTTATCCTTGCTCGGTTATTTCATCAACTCACTTATAATATCAGGTTCACAGACACCCTCATAAGGTTCCAATCTCTCATTTTGTATCGTCATTCCTATATCTATGTATTCCCCTTTCAACATATCAAAATGAATAAATGTTTACTTCACCTACTCATATGAGACAAGTTAATGAAGACATAAACATGAAAAATCACTAAAAATTTTCGAAATTGGAAAATTGGTAAAACTTTGAAAGGCTGTGTCTCGGTTACTATTAGAACTACTGAGCCCATTTTTACGTCGTTTTATAGCGAATTCATTTAAAAATGTATAAAATGGACTTTATTCGAAAACATGTTCCTTCATAGTCAAAATGGGATAAAACCAAAAAAAGTGCAAGAAGTTTGCAGTTTTTGGGATATTGTGGTGATTTTGCATCTCAGTCACATCTCATACTGATAGCCACTTATCATGCTCATTCATTTCCTCTAATTTCGGATTATAAGCGATCTGTTATCTTCTCTTCTGTTTCGAGAGATTTATGACATAATATTGCGAGCTGGAAGTATTCTGGCCCACCGATTCATTTGGATTATTAGGTTAAGTAGGTGATTTATTGGTTTGTTCGTGCGAGCGCCTTCATCGGAAGAAATCAATTTAATCGTGAATGTTTCCAATTTACTGATGGAGGGAATCTCTCGGGAATTTTTACAGGGTATTGAACCAGAATGATGGCAATTATTTTATATAATCCGGTTGATCAAAACTTGTGGAACTATATAAACAGAGTAAAACTGTTGACGAGAAGGCAGTAAAATCGGGGTGATGGTTTATTTATTGGAAGGATACACCAGCTCTTTTTCTATGGCTTATAAAAAGTTTATTGGTACGAAATATTTAATGGTTATTTTCTTTCCTACGCTTATGGAATCACTAGTGTCTTGGAATGATTCGTTATTCACACCTATTTGTTTCTCAATATTTATGACGATAATTCGTAGATGATTATCATTATTCTTCCAAATGTGTGACATAAAATTCACAGTTTTAAAAGACGACCTCTGCCCTTTCTGAAACACAATAATGCTGTTGATTGAACCAAAAGGCCCATTGTGTTTCTTCAATTTCCTTTTTTTTCCTGATATCACAACGGAGTCACTGTGTACCTATAGTTTCAGAAAAGTTTCATGAAGTTAAGGTAATAGCCAGTTTGATTTATGCAGACCATATTTCATTTCTAATACTCTCCCAGAGCAAATAGATTCATATGAGTTGGTTTTGAAGCATTTCTGAAAGTTATCAGATCAAACCATCTGGCATATGCCTACATTTGCTCTTGTCCATGTCATGATTTTATAATGAAACTAACAATGAGGTTTCATTAGAGTTTTGAGATGTTCTCTCAAAAACCACTATACAATCAAAACATAAAACTATTTCTTCTTGAATACCAGTTGCTCCTCTGAACGGTCATAATAAATCTAAAAGCAAAACTATCATAATATCATCAAAATATGCAAATAATCTTTTCTATAGCTATTATAAAAACTGAACACAAGTGTTGAAATGTCAAGAGTCAAAATTGAACCGGCGTCTACAAATGTTTATCCTCATGGTATATTTAACTGGAGAAAAGTAACTCAACTATTGGCGAACCCTTGGGTCACCCTGTATAAACACCCCCTGAAAAAAAATAACTTGATAAGTTCCAAATGTTCAACTTGGTATGAGCCATTCTCTAGTTAGTAATAGCAGATATATGCCTCCAAATCAATAATTTGATGGGGAGAAAGGCCAGGTTTCTTGTAGTCTTTATATTTTTTCGAAATGTATTTCAAAAAATTCATAATGAACATTCATTGTATAATATTGCTGAACAACTGAACTTGAATAGCGGTGAAATTATCAATCAAAGAGCCTTACCGGAATTTGAAAGTTGAGATCAGATTAACTCTAGAGTTTATTACCTTGGAACCTTTCATAGTTAAGTAAAATACTGTTGTTATAAAACAAACTTCAACCTTGTGAGATTCATTCTTGTCATTTTATAAATGTAGAGGAATTTTCTATAAAAGTGTATAATTTCTAAAATTGATTGAAATGAAATGATTTTAAAAATTAGGTTATGAAATTCGGAAAAATATTATAAATTTTCGTGTTGTCTACCTATTCAATAATAAACATTTCAGTTTATTACTACCTCAAGTTAGTATCAAAATATTTTTTTGTACAACTGACATTAAAAATGACGTTTTTAATTCATTGACACATGAACTAAAAACTGACGTTTTCACAAAATCACTTTTAACACTAGTGTTAAAAGTACTTTTAACATTAGTGTTAAAAGTAAAATGACAGATGAGATGATGGATACTCAGTAATATAGATCTCTCTAATAGAAACACTTCAATCAGATATTATAATCAGAACACCTACTCAAGAGGAATCGTTTATAAAAGTTCACACATGTATTTGGTCGTTTGCGCAATTGATAATACTAATTCCTTTTGAAGTTACAAACGAAGTAGTATTTAGTCCAACTGTAGAATGTCCTTCATCACTGACAAATAATGACATTCATAAATAAAGTGCGTTGGGGTTTATTATATTTGAAGTATATGTCAGTCAGCCTTGTAATCCAAAGATCGTGTGTTCGAATCCTTATGGATCTTATTTTTTTTTTGTTTTTTTCTTACTAGCAGTAACTGTTGAACAAAAAATTTTGTATGATACATTTGTTAAAAGTGATTTTATTTTGCTCGTGGGGTTGCTCCACTCGCTAACGCTCGTTTCGCAATATTCCCCACTCACAAAATAAAATGCCACTTTTAACACTTGTATCATAAATAACTATTATTCATTGACTTTTGACAGACAGCTGTCTTTTCAAAAATAACCTGGCATATCCACATGGCCTCTGATTTCTAACATGATTTTCGACAAATTGTAAAACTTTCTGTTATCTGAGTTGGAAGTACTTAATAAAATTTATAATAGTTTTCCAAATTTCATAATCATTTCAATTCAAGAATTCCTCATACAATCAGAGTATTCACTTTCAGTAGTTAAAATCCCCGGAGAGAGAAAATGAGTCAGCAAAACATGTCATTATCTAATGGTCTATATAAATAATAGTTGATAACTGTTACCTAACCTAACCTAACCTTACATTTCGATCTGAAACTTCAATGCAATTTCTTTGAAAACTATAACCCTCTTTTATGATTTCAGCATCTCTGCCTTATTCGGATCACTAGGTTGAATTTTTGATATATTAGATGGCTATTAAGGCCGATGTCATCGACAAATAATGGGGAAATATAATTTTATGAGGGTGTTTTCGGAATCACTGAATTGGTCTCTCGATATCTACGAGATGGCTATTGAAAATCAAGAATAGTTTACGAGAAGAAGGGGCTTCATTTGTAATAAAATCAGAAAAAGAACCATTATATTCGCTCGTTCACAGTTCGTAAAAATTCTATTCGATCGTTTTCAGTTATGTCGAAACATTCGAAATTAGCATGATGAGAATTAGCAATTCAGCATCTCAATAGTTGGGTTTTGGTAACATTTGATATTTGCAAGATATTGCTCAAAATATTCGCCCTGAAAATTTATAAACGATAAATGTACACAACCTACAAAAATAAAAATTACCAAGGTATCAATTCAGAGATTCTATGAGCAGAACTCATATGCCTCTTTGTCCAAGAGTCTTTTTAATTTAACAGTTTCTTCAGGTGTTGAGATTCCTTTTCACGCATTTTGTTTTTAATCCAGTAACGACAGACAAACTCAAGCAAAAAGTGAAGAATGAATTGAAGCACTCTGAAACTTGGCACATGACATCACGACATCATGTATTATTAGAAAAAAAATAGATTACAAAAAAATCAGGGGTGGAATTTAAAAAAAAATTCAAAATGAAAATATAATTTTTTTTGTTATTTAAAAAAATATAATATTTATCATAAAACGATTTCGATAGTTTGAGAGATAATTCAATTCTCCACAAGAATGATTTTCAGTAATACCTTATGAAATACGCTCGTTTTCTCAAAAAATGTGGTTTAACGCCGACGTCACATTTCATGCTCGCCCTAACACTGCAAGTTCAGACAAGACCGAAAACTAGATTTGTCATAACTTTGCTAAAAATTATAGTAGAAGGAAAAGAAAAAGTGCATATCGTTCTACTTCCTCATGCAAATATAACTTCGTCCAATCATCTTCGTTTTGACGTTTTGACTTGTTTTTCCAAGGGCCTGCCAAACCTGCCAGTGACATTCCTAATGTACGGTAAAAATGCATCTTTTTGTGGTGTGCATGGTTCTGTGTTTTGTGTCTTCTGGTCTGTTTGTGTTTCTTTCTCGGAAGCATGCCTCGATGTGAGTAAAACAGAGAGACCAAAATTAAACAACAAATCAAAGTTCAATGAAGTCGGCACACCCCCCATTAGGATAAGCACAATAAAAGGAGATATTAGCACAGACACCGAATCAGTCAAACTCAAACAAACGAATGAGAAATTAGCTTTTTTCAGATTTGCCAGAGTTTATACTTTTTTAGGTATTATCCTCATTTTCCTTCTTAATCCAGTACGATTGGGTTTTGAGACAAGAATCGACTGTAACACCACCAAACTTGGTATGCTAATAGTAGGAACCATCGAAAATGGGATATTGGACGCCTGTGGTGTCACTCAATGAGAACAAAAAGTATTTTACCCCTTCACCACACAAGTAATTTAATTCCTAGATGCGCATTTCGATAACAAAGTTACCTTCATCAGTAGGATCACTAAACTTTTTAGTAATCCTACTGATGAAGGTAACTTTGTTATCGAAATGCGCATCTAGGAATTAAATTACTTGTGTGGTGAAGGGGTAAAATACTTTTTGTTCTCAGTAGGAACCATGATAAACACGAAAAAAAAATGTTTACCAAAATTCCAGGGGTGGATCATATTTTTTTTTCGTTTAAAAATATAAAAATAGATTTTTGCTGTAATCTTGGAAAGTATATGATTTATCGGAAAAACAACTCAACAGGTTGAAAAACAATTCAATTTTCCACAAAAATTTAGTAATTTCTTATGAAATGCGCTCGTTTTCTCAGAAAACGTGATTGAACGCCGACATCAAATTTCAGGTTCACCCCTACCCGCCGCTGACAGTTCTGGCGGAGCCGAATATTTGATTGGTCATAACTCTGCTAAAAATGATCGGAGAAGGAAAAGAAAAAGTTTATATATATCATACCTTCTCATGCCAATATAATATGCGAGTATTTGAGTACCTAAAATGTGTTTTGTCGCACTTCATGGAGATGTTAGCTCCCACTTACATGCCAGAAAAAAAAACTTTGTTTTAGTCCCGCCTCATTTTCAACTTACCCATAAAATCGGCATTCTCTTCACTAAATGTTGAAAATAATCGCTTATGCATATCCTGCATATATATATATTTAATAACACTATTGTGAAGTACAAACCTCAAGCTTGAAATCACATACTTTATTTTTTATGTAGGATGTGTATGAGCGATTATTTTCAACATTTACTGAAGAAATTGCCGGTATTATGGGTGAGTTGAAAACTGACGCAGGAGTAAAACCCAGTTTTTTCTTTAGCCTTAAATCGTTGCATATGGTCCAAAGACGGTATTGATTCCTGCTATAATAATTTCATATCAACTAAAATATCCATAACTTTCGGATCCTCCGTAAATATCGTAGAAGGGTTATGTGAAGTGGGACAAAACACATTTTAGGTTCTCAGATAATCACATGTTATATTTGCATGAGGAAGTAGAAATCTTCAGGAACGATATGCAGACTGTTTCTTTTCCTTCTACTATAATTATTAGCAAAGTTATGACAAATCTAATTTTCGGCCCTGCCTGAACGTACAGTGGCGGGTTAGCGCGAGCATGAAATGTGACGTCGGCGTTAAACCACGTTTTCTGAGAAAACGAGCGTATTTCATGAGTTATTCCTGAAAATCATTCTTGTGGAGAATTGAATTGTCTCTCAACCTATCGAAATCGTTTTTTGATAAATCTTATATTTTCTGAAATAACAACAAAAAAAATTATATTTTTTTTAAATGAAAAATTTTTTAGGTTCCAGCCCTGATTTTTTGGTGAACATTTTTTTTTTCTAATAATACACGATGTCGAGATGTCATGTGCCGAGTTGATGTCATGTGCCGAGTTTCAGAGTGCTACAATTCATTCTTCACTTTTCCTCGAGTTTGTTTGTCGTTACTGGATTATCTGACAATCCTACGAATTACAAATATTTCTCAGTTCCAGCCATTCAAATAAATTATTACGTGTGGTGGATCAACTCAATTCCTCAATATGAAAAAACATACACGAACGAAACGGTTTCCATGACCCAGTGTCCTCCACACACTGAGATATGGCTTATGCGCAATCCTGGATAACCACAATATGAAAATACATCAGCAGTATCAAGTATAATCACGTCAAACACGCCTGACAAACCATTTTGCATTCGTGACACAGCAGCATCACTAGCAGGATTTCATAATGCGAATAAAACACTGATACGCGCTCAAGCAACGGATAACATTTGCATAACCGTCGAATGCACGCTCGGGCAGTTTCAGCCTGAAAACATTTTCAGAAATGCGAAAAGTTATAGGTGATCAAAGAATCTAATCAGCGTCGAACGGTAAAGACGCGTTTTTTTTCCGGAGGGCTACGTTAAATTCTTTCATGTATTCAAGTTCCATGAACTGAAAAAACTAATTAGTTAAAATGAAATGATGAATCCAAAATTGGAATTGACAGATTGCGTTTCGAAGTCTACCAAGAGAGACAGAATCAATTTACTAACGAGTAATTTAAAATAATAATATCTCTCTAACGGCTTTCAGACTTCTCAAAATGTAGTTTTGGTGACGGGTCGAAATTTCTAGTTTTGCAAATCATAAAATCAAACCGTAATAATAATCCAGTACGATTGGGTTTTGAGACAAGAATCGATTGTACACTGATAAAAAGGATGTATTCAATCAACTATATATATCCTCTTGAACAGAATCATCTTCTGAAAAGAATAATTATTTCTAATTGATGAATATACTCTTATTTCAAACTTATTGAACTGTTTGCTTCTATACATAAATTATCTTGAAATGAATTTGTTTGCATTAATACATTCCAACTCTTTACCCTAGAGAACCCCTACTTGTGAAAAATGCTCCTTTTGACTCAAGAACATGATTTCTTGGCGAAACCCAGCTACCGGAACGACGCGAACCCACGCGAAAGCGCGCACTGCGACTGCTGCCGACTGGGACCTCTATCCTGTTTGCTTTTGCCCGCGTTTGGTTTGGGGCTTGTGTTTGAATCATAATTTAAGTTGTTAGTTTTGTATTTGACACAGTGGTTATGTGCAAAAGTGTTGCTACAGAAGTGCAATATGGAGGTTCAAATATTTCTGCACGATTTGGATTCAGGTCAGTTATGGACCAGTTGTGGAGGTAGGTTGAAGATATTTTTGTTTTCAACAGGTGTGTGATAATGCCTAATGACGCTGTCGTTTCTATATTCGATTGCATTTCTATGCGTCACCGAAGAGGTACCTACGTTATTTATATAGTTTCTGAAATTAAAATATTACAAATCTATTCTCATATATAACCATTATACCTCAATTGTTCGCAGTTGTTCTCTGTTTGTTGAACTGTACAATATGAACATGGCTTCCATGGCATATTTTTATAACCAAGTGCACATTTGTACTGAGCCTCCAAATGCAGATAGTCTTGAATCGAAAATGTATTGCATTATGAAGAAGAATATTGTTCGTTATTGAAGTTGAACTATTCTTGCCTCAACCAGCTCACACCATCGAACAAAGAAAGTATTCACAATAGTGTTCATTATCAAAGTTGAAATATTTTTGCACCAAACAACTTTCATTATTCAGCAAAATATCCTTTTTATCAGTGTAGCACCACCAAACTTGGTATGCAAGTACTTGGAACCATGATAAACACGAAAAAAAAAATTGTTGACTAAAACTCCTGGGGTGGAACATATTTTCTTTTTCGTTTAAAAATATTCAAAAAGATTTTTGCTGTAATCTTGGAAAGTATATGATTTATCGAAAAAACAACTTCTCCAGTATAATTATTTCATATCAACTAAAATATCCATGACTTTCGGATCCTCCGTAAATATCGTAGAAGGGTTATGTGAACTGGGACAAAACACACGTCTTCAGGAACGATATGCACTTTTTCATATTTTTGTACTATAGTTATTAGCAAAGTTACGACAAATCTAATTTTCGGCCCTACCTGAACTTGCAGTGGCGAGTTAGCGCTAGCATGAAATGTGACGTCGGCGTTAAACCACGTTTTTTAAGAAAACGAGCCAAATATATGTGTGAACTTTCAGAAATGACTTCTCTTGAGTAGGTGTTCTGATTATAATATCTGATTGAAGTGTTCCCATTAGAGATATCTATATTACTATGTATCCATCATCTCATCTGTCATTTCACTTTTAACACCATCAGTCATCGATTCTGATTTGCATTTTTACTCTACTACTTTCACTCAGCTCAGTACTATGACTGAAGGGTATTGACTCACTCAAAAAGTTTTGTCAGTTGTTCAATCTTAGATGTTTATTTCCAACGGGAATGACCGAAGTTTGAACGTCTTCGAACAGACGACATAAACTTCACTGACGTAAACAAATCCTATAATCCAAGTGTGATCCAGACTCTGTTCATTGATCAACTTTCTGGATTTTGTCTCGAAAAAGTTATGTTTGTAGATATTTTAACTGAAACGGTTCTCTCATTTATCGAATGAATCATGTTGTTCCCTGCACAGAGGAAAATTGTCTGATGTGCTTCTCAAAGCTCTGTTCACTAGGGTGTTGATGATGGTTCGTTTCTGTTTTGGATGATTGTTGCATCCATTATGTAGGTGTCGATCTCTGTGTGTGTTTTCTTCCTGAAAACCTTATGGCCTAGTTGATTACCTTCTTTGGCGACTAATACATCACGAAATGGGACTTGGAGGTTCTCTTCTAATTCTATGGTGAACTGGACTTTTGAATGAAAACTATTCAGATGATTTAGAAAGTTCTGAAGTTCATCTTTTCCGTGCTCCAAACAACGAACGTGCCATCTATATACCTGAACCAGTGCTCCGGTTTCTTTTTTCTGAAGTTTGATGGCTCTTTCTTCAAATTTTTCCGTGAAGAAATTCGCCACTACTGGGCTGAGTGGACTACCCATGACGACTCCATCAACTTGTTCATGAAAGGTTTGATTTCACTGAAAATAAGTCGTAAGTGAATGTTGAAATAAATTGAAATATTGAGGAAATGTCTCCTCTATAAATATCTCCTCTAGGTAACTAAGAGAATTGTGGATAAGGTTAAAATATCGTAGCCAACTGAAATGTCGTTGGGCTCCAGATTTTTTGCAGGTGATTCAAGGAATAGAAGTATTTTCTATTTTCTGAATTGTATCCACACCATAAGTCCCAATTATTCGATTTTCAGGTGATATTCGTTGGAAATCTGGATCGTGCTATTGGGGGCGATTGGATATAAAAATTTATCTCAACCAAGATCCATATAAATATATTGAGTTTCTTCCATAAATAAAGTAACGTATCAATTCGAAAGTATATAAACAACTCAAGATTCGGTCAATAGTACAGACATGAATTACTATGAAAGTTTTCCTCTCAACTATATTTCCACGATAGTACACATGATTGAATAGGGTCAGGGTTATCAAAACTTCTGAAACTCCCAGATCAATCACATTTCCTTGCCTTGGCAATATATTCTCTATCTCATAGCAGCTACTGGATTTATTGTACTCGCATCGCACGACTTACAAACAGCAAAATCCTTCACAAAGGCGTCGTAATAAGCCATGATAATGTAATATAGTAGATGCGAGGAGACTTACAGTTCGCACAATTTCTGATTGATTTTGCGGAAGGATGAAAGAAAATATCAGTGTCATTCTTGGTGAGGTCTAGAATAGATGCATGATCTTTAATTAACAGGCCTTGATCACGTTTGTGTCGCTTTTAAGGGTAAAAGAGTTAATTGTTTCGTCTTTCAAACAAGGACATGCTTCTAGAGGAAGTTTGATTCTACGTACATACTGTAATAGAAATTGAATTTTTGATCCACTTTTTCACAAAAAAAAATCTCAAAAATGTCCCAAAGAAATTTTTATGGTAAATGAACAAATAATATCAAAAAACCATTACAGCACGTACATGGAACAACGATTTACATTTCTTTCGACCCTAAAAAACGGCCAAAATGTGATCGCGCTCATGGCCTTTTAAGGAATGGGACATACTGTCAAAATGAAGACAGGAGGATTCATCCGAAATTTCCACAAACTTTGTTGAAGAATGCATCTCCACTTCATCTAAACACTATTTCTCAATATCGTCCAGAAAGGTATTACCTTTAACGCTATTTACAGTGGCGAAAAAAGTATTTCGGCAACTTGGTTTCCAAAAAGGCGTCCGAGATTAATTTAATGTAGTGTAATGAGATTATTTTCTACTGGTGGTAGCTGAGAAAAATTTATACGAAGTGTATTTTAGTAATTTTCTATCGATAATTTTATGATATTTCTATTTTTCTTTACAGGTTATCGGGTCAATTCTGTTTCTCATTAGCAAGATTGTTACCATAGCAAGACGATTTTTACAGCAAAATATATCTCAATTTTGTAGACCATTTGGTTTTGGGGCGATTTTCAGTGATTGTTTGGAAATATTAGTGGTGCAATTCCATCAGGACCCCTTTCCAGTTGGATCTCTTCTTGAAGCTTTCTCCAATAACTATGCCGATATCGTTCGTCATCAATCGAGATGATTTAAATTTGATTTTAATCAACAGTACCACCACCATTTTCCAGCTGATTTTCAATTTTAAAAACACAATCGTACTGCAAATACGAAGGTATTTCGGGAATTAGAAAATTTGTGATTGGTGATTTGGTGATTTTTGAAAAACTTGCGTCATATTACCTCAAAGTGAAAAAAAGTTATAATTGTATGCCATTTACGAAAACATACAATTGACGAAAAAAACCAAGAAAAATTATGGAATTGATTTTCAACCCGTATAAAATATGTGAAGACAATAACACCATATTCATCACTCAGATTTATGACACAACACGACTGAATAGAAAGTTGCCTCCATTGTTTCAATAATAATAACTCCTGATACTTAATTATTATCGATTGTACACATAGTGAGATGGTTTGTATAATTTGCCCACGCCTGCCTATTCAATCCGCGAAAGCTTTATCATCTGCTTCCATTATTCGGCCGAAATTTCAATATCCTTTTCATCACATTGTGGGAAATTCTGATTTATTCGTTTTTCCATTGTATTGTGGGTGTGTGAGAATTTAATTAACAACATTTGTCAAGGAATAATTGAAATAATTTCAAAGGAGCAACTTCGATCACACTAAAATGTTGCTAAAATAAAAAAGATAGTGAGCTATGATTATGATGAACCATATAATATTGCTATTTTAATATCAGTGGAATGAAAAGTTCCATTGAGGAATTTAATGGAGAAATCTCTTCAATACATAAATATTTTATGCTTTTCAGTTAGTTATTCATCTGAAAATCAGAATTCTTCTATTGAAACAACTGCTTTTGAATTGCTGTTTTTCAAATGCTATGTGGATGAAATCATCACTCATCAACCATTGACAAAGTATATGACACTAAGATAGATTATAGATTATATATTAGGGACTTTCGTGCTACAAGCCTCTACACCGCGACCTTTTCAGATCTATTGTGTTTGTCCTCGAGATCATTTAGAGTTCTTTGTCTAGCCCTGTCTTCTTTACGAGACTCCACAGGCTAGTTTTTAGAACTCCCATGAATCTGGGAGCTCTTGGTTTTTCTTCTCCCAGCGTTAGAAACATTTGCCTTGACAAACCCCTGCAGTGGCATAGTATGTGTACTGATGTTTCCTCTTCTTCCTGACTGAACCTGGATAGCATTTCTTCTGCCAGGCCTATTGTACTCATATGTTTGTTGAGCCTACAGTGCCCTGTGAGAAGTCCTACTACAATTCTAGTAGTGTTCCTCTTCTGGCTTAGTAGATAGTCTGTGAATGTTGGCTGCGGTTGTTTGATGAACTCTTTGGCCTGTCTCATCCCTGGTGCATTGTTCCACCATTCTTGAGACTTCTGTTGAATCTATGATTTGGTGTTTGTTTTTAGTACAGCTTTTGCTATATCGCAATACGGTTCTGGGCCATTCAGGGCCTTACTTGCTCCTTCTCGGGCTAGTGTATCGGCCTCTTCATTGCCTCTATAACCTGTGTGTGCTGGTACCCAGGCTAGTGTCAGTCTGTTCTGACTGCCCAGCTCTTTTAGGGCGTCTATGCAGTCCCGAACAAGTTTTGAGGTAACTTGCATTGAGTTGACTGCTTTTATCGCAGCTTGGCTATCTGAGTATATGGCAATGTTTTTTCGTGAAAAATCGTGCCTTATTAGCTCTTGTGCACAATGGTGTATTGCAACGATTTCTGCTTGAAATATCGTCGCATGTTTGCCCAAGCTCAGTGAGATTTTCATCTTCGGCTTGGTTCCGTAAATGCCGGCTCCTGCACCTTCATCCGTTTTGGAGCCGTCCGTGTAGACAGCGATGACATTAAGATAAACACAACTGAATTTCCACCAATTTTATGTTCGCGACATGTTTCGCTACATGGTAGTTTCCTCAAGCAAATAGTAGAGTAATTAATTTTGCTTTGAAAATTACTCAAATAACTTTGTTAGTTAAGGTTATTGAGACCTATCTATAATTATAGATTGTAGCACCACCATACTTGGCATGCTAGTTGTTGGAACCATGAAAAACACGTAAAAAAATAGTTTACCGAAATTCCAGGGGTGGAACATATTTCTTCTTCAGTTTGAAAATAAATAAATATATTTTTGCTGTAATCTTGGAAAGTATATGATTTATCGGAAAAACAACACAACAAGGTGTAAGACAATTCAATTCTACACAAAAATAGTAGTTTTTTACGAAATGCGCCAGTTTTCTCAGAAAAAGTGATTGAAACTGATAATTGATTTGTTTCATATGTCGAGATTGTGAAAAATGAGGACACAAAGCATGACCCAGAACTGACTCTTTTGACAAATACGAATGGGATTATTGTGTGCGTGAAAATAACGTTGTGGAATTTACAGTTTCATAAAAAATTACTTTCTTATAACATAGTAAACATGTACTAAATTAACTATATCGTTATTGTTATTGTTGTTATTTCCATCAACCGGCTTATGAGCAACCCAAAGAAGTCTTCGAGAGACTTGTACGAGCTAGAGAAGATGCAGCCCTTACCTTTTAACGTGTGATGCCATGCACGAGGTCGATGGGCTCAGCGATTCGAACCCGCGTACTTTGGCATAGCAAGCGAGAACACAACCTGTGAGCCACCAGGACCCATATGGATATTTGCGCAAATTTCAATAATAATTAGGGAATATTATTATTTTTCGCTCAAGTGACCGCCACTCTGATTGGCGCCTTCTATGCAAGTATAAGATTCGAAGAAAACCACTATCAAAAAACGTTCATCGAGAAGTTTTTTGAGAGAGAATCCTGACTCGTTTATCATTGTGTGATATACTGCAATGAACAACAACATGTAGCCGGAAAAGTTTCCTTGATAGCCTTTATATTCTACGAAACCAGAGAACGAAAACAACGCTCTAGAACTTCCGCCATTCCATCTAGTCAACCTTGAGTCCCAAATACCGTGAACACAACAAATTGCGAAGCGCTCTTCGGTCTTTAATAAAAGCGTCTTTCAACAAGCAATTAAAACCGTTTTTTACTGGTAATTTGCTATTATTTCGTTATGAAAAGGCTCGGGCCAGGGTCTCGTTGAATTATGGTTTGCTTTCCGAATGGTCCCAGTGACTGTTGTTGTTCGGGTGGAAAGTATTTTCGTGCATATTGGACTGGTGGACGAAAGCAAGAAACCAGCTCGCAAAAAACAATATTCAGGATATCAATTTGAAAACTTCCGACACTCAATAACACTTTCCTTGTAAGGAATTTGAAATATCGGAGAGGTTTCTAAGACTATTTGCAGCCGATGTGGTTCAATCCTCCCTAGGAGAAGAGGATATCATTTGAGAGTTCGTTCAGTTATCACTTATAATATCCCAAGGTTATTGATAATTTGGAAATAATTTGTCGCATATTTTCGAAAGCGAGTTATCTCACTAGATACAAAACAGTAATTTATGTATCAAGTGAGTAAAGTGATACTTTTTTTTACGAGTAGGAAATGTTGACGATGCCGTAGGCGGAGTGCAGCATTCCTACGAGTAGAAAAAAACACTTTACTCACGAGTTTCATACAGTATTTTTTCTACAACTGTCAAAAAAAAATTACCAATTCATTTTTTTTTGCAAATGAAATGAATTTGGCATATTTTTATTGATTCATTATTCGAACAAAGTTCGAAGAGTATGCCGGAGAGTTGAGTTTCAAACAAATGAAACGAATAATTTCGACGGAGTCGAAATACCTTTCTCTTCACACTATCCCGCAAAATGGAAAATTTTAAGCGAATATTAAAATAACATATTTATCGAAGTCAATATTAGTATTATTATTAATGTCGACTTGACTTTCGAATAACTAGTCCATCGGAAGTAACTTTTCATTTTCTTAGATTTGTCTTCAAAATAATCAAACAATACTCGTGAAGCTACGAATACCTTTTTCTTTCTTTCCCCTATGTCAAGGAAATTTCATATTTGCAATATCCACGATTTTCTCCGTTCAATCTTCATCACTTTTCATTTGTACTTAAATTAAATTTATAGTTATCAAGAATTCGTTATCTGGATAGATGCCTAATTTCACAAATTTCATTTTCCAATTTTCAAGAAAGGCAATCAATTATGCCTCGACAATTTTCGCCCGATAACGGTGCAGTGTTTGATGTGTAAACTAATCGAAAAATGTATCTACAAGCAAATGATTTCCTTTATTTCAAAATACAATGTTATAACTGAGCATCAAAATGGCTTTCTTCCGGGGAGATCAACGGAAAGTGCATCTATTGCGCTTTTCAATTATATTCATACTTCGTTGGACATGAAAAAGTATGTAGTTGCACTGTTCTTTGATCTATCGAAAGCTTTCGATTCAATCAATACTAATATTACAATTAATAAACTAAGTGAATTGGGCTTTCGCGGTAAATTTCTATCATGGCTGGCTTCGTACCTTGAAGTCAG
Organism: Chrysolina haemoptera; assembly: GCA_958298965.1. Lineage (NCBI taxonomy): Eukaryota > Metazoa > Arthropoda > Insecta > Coleoptera > Chrysomelidae > Chrysolina > Chrysolina haemoptera. Next base: position 1,153,152 of record OY282598.1, on the reverse strand, counting down.
GAAAATAGTAGTAAGAATTGACGACCAGAGATCCCTCCCACATGACGTGGATACTGGGGTTCCCCAAGGATCAATTCTCGGTCCGCTGATTTTCTTACTGTATGTAAATGATCTCCCCAAGTACATCAGCACAAAACACTTGATTTTATGTGCCGATGATACCACCTTGGCAACTAACGCAGAAACGCCGGAAGACCTCATTGCGAAAATGAATATACTATCAAAAGAATTCACCACGTGGTGTGGGAGGAATTCTCTGATGGTCAATTCTACTAAAACCATCTGTATGCAGTTCTTCACCAGAAATGAAATATCAAATAATAGTAGAGTCTCAGTAAACGATATTGAAGTCCCTTTCTCAAAATCTACCAAATTTCTAGGAGTATTTGTAGACAATGATATGGGAATTCTAATATTAACCACATTTGCAAGAAATTGAATACTAGCTACTTTGCTATATTACAACTAAAAAATATTTTTGTGTCTAGTCAGTTGATCAGCGTCTACTATGCTATCGTTTATTCCCACATTTCGTACAATATTATTCTATGGGGTGGTGCAGGAGGCGCATCCAGAGTTTTCATTTCTCAAAAGAGAATTGTAAGATTGATGTTCAATCCAGACCATAGAGAAACATGTCGTAATCATTTCAAAGAACATAGAATTCTCACATTTTACTCTATATACATCTACAAATGCATTCTCTATGCTAAAAGCAATTATCATAAATTTTCTACCAATTCTGATTACCATGATTATCCAACTCCTTCCTCTAAACTTATTAGGCCTCCCAAACATGTAACTGCACTGTACGAAAAAAGCCCATTGTATAAAGGAATCCAATTTCTGAATCATTTGCCTTCCTTATTAGTTGCCAAAGAAAATGAGAACTGGCTTTATGACAGGATTTCGTTATTATTCGGATCTGTCACTGTTGTTGCATGAAACTGTCGGTTGCCTAGCAATAGCCGTTAAAAAAGTACACTTTTTTACGCTTTTCCGTTTAATAATGAAATCGTATGTTGATATATTGTAATACTTTACGCACACAAATCACAAAAAAAGTAGACTTTTTTAGACAGCTGTAGAAAAAAACTATTAAATTAATCTGTTGAAGGAAATCTTTTTCACGTCCCACCTGCTGAAACATATTATCGTGAAATGATACACAGAGGAAAATTTCTTTCTATAGTTCCCCAATGTAGAAAACTGCTTATTGGAAACGATTGCTGAAAAAACTAGTTCGCTAGCGGAATTGGGTTCGGCAACCTTCTACACAGAGACGGAATCGAAAATACAAGAACAAGTTGGAGTTGTTTGATGGGAATTGAAATATTCCTTGCGAGAAACAGGAAATGGGTATGTAGAATGAGTCGAAAATACCCTTATTTCTTCCCGGTATACATAGGAATATTATGAGACACGTTCATAGTAAAAAATAACTACTTTCCTGTACGAATGGTGAATTGCGTCTAAAAAATACTAATGTGACTATGTGAGATCGGCCTTTCTTTAAAAAAGACATGCTTGGGCTTTTTTCGCATTGATTTCTACAAAGTTGTTGGATCTCATTCTAGAATATTTGCTCCATTTACCGGGTGTCTACGGAAGGTGACTCGCTCCTATAACTTTTTTTTTTTGAAGATATTGGAATGAAATTTGGAAGATTTATATAATACATAAAACTGCTTTTAGTTCGAAAATATGAATAGGAAATTCATAAAATCTTTTGTGGAATCATCTGCGACTGAAAGACAAACTTTAGTCGCTATTTTCCATCGTTCTCAGCTTCAACTCAGCTTCAGGAAACTTCCGGTTTCACCAGAAGTGATATGAACTTTCGATTTTTAAATGAGACATCCGGTATATTTTCACTTTTTTTGTCTCCTTATGACATTCTGAATATAACCATGTATCATTCTCTGTCGGTTATGTTAAATTTGTTATTATCATCAACTGGAGAGCAACCCTCAGAAATCCTCGAGAGACTTGTGCTAGCTAGGGAAGATGCAAAGTTCGAAACAAACCTTACAGTGTTTTTCAACAGTGGAGAAAATCATTGGACGGTAATCAATACTGAGCTGACAACAGTAGTTCATTTCGGAATCTGACGATCAAGTTGACTCAGGACGTGTTCAGTTTTTCAATATCTCTTTTTCCATTGTCGCTTGCTTGGTGAAGAATTTCTATCATTACTCTTCAAAGTCTTTCTACAGGTAGTTTTTTTTTTATCGGGGATGGTGGTGTTTGTGAAAACAAAAGTATCAGCAGTTTCTCCAGTTTGTTTTTCTGGAGCAGTGGGATTTTCAACATCAAGTTTTCTCATCTCCCTATCATGTTCAGAAATGCGTTTAACTTAATATTGGGCTGTTTGGCAAACATATATAGCATTGTGGAAAACTATTATTTTTGATTTTATACTCTATGTTTGATTGTATATCACTTGTCAGATTGTTTGCTATGTTTTGTCAGTAGGTTTGTTTGACCTCTCTTTTTGAAACTAACCCATCGATATCGATGATCTGAGAAGAATCATAATTACCACTTTTAGTACTAAGATAAGAAGACAGGACACCTCGTGAGCTAATCAGAATCTCAGGATACGAGTGAAATTGTGTTTAGGAGTACAGAGTGTAGTAGTGTAGTAGTATTCGAGCATCTTTTATAACATTGTTTTGTTTTGTGAAGGATAAACTTCCACCTTCTTATTTTGAAACATTTGTTTTCAAAAAGGTGATATTAACGGGAATGTGAACGTTCCAGATCCAAATTCAATTGAATTCTCCAAATTTCATCGGATAATCAGAATTGTTTGACGTTCTTTCCAAAGCTCTCTTCATTTTTATTTTGACTTGTAAGGTTCGATTATGTCGTTAGGTACATTGTTGTGATCAGGAAAAATAAGACTTTTCAAAAGTGCAAACTTCTGATATGGCGGCCATGAGAGAAACCAAAGTTGAGTGTTGTAACTCTGGCATTTAGTACGCCTTAGAAAGTATGCTGGCAGATTTAGATTCCTTGTCAAGAAGTGCCTACAGATCCTCACAAAGTAAAACAATCTAGTTTTTTTGTAAAAAATTAAATCTAAAATCACAAATTTTTGTTGTTTTAGAATTATTCAGCACAAAAATGTCCAACTTAATTCAACCAACCTCGTATATCTCATAATAACTCAGATATCTATGGTTGAGATCGAAAAGTAGGCATCCTGTATACATTTTTATTTTACGGTATCCTAGAGAATATTGATGATATAGTAAAACAGTGAAGTTTATATAAAAAAAAAACCGCAAGAAAGAAAGGAAGAAATATGTCTTCGAATAAAAGCTCTCCCAGGTCCAGACTTTTTGGACACTTCTGATATATCAGTATTTATCGACTGAGTCTATTTTCTCTGTCACTCTCTCGCACCCACAACAGTCTTCAACATGTCAGACACCATCGAATAATCGAGAAGTTATTCTGTTCCAACGCGCAGTTGAAAGTTTCGCCAACTTTCGGGGATATGTCCATTGTTCAGAGCCGAAAATCCCTTTGAAATTATATTGTCGTTTTGATAGACGGAGAGTCTCTGAATGAAATAAAGCTGGTTTTTCGTTGATTGGTTTTTGTTATGAATGGTCGATATGTACATTAACATACTCTGGCCAGTCAAGCGAATCGTAGAACAGGTGACTGAGAAGCGACATCAATCATGTAGCTTACCGGGCTAACAAAATGGATTCAGTGAACTTGAAAATTGTTATATAACTTCTATAATGCATATCAATGGAAGTTATTTGGGTCAGTCAGTCATGTATTAGAACAGAGCTGGTCAGTCAGTCCGAATATGCGGGGTGTTTCAAAATTCAATGCTGATATCAAAGGGTGATAATCCCTGAATGATAAAAAAAAATCTTTCATATGAACATAGGTCTGCAACAGCTTTATTTATGAGAAAAAATCAGTTCTTCTCTAATATCTATAAAACCGCTTTAGGATTCTCTGTCAATTTTGGTACATGCAAAGTACGCTTCAAAATACATTTTTTCAATGATGAAGATTTTGTTAATGTTCATCAGTGGCGTCCCTGTTAATACTCCCTGTCATATTTTTCATCAAATTGATGATACGCTACTGTTTTTTTTAAATCAAATATTATATTTGTAATTGTCCTTTGTCACCTTATGAAAATGGTCTCCTGCCTTTTTTCGTCCGTCGAATAATTTTCGATTCAAAAAACAAAATTGAGACAAAAACTGGCATCGGTACAAGCAAATGAAAACATTTTGTTTTCTAGGTCGAACACTGTTTGCGGGACGAAAAGAAGACAGGACACCATTTTTATGGAAAGATAGAGGACAATTACAAAAATAATGACAATTTGGTAAAAAATAGTGGAGTATCATTATTTTGATGAAAAATATGGCAGGGCATGTTAACAAGGACACCACTGATGGAAATCAGGAAAACCGTTACCATCGTAAAAATGTATTTTCCAGCATAGTTTCCTTGTATCAAAACTGGAAGAAAAACTCAAAGCGGTCTTAGAGATATTGAGGAAAACCTGTTTTTTTTTAAATTTTTGTTCGAAAATATGAAAAGGATATTCATAAAATCTGTTGTTTTTTTTTGTTAAATTTTAACTTCATGTATCTCGCACGGAAAAAAATGTGTGTATTTTTCCACAATTGTTTGAAATTTTTAAACGAATCCTTGAATCTATTTTTTTCAAAATATTGTTTAAACAGCAGTGTGTACAAATGTTACGGAAATTGTAGTACAATTCTGCGGAGTATATAATTGAAAAATACACAATATTGTGTTCTTTTTTTCACACATCATTTTGTTTTTATTGTAGTTCAAAATAAAAAAATTCAGAATGCACACTACTGTATAAGAATTTTACACAAGACTTTGTTTTTTAAAATAGCTGTTAGAGAAAATAAATTAAAAACAAATACTCGCGTGAGACATTTACACAATGAGTTTATTTAAATATCTCATCATTGCTTCCTCGTTCTCTAGCTATCCCTTCCTTCTCACCAGTTGGTGTCATTAACACCCAACAAAAGTTGGTTTTTAATGCGAAAATTGCCATTCATATTCATTTTTCATAAATCCTGAGCGATATTTCTATTAAGAAATAAAAGCTCACAAAAATCTGGTTACAGAGTATATCTGAACCAGAATTTCAGTTAGGCCCCGCCCACTCCTATCAGCGAGTCGGGACGGGTTTTCGTGCCACTGCGAGAGTGCAGCGGGCGCATTTTAGTTCATTGTATTGAACTCTTTCTGATTAAATTCAGTGCTTTAATATCTAGTCATCAATTGCTAGCATATTAAATATAAATTTGGCAAAGGGCTTTGCCAAATCGATCCTGAGTTGTTTGTCGCAAATTGCAAACAAATAGCAGCTATTTTCTGGGAGAACTTCTGCATGAAGAGAGATCTTTACTTGAGTAAAAGTCATAATCTACAGCCAGCATTTGAAACCACACAGTCACTGGTCTTTGGTGGTATCCCGCATTTGAATTGTTTCATTCCGAAACCTTCCAGTCCACAGCGAGTGTGAAAAGGGTAAGAGTACCTGTACTCCCAGTAAGTGAATAAAAATTATTTACTGAGTTGTTTTCCGAGGTGAAAATTCTGAAAGAATAGACAATTATTTCATTTTGAGATAGTGATAGTCTACACAGACTTTCCTTTGAACATTTTTGTGAGAGTTATTACGAATCAAACAAACTTGAGTGAGGTTACGAAAGAAAATCGAAATACTGAGTATTTTCCTTTTCGATTTAAAAAAAAAAAACTTACAAATTAAATTTCCAAAGGTTATTCTGGAATTTGGAAGTGTTTTCTTTTTGCAAAGTCAAAAATAAGAAAAATAACTTTAAATAATAATTATTGTTATAAAAGTATTGAAGTGTATTTATATGCTATTTTTCGCGCTGGCCAATTAACCAGCATAATCATACCTTCTTTCCAGCCATCGATCTTGGCAAGCCTTGTTCCAGCAAAACTTACTAACTGGCCTTTTCAGGCCGAATTGAAAGAATTCGATTTTAAGGCGGGCCAAGATAGATGTAAAACTTTACAACATCTTAAAAATACTGTATATTTTCTAAACTACAGATGAGATTATTGTCGATAATTTTCCAAGTTAAAAATTTCGGGATCAATAAAAATTCCACTTTATTTTCGGGGATTCTCACGAGTGTTCCGTTGACGTAGTCGACAGGATTTACTCAGGTTCAATTATCGCTAGTCCGGATTTTTTTCGGAATCCATATTCCAAAAATAAATGCGAAACTAGATCTTTTTTTTTGAGGGAAAGAGAATTTTAAATAAATTCTCTGATTCCAGCGAACTTTTAAACAATTATTTCGAGAATTAAACCTCGTTTAAAAATTTTAAAATACAAACTCACGGGTCTCAGTTTTTGTCAACAATTCAGGTGTTAAACATGGATCGGAGATATACGCGTCAGGCTGTGGCGACCGAACCTAGAGCTAGCCAGGTAATCGAAACGGAAGTTTCCGATTATTTTTCAAATCCGAGCCAACAGCCGAGACGACATTGGTTTTGCTACTAAGCCTCAGTCTTAGTGAATTCTAGTATAGCGCGGGTTGTGCCCTCTATCGGCGGGTACTCTTGTTTTCATTTTCAATAAATCCATTTTGTTACCCCGGTAAATGGTACATCTTTGATGTCGCTCCTGAGTCACCTGTTCAAAGTTTCGCTCGACTGACCAGAGTATGTTCATGTACACATCGACTTCAACTAATTAACGAAAAACTATCTTTAATACATTCAGAGAAAATGTTCGTCTCTGGCTCTCCGTCTAATATATCCATTGTTCTGAGCCGAAAACCCCTTTCAAATTAAATTGTTGTTTTGACACCAGATCAATAAATTGTCCGCATGCCCTTGTGCTCTAGATGGGTTCACTCCGGATTTAGTGTTTGTACACACTGTTGTAACACTGAAAACAATTCAATGCTACCACTTGACAAACTGCTTTAATCAAGGAGCTTGTTGCCAAGGCATCCTAGACCGCTCTTCTATGGCGTACCGAGAGAGAACGATGCACGGGATTTGATTTTGTTGTTGCAAACACTTTTCATCCAGGAGAATCATTCTTTAAAAAGCTACTGTAGCATTTTACCTTCATTAGTGAAGAAATCACTTATTATATAGTATCGGAAAGTTTTCATCGGGGGTATAGACAAATCTATGCGAGCAACAAGGAACGCAATGATATGATAATACCACATAAATGAGAGAGACGCACTATTGTACGCCTCCCCTACTACCTCGTCCGACAAATTAACAGCCACGCCGATATCTCTTCCTCGACCGAGTCGAGGAGAAATTGTAATGCTCTCTCAACATAATAGCAAGCTATTCTTTACGCTCGTATGAAACCAGCATACCCCGATGAAAACTTTCCGATACTGTATTTTGGCTGAGTTGGGGTTTTTCTCTTTGGTAGATAAACCAACCTGCCTAAAATTCTAACAATGATCAACTCAAGCAATATAAACTTGAGTTATCACAAAGATATGTGCAGATTCAAAACCCACATATTGAAAACCTATATAACTGATCAGTACACCTTACTGATACCATGTCGTCAATCAATCAAAATTAATTGTCCAGTATGGATATCTTATTGACAAAGCATTGGAAAATATACATACAAATATACCTTTACAATACATACATAAATATACAGGGTGTTAATTAAGTACGTTGACAATTTCGGAAGGAGATTCTTTGAAAGTTTTCTGCAAACAGTCAGAGATTATGAGAGAAGAATAATCAATGATATTTCATCATCTTCACCAACTTCACAGATTTTAGGTTACCGCGTAAAATTGATTTTGCATGGGTTATTATTAATTTTCCTTTCTCTCCAGCAGTAACTACAATTATTTATAGTATGAAGAAATGTATTTTTGAATATTCCACCAATATCGCCGAATGTTCAGATTTTTTTTCTCGCCAATATTATTATTTGAATATTTTGCCAATATTGTACCAATATTATCTCAATATAGATACCAATATTGTCCCAATATGGGTGTGCTACTTGGGTGAGAATGAGTGTTTTCTTTCTTAGTTTTAATTTTAGCTCGTCATGAAATCTATCTTGCAACAAAGGTATGTCGAAGTAAAGTTGAAGGTGGTTATAAGCGTGAGTTCAAATCCATCTGCTGGAACCATTTTTTTATATTATTTTTCCCTTCAAGCATTTGGTTAGTCATGTATAATTGTTATTCTACCTTATATTGCTTTCTAATGAGCTTCGGACTTTGTTTAAAATAGCAAATCAACCCCCAACTTTGGCGCGCCATAGAAAGAAAAATATTGGTCGGTGCCAAAAAATTCAAATACCAAAGTTATGCACAATTTTGTTCTTTACATATTTTGATTGAACTTTTTTTTAATAGCACCTACCCCAACGGTGCTATTGTCAACCAAGCGCTGCGAGTCAGAGTTTTCATCCCCTCACCCCTCGAGCGGCAACCCCCCGAGGTCGCAAACTCAGGTGGACTATCAGGGAACCTATCTCTACCATTCCACAAAATTTTATTTCTTTCCGACCTTTTGCGCATAGAACCTCTTATTTTGTACCCATCGATTGGCCTATAAAGCGATATTCAACAATTTGTAACGGTGCTTTTCCGTATATTGATAATAAATGTATCAGTAGGTACCAACGGAATAAGAAATCACTTTCTCTTCTTTCCCACTATACTTTCCTACTTCACTGCGACTCTATCCTTCACAGAAAAAGACTGACAGAAATATGAAACTGTCTTATGAAATATGGAGTGTCTATTTCAGGGTATGACGGAGGATTATGAAGTGTTGTTTTTCATCTCTCGAGTAGTCGGGGTCGAAAGCTAACACAAAGAAGGGTGCTTTCGGTTGTTCTCAAAGCTACAAAATTGCGAGCACTCGCGAGACTATTTGTTGTGGACAGAATACCATCCAAGTTTTCAAGATTTTCAAGATTTCAACAAAACGAATTGAAATGTGAAATACTGATTGTTGTTAGTTCAATTTTATTGATATCCATATACAGAAAGTATAATCTAATTAATTTTAAAAAAAGTTATGCAAAACTACTACAATGTTTCGCTATAAAACAGCTCCTTCAATGGACAATGGAAAAACAGGAAATGTGTGGGGTCTATAAACTGATCTGTGGTTAGTTGTCTGAAGTTTTATCTTGGCCTAACTGGTAGAACTTTCAAAAAGCGCCTAACCAAGCAGAGAAACACTTTTGTAAATAGAAAAATAAATTCAACAAAATATGCTACTTTCGACCATGATTTTAAAATCCTTCATGTACAAACCTGAGCAAAAATTCTCAGGACATCCTCCACGACCAAACCGAACGGAATAATTCACAACTATTTAATATGTTTTCCTGGAAAACTCAGATAAAATATAATCCAACGGTGATATTTTCCCAGATACTTTAGATTATTATTTATGTTTTCTTGTTAACGCAATCTTTCCTTAAATTGTTTGGAGAATCTTATACAGGGTTTTCTTGTTAAGTCAATCTTTCCTTAAATTTTTGGAGAATTTTCTTGTTGAGGTGATTTTTCCCTAAATTGTTTGGAGGGTCTTATACAGAATTTTCTTGTTAAGACAATCTTTCCTTAAATTGTTTGGAGGGTCTCATACAGTTTCCTTGTTGAGGCAATCTTTCCTTAAATTGTTCGAAGGGTCTTATACAGAGTTTTTTTCTTAAGGCAATCTTTCCCTAAATTGTTCGGAGGGTCTTATACAGCGTTTTCTTGTTAAGGCAATCTTTCCTCAAATTGTTTGGGAGGTCTTATACAGAGTTTTCTTGCTAAGGCAATCTTTCCTCAAAGTGTTTGGGAGGTCTTATACAGAGTTTTCTTGTTAAGGCAATCTTTCCTTGAATTGTTTGGAGGGTCTTATGCAGAGAACTGCTTTTCATTCCCTGATTTATCGTTCAAGTAGGGAACTCTCTTTTTCAAATTTTCAGATTCCCTGAACGTAACGGGTACCCCACAAATGATATTGAATATTTCAGTTAATCCACAACAATGAGTTTTTTTTGTCGCTGAACGAATATACCCCATTAGACAATCGTTTCACTTCGGTGAATCCAAATCCGATATGATGACCCAGAAAAGAAATGCAGGAAATATTATTCAAGGACACCCAGCTCATTCTGAATTGTCTTAATTTGATCTCAAAGTTTTTAGGGCGGAAAAATGCCTTGAGTTCTATAAAGTGGGGAAGATTTCCAGAGGGCCGTGAACTGTTGGAAGTCGATGAGACCAACATTGATAAAATGGGACAATAGAAATTATATGTGTCCCAAAGCCTTTTCCATAATTTTGAATATGCAGGGCGATTGATACATTCAGGAATTGGTCATTTGTTTTATCTTCGAAGAATCGAAACGTTAGTTGAACACTTTTCGAAGTCTTGAAATTGATGGTCTCTGAGTGAATAGTGGGCAAGAGGGTAAGTCAAATACAGTGCTAATTCCGACGATTTATTCGGATTAATATTCCTGTCAATTGTAAAACTGCATGAATTTATTTTCATATTTTGTCGAAAGAGACCGACTCCGAAGGAGGAGGGCCGTAATAATTCCAAAACTCTTCCGTCATCTTGGATATATGAAGTTTTGAGACGCGACTCTGAACCTCAACCAGATTTGGACAGCAAAGAACAACGTAAAATTTCAGGTTCCTTCCGAAAATGTATGATTTTTATGTGCTCAGATATAAGATTTCGCCGGAAAAGGATGTTTGAGGTAGAAAATCCAATTTTCTGAGATTTTTTATTTTCAATTTTAGAATTTAAAATTTTTGTCATCCAACGTATTTTGACGTGCTGATTCCGAATCTTTGAACAAAAATGTCGAAAACCCATCAGAAATGATTTTGGTGGGAAAAAAAACATCCAAAATGATTTAAAGCTGTCCAACTCGGAAACGGTTAGAGATAGACAAATTCTGCGAACGCCAATCGATTCAGAATGGTCGGATCAGTATGTATGTGAATTTCGAGTCAATCGAAAAAAATTAAAAAAATACTCGAAAAAAGTTGTAAGGGGTTTACCCCTAAAAATCATGAAAAACAACAAGTCGTCACATCGACTCGAAATTTGTCCTGTATACGTAAAATTTCATGCTCATTCCAAAAATGGATGATTTTTATATGCTCAGATATAAGATTTAGCCGGAAAAGGGTGTTTAAAGTAGAAAATAATATTTTCTGAAATTTTTTATTTTTAATTTTAGAATTTAAAATTTTTGTCATCCAACGTATTTTGACGTGCTGATTCCGAATCTTTGAACAAAAATGTCGAAAACCCATCAGAAATGATTTTGGTGGGAAAAAAAACATCCAAAATGATTTAAAGCTGTCCAACTCGGAAACGGTTAGAGATAGACAAATTCTGCGAACGCCAATCGATTCAGAATGGTCGGATCAGTATGTATGTGAATTTCGAGTCAATCGAAAAAAATTAAAAAAATACTCGAAAAAAGTTGTAAGGGGTTTGTTTACCCCTAAAAATCATGAAAAACAACAAGTCGTCACATCGACTCGAAATTTGTCCTGTATACGTAAAATTTCATGCTCATTCCAAAAATGGATGATTTTTATATGCTCAGATATAAGATTTAGCCGGAAAAGGGTGTTTAAAGTAGAAAATAATATTTTCTGAAATTTTTTATTTTTAATTTTAGAATTAAAAATTTTTGTCATCCAACGTATTTTGACGTGCTGACTCCGAATCTTTGAACGAAAATATCGAAATCCCATCAGAAATATTTTTAAAGGGAAAAAAAAACATTTAAAATGTATTTACAGCTGTCCAACTCGGGAACGGTTAGAGATAGACGAATTTTGCAAACGCCAATCGATTCAGAATGGTCGAATTAGTATATATGAAGAATTTCGATTCTATCAAAAAAATTAAAAATATACTCGGAAAAAGTTGTAAGGGGTTTACCCCCAAAAATCATAAAAAACAAAAAGTCGTCACATCGACTTGAAATTTGCCCTGTATACGTAAAATTTCATGCTGATTCCGAAAATGTATGATTTTTATGTGCTCAGATATAAGATTTAGCCGGAAAAGGGTGTTTAAAGTAGAAAATAAAATTTTCTGAAATTTTTTATTTTCAATTTTAGAATTAAAAATTTTTGTCATCCAACGTATTTTGACGTGCTGACTCCGAATCTTTGAACGAAAATATCGAAATCCCATCAGAAATATTTTTAAAGGGAAAAAAAAACATTTAAAATGGATTTACAGCTGTCCAACTCGGGAACGGTTAGAGATAGACGAATTTTGCAAACGCCAATCGATTCAGAATGGTCGAATTAGTATATATGAAGAATTTCGATTCTATCAAAAAAATTAAAAATATACTCGGAAAAAGTTGTAAGGGGTTTACCCCCAAAAATCATAAAAAACAAAAAGTCGTCACATCGACTTGAAATTTGCCCTGTATACGTAAAATTTCATGCTGATTCCGAAAATGTATGATTTTTATGTGCTCAGATATAAGATTTAGCCAGAAAAGGGTGTTTAAGGTAGAAAATCAAATTTTCTGAGATTTTTTATTTTCAATTTTCGAATTTCAAATTTCTGTCATCCAACGTATTCTGACGTGCTGATTCCGAATCTTTGAACGAAAATATTGAAATCCCATCAGAAATATTTTTAACGGGAAAAAAAAACATTTAAAATGGATTTACAGCTGTCCAACTCGGGAACGGTTAGAGATAGACGAATTTTGCAAACGCCAATCGATTCAGAATGGTCGAATTAGTATATATGAAGAATTTCGATTCTATCAAAAAAATTAAAAATATACTCGGAAAAAGTTGTAAGGGGTTTACCCCCAAAAATCATAAAAAACAAAAAGTCGTCACATCGACTTGAAATTTGCCCTGTATACGTAAAATTTCATGCTGATTCCGAAAATGTATGATTTTTATGTGCTCAGATATAAGATTTAGCCAGAAAAGGGTGTTTAAGGTAGAAAATCAAATTTTCTGAGATTTTTTATTTTCAATTTTCGAATTTCAAATTTCTGTCATCCAACGTATTCTGACGTGCTGATTCCGAATCTTTGAACGAAAATATTGAAATCCCATCAGAAATATTTTTAAAGGGAAAAAAAAACATTTAAAATGGATTACAGCTGTCCAACTCGGGAACGGTTAGAGATAGACGAATTCTGCAAACGCCAATCGATTCAGAATTGTCGAATTAGTGTATATGAAGAATTTCGATTCTATCGAAAAAATTAAAAATATACTCGGAAAAAGTTATAAGGGGTTTACCCCCAAAAATCATGAAAAACAAAAAGTCGTCACATCGACTTGAAATTTGCCCGGTATACGTAAAATTTCATGCTGATTCCGAAAATGTATGATTTTTATGTGCTCAGATATAAGATTTAGCCAGAAAAGGGTGTTTAAGGTAGAAAATCAAATTTTCTGAGATTTTTTATTTTCAATTTTCGAATTTCAAATTTCTGTCATCCAACGTATTCTGACGTGCTGATTCCGAATCTTTGAACGAAAATATTGAAATCCCATCAGAAATATTTTTAACGGGAAAAAAAAACATTTAAAATGGATTTAAAGCTGTTCAACTCGGGAACGGTTAGAGATAGACGAATTCTGCAAACGCCAATCGATTCAGAATGGTCGAATTAGTGTATATGAAGAATTTCGATTCTATCGAAAAAATTAAAAATATACTCGGAAAAAGTTGTAAGGGGTTTACCCCCAAAAATCATGAAAAACAAAAAGTCGTCACATCGACTTGAAATTTGCCCTGTATACGTAAAATTTCATGCTGATTCCGAAAATGTATGATTTTTATGTGCTCAGATATAAGATTTAGCCAGAAAAGGGTGTTTAAGGTAGAAAATCAAATTTTCTGAGATTTTTTATTTTCAATTTTCGAATTTCAAATTTCTGTCATCCAACGTATTCTGACGTGCTGATTTCGAATCTTTGAACGAAAATATTGAAATCCCATCAGAAATATTTTTAACGGGAAAAAAAAACATTTAAAATGGATTTAAAGCTGTTCAACTCGGGAACGGTTAGACATAGACGAATTCTGCAAACGCCAATCGATTCAGAATGGTCGAATTAGTGTATATTAAGAATTTCGATTCTATCAAAAAAATTAAAAATATACTCGGAAAAAGTTGTAAGGGGTTTACCCCCAAAAATCATGAAAAACAAAAAGTCGTCACATCGACTTGAAATTTGCCCTGTATACGTAAAATTTCATGCTGATTCCGAAAATGTATGATTTTTATGTGCTCAGATATAAGATTTAGCCAGAAAAGGGTGTTTAAGGTAGAAAATCAAATTTTCTGAGATTTTTTATTTTCAATTTTCGAATTTCAAATTTCTGTCATCCAACGTATTCTGACGTGCTGATTCCGAATCTTTGAACGAAAATATTGAAATCCCATCAGAAATATTTTTAACGGGAAAAAAAAACATTTAAAATGGATTTAAAGCTGTTCAACTCGGGAACGGTTAGAGATAGACGAATTCTGCAAACGCCAATCGATTCAGAATGGTCGAATTAGTGTATATGAAGAATTTCGATTCTATCGAAAAAATTAAAAATATACTCGGAAAAAGTTGTAAGGGGTTTACCCCCAAAAATCATGAAAAACAAAAAGTCGTCACATCGACTTGAAATTTGCCCTGTATACGTAAAATTTCATGCTGATTCCGAAAATGTATGATTTTTATGTGCTCAGATATAAGATTTAGCCAGAAAAGGGTGTTTAAGGTAGAAAATCAAATTTTCTGAGATTTTTTATTTTCAATTTTCGAATTTCAAATTTCTGTCATCCAACGTATTCTGACGTGCTGATTCCGAATCTTTGAACGAAAATATTGAAATCCCATCAGAAATATTTTTAACGGGAAAAAAAAACATTTAAAATGGATTTAAAGCTGTTCAACTCGGGAACGGTTAGACATAGACGAATTCTGCAAACGCCAATCGATTCAGAATGGTCGAATTAGTGTATATGAAGAATTTCGATTCTATCGAAAAAATTAAAAATATACTCGGAAAAAGTTGTAAGGGGTTTACCCCCAAAAATCATGAAAAACAAAAAGTCGTCACATCGACTTGAAATTTGCCCTGTATACGTAAAATTTCATGCTGATTCCGAAAATGTATGATTTTTATGTGCTCAGATATAAGATTTAGCTAGAAAAGGGTGTTTAAGGTAGAAAATCAAATTTTCTGAGATTTTTTATTTTCAATTTTCGAATTTCAAATTTCTGTCATCCAACGTATTCTGACGTGCTGATTCCGAATCTTTGAACGAAAATATTGAAATCCCATCAGAAATATTTTTAACGGGAAAAAAAAACATTTAAAATGGATTTAAAGCTGTTCAACTCGGGAACGGTTAGAGATAGACGAATTCTGCAAACGCCAATCGATTCAGAATGGTCGAATTAGTGTATATGAAGAATTTCGATTCTATCGAAAAAATTAAAAATATACTCGGAAAAAGTTGTAAGGGGTTTACCCCCAAAAATCATGAAAAACAAAAAGTCGTCACATCGACTTGAAATTTGCCCTGTATACGTAAAATTTCATGCTGATTCCGAAAATGTATGATTTTTATGTGCTCAGATATAAGATTTAGCCAGAAAAGGGTGTTTAAGGTAGAAAATCAAATTTTCTGAGATTTTTTATTTTCAATTTTCGAATTTCAAATTTCTGTCATCCAACGTATTCTGACGTGCTGATTCCGAATCTTTGAACGAAAATATTGAAATCCCATCAGAAATATTTTTAACGGGAAAAAAAAACATTTAAAATGGATTTAAAGCTGTTCAACTCGGGAACGGTTAGACATAGACGAATTCTGCAAACGCCAATCGATTCAGAATGGTCGAATTAGTGTATATGAAGAATTTCGATTCTATCGAAAAAATTAAAAATATACTCGGAAAAAGTTGTAAGGGGTTTACCCCCAAAAATCATGAAAAACAAAAAGTCGTCACATCGACTTGAAATTTGCCCTGTATACGTAAAATTTCATGCTGATTCCGAAAATGTATGATTTTTATGTGCTCAGATATAAGATTTAGCTAGAAAAGGGTGTTTAAGGTAGAAAATCAAATTTTCTGAGATTTTTTATTTTCAATTTTCGAATTTCAAATTTCTGTCATCCAACGTATTCTGACGTGCTGATTCCGAATCTTTGAACGAAAATATTGAAATCCCATCAGAAATATTTTTAACGGGAAAAAAAAAACATTTAAAATGGATTTAAAGCTGTTCAACTCGGGAACGGTTAGACATAGACGAATTCTGCAAACGCCAATCGATTCAGAATGGTCGAATTAGTGTATATTAAGAATTTCGATTCTATCAAAAAAATTAAAAATATACTCGGAAAAAGTTGTAAGGGGTTTACCCCCAAAAATCATGAAAAACAAAAAGTCGTCACATCGACTTGAAATTTGCCCTGTATACGTAAAATTTCATGCTGATTCCGAAAATGTATGATTTTTATGTGCTCAGATATAAGATTTAGCCAGAAAAGGGTGTTTAAGGTAGAAAATCAAATTTTCTGAGATTTTTTATTTTCAATTTTCGAATTTCAAATTTCTGTCATCCAACGTATTCTGACGTGCTGATTCCGAATCTTTGAACGAAAATATTGAAATCCCATCAGAAATATTTTTAACGGGAAAAAAAAACATTTAAAATGGATTTAAAGCTGTTCAACTCGGGAACGGTTAGAGATAGACGAATTCTGCAAACGCCAATCGATTCAGAATGGTCGAATTAGTGTATATAAAGAATTTCGAGTATACCAAAAAAATTTAAAATATACTCGGAAAAAGTTGTAAGGGGTTTACCCCCAAAAATCATGAAAAACAAAAAGTCGTCACATCGACTTGAAATTTGCCCTGTATACGTAAAATTTCATGCTGATTCCGAAAATGTATGATTTTTATGTGCTCAGATATAAGATTTAGCCAGAAAAGGGTGTTTAAGGTAGAAAATCAAATTTTCTGAGATTTTTTATTTTCAATTTTCGAATTTCAAATTTCTGTCATCCAACGTATTCTGACGTGCTGATTCCGAATCTTTGAACGAAAATATCGAAATCCCATCAGAAATATTTTTAACGGGAAAAAAAAAACATTTAAAATGGATTTAAAGCTGTCCAACTCGGGAACGGTTAGAGATAGACGAATTCTGCAAACGATTCAGAATGGTCGAATTAGTGTATATGAAGAATTTCGAGTCTATCGAAAAAATTAATAATATACTCGGGAAAAGTTGACCGAAAATATCGAAATCCCATCAGAAATATTTTTGGCGAAAAAAAAAACATTCAAAATTGATTTAAAGCTGTCCAATTCGAGAACGGTTAGAGATAGACAAATTCTCCGAACGTCAATCGATTCAGAATGGTCGAATTAGTGTATATAAAGAATATCGAGTCTATCAAAAAATTGAAAAATTCTCGAAAAAAGTTGTAAGGGGTTTACCCCTAAAAATTATGAAAAACAACAAGTCGTCACATCGACTCGAAATTTGCCCTGTATACGTAAAATTTCATGCTCATTCCGAAAATGTATGATTTTTATGTGCTCAGATATAAGATTTTGCCGGAAAAGGGTGTTTAAGTAGAAAATCCAATATTCTGAGATTTTTTATTTTCAATTTTAGAATTTCAAATGTTTGTTTTAACGGGAAAAAAACATTCAGAATGGATATAAAGCTGTCCAACTTGAGAACGGTTAAAGATAGACGAATTCTCCGAACACCAATCGAACGAAGACAAAATCATATGAGTATGCCCAATCCAATCAAGATCCAAAAATCATTTCACCCAATCAAAAAAAGGTGTATCTTGGCACGAGCTCTTTGAAAGTGCCCAAGTGATTTTCTTGCCATCTTTGCTTTGTTGTGTTGCGCCTCGCAAGCCAACATAATTGTTCATCAGATAAAGTGGCACTTTAAATTCCAACAATACAATATACCATTCCAGAGCTGTTCCAAGTTCAAGGGCGATTTAAAAATTGCTGAACCTCTCGAGTCGAAATGGATTCAGTCGACGCCTTTATTTGGGCAGAGCCGACCTAACAACGAAAAACAAAAGAAAGTAAATGAAAGTTCATAGTCTTCTTATTGGAAAAAAGCGGTGTCATAATTTTATATGGCTATTTAACGGCGGTGGAACGTAGGGATCTTGGGAAATTGGCTTCACATGTTAAACATCAAGAGCCATGGCTGCGAATTGCTTTTTTTACTGGCGATTTTAGATGTTACGGTCGTTTATAATTCGAGCAACTCACGCGTGGGAAAGAAATGGGCTCTTCTTTGCAAACAGCTATAATCGCGTTTTTGTGAATATATTTTCGGAACGTTGTTTTCGAACTGGCAAAGACGGAGAGGAAATGTGAAGAAAGTTCCTAACCAAAGAGTTTGCCTTTCACAAAATAAAACAACAAAAGACAGGAATCCAAATATTTTGGAAGGCTGTTTGTTTTCCCCAGTCTATCATTTTCAGTTCATCAACAACTTGGTGGATGGATGGTCAAACAAGCTGATGGAGGCCATGGAAATGATCGTGAAAATCAATGACATTCTCGCGGGCTTAAAGTAGGTGGCGCTGCTGCCAGTGGAGGTCCTGTTGGTATTGTTGAAAAGTGTAGGTTGGTGTTCATAGGAATTTGAGAACGTATAGTTTTCATTTATAATCATGCCTGAGAATAATTTTGTTTTAGAGTAGATTTAGAGAATAAACAAAATAGCCAACCTGTAATTATTGATGAGAGATTATTTGCTTTAAGCAAAGCTATTACTAATTGGAGGAGCTATACCAACTAGAAATCCTAGAGAGCAGAAGAAATAAAAAAAATACGGATAAGGTTACCTAGAAACTGATGTTTCAACGTCGATTCCAGCAACTAACCTTCAAATCAACGGCTCTTTGTGACCGAATGTTTTTGCTCCTTTCTGTTTCGATTCTAATATGAATCTTCTCACACTCAGATGACCGTATTCTCCCATATTAGCGAATGCTTCAAGTGATATGCTAGTATTTACTTGATACTCAGGACCTCCACTTACAGTAGCGCCTCTGGCGGAAGCGAAATCAACCATGCCTGCTATTGTGAGAAAATCAATGGAAAACTATCTGAAAAATCGAATCGAAAAATGCTCTGGCTGAGTCTGAGAGATATCGTACTTATATTTGAGATAAGACAAATGATCCGATTGAAATCACAAAAATTTTGGGGGATATTGAAGCAATCAACTTGTATTTTTAGATGTTGAAACGAATTCTGTATCACTTTGAATATTTTTCTGCAGTTCGAATCACCAATAGCGATTTGAATGTGGCAAAATCACTTGTTTTCGGTTATCTAGTTTTTTTTCAAATGGCATCTCTATGGCGCATCCCGTATTTCAAATGAGACAAATCGAATGATACCAAAATTTTGAGTATCTGTCAATTATTTCGAGAGTTATAACTAATATTAAATAAATTACCGAAAAACAGTACGGTTGTTGGACTAAAACCAAAAACCCACATAACAAATTTGAAAAGTTATTTAGTGAACCTAAACAATAAGAATTATTGGTCACTCTGTACTGTTTTTTTTATCGTGGACCTATTAGGCTTAGTAGGCACATCTTGAAAAATGTACACTTTCCATGTAGGCATTCTTTGTTTTTCAGAAGTGTTTATTATATATTTACGAGTATGAGTGTCGTAAAGACTCATATTACGATAGGAGATGGATAGTTTGACAACCCATCGATTATCGTAATATGAATTTATGATACAAATATTGTACTAGATATTTACGATATAAGTGTCGTAAAGATTCATATCACGATATCAAATGGAACACTTGTCAAACGAGGCCTTTAGGCCGAGTTTGATAACCCAACGATTATCGTAATATGCATTTACGACACAAATATTGTACAATATTTTACCTACTACCAATGATGTTAATTATTTACTCAAAATTAGTCAATATTCCTTAAAATAATGATATTAGAATCATGCAACAAGCAAGCGTTGCGCCCAATGTTGATTTATTTTGCGATCTGCCAACTTTGACACGTTCATTCCAATTTAGTAAAATTTCATCGACATTAGTTCAGACCATTAGAGATTAGAGAATAGATTTAGATATGGAATACGCTACAAATTAAAAAATTGAAACCTTATTACCTGATGAATCTCGGAATAGATATTCAAATTCATAATAAATTAGTTCTTGTTATCCTTTTCCATTAAATAGACTAACATTTAAAAAGAGAAACAGATGAATTTTACTTTATCGCACTAGTGCGGTAAAGTATCTCATTACGAAACTCATATCAGTATCGTAATGTTTGATATTACATATTGGTGGTAAGTAAAATATTTTACCTACTGTCAATAATTCTAAATATCCACTCAGAGATAGTTAACAATCTTCCAAATAGTGATCTTATAGAGAAAGAGCCAGCAACGTAGTTCAAGTTGTCATTTAAATAGCCCAAATTTGACATTACGTCAATTTCAATAAATTCGTCATAAACTCTGATCATGTTTATGTTCCAGTGTCGTAATGAAGTTTCAGTGTTGTAATGAACCTTATTACGAAACTCATATCAGTATCGTTATGATTGACATTATATATTGATGGTGAGTAAACATTTTAATGTTCCTCAATATCGCATATTTTAATTTAACAAAATATGCCCAGCGTATGATTATTTTCATTGTTGCAAGTCATCAGAAAACAAATGAGTAAGGGTGTAATTTCAAAAATTCTATCATTTTGTTCTTGGTTAGTCCAGCGGCCACACTATTATTTGTAAAATTTTTGCAAAAATTGAGAACTTTAGAAATAATTGACAGATCATAAAAATGTTTGGTATCATTCGATTGGCTTCCTTCAAAACTCTCTGTAGTACAGAGTGCGTCATAGAGATGTCACTTTCACTCGATTCGCGTTTCGCCAACAAAGTTACTTGCTGTTACTGTTACAGTTAGCTTAGAGCTCTTAAAGATGCTAACTGTGTTGGCGAAACGAGCGTCGAGTGAAAGTGACGTAGTTTTGATGTTTTGGGTAGCTTCTATTTTTTGAATGAAACAGAAAATTTGACAATTTGAAGGTTCCAAATATTCATTTTCTATAGATATGGTATTTGAAAACAGACGATAACCGAAAAAAGGGATTTTGCCACATTCAAACACCAGCTGGTGGCAAAGTATGGTAATCAATCAGGAGAAGCTCTTGTAGAGACGTATACCATATATGCGATTATTACGATAAGGAAAAAAAATAAGAGTCATCATATGAAATGTGACTTATACCAAATAATATCAGTATGAATTTTGGAAGAGGCAATTGCGATTTGAAATTTTCAACTCGAAATATTAAAACACATCAATAATAAATCAATGGAAACTTTATACCGTTAACTAATGCTCAAAATATGTTATATAAGAATTAATATTTCCCTCCTAATTTTCTGTTTTCAATGTTGTTTTTATACTCATCTACTTTTAAAGTCTGAGAGGATTGAATATTATCTCAAAGTTTTCTGGTATCTCCTAAAACGAAGTCAAATGAAACCAACTCAGCATCGTTAAAAGGATTATTCAAGCTTTCAGTGTACTTGTCAAATAAAAAAAATGCCTCTTTATTATGTATATACATTTTTTTTTTGTGATAAAATTCTCCAAACTCTGTTCTTTTCATGTTCCCGTTATAAGCCCATTTGCTTTTACGTTTATTATACTGTAAAAATAACAATAAAACTCCATCGTCACTTTCATCGCTTTGCCAGGGCAAACCATATGCGAATATCTCGTAGCATACGATATTCAAAGATTGCAACTTTCGATTATCAGTCGCGATTTTGAATAATTCACGAATTTGTTTGTTTCATAATTTTTTAAATGAGAGAAATGTTGGTTAATAATTTTTGTTCCTTGATATTGCGTATACATTTGACCTTAAAATAAGTTACATATCAAGATTATGATTTATGTTTTAGGGTATGGACATTAGCTCAGCAAGTAATAGTAATAATAATAATAATAATATGTCTTTATTCATCATAAGTAACAATTCAATATACAGTCGAGTTAATACAATCAAATTATGATGAAAAGGAGTTCAGCTATGAAAGCTGTATCCATCAACTTCATACAAGTACTGCTGCACTAAATACTTGAACGACCTGTATCTATGCTTTTTCAAAATCTTTACTGCTGACAGGTGACTAATTGGTAACTCTTGGCCAATTTTCCCAGTAGAAGCTGTAGGATTTCCTTCAAAAAATTGATTTCCGTCACTTCATCAATAATAAAAGTAGAAACAACTCAGACGGAAAACTCTCCTGTCTGAGTTGTTTCTCCACAAATTGGAAATATGGAAAATATGGATGAGGTCTGCGTTCTTTGAATTCTTCTTGAATCCATTATTCAATTTTTTGCCGAGGGGAGGGGGTTGAATGCTTAAATTTTTTTTCTTGGGGGGTAAAGGTTCAAATTTTATTTAAAAATACTATAAAAAATATTAGTATATATCTATTTTTTGGGGGTAATTAACACATTACCCCCCCCCCATATCAACGCCCTTGGTTTTATATCCCATGTATAAATTCAAATATGTTGATAAATCTAAAGCACAGTGGGTATGAGAACTTATTGAGTTATTGATGTAGACTAATATCATACTGAAAATTGAGTGTGTTCTATTCGTTTCCCATACTTGGAGATGTTTGTGGATAGAAAAAAAAGTTATACCCACTGAGCGTTGCATTAAGAAATTAGAAGTTCAATTCAGTTCAGAGGGCAGAATCCTTGGAATTGTTTTACTCATTGGTCCTGAAATTGAAGGTATAAATCCTGTTTTGTTCAATTTTGTATCCACGGCATATTTGATAAGCAAATTACACCAATTTCCTTATATCTTTGTGTTAATTAAGTGTGTAAATTTTTTGTGTTCGTACTCAGAATCGTCCCTCCAGTCAATGAGTAAAAATATACAGGGTGTTCCGTTTGAAATTTCCACGCTGGGATCGTTTCCGCTGGAACCGGAAGTGCTGGCGGAGTGAGAAAGAATAAAAATAAATCAATTCTTGAATCCAATGGCCTTGCCAATATCATTCTGTTATAGTAAAAGCTCGCTGAAAGTCTAGTACCAGTTATCTGAAAATGGTGTAGAAGCTGAAACCAGTCGATATAAGACAATAATAGTTGTTGAAAAGGGGAACACTCTCCATGAAAACAGAAAACAACTACTTCCCTGGCTAAAGCCACGCTGGACATTGAACTACACCTTATAGATATTGTGAAAAGACTCTCTAATTGAAAAGAAAATATCTGAAAGTGAAAATTCGCATTTTAATTCAGATAGTTGATTTTTTTGTTTTCTCTAGTTTTCATTGAAAATTCATCAAATAAGATAGGGAGAATGTTATTAAAAAAATATCACTCACAGAAATCGTTCATTTTATTGAAGCAAGTTTCGCTTCTCCCGCATTTAATTCCCAATACATTTTGGTCGACGAAAATCTATTTCGCTTTGCCAAGCTCATCAGGGAGATCAGGGAGATCAGGGATAAAATTGGAAAGCAGGCTCTTTAGAAGCAATTATACACATCCAGGTTAGAAATGTTGGAAATATTTTTTCTGCGGTGTAATACTTTGAAAGTTATTTTTCGACATAGACCTGTCATGGGCATTGCATTTTGATTTTTGTTCGAAAATATGAATAGGATATTCATAAATCTGTTGTGCAATCATCTGCGGCTGAAAGACAAACTTTAGTCGCTATTTTCCATCGATGGAAATACAATAGTTGTGTTATTCTGTCTTCATGAATAAATATATAAATCACAAGTCGAACAAGTAAGGTGTGGATTTCATAGCTCACCCCTTGGAGGTTGAAACTTTATTTTCAGTACACAGTTGGCCAAGTTCTCACAGTGATTTATCGCTTCCTGTTTTGTAAGTACATAGTTACTGCGTTATGAAATTTGAAGGGAACAAAACAGCGACACAGTGTGCGAAAATTGTTTTCAATTCCTTCCTCTCCTCTTTTTGTCGATCTATCCGCCTGGAACGGGATATGCAAATCCCTGGGAATGCTTTTCCCTGTGGAATAATTTTCAGTACTCATTTTTGTCGCCAGCCGTTACCAAATATAAAAAGCGTCTGTCAACTTCAATTTTATTGAACTGTTTTTGTCCCTCTGGCTTCGTTTTTCGTCGAGCACACCGAATGTCCACATTTATAATAAACATCGATGAATTATTATACTAAAGTGCTAGACAATCGCGGTGCATATTTCTGAGGACAATGTTTCATTGAAATTAGTGGTATTTCAAGAAGTGAAAAAGTCTGAAACTATAACCACGCCCAAAAAGTAAACATCATCGTTAGTCTGGTTCACAAGTGCTTTCTGGACGATTATGGCATGTAGAAGTATCAAAAAAGAAGTTTCACTCGCAAAAATTACAAAAGTTATAAACAATTTAATGAAAACAGAGGGATTTGATTTTCCACGACTATCTCAAAAACTATTGCAGATATCCAAAATCGGAAAATGGATCCAACAGGGAAATTTCCTAAAAAAGGTTCTACCTTCCGAAACTGTAGGTACTACCAATATATATTATTTTAATTGAGCGGTGAGCAGGTCTTGGTGGCGCACAGGTTGTGATCTCGCTTGCTATGACAAGGTACTATGAGTTCGTTGTAGTTTGTAGATTGTAGGGGTGTCGTACAGGCTGTGCAGCCTCACAAGCACCTCGACCTATAAGTTCTTTTGTGCGTGACCCTTGATCTATTCGGGGCCCGGGATTTCGAGACTTCTTGTGGAGCTTAATTGAAATGCGTTAAGAAGGCCCCTTCCAGGAACTGAAGCCTCTTGCAGAAAAGAGTTGGGCATTCGCAAAGCAAATGTTCTGCAGTTTCTTCCAGTAGCGGCAACTATCACTCTCAGATTTAGTAATTTTTTTGAGGTGGTACTCCAGAGGGCAGTGTCCAGTGAGGAGTCCCGTTACCATCTTCAAGTCTTTCTTGTCCAATTCAACGAGCTGTTTAGTTTTCTTTGGCGTTAGGCACACTAATATTTCAGCTTGTTATTGTACTGGCACTTTATTCCAGTGAGATTTCATTTCATCGGCTTCCCAGCGTCGGAACTCTTCTTTTAAGTGGGCTTTGGAGAGTCCACAGAAGAGCTCTGGGCCAGAAAATTGGGTGTTTGCCTTCTTTGGCAAGTCAATATGCTTCTTCGTTGCCTTCAATTCCTCTGTGACCTAGTACCCACATCAGGATGACCTGATTGCTGCCAGTTGTCCCAAGTCAGCTCAGACTCACAGGTATGACCTCAAAGCTTCTAGTGCTGCGTGGCTATCTGCCAGTATATAAGCTTCTGCCCTTCGAGTGCCTCTTTCAAGGCATTCCTGGGCACATAAATTCTATAACATATACTTCTGCTTGGAAGATGGTTGGGGTGTTACTAAGGGGTTTTGAGAGCCCACTCCAACCCTTTCGTCCATCTTAGATTCATCTGTGTACCACACTGATGAATCCCTCCTCTGTTGAGGACCGTTCTCTGTTCAAGTTTGGTGGCTGTTCATGGCCACTTCAAACTGCATTTCGAAGTCGTACCTAACTGGCATGAAATCTGTCGGTTTAGACATGGCTTCTAGGGAATGTGTTCCAAAATCTTCAAAATCGTTACTAGTACCCATCCTTAGAAAATTTCTGTGGCAACGGAAATAGCCATAATATTCTTTCTCGGTCTCTCCCTATATATTACAGACCCCACCTCATTGCTTGTCTTATCCATCCGTATATGGCCCTTGATATTACTTTCCCATCTTGTATGATGGTGGTGGATGATCAAATTAGTACGTTGGAGTTATGTTGTATGACGGCATCTCAGATCGATTTTTTTGACCCCCAATATGTTGTCTATGTGGCCTTTGTTGTTTTCTCTCCATTAGCCAAGGCACTTTAGTTTGGAGGGTTCGATGTTTGCTTTTGCTACAATATGAAAATGCAGTGGAAGGAAGTTATGTTAATCGCTGATGAGCCAGTCTTTGTAAACTAGCCAGCTTCTCTCTGATTGTTAATTTTTTCACCTTTGGCCACCACAGCAGTGCTTCATATGCTGACGGGG
Organism: Chrysolina haemoptera; assembly: GCA_958298965.1. Classification (NCBI taxonomy): domain Eukaryota; kingdom Metazoa; phylum Arthropoda; class Insecta; order Coleoptera; family Chrysomelidae; genus Chrysolina; species Chrysolina haemoptera. The sequence continues at coordinate 1,126,918 of OY282598.1, read as the reverse complement.
GCCCCACTATCGCCGTGTATAGCCTAAGGGATTTAGTGACTCCAAGTCCCAATGTTTAGCCAAGGAAGGATTGATCACCATTACTGATAACCTTGGCCTTGACAGCAATTTTTTCACATGTTTCTTTAAATTTGGCTTTGAATCTAGGTTCAACAGTTATTTCAACATTTATTTTTTTAATATTTACCATAAACACAGAACTACGAGCAGATAGCAGTTGGAAACCAAATTCTACAGCTGGTTGTTTCCCAGGAAGCCAAAACTATGGCATTAACGAGATAAAAATTGATACAGTTTCTCGATGCTGTGTTAAGGGCATTCATTTGCACGCCAAGGGACGCAAACTTGGCTTCAATACCGTTCGCCTCAACGCTGCTGTGAGAGGAAGCAACTGTCGGTCACTGCAGAGACGAGTTCAGACAACAAAGAACGGTTATCGAAATCACAATCAGAAAGCCCATCAAAGATATATTCAATACCCTGAAATGGACACCCGGTCTGTCGGCAGCTTTCGCTACAGACTCCTCAACTGAGGACCTACCGATGGAGACGTGTCTGTGGAAGATGAGTCGTCATCCGACGAAGGAGACTACAGACAACCTCCAGCGGAGGTGGGATACAAAACGGAAGCCCTCTTGGATTCAAAGGATACGGCCCTGACGAACATCGACTAGGACAATCCTCCGATAGGGTCTGGTCAGTAACGGAGTGGTCAAGGCGAGAGAGGAAGTCCTGGCGGCCTCAGACAAGCAGAGTGGCATGGAAACTGGACAACCGAATATCCGCCTCTCCTTCCTGCTCCTCTGGAATCCTGAGACTTCTGCAACATCCTTCAACTTGAAATGAACAAGGTTAATCTCTCAACTTCTATTTACTGTATTCTAAACCACCGAAAGCAATCCTGCAGGTATATTGTTTTCGTTGCGAAACACTCCTGTCTTTTGTATTGCTCCCTTCGAATCCACTCAAAATCTATTGAAAAAGATAAATTTGGCACCGCAGCTGAATATAAATACACATGAATTCATGCGGATGAATTTAATATGGAGTAGAATCACGTCATGTTTTGAAAAATGATCCTGTTTCTGCGGTTGACTTCTGTGATGCGGAGTCTTTAGACAGTAATTAATCTTGCAACCTCTCTATATTCCGATCTTATTAATCTCCCCTTCCTGATGGAGATTGCTCTTCATAAAAGAGTTTGGAAGACAAGTGAAGGTTCCACTGATAAATGATGTCGCCAGATGAATGGAAGTAATTGATAATGTTTTTGTTTCGAAACACTGGAGATGCATCGGAGGCGTAAGGTTGATGGAGATGTTGTCAAGTGGGTCAAGTTTTCGATTCGGTCCAGGGGTTTTCTACAAGGCTGTGAAACTGTAATTTTCTAAGGCCATAACCCATCAGATCGCTCTCGAATATTTACCATGCAAAAACGCATACTTGGGCTACAGAGACAGTTATCATAACACATTCGGAAATAACAAGATTTCAACCCTCTCGTCATTATACATCGTGTCTAACTTCATCCCCGTAGCTTCCGTATTAATTGGAGTAGAACTGCGCTCGCCCGGGGCAATGGACTTACCTAGTTTTGCCAAAAATTATTATATTAGGGGACAAAATAGGCTCAAATTTCCAACGGATTCAAAATAAGGACATCAATTTTACTACCAATACAGATTTTCGCTAAGACAGGTCTCGTTCTGGTTCTTGGTTTGTGGTCCTTATCACGAATCTGAAAGAATTTCGAGCCTATTTTGCCCCTAGTATGTTTTACCGTAAAAATGGGTTGTTCCATCGCGAATGGTGGGCAGTGTACATCAATTAGGCCAACTCAATTGAGATGGTAGGGGCATTTTGACCATTTTCATCTGTCCTGAGAGTTTCCTCATCCTTCCCAGATCCTTCCCTCATCCCAGAAGTGAGACAAATTCGGATTTTTCAGGACTGAAATTTTTTCAGGAAAAAAGTATATCTGCAGTAAGTTGGTGATCCTGATCACGAATCTGAAAGAATTTCGAGCCTATTTTGCCTCCTAGTATGTTTTACCGTAAAAATGGGTTGTTCCATCGTGAGTGGTGGGTAGTGTATATCAATTAGGCCAACTCAATTGACATGGTAGGTGCATTTTGACCATTTTCATCTGTCCTGAGAGTTTCCTCATTCTACCTCAATTATTACGGAAGATACAGGGGTGTTTCCATGAGAAGTGAGACAAATTCGGATTTTTCAGGACTGAAATTTTTTCAGGAAAAAAGTATAACTGCAGTAGGTTGGTGGTCCTGATCACGAATTTGAAAGAATTTCGAGCCTATTTTGCCATCTAGTATGTTTTACCGTAAAAATGGATTGTTCCATAGCGAGTGGTGGGCAGTGTATATCACTTAGGCCAACCCAATCAACCATTTTCATCTGTCCTGGGAGTTTCTACCTCAGTTATTATGGAAGATACGGGGGTGTTTCCATGAGAAGTGAGACACACTGTATAATAATTTATTGAAAAACAATGATTTACCTACATGCCTATAACATTAGGAATGCCCAGGATTCATAATTTACATCAAACACAGTAAAATCATGCGAACTACAAAAAATTATCTCTCTACGCTGGTTTCTTGATCTATAATAAATTTTAAATTCGTTCATGTTAATTAAACCTGGAAAAAATCTTTGTGACTCGATGGATATTCAAAATATGATGATTGCGTTGTAGTGTAGTGTAGTGTAGTGCAGTGCAGTGCAGTGTAGTGTAGTGTAGTGTAGTGCAGTGCAGTGCAGTGTAGTGTAGTGTAGTGTAGTGTAGTGTAGTGTAGTGTAGTGTAGTGTAGTGTAGTGTAGTGTAGTGTAGTGTAGTGTAGTGTAGTGTAGTGTAGTGTAGTGTAGTGTAGTGTAGTGTAGTGTAGTGTAGTGTAGTGTAGTGTAGTGTAGTGTAGTGTAGTGTAGTGTAGTGTAGTGTAGTGTAGTGTAGTGTAGGGTAGGGTAGGGTAGTGTAGTGTAGTGTAGTGTAGTGTAGTGTAGTGTAGTGTAGTGTAGTGTAGTGTAGTGTAGTGTAGTGTAGTGTAGTGTAGTGTAGTGTAGTGTAGTGTAGTGTAGTGTAGTGTAGTGTAGTGTAGTGTTGTGTAGTGTGGTGTGGTGTGGTGTGGTGTAGTGTGGTGCAGTGTAGTGTAGTGTAGTGTAGTGTAGTGTAGTGTAGTGTAGTGTAGTGTAGTGTAGTGTAGTGTAGTGTAGTGTAGTGTAGTGTAGTGTAGTGTAGTGTAGTGTAGTGTAGTGTAGTGTAGTGTAGTGTAGTGTAGTGTAGTGTAGTGTAGTGTAGTGTAGTGTAGTGTAGTGTAGTGTAGTGTAGTGTAGTGTAGTGTAGTGTAGTGTAGTGTAGTGTAGTGTAGTGTAGTGTAGTGTAGTGTAGTGTAGTGTAGTGTAGTGTAGTGTAGTGTAGTGTAGTGTAGTGTAGTGTAGTGTAGTGTAGTGTAGTGTAGTGTAGTGTAGTGTAGTGTAGTGTAGTGTAGTGTAGTGTAGTGTAGTGTAGTGTAGTGTAGTGTAGTGTAGTGTAGAGTAGTGTAGAGTAGTGTAGTGTAGTGTAGTGTAGTGTAGTGTAGTGTAGTGTAGTGTAGTGTAGTGCAGTGCAGTGCAGTGCAGTGAAGTGGAGTGTAGTGTAGTGTAGTGTAGTGTAGTGTAGTGTAGTGTAGTGTAGTGTAGTGTAGTGTAGTGTAGTGTAGTGTAGAGTAGTGTAGTGTAGTGTAGTGTAGTGTAGTGTAGTGTAGTGTAGTGTAGTGTAGTGTAGTGTAGTGTAGTGTAGTGTAGTGTAGTGTAGTGTAGTGTAGTGTAGTCAGAGCTGTACCAAATCACAGTGCTTAGTGCTCGTGGAAGTGCTTGAAGCACTTTTGTGCTACTAAGCACTTTCCTAATTCAGAAAAGTGCTTAGTGTCTTAGTGCTCCCTGACTGGAATTACTTTTTGAAAGTGCTTAGTAATCGCGAGCATTTCGTAAATTAAAGTGCTTAGTGCTCGAAGCACTTTCTGTCAGTGCTCGGCACAGCTCTGTTGTTGAGTCACCTCTCTGAATGTATTTCACGAGTAAATAAAAGTTTGGCAACTTATGTGCTCAGTGACAAAAAGTTAGTGTTTAACTTCAGTTTTCTGCCAACAATCAACCTTCAACATGCCAATTTCATATGCATAAACGAACAAGGACTACCCATAAAAACGAATATCGCAAACTTTTTGGAATATAGCTATCGAAGGCACATTTCAAGCAACGTCTCTAAAAGGCAATTCGATATGATTTATGTTATTCAAAAGGACTCTGACTGCTGTTGGATACATCACAATTTCATCCTACTAAGGAAGAGCAGAGAATCCCAATTTCATACAGACCAGCGTCTGAGCGTTTTTTTTGGACCAGCGTCTGAGCGTTTTTTTTGTATGCATAATTGGATATTGAAGTTGCTGTCATTTCCATAGAGACTTGAGACGTTTAGAGGAGTATTTCAGTAAATTGAGTGGGAATCAGATTGAAATTTTCCGAATAAGATGATTGGTCGAATGGGAGCAGAAATAAATGCTCATCTAAACATAATAAAAGAAAGGCAATTATACGTCTGTCACATCAAGATATCTGGGAACCTTAGCCACTTCTTGTCAGAAATTTTGAAATCAATAGTGTTTCGAATTGGTTTGGAAATAATTAGATCTTTCTTTGACAGAGTCATTTTCAGATTGTGGAAGGTTTACAAACTCAAAAAATCATGTCGAGAATACTGACCATCAATTATTAGCAGATGTTTTTCATTCTCTGATTGTCACCTGTAACGCAGATTCACAAGAGTGATGTTGTCTAAAGCCTGACTGATATTTCAATAGAATATTATTGCTTTCTAGATATTTAGTTAGTTGTTAGTATGCTGCAAGTTACGAGATTTTTTCCATGTAAGGCAAAGTGTTTATTGGTCCGAATTCACAAATAAGAGTACTAGTTTTCAATTCATCAGGAAATTTACCACTACCTAAAGACGCACAAGTCAAGCTGCAGAAAGTGCAGCGACTAGCTTGTCTGGGAATAACAGGGGCAATATTTACGTGCCCCACTGCAGCATTAGAGGTAATGCTAAACCTTCAGCCATTGCACCTATGTGTAATGAAAGAAGCAGCAAACAGTGCCTTCAGACTGAGCCAGACAAAAAACTTGAAAGCAGGAAATCTGATCGGACACTTGAAGATTTTGGGACATATTTCCCTAGAAGCCATGTCTAAACCGACAGACTTCATGCCAGTCAGGTACGACTTCGAAATGCAGTTTGAAGTGGTCATGAACAGCCACTAATCTTGCACGGAAAATGAACCTCAACTGGAAAGGAATGCATCAGTGTGGAACACAGACGGATCTGAGATGGACGAAAGGGTTAGAGTGGGCGTTACAGGACCAAATTTCAGGCTCTCAAAAGCCCTTGGTAGCACCCCAACCATCTTCCAAGCAGAAGTACATGCTATAGGATTATGTGCCCCGGAATGCCTTGGAATAGGCACTCGAAGGGCAGAAATATATATATGTATGTCTCAGGAATTCTTTACAGTCCCAAGTCCCAAGTCCCAAGTTGACTTGGGACTGTAAAGAATTCCTGAGACAACTGGCACCAAACAATCAGGTCACCCTGATGTGGGTGCCAGGTCACAGAGGAATTGAAGGCAACAAATAAGCAGATTGTCTTGCTGGAGAAGGGGCAAACACACAGTTTCCTGGCCCAGAACCCTTCTGTGGACTCTCCAAAGCCCACTTAAAAGATGAGTTTCGACGCTGGGACACCGATGAAATGAAATCTTACTGAAATAAAGTGCCAGGACAAAGACAAGCGAAAAGACCAGTGTGTCTATCGCCAAAGAGAGCTAAACAGCTTCTCGAGTTTGACAAGACAGACTTGAAGATGGTAATGGGACTCCGCACTGGACACTGCTCTCTGGGGTACTACCTCAAAAAGATGGGTGAATCAGGGAGTGATAGTTGCTACCACGAAAACTTCGCGGAAACTGCAGAACATTTGATTTGCGAATGCCCAGCGAGTTTCTGCAAGAGGCTTAAGTTCCTGGAAGGGGCCTTCTTAACGCCCTCCGACATCAGGAACTTAGCTCCCGAATAGATCAAGGGTCACGCACAAAAGAACTTATAGGTCGAGGTTCTTGTGAGGCTGCACAGCCAGCACGACCCCCCTACAATCTACTACCTGAAGATATATTTACCAAATACAATAATGCATGTTCTACAACACCAGAGATTTTTTTGACGAAATTAGAGTTTATTATTTCATTGCTGTATCTTATGTCCATGTTACTTATCAACTTGGTCAGGTTAGCTAACTTTAATGGATTGAATTTATCAAATGAATATGAATGATAACCTTCGATCAAATCTATAAGGAGGACATGCAAAACAAGAGTATAACCAAGAAAAATTCTCCACCTGAATGATGATTACTCCAATGAACATGAAGACATTTTTCAATCCTGAAATCCGAACAAGAACAGCTCCTGGTTCATCATAACAAAAGGATTCCATATAGTTCTCGAAGGTCTTTTTTTGTCAGGGTTCGATAATACTTTCGTCTGATAATCCCCCACGTACAATCCTACAAATCGCAGGGACGGACATAAATCAACATTATTATCGTGGGGCTTTCAGAAGTTTAAAATATCATCTGCGACGGTGGAGACCCCTTCACTTAATCAAAGAACGCACGAGTTCTGCATCGTGTCACATCGGTATATCACTTCCAGTCTTGAGAGTCGTCTAACCGCCAAGAAAAGGTCAGCAGTCTGGAGGTTCACCCAGAAATCATCGGTCATCTTTCCACTGGAGTTGAAGTACGCTTACAAGATTTGCAGAAACTCGTTAGAACTTTATACAGTTGTCCAGTGATGATTTATTGACTTGCTCGCAGACAACAATGATTGTTACTGAAAATTTTCGGAAAGAATAGGGATATCTATGCTTATATCATAATAATCATAGCTTGAAAAGATAATTCAATTCTCTTTACAGCCATCTGAATATTTTCGAATTTAATGAATACATTTTTTTCACAATTTCGATCTTTATGCCTTTCTATGATCCAGAAGAGATATTATGCTTATGCGGTGAATATGATATAGATATCTATAAATTATGATAGTTTAAAGCAAACCTTGCTAATGCTTTCTGACGATACCAAGAGATGGCGCCACACCTCTCCATTGTACAAGGTTGATAATTGAAAATTTCTTCTTATGAATTGAAAATCGCGCCAGAAGGAACACAAAGTTATTCGTTATGTCGTTGTATGAAGTTCTTCATACAACGGTTTCGTCTCAAACCACAAAACTTCGGTAAATCTTATATAGTTTTGACAGTTCAAAGGTAAACAACGTTTTATCAAGGACCAGGCAGTTTTATCAGTATAAAACCGAATGATTGGCCATAATAACACGCTGCTATTGGTTGAAATACAAAAAACGTCACATTTTGACATGTGACAAAAATAATCGCGATAAAAAAGGTGCATCTTTTTTTTATTGCTGGCAAAATGACTCACTCGTCAAATTTGAATAGATTTCTTTCTACCGGAGTTGATTTATCATTTGTAATTGCTACCTTTTTATCTGTTTTTCCTATACATGATTTGTTTTCTGACTTGCTACGAACATTTCGAAAATTTAACGTAGTTAAATAAATAATTTAATTAAACATACTGTCGGACTGGCAAGAATTTCAAAGAGCATTACTAGAGAGAATGCTGCAATTCATTAATAAAGCCATCTGAGCTCTCGCACCGCCATCTAGAAAAGTATACGACTTTCCATTAAACCTTCATATGTTTACGATGTAAATTTACAACTCCACGCTGTAGTTGAACTTGGCACTCATCGTCTCGCTCGATTTATTTCAGCCATAGAGGCAAATGAATAATTTTCCAGTGGATAGAACCCCATTACCAGGTAGTTACTTCGGTGAAATTTCTCATCTTGTTCGAGGAATTGCAGAAGATTGATTTCTTCTTCAATGCGCAATCGATAATTGTGGAAAATTCATTCGTGATTTCGGTAACGAGAATTCACCAGAATATAATATTTTCGCAGACTTCCACATGACAGTTTCCATTTCCAATCAATACATATTTAAAATTGATTCGATGGATTTTTGATTATTATAATTAAAAAAATGAAGCTGATAACACATTGATTTCGTATTCAGGACTTATTGAATGTAATTTGATGAAGATATTACGAAAAAATTACATTTTTCAGAGGAGAATATTTCCCTTCTCAACTCAATACCTCCCAACTGATTTTGTGAAAATCTGGCTCATATTTTCAAATAAAAATCAAAATAGCATCGGAATGTTTTGTAAATAAACGTGTTTGGCTCCTGGAGAAGAAATCGGTGTATTTAATTGATGGACTTCATCTGATCTTCTCATGTAATAATATTTTGATGATGATATTAATGAAATTGTTGGTCAAACTATGAAAATTCAAGTACAACTCTGAGAAATAGAATCAACAATGTTTCTATGATTTGAATTTTCCTATCATTGTAGTGTTTGTGATAAATGGTCGTAGTCTCAAATTCCAATAGAAACTGATTGAAACTGATTGAAATCTGAGTTCCTGTAAACAGTACGAAAAATATTATCCTTCCCACATATCCATGAATCAAAACGTCTTCAAATTGTTTGTTGGCTCCTTCAATTTCCTGGTACATTTCCGAAGTTAATCGCCGATTTATCATGAACTTGAAAAGCAGTAAACACAGAAATTCAGGACATAAAAAACACTAATAGAGTCGTAAACATTCTCATTTTTATTGTCCGCAATGGAAATGAACCCAAATAGAAAGGCCTGCACGATTTTTTTATACGAGTATGATGAGATAATATAACATTGAATAATAAATGTAGTTGTCTTAATTTTGAATCCTTGTCTGGAACAAGAGATGCGTTCGGAGGGGTTAGTTTGTCAGTTTTGTGCGTTTCAGAGGTTTTATTAGCCTAAGTCGTTCTGATGCGGCTTCCACGTGCTGTATGGTCTTTTATGCGATGGTTAGTTTTCCCAAGATGTTTTTCCCTCTATAGACCAGGGCCAAAATGAATTGCAATATCCGAATTCGTAAATAATTCTCAACAGTATGTAAATCAAAAATAAACCAAGAAAAATTAAAACGATTAAGTTGAAGTTCCGGAAGGAGGTAGTTAAATACATGGTTTGAGTGTTGAATATTGATTTTTCACGATTTTTTACTGAAATATGCTTTCTAGACAAAAAAGTTTGAAGCAAAATTTGTGGATAATTGGGGAATCTAATGCTTTTGTATCAATAATTCTCCTACATAACCCCAAAACTTAAGGAGAAAAATGCTGACAACTGTTTTTTGTGTTTCTAATTTCTAATCTCCCGAAATTTTTTTTAAATTATATGTCAAAACGTTCTCCTTGGTGTTTAATATATTAATTTTTCGATAGCATATAGAATTTAAATAATGAAAGCATAATTTTTAATCGAAACAGTTCCTTTGCAAATTTTCAATTTTACTTTTATTTACTTTTATTTAGTTCATCCATTCTGAATCGATTGGCGTTCACAGAATTCGTCTATCTCTAACCGGTCTCGAGTTGGTCAGCTCTAAATCAGTTTTTAGATGTTTTTTTTGCCGCCAAAAATATTTCTGATGAGTTTTCGACATTATCGTTAAAAGATTTTGAATCAGCACGTCAAAATACGTTCGAGGACAAAAATTTGAAATTTGAAAAATGAAAAATAAAAAATCTCAGAAAATTTAATTTTTTACCTTAAACACCTTTTCCGGCTAAATCTTACATCTGAGCATATAAAAATCATAGATTTTTGGAATGAGCATAAAATTTTACGTATACAGTGCGAATTTCAAGTCGATGTGACGACTTGGTATTTTTCATGATTTTAAGGGGTGACCCCCTTGCAACATTTTCGAGTAATATTTAATTTCTTTCGATTGACTCGAAATTCACAATACATACTAATCCGGCCATTCTGAATCGATTAGCGTTCGCAGAATTTGTCTATCTCTAACCGTTCTTGAGTTGGTCAGCTCTGAATCAGTTTTCAAATGGTTTTTTTGCCGCCAAAAATATTTCTGATGAGTTTTCGATATTATCGTTAAAAGATTCGGAATTAGCACATCAGAATACGTTCGAGGACAAAAATTTGAAATTCGAAAAATGAAAAATAAAAAATCTCAGAAAATTTCATTCTTTACCTTAAACACCTTTTCCGGCTAAATCTTACATCTGAGCATATAAAAATCATAGATTTTTGGAATGAGCATGAAATTTTACGTATACAGTGCGAATTTCAAGTCGATGTGACGACTTGGTATTTTTCATGATTTTTAGGGGTGAACCCCTTGCAACTTTTTCGAGTAATTTTTAATTTCTTTCAATTGACTCGAAATTCACAATACATACTAATCCGACCATTCTGAATCGATTGGCGTTCGCAGAATTCGTGTATTTCTAACCGTTTTCGAGTTGGTCAGCTCTAAATCAGTTTTTAGATGTTTTTTTTGCCGCCAAAAATATTTCTGATGAGTTTTCGACATTATCGTTAAAATATTCGGAATCAGCACGTCAAAATACGTTCGAGGACCAAAAATTTGATATTCGAAAAATGAATAATAAAAAATCTCAGAAAATTTAATTTTTTACCTTAAACACCTTTTTCCGGCTAAATCTAACATCTGAGCATATAAAAATCATAAATTTTTGGAATGAGCATGAAATTTACGTATACAGTGCGAATTTTAAGTCGATGTGACGACTTGGTATTTTTCATGATTTTTAGTTGGTTAGCTCTGAATCAGTTTTCAAAAAATTATCCATGCGTCATGATTTCGACTTTTTTTGTCCACCAAATTTTTTTCGTTCAAACTCTCCCTATATACTTACCTCTACTTACTTTATTTACTTTAACCCTATACCTACCACTAACTCAAAGTAGAACATTTTTACTTGGATTCTAACCGGATTTGAAGAACATCCTGGATACACAGAATCACACATTTTCATCCTATTGCCTTTACAGGAAAGTGAGTAGATTCGCTATTCATTTGAATTTTGTGCAGAACGTGCAAACAAACGGGCTGAAAACGGTGTGTGTGTGTGTGTGTGTCTGTGATCCCCTAGCAACCGTCTGGGAGATTTCGATTTTGCATGATGTACCATTTGGCTCATTCTTGTTCGCAGAAATGTTTATGTAGAAGCATGTAGTCCATGGGCAAGCAAATAGAATAATAGTTCTCAGTTATTCATTTGGAATGGCGTTATCCCAGCTGTTGTTGGTTGGAGTGTGAGTTGTATCAATTAATAATTCTGAAGCGTTTCTCGAGATCTTGTCAACATGGTTATTATCTCTTGGGAAATATAAGACTTAACACAATCCGCATAGTAATAGCTCCTAGAAGACAGCTGTAGTTGAATTAGTCAGGTGATTCGATCTCAAAGATACGAAAGTAGAATTATAACTCGAAATTAGTGTTCGACTTACAAGTCGAAATCAGTGTTAAATTCGAGTTACAAAATTGAAGCTGATTCATGAAAATAGACCGTCTGATATCTACATCGCTTTATTGGCAGGAGATGATGTGGCAGCAACATCTCCTACCGATATTTTTTCAAGCCGTCTACAAAATTGAGATATATTTTGCTGTGAAAATTGTCTTGCCGGTAACAATCTTGCTAATGAGAAACATAATTCACCCGATTATATTAGAAATGAGTTTGGGTTCGAAATCAGCGTATGCCACTGATGTAAGAGGTGAACACCCTGGTCATATAACACCACTCTTGTAACGACCTGACTTCCCATAAATTCACTTCCCTCCAAATTTGGCCAGCCGCTAGCTAGACATCAATTGAGCCGAGCAGATACCCTTTCAATCCTTATAGCGCGTGGACAACACACAATTGGAAAACTCACTCCAATATCTGTCTCGCCCTTTTCGACCCACATCATGTGCATTTTTGGACAAGACAGATTCAACAAACTCTTAGGAACCACTAGTTTTTATTATCAAAATGTTTCTTTAATGCATAATGATTACCAAGACTTCTCGAGATTCAGTTATATTGAATGAAAGTGGTGCAAGAAGTGCACTTTCTTCGGTTGTTCTCCATTGGAGATATACTTGGGCTTTTTGAATTTATATACAAAAATTGTAGTTTTTTTTTATCATATAGGTAATGTTTTATTTCCACTTCAGAATCCCAAGTAGAACACCCATATTGGGACAATATTGGTACAATATTGTGAAAATATTGGCAAAATATTCAAATAATAAAATTGGCGAGAAAAAAAATTTGAATATTCGGCGATATTGGTCCAATATTTAAAAAATAATATTGGTCTAATATTCTCGAAGCAATATTGGCCTCAAAATGTTAGGCGATATTAGTACAATATCGCTGTAGCACACTTTCATTGGAATAATATTGGTGGAATATTGGCAAAATATTGAAACGTAATATTGGCGAGATAAAATTATAATTATTTCGGGATATTGGCTCAATATTACTTGGACATTATACAAATAATATTAGTAAAATATTGCGGAAGCAATATTGGCCCCAAAATATTTAGGGATATTGGTACAATATCATTTGCATATATTGGTAAAATATTCAAAGTGAATACGTTGCCTTGAAAACATTGATGAAATATTTCCAGAAAATGTCGAATAATTTAAAAATTCTACAATTTCGTTTCTACTTCAATTTACCACTGAGTAGATTGACTTGGAAACGCATTGTGAGAAGCCTTATTTAATATATGTTACTATGATTCAGCTGTTGTTTCATATGTGGGGCCACCTAGCGGTTTCTTACCCAAGTTTAATCATGATTCATTTCAATATTGTTTATTGAATATTTGGCCAATATTCAAATTTAAATCCTAGTGATAAATGTATTATATAATGCAATGTTGTATCAATATTGTCTTTCAAATAGTGGCGCAAGGTTTTCGTAACAATCTCAATCCATATAGGGTCAATATAATTTTTAGAATATGGATTAAATAATATTCCACCAATGTGCTATCAAACTTGGATATTCAATATTGTTTTTTATGTCTAAAATCGATATGAGAGTAATATTGAAATCGCAATATTGGAGGTAGATGCTGGAAACAATATGTAGGCAATATCGCTCTATCGATATTGGTGAAAATTATTGAACCAATATCGACCCAATATTTCATGAAACAATATACATTCAGAATAGGTTGAGCCAATATTCCACCAATATTATTAATGAAATATTGTTTTTTCCAATATGAACCCATATTGGTTCAATATTATTTTTACATTTACAATATATCCATATTGGCCCAATATGAAAACAAGATTTAGCCAACATGAGGTTCTACCTGGAATGCTGTCCAAGATTAAGCCAAGGTACATTATTTCCGGTATGGATTTCTTGGAACTTATTACTTATTACTTATTATTGGCTGGGTCAATTTATTACCAAAGTTAGGCAGATGAAACATTTTCCATTCATGGTGAGAAGCCTCGTTTGAAACCATGCATGAATTGTCAGTTATTACCGGTAAAGAAAATTGCGGTATTATCTGTAAATGTTATGATTCCAGCACAAATGTATATTGATAAAAGTCCATTCACATAAATATCGAGAAGTACTGGACCTAACCGTTCCTTGAGGTACACCGTTCTCTGAAACCAGTTCATCACTGATTGAATTTCCAATCTAAAGAAATAGATTGTGAATAATTCTGAGGCACTTTCTAATACAAGTCTATGGCTAACTGTATTGTCTATGAAAACAGTAAGAACTAATTGTGGGTTTTTGTCGTCGGTCTTATATGGGAGATATCGATATTTTCAATACTGTTGGAGAGTGACCTTGGTGAATTTATTGAATATATCTGCAAGTGGTTCGCAGATTAGATTGCTTATCTATGCAACCGTCCTGGCTGGTATGTTATCAAATCTTGGTGATTTTGATTTCAGAGATATGATGATATTTTCTGCTCCTTTATCATCTGTTACTTCGAAAAACGCAAGTCACTGCTGTCAGTTCCATACTGCTCTAGATTTAAAGAAGCTGGATACAAGCGCTAACTATGCATAGTACTTGTGATTTTTAGGTAATACTTTAGATTTTTTGCGAAAAAAAAATCGTTCACAATATCCCACAAATATTTAGAATCATTCGGGGTCTCATTCATCTTTCTTTATGGATTTGTTGATTGCGTAGGAATTTATAGCTTTTTTTGGAATTGTTTTGAGGATCTTTAAGGAGGCATTTCATGGCTGGCGTTAATTATTTCTGACTGCTATCCAAGGTTTTTTATCTTAACTCTCTTTTTATTTATATGTGTACATTCCGATAATTATTCCTCAACACAGTCATACGCTGCTCTTTCTGATAATGATAGCTCTCCTCTAACTTTACTCTCGACAAAGGTGATTATTACTTCACGAACAGTTTTGTTTTCTAATTGGATATTCTGAAAACTTATGAGAGCTCAAATATAATAATCACCGTCCAGGCGGTGTACTTCTCCATCCAAAACTAAGTTACTTCGCTTTCGTTTATTTCAACTATGTGGCGGCAGTGTCAAAGTTTTAGGTACTTATTTAACAACCCTCATAACTACCCTAATGCCGCTGAACTTCGGCAATTCTGCCCTACCACTGGAACTTCTAAATGGTCCATGTATCGTCACTATTCGTATAAATAACTTCTTGACGGGAAGGCAAGCAAATAGAAAAAAAAAACATGATGGAAATAATGGTGGTGTGCTGTGGACAAGTTTGGAAATTACGTTTTACGGGCAGCTGCTTTATTCAAAGTTTAGGTAACATCTTCACTGTAAGGGTGCACAATACCCTATTATTTATATGGGTTTACGAGAACTATTTCCATTTACTAACTCCAATGAATGCACATGGTGCAGAGAGATATTGTTGCTGTAATGCAATGGTATCGGTCTTTTGATGAAGCCACAAGTCTGCTTTGATTGGTAATTCTCCCATTTGCTTCAAAGGGGAACATATTAAGGATTGCGAGAGTAAGGAACAGTTGACGGTGAGGTTAAAACTTGGTTTCTAGCAAAAAACCCGAATTGAAGCCTAATCAAACTCAAAATGCCTCTTTTTCTACATATCACATAATACATTGTGTACAATCTCTTTCCAGCAGCACTCTGTTATGGATACACTTCAAGCAAACTTTAAACAAAAAAGAATAATAGTAAAATCAGTTTCCGAGAGATTAGAAAATCCTGGAATCATCGTCCATCCTAATAAATTTCGAGACTGGACTGTACCATTTTCTGAAAAGAAACACTACCAAATATCGAAAGTTGACATGGACTTTCATCATTCATCATATTCAAGCCATCTCTTAGACGAAAATCACACTTTTGATGAAGAATTCGAGATTTTACACATAGAAAATAGATGATTTAGAATAGATCATTTGGAATTATTAGAAATAAATAAACTCAAAAATTCAAACCTACCACTCAACGACCAACTTGATTTGAATTATTCACCATTGTTGAGTTAAGAACGAATGTCCATGTATTCTTAATTAATCTGCTAAGCCATTTTATTATTAATTTTTTTTTTAACTAAAACTTACTATTTAATCTGAATCCTTTATATTATTGATATTTTAGGACTAGACCTTTGTTATCTTGAATCCAATTTCAATAATGCATGTAGGGTAGGTATGCCCTTGTTAATTATAATTATTCAGGGTCTGATTAGAAGTGTTTTTTGTTGTAATTAATGTTGAGGTTATATAAAGAAATGTACGTAGCTTATTGTATGATCACTGTCATTGCAAAACATGTCGTGGTTAAATAAAAGTTTGTGAATATCAAATCGTCGCTTGTCTATAAAATTACTATAGATCTTCATCAAGTAACGGATGAATCAATCAGAAATATGAATCAATTACTGCTCTGATAGATTAAAATCGCCTAAAATTTTTATTTCCAGATGAATGGAAGCATATTACCCGACATGAAATCAATTTACTTTCCCTTCGTTGACTTGGATAGAATCCAAACAAACAAACTTATACTGGCTTTGAGTTCCTATAAAAAGTTAATATATCATTATAGAACCAATTTCTAACTGCCTTCTGGCAGTCTGATATGGTTACTTTCTCTCTTATAACTCATTGGAGTTGGATAACAACAAGAAGTTCATTCACCCGAATCATGGATTCGAAATGTCCTCTGCTTTCCCTTTTCGAAAATAATGTTTCGGAATGGGTTTCCATACTAATTTACTGGTGTGAGGATTGTATATCCTCTGCTTCTGCTTTTTGAAGTCAAATTCTCAGTTAAATTACAGAATGTGTGCTACGCGACAAAAACAGAATGTACCCCAAGTTTGCCTAGGATTACTATGGATATTGAGCTAAATTTCAAATGGATTAACAGCAATTATGGAAATTTTGGTGGCTTGAAAATACATTAGTACAACCATAGGAAATAAGCCATTAGGTAAGCTTTCTGCACCTTGAACCTGAAATGTTTATTATATACTACGATCTTTAGAGAAGAAGTATTCCTACGGTACTCACAGCGGACACCAACTTTTTTATTGGACGAGACAGACCCATGGTTACTAAAGAGAAAATAATCCCCATCGCAAAAATATTTTTTTTTCGAAAAATTCTGTCTCTCTGTCTATCCGTCGTCTCCAGAAACCACCCTATATTTCCGGAACCTTTAAAGATATCGAGTTGAAATTTTAATTACGTCAATAAGAAAAAGAATGAATTTTGAAAACTGAATATTTTCGCGATCGGAAAACTCGGAAGATTTTTATTGGACTTTAATCGTTTTTTATACGACCCTCAAAAAATGTCGGAGATTTCGTTTTTTTAAAGTGATATTTTTTGGAGAAGTACTCCTCAATCTCCTCAGGGTCTGTTTTCTTTTTGAAAAAAATCAGAAAGTGCATAACGCTTTCCCGGGCGATTTTTCCAAAAATGTACCTTTTGCCCCTATTGTGGCTGAACCGATGAATAAAATCAAGATTTCAAATACACAATGAATAGAGTTCATATAAATCAACTAATCTTATAATAACCGTTTTCTCAAAAAAACGATCCGAAAATGGTGAAAAACCCATTTTTCCGAAAATAGAAGTTGAAAATATCGAATATTTTGAAAACGGCTACCAATTTTGAAATTTCACAAGATTTATTTTTTGATCGCCTTTTAGAAAGCTATAGAAAATGATGACATATTCTTCCGATTAAATCAATAGTACAGGAAATATTTGAAAAAAACTGAAAATCGATATATCTACCGAACTAACAAAAAATTTGTTTCTCGCAAAAAATACCTCCCGACGAATTATATCAAACTTTCAAATTTAGGTTTTTCGAATTCATTAATAGAGCGGAAAAAAAATAAATGAAATGAAAAATTATGTGAAATAGTTACAATTGAAACTAATGGTAAAAATTAAAACATAAACATAATTTGGTTAAATCAAATATTAAGTGTGTGAGTATACCAAATACATAGAATTCCTCGAAATCATTTAGTGTTTAAGATATTTAAAAAAATCCCATCCGGGAATTATCACAATTAGTGATTGTCACAATCAGGAATATTGACATGGCTAGGAAATATCATATTCATAAATATTACAATTGGGCATTATTACAGTCGGCATCATTTAGGAAGTTCTCACAAATACTATTTCAATACACCTTAAAAATAATTAAATACAAATATCTAGTTTATAAAACAATTCATATTTTCCAATTACAAAAACATATCTTCGACTTTAATTGACAAAGATGTATTGATTTCGATGCATTTGATCCCTTGAACCCGAGTAACATCCTCCTCAATCGTTAAAATTTACGACATTTGTGTTATGAAGAAAAATGCTTTTATTGACCACAGGACGAGCCATTAAAATTGCAGACAGATATCATCGAAAACCCATTTCCTATGAGTGGTTGCAATTCTGTGAAAATATTTTCTTCTCCTACGAATCACCAATTTCGTTAATGCAAAGTCGTTAAAGAAACTTTAGGAATAAATGTTTTTGGTATCTAACTTTTTCACAACTATGGATATAATATTGATGAAAACGTCCCACTGAGCATTTGATGATATTATTTTGACAATATATTTCCTTGGTAAACAACCAATCAGTGGATTTCAAATTTTGAAATTCAGCCAATAGAATCGGAACTACTGTGAAAATATAGCTTGTCGCTGTATTTTCACGGTGATAAACCTGCTTAGTTTTTGTTTTAATATCTGTCAAGTCAAAATAATGATTTGAATTATAAACGTCAAATTTATGTGTTTTGACCAGTTATCTTTATTTATCAATATGAGCGATCTTTGGGGACAAATGTCCATTGGTATCATAGATGAGGCCGTGGAAAAGAGTATTCCGTTGAATACTGCTAGAAGTAAAGCATCAATTACCAGGTGACACGATTTTTCTTTATTTCAAATCGATATATTGTCGTCCTAAATATAATTCGTGGTATGATTAAAAACCTATAATTTTTTGGAATATCAATTCATTGGCAATCCCAATGCAAGAAAATATTTTCCGCTTTGGGATTGCAATTCATAAATATTCCAAAAAATTATCGGTAATAATCATACCACTTATTATAATATTACCCCTGAGTATTAATGAAATTCCATGATTTTCAGTATACATTGTTAGAACCAAAGGAATTGCTTTGTTCACATGGTTTTTCAGGAAATTTGGTCATCATGTTTGACATTTATTACACTCCTTCATATACTTTTTCCTCAATAATCATTGAGAACGAGTTTACAACTTCATCTAATTTTAATTTAATTATTCTTTACAGATTTACGTTTTCAATTAATAATGTGTTAAATGGCTTGAAAGGAATGTCTTTATAAATAACTCACCACCGTTTCTGAATTTTCTTAATTTGTTCAAATTTTCCTCAAGAGAAAATATTGAAAATTATGACTTAAAAAACAATTATCCTATGCAATGCGAGGTTAGATTTCCAAGCCCTGCTAAAAATCTGCCTAGTTCCTTTGTTCATTTCGAAAATCTATTCTGACTCATATAACCAAAACAAACGAATAAAGGTTTGAATCAGGCTCTGGCGGAATAACGAATATTAAGAAAGCAGGCATCACCTGATAACGAGTAAGGGAACAAAAATTTAGTTTGGAATTATCAACCCAATATTTGTTAGTCCACGTTGATTGAACCTAAAAGGTTTCAAATGCTAAGAAAAAAAACAAGGTTCCCTGTTACATGGGATATTTAATAGCCTATGAAATCTTGTAACGAAGACAAGACGTTGACATAGTTCTTATGAATCATTTTCTTGCAGTTGATAAAATCATGTGTTGGGTGTTATTTTTTATTATCGAATAACTTAATAATTTCAGAACGTTCGTTTTTTCGAGAAGGAAATGTTATTGCGTACCAAAGCAAAAATAAACTTTCTCGGCACATTCACCATATATTCAACAATTTTCTTGTCCTCCGCCAATTCCACAATCATCTGCGATGATCGTCCAGGTTCATTCGCCATTTTTAAATTAACAATTGACGTCGGGAGTTATAGCATATGTATTTTTCCACAACCGTTAGAGAATTTGCCAATTCTGAAATCACATTTGACAACACAGGCTAGTCTTATGCATTTTGCGTGTATTTCATTCAATCACTTGTATAAGAATAATATTCTGACAATGTTGTAGCAATAATTACGTTAGCCTTGAATGGCATCATAGTGACAAGATGTGAAATGAAATGTCAAAAAAACTTTTGATTATATGTAAAACTTGTGGTTGTGGAGAGAGCACAGTCTGTTACTCGGTAAGAATGAAAATTCGTTATGCTCGTGGTTCCTCGCATCAAATTTTTCATTCTAACCTTGCTACAGAATTATAACAAGTGTTGGAATGAAATACATGCAAAATGCATAAGACATCAAGTGTCTTAGAATATTTCTTCAATGCCAGTATTCTGTTTTTAAATATGATTTCAGAATTGGCATATTCTGCGAAAATCGTGTAGTTTGGGACACACTTTATATAGAAATTGCGAAAGGACACCGCACACTTTTATAGGGAAATTGGCCCCTGTCGAATCGACTGAATTTTTGATATGTTGTAGTCCGAGTCATTCCAAGCAAAAAGTTCAATTGGCAAAACTTTTTCTATAGGCTAGCTTTGACGGTAGAGGGCGTTGAAAATTCTCATTTTCTCTCTGTTTTTAAACAACAAAAAACGTTACCCTGAATAATTTTCACTATTCTGAGTAATCAAGATATAAACATTCATCAATATAAGATAATATTAAAATTATTGTTCATTGGTGACATTACACATGGTCAATTATACAGTGTGTTCCATCTTTTATGGTCAAACTAATACCTCAAGTTGATGATAAAACTCTTGTTATTAACACGCTTATATTAGCTTCACTTGTATGTATGTATTTGTCTATGTAATTAATTCCGGTGACAATACAATATGACATTTTTGTAATAGAAAAAAAGAAAATGGCGGCTCCATGATGGCGGACGTGATTTGTGATAATGGTCCGATTCAATTCAAAATTGGTATGATGAAAGGATTTTCGGGGTCAGAGATTATGATGTTTTTTCAATATTCATAAATTCAAAATGGCGGCTCCAAGATGCTAGATTTTTCAGTCATAAAAAAATATTATATAGTTTAAAAATACTAAAGAAAAAACTGATATTATCTTCCAACCAACTTCTTTAGAACCACATTTCCATGCTGCAACACACCATATACGCCACGACCGTCCACTTCTCGATTTTATTTGGAAAAATTCGCAACAGCTTGCATGGGGTGCTTGCAGACTAGACGTTGAAATGTCCCCCTAGTCTCCACAGACGCCCCAACAAGTTAGTTTTGAATTTATTCCACCAGCAACAAAGCTGGAATGTTAATGAACGACTACATTAAATAGACACTCGGGCGTTCTTGACAAAGGGATCGAATTTGTCCGCCTAGGGAGCTCTCAAGTTCATCAGATTATAGTAAGTAGTTTTACGATTTTTGAGACAAGAGGTTAACGGTTGTTTCTTGTCGAACTTTCCAGGGCTCACTCGACGATAAGAAAACTCGTAAAGTTTCCTCGAGTCATTGTCGTTTTCGGGATTGATGATGTTGAAGTTGGATGAAGATGTTGTGTCGTCGACATTTTCGATGCTGTCCAATGAAAGTCTAGGTTATTGAACGTCTTGCTTAATCAATCATTTGCCAATCATTTCGTATTGTTGACATTGGGAGACATCTACTGAGGAAAAAATTGTGATTCTCAAGAATGATCTTTGTGAAAATCGCGAAAGGGGCTCGATTATCGATGTGAATGGACGTTTTGAACATTTAGAACAATTGAACATCTAGGTAGGGTTATAAACATTGAACGAATGACTGAGTAGTTATCTGAACCAAATATAGCACTGTCAGCTGAAGTCACAGCATAGTGGTTATCACCTGATGAGGGGACAAAGCATTTGAAAAAAAAACATTTTTTGTGATTGTCAGTGGTTGATAACGGTTTTTTGAACTTTACAAATATTTAGTTATCCTATTATTTGATGAATTGTCCTTTTTTCTCCATTGAGAAATTAATTTAAATTTTTTTTGATTTCCTGTCAAACACGAAAGGATGAACGGCACTGTACAACGTCTTTTGGGGTTTCTTTACTTGCAGAAGCGATTAAGCATATCGATATTTGTCAAAATATATTGTTAAAAAAATTTCCCATATGATGCGTACATTTTGCCGGTCACTGTACATTGGTAGCTCTGGACAGCTCTGGTGAGCTGTCCTAAAGCACAGTGCTTAGTGCTCTTGAAAGTGCTTGAAGCACTTTTGTGCTCCTAAGCACTGTGCTCCCAAGCACTTTCCTAATTCAGTGCTTAGTGCTTAGTGCTTCGAAGCATTCAACGAAAAGGGTTAGTGCTTAGTAATCCCAAAAAGTGCTCGCAAGCACTCCAGTTCTTGCACTTTTCGGGGTTACTAAGCACCAGTCCTTTCCATATAAATTAATCTTGTCGGAACATGAAGTCGCGGCAGATGGCACCCGGCGGCACACCCCACCAAAAAATCAATTTTCTACGATAAGTACTGCGTTTAGAAGATTACTGTCTTAAGAAAAAGTAGTCAGTCAGTTACTTTTCCTATCTAAAAAAATGAGTTCAAAACAATTGAATATTGCTTCTTCTTCTCAAACTACGTTGACGTATCGGAGACCAAACCTGTCTCGTCTCCGATATTAAAACCTTTAAAACTATTTTTTTTATTATCGAGTCAAATTGTTATTCAAGTCAAGAAAAAATCTTCAAAAAATTTCGTATGACATTTGCTATCTTGATACAGGGGATGTGCGGTATGTCAATTACCATTCTGTTATTTCAAACTTCTTTTCTGTGTAACCATATGCGGCCCATTTCGATTTGATTTTGATTTAGACGTTTTGGTTTATTTTCAGACTGTGCGAGATTAAAACACTCAAGAAAAACACAAAACCAAACATTCAATCAATATTCTTATTTTATTGGAATCAAATTGTTGATTTCAACAATTCTATTTCAAAATAGTATATTATGTTAGCATATGTTATCAGAGTTATAAGACGTCCTTTCAGTAACGACTATTTTATCACGAGTGCAGCGTTGCGGAACGACTGTTTAAAAAACAATTGTCTCGAGAGTTCATCAATGCTTTACATATACCGTATTTTTTTTACGAATTCATATTATAACCACAAAATTGTATGTTGTGTCGTGTCGTGTCAGTGTCAGTGGCAGTGTCGTATCGGTGTTGTGTCGGTGTCGTGCCGGTGTCGTATCGGTGTCGTATCGGTGTCGTGTTGGTGTCGTGTCTGTGTCTGTGTCGTGTCGGTGTCGTGTCGGTGTCGTGTCGGTGTCGTGTCGGTGTCGTGTCGGTGTCGTGTCGGTGTCGTGTCGGTGTCGTGTCGGTGTCGTGTCGGTGTCGTGTCGGTGTCGTGTCGGTGTCGTGTCGGTGTCGTGTCGGTGTCGTGTCGGTGTCGTGTCGGTGTCGTGTCGGTGTCGTGTCGGTGTCGTGTCGGTGTCGTGTCGGTGTCGTGTCGGTGCCGTGTCGGTGTCGTGTCGGTGTCGTGTCGGTGTCGTGTCGATGCCGTGTCGGTGTCGTGCCTGTGTCGTGTGGTGTCGTAAATTAAAAAAAAATGTTCATCACATACAGATTGTGGAAAGTGATTATTTGATCATTTATCGTGGTATGCTGAATGCCATTTTAGATATTTGAGTGGTTTTTAATTGAATCGGTTGTTACTTGATGGAAATCCATAGCACTTCTTAGACTGTTAGAAACGTGAGTAACTGAAACTTGATTTACCACGATGAGATTTCAAAAAATGATATTACATCGAGACATGTTTCGCTACACTGTAGTTTTTCAAGCGGTTAATATAATAACTTGTTTGAAAAAGCGACAATGTAGCAAAACATGTCGCGATGTAATATTATTTGTAAAAATATTACGTTTTTGATTAAGTTTTGATAACTTAAGTACCTAATAGTCTGAAAAGTGCTTAGTGCTCAGTGCTCCTTGACTGGAATTACTTTTTGAAAGTATTTAGTAATCGCAAGCATTTCATAAATAAAAGTGCTTAGTGCTCGAGATTTCGGAGCACTTTTCAAGAGTGCTCAAAGCTTAGTGCTCGAAGCACTTTCTGTCAGTGCTCGGCACAGCTCTGACATACTCGCTAACATAGAAACAGCAAGTTGAATAAAAGCTTTTGAAAAAGCGTGAGTTACTCTTTACTTACATTTTCATAATCACAGCATTTGCGAGTAGCAATAACAATTAAAAATAAAGATATCTGATATCACACGTTCTTTTTTAATACTGAAATTAGGTTTCAAATATTATTTGCTACCCTTTAGTCCATATTACTATAAAAGCGTGTGTTTTTATTTTTGTGAAATTATAATATTTATCGACTCCTTCAATGATTGTGAACCAATACATATCATTGTTTTCATCGAAATTATGAAAGACTTCGCAAACGTTTTGAGGAGTAACACTAGCTACGTTAATTTGAATTTTTCTATTGATTCTGAATATTTTGAAATAAAGAATGGTTCAGTCATAAATTGCCTTCCAGCAGTGAATGTGTTATATATTTTAGTTCGAAAATATGAATAGGAAATTCATAAAATCTTTTGTGGAATCATCTGCGACTGAAAGACAAACTTTAGTCGCTATTTTCCATCGTTCAAGATAACCTCTTGGGAGGTATTCATGTTGAAAAGGGGAACATTCTCCATGAAAATTGAAAAATGAAAAATGTGACTTATTTGTAATATCTAACAGAAAACAACTACTTCCCCGGCACAAGCCACGCTGGACATTGAACTACATCTGATAGATATTGTGAAAAGACTCTAACTGAAAAGGAAAGAAAAAATCTGAAAGTGAAAATTTGCATTTTCATTCAGATAGCTGACTTTTTTAATTCTTTCTAGTTTTCCTTGTGCCGGGGAAGTAGTTGTTTTCTGTTAGATATTACAAATAAGTCACATTTTTCATTTTTCAATTTTCATGGAGAATGTTCCCCTTTTCAACGTGTTATATATTCTTCTGAAGAAAGTTTCATAAATAAATTCATTCAAGTAATCTGATTTTATCTGTCTTCTATAAATTTTCCCTATGTTTTCGGAAAATGGTGTCAATCGTTCCATTCTGAGCAGAATCAATGAGACCAACCTGTCCAGTTCGGTCTTTCATTTTCTCTTTATCAGCAAGTTTTGCGGACCATCGCTTCTCCCTTAACGAATGGAAAACAAAGCTTCGGACTGCCGAAGCTCACAAATACCAATTCCTATTTTATTGTCTATGAAAATAAGATATGCTGATCAGAACTTTGGATCTATGCTACGAAATTTGAATTGTAGATACGAAATCTATGGTACTAAAGTTCTAACACAATCGAATACGGAATGAAAGTATATTTCCCCGTGGAGAAATTTCGTTCGAGAACAATTCAATTAACAGAATTGTTGATTGAAGCGAAAATAATCAATTTCCGTAACAATAAAATCCGTTTTTACGTTGTATTAAAATCGTTGCTCGATGGCGATGAAATCGAAATTCGTTTTGAATTTAACAAATAGTGATTATTTCATAAAAGACTTTGCGAGATATTGGTGGAAATTGATTTTATGACGGAAAAAATGTATGTTGATTTTCAAACGCAGTAGATTGAGTTCAGATGATCACATACTGCTGATTATTTTTTTATCAAGTTACCCGTATTCAAAATGGCAATTTTTTTTTACAATCATATAAGGTATTCCAACGACAGCCTTTTGTCACTACTTAAGTGAAAGAGGAAACTAGAAATAATATTGTATCTCCGTCGCTCTCAATTTTGGAAAATTTATATAAAGCATACATTATGAATATAATCAAGAATACTATTATTATTACTACGACACTGTTGAAATATTGAGTTTCGTTCGAATATATAAATGGGATATTCATAAAATCTGTTGTGGAATCATCTGCGGCTGAAAGACAAACTTTAGTCGCTATATTTTCCGTCGTTCAAGGTAATCTCTTGGGAGGTATTCATGCTGAAAAGGGGAACATTCGCCATTCAAACTTCGAATTTTCTTTGGACACGACTAGACACTTGCCACTCCATTCGACTTGATAACCTCCATTCAAGTCAATAACTGGAATGTGGAATCCAAGCGACCAAATCAAAAAGGCACACTCATGTGTATTTTCCCTTTTGCTCTGGTCTAACGTCTTGAGACGGATTCCCAGTAACATACGCTCCTGAATGCCCCTATAAATTTCCCGTGGTTCTGAAAGAAATCCGATTTTATGAACAACTTAAACCTCGGCCGAAGATAAAAAAGAGATATTGTCAGGAGTCAGTAATTGATGACAGTCATTGTCTTCGAATTGGGGTTCAACTTTTTCATATACAAAGCAGCGATCGGTCGGTATTGGTGTGATTTCACATGGGAATAATGTGCAAAAAATGCCGATTCAAGATATTGACCAGGCGGTTTATCGTCAATGCTATAAAAAAGGCAGTGAACTATATACAGAACATTGTTTTTCAACGATCATCGCAGAATTTTCCAATTCTTAAATCTAATTTTATAACAAAACACAAATATTGAAATTGAAGAAATTCTACCAGATCTCTGTCCCAATGCAATTTAAATGTATTTCATTCTCTGTTTACATATAGAAAAATCATCTCACACCGTCACCGAACATCATTCATATATTTTTTATGGTTTTCAAGTAACTTATGAATCTTGAATAATTCACCGAGTGAAACAGAAATAAAATGTGAAAGTATGTCACTTAATCCCGTACGACTGGGTTTTGAGACGAGGATCGATTGTAGCAACACCAAACTTGGTAGGCTAGTAGTTGGAACCATGATAAACATGAAAAAAAAAATCCAAAATTCCAGGGGTGGAACATATTTTTTTTCGTTTGAAAATAAATAAATAGATTTTTGCTGTAATCTTGGAAAGTATATGATTAATTGGAAAAACAACTCAACAAAGTGAAAGATAATTTAATTCTCCACAAAAATTATTTCTAGTTATTTCTTAAGAAATGCGCTCGTTTTCTCAGAAAACGTGATTGAACGCCGACATTAAGTTCACGCTTACCCGTCGCTGGAAGTTCTGGCAATTATTATCGTATTTTCTTCAAGAACATTAAAGACCTTGGCTTATCCAAAAATTTCCAGTTGTAAGTTCCTAACTATTGCCTAGGCTAGTTGAAAACTAATAGATTTTAAGACACATCAAAGAATACTGATTATTTTAGGCATTTGTCAAATGACACCAAACTTGACTCTTGACTCAGAGTGTCTTGTCAAATTCGGTGTTTTCAGAGTTGTATATGTGACAGTTGAACGCCAAATATAAGTAATCACGCCGTGCACGCCTTTAAAAATAAGCAGATTTGAAATAAATTCTATCCAGATAATCAACGAAAAAAATTTATGAAAATGTCCCCAAAAATATAAAAAGAAATCACGGGATTACGTTAATTGAAAGCAATTTACTAGATTTTGCGATGAATTTCAGATTTTCTACCTTCCTCTCGTGATTGAATTTATCTCATTAGTATGTCTTCTTTTTTGAACTCTACCGAATCGACAGATTTATTGCGACAATTTCACTCACTATATGAAAGTCGCGTCTCCTGCGATATGAGGACCAATCAGAATGGGATTTCGCGAAAGTACACGCTTCCTTTGGACGGCACCTCCTGTTGGATTAGGTCCTAGTTCACATTCTTTAGTACGTGGCGCTTATAGCGCTGACAAGAAACTGTTAGGCTGCTTACACATAACGACGTTTTGCGTTCACGACTTTTATTTTTATTCTGTTCTCTTATTGGTTCCGTTAAAAACGCTCGAAGCTGTCATACATTTGACGTTACTTCGATAAATTTGAATTTTGAATTAGTTTATCAGGAATTTGATTTCATTTTGATTCTGGTTTAGTAGTGATTGGAGTTTTTGTCCTATTTTTCATTGTGTATTGTGTTGTTTCTAGTTCTTCGTTGTTTATGGTGTTTTCCGATCAAGTTTCTTGTTTTCCTGATTTTTGGATTGTTACCTATTTCATCTTATAAATTGTTCAACACTTCAGTGAAGAGTTTTTCTTGAACATTTTTGCTTAAATTAATGCCTAGAAAATGACCCGAGTGTGCATTTTATAATAATAATAATACCGGAAATATCTCATTATGGCGTTTTCACAGTTTTCCGAAGTTAATCGATTGGAATTTTTATTAACATAACATTACTTTACATTTTATCAAAACAGACACAAACTCTCAACACAAACGTCACAAACTGTCAAAATTCAGACAGTCAGAAAGAGAAATCTATGGTCATGGAAGAAAAATGTTCACGAAAATTTGAGCACCTTGTGTATAAACATAACTGAGTCGCCCTCTGAACATCGGAATTCGGAACCCGAACCTAATTATCAAAAAATCAAGCATTTTCAAGTAGGCAGGTGTCTTCAGTTTGATCCCAAAGTTTTACAGGTATAAGTGCACGCACCAGGGTTTCTAGACATCTTAACAGCAATGATACATCTTGTAATCTAATATGACATAAACGTCAGGTTGACAGACTTCATCTTTATTATTCATTAGTTGCAACTATTGAAGAATTCACTTTGTTTACTCGATCAAATTTCAAATAATAACTTGGTTGGTTCGTGAAATTATCTCAATAAATACGACTCGTGCTCACAATACAATCGATAATTCTGTCAGAAATCTTTAACTTGATCAAATTGCTTTGAGGTTACCAAGCAATTTGATCTCGTTGATTTCTGACAGAATTATCGATAGTATTGCGACCACTCGTGCTATTACCCCCGAAAATTCAATCACTAGTGGTATTAATACTGAAAACTTGTAATAGTTTTGATTACTAATAACTCTCATTAGACTATTATTAATAATATTGACACAATTCAACCATTCCCTCAAATAAAAATTATTCAGAGATGGGGCGCCGAGATATAGTCGATCTTTCATCGTCATCTTAAAAAAATACATTTGCATGAACTTCCCAAAAACCCACTGAACTCGTTGTAGTGAAACGAGGAATAATTTGATATTTTTGACAAGCGTATCGAACTCTGAAATTTGTTCGCCACCCTCATACGTTCAGCGTAGTGTAATTTATCACAATCTGCCAGAGCATTCATCGATGTACTTAAATATTTTCCCTTTTACGAATTCTTGATGTACAGAATTGTAAAGAGATTTCGACTGAAGATTGATCAATGGAACCATTTCTGTTAGAATCGAATGATATCAGTTACTATTACTAAAATATGGGTCTGAGATGTCTAAAAACCTAGGCCACTCCAATAAATTGAAAGTCGTTAGAACTGATACATCTGAGATGCTGTCGAACAAAATGACTCTAACCTACTACTTTGATGGAACATATATCATCATTATATAAGATGAGGAAGTCACATTAAAGGCCATAACAATGGTGTCAAGAGAAGGATGGCTTCAAGACAAGTAATGGGGTAGCGGGCGGTAAAGTACACTTTACCACTCGGTTTGCCGGGCGTAAAGTGGTCGTATTATGGCCCGCGGGCCAGACGCGGATACAGCTCTCTTTCATGAGGGTAGTTATTCGTGGCAAGGGGATGACAGAAAATAAAAAAGCTCCGCAAGCAAAATTTTTTTGTGATCAAGGTCAAAAGCCTTGGAATTGATAGTTAGATTTGTCAGTGGGGTATCATAAAGGTGGGAAAAATAGATAATTCGTGGCGAGGGGGAGACAAAATAGAAAAGCGCCTCAGGCGAAATTTTTTTGTGGTCAAGGTCAAATGCCTTTAAATTGATAGATAGTTTTGTCAGTGGGGTATCATAAAGGTGGAAAAAAAGGTGATTCGTAGTGCGGGGGTGACAGAAAATAGAAAAGCACCGTAGGCAAAATTTATTTTGGTTCAATGTAAAATGCCTTTAAATTGATAGTTAGGTTTAGTGGGGTATCATAAAGGTGGGAAAAAAGGGTAATTCGTGTCGCGGGGGTGACATAAAATAGAAAAGCGCCGTAGGCAAAATTTTTTTGGGTTCAATGTAAAATGCCTTATAATTGATAGTTAGTTTTGTCAGTGGGGTATCATAAATGTGGGGAAAAAGCCAAACCAAAAAAAACATTTGAAAATTTCGCGAATCCAGTGGTGTAGTCAGTTTTTTCTAAAAAAATCGCTAGTAATTTTTTTAGATTTTTGACCTTGTAAAATAAGATTAGTAGGCCCTGGAAATTTATTCATGAAATTTGGTGCCTGAATATTGAAAATGCATTTGGTACAGTAATTGATTTTGAGGATGGGATATTCCTCATTCGCCAATTTTTACAGCACAGCATTCGCGTCGCTGCTAGAACGAGTATTTATTCAAGATGTGGATGTTTGGTTCAAATAACTATCTGGTCACATTCCGGCATAATCATTGCCAATTTTTTTAGTGATGAATAATTTATTTGAAATAGATTCTTCAATATAGCTCTCTGCTAATTTGGTAACACATTCCTAAGACTATGTTACTCCTGATTATTTCATTAGTACATAACATATGAAACGTGTAGATCATTAAATCAGTATTTGTAATTCGCGCTATGAAACAACTAGTGCATAAAATTTTATGTAAACCATAGGCCATAACCGCCTACTTTACGCCCTTGATACATAAATAACTATAATATAGTGTGCTCCAATATACTTGGAGAGAAATGAACCAAGCATAAATGTTTTGTACATGATTTTTTCCGTTGGAAAAGATGAATGAAATTCATATCTCATTTATTAATTTATTCAAAACACTAATTCATTCAATTCTGTTGACTATCACTCGGTTGGAATTTGATTCGGAAAATGAAATTTGAATATTTCGAATACCTAAACAATTTTGGAGCTGAAAGCGAGTTAACAAGATTCATTTTCCACCACCATCAAACACAAAACTGTCACAGTCGCAATCGTTATTCAAATGAGTTCGTTCCTTCTTCGAAAATATGATTAATATCCCTCCGCATATTAGGTAACATGAAAACCGAAAAGGAAATGGGAAAGCGAATTAAATTCATGGATACGAAAGTTAATGTGTTAAGTTTTGTTATTTTTAGGTTAGAATCGATACCTGCTGGAGATTCGAGTTGCTTTTTTTTCTAAAATGATTTTTTTAAAATTTGTTTGCTGATTCTTTTTCAGTATTCATAATTTTCATGATTGATGATTGTGAATACATTTTTTGCTTTACCGCAGCTGCTTTAAGCAATTAGGGAGAGTTTTTCTTAATTTTCATGGATTTGGATAGATAAATATCTCATGACAGTTTTGATTTTTGTTCGAAAATATGAATAGAATATTCATGACATCTGTTGTTGAATCATCAGCGGCTGAAAGACCAACTTTAGCCGATATTTTCCATCGTTCAAGATAACCTCTTGGGAGGTGTTCATGTTGGAAAGGGGAACATTCTGCATGTTACTAATATATTTTTTGTCATACGCGTATAATGTATACAGTGCTAGTCTAAAGTCCGTTCCCCTCCTACTAATTTTTCGAACACCTGGTATATCGCAACGAAATTTGGAAAGCTCAAATAGGAGATAAAAACCTACTTTTTCATGAGAAAATTCCAGCTAAAAGTTTCAAAATGGCAGCTGAGCGCCATCTTCAATCATTTTTTTAAATAGAACACCCGGTATCCCGGAATCCAACAACACCAAGTTTGATGCTATTATCTCCAAAGACTATGGAGATATCACCTATTACTTTCTCTATAAGCCGAATGAGTGGGAGAGAGAAACTTTTTCTGGCGGGTCAATAATACTTGCATATTATATTTGCATGAGTAGGTAAAAGTCTTCAGAAACCATATGAACTTTTCCTTCTCCGATAATTTTTAGCAGAGTTATGATCAATCAAATATTCGGCTCCGCCAGAACTTGCAGCGGCGGCTAAGCGTGAACCTGAAATTTGATGTTGGCTGGCGTTCAATCACGTTTTCTGGGAAAACGAGCGCGTTTCATAAAAAATTAGTTGGAATCATTTTTGTGGAGAATTGAATTGTCTTCCACCCCTATGAGTTGTTTTTCCGATAAATCATATACTTTCCAAGATTACAGCAAAAATTTTTTTATTTATTTTGAAACGAAAGAAAAAAATAGTTCCACCCATGGAATTTCGGTAAAAAAAAAATTGTGTTCATTGTTGTTTCAACTTCTAGCATACCAAGTTTGGTGGTGCTACAATCGATCTGAGTCTCAAAACCCAATCGTAATGGATTAGATATTGAAAGAATGAATAATAATTCCGATTATTCCAAAAACGAATTTCTTGTTGCTTGGTAATCAGAGGAAGATGGCCTCTCAAATAATGAATCAATTGCGTTACAATGCCATCCCAGAAAAATTTGATTGCAAACAATGTTAATCGAACGTTTGTCTTCAGTGAATCTTAACTACCTGAAAATCTGCCTTTTCCAATTTCATCGTGTCATTCTGAGTAGAAGTTTGGTAAAAGTGCCATATGATGGCAATACTTGGTTTCGAAATGGATGTTAAGGAAAAAAATATGTAAAGTGGGTGTTTTGGCCAATAGGTGTTAGCCTGTCGTTCTCGAATAGTTAGGTTAGGTTAGGTTAGGTTTAAATGTGAATGAGCCCATAAATCAGGCTCTCTACTGCGGCCAATGGCCTATTGTGGCTCACCCTATGGTTATATTTCTCCCAGTATATCCAATCTCTTAACGAAATTGAGTAACATATTGGGAGAACAGTTTACCAGATCTTCTGGCGTTACTTTTGTATTGCCAAATATTGAAAATCTGGTTCTGTGTTTAGCCGTTTCATCACCCTCCATGCATAGACGGCACTCTGCATCCTGTGCGAGTCCGATTTTATGCATGTGGTGTTTGAGTTTGCAGTGGCCAGTGAGCAAACCTACTATAACTCTGAGATGTGCTCTACTGAGTTCTAGAAGTTTGTCAGAGTCCTGTTTTTTCCTTGTACAAGCAATAAATGCTTTGGAATGGGCTAGTCCTGGTAGACTGACCCAATACTCAAGTCTTTTATTGTCTGCCCAGGCGGTTGTAGCATTCTTGGCAGTGCTATATGCTAAACCGATGACCGGTTCTGGCCCAGTGAACGTTGTTTCGGCCCCCTCGAATAGTTACTTTCGGCTCAAACATACCCCGAACTATCTCGCAGATCATTCCTCAAACTGACATTGATTCCATCAACAGTTCGCCTTTCCCTTAACGCATCATTACCCGGGTTCAACGTTGAAGGTGACAAGGTCGTGGAATTACATTTGTGTAACTCGACATTCGAATAAGTTTCGTGGTGGTAAGGTCGACACTTTGCGGCTGATGCGACGCGGGGTTCGACTTGGAAATTCTTGAGAAAACTGATTAGATGGTCGTTAAGCCCCACCGAGTAATAGGGGATGAATCCGGAGACTGGGGAAGTATTAACTCTGATCGGACTCCGGAGATAGCGGTTCGCCACGTGTTTGTCTGGTTCGAGTTCGTTTAATTTTTTGCGGTGATTAAAGAGGCGGAAAGCTATCGTTCGTGGGGATTTGAGTAGATAATTATGGAATTAGTGGGAATGAGATTGGCTGTAATCTTAATGCAGTCATTGTGGGGCTATTGCTGTATGAATTATTAATGGGGATTGTGCTAAGTTGCCTTCAGTGAACTCTCAGTTAGTGATATAATGATAAAGTAAATGACCTTCATTTCAACTATGTCAGAAAAAATATACAGTGACCGCCAAAAAGTGTGTGCCATATGGAAGAAAGTTTATTATTAGAGTATTAGAAAAAAGATTTTTGGGAAAAGTTTGTGCATGTCCGATAATCTAGAGATCGATTTTGACACATGTCACGTGATCGCTGGTATGGCGGCAAATTGAAAAAATTATTACGAAAAGGCAAAAAGTGGAGTAAAATGGCAAGATATCAAAAAAGTTATTTGAAAAAGTTGCTTAGAATTAAATTTTATACACATATACAAAGTTTGAAAAGATAATGAGAGAAAATTGAAGATAGAATTTTTTTTTTAAATAGTTTCCTAGCTGTATAAAAATATCAAATTATCATCCTATGAATAGTTTGACCATACTAAAACATTTGAATTTCAATGATAATGACAAAACTTTCTCATTTTCTCTACGCCAGTGAGCAATAAATTAAAAAAATTGATTTTTGTTAAAACCCAGGCTGTTACATTGGTTCGTATCTAACATTTATATCAGAATTCCACGACCATTGTGAATAACTTTTTCGATGTCTTGCCATTCTACCCGACTTTTTGCCTATTCATGGTAATTTTTTTCAATTTGCCGCCATACCAGCGATCACGTGACATGTGTCAAAATCGATTTTTAGGTTATCGGACATGCACAAATTTTTCCCAAGAATCTTTCTCTAATAATAAACCTTTTTCCCATATGGTTCATACTTTTTGGCGGCCACTATAAGTGAATCAGCTTCGCTTGTTTGTGTCATACAAATATAAATAAAATGTCTTTCTGATGATTTTCTATATACAGGGTGACAACTCAAATGCTCAAAACTGCTATATCTCATGAACAAAATTATGTGAATCTCTAAAACTGTTATTTATTATCCGATTCAGAAGTTTTTTTTTCAATAGATAGAGCATTAATAGGTCTAGTTGAGAGACATAAATTCGAAATGAAAATCAAAATTTCAAGGCATACTTTTTCAATGTCAAAAATCCAAAAAAACATACTAGCGATAGGATTTGACGACGTCACTGGATTAACGACGTTTGCAAATGGTTTATGTGGAAATTACGTAGAAATGCGTTCATCAATAAAAAAGTTATATGTGAATGAAATTTGGAAATTATGTCAATAAATCAACCCACCACGTCAATTTCAGAACTTTTCTCAAAATTCTGTCTACACCACTGGATTCAGAATATTTCGAAATATGTTTGGTCAGAACTTCGTCGAAATCTGTTAATTATAATTAAACAAATTATAAAAAAATAAAATGAATTTTTTCTGAAATTCCTTTAAATAACGTTCGTTTGAAATTTTATTATTTCATAATTTTTTTATTTATGAATAGATTTCGATAAAATTCTGTCAAAATATATTTCGAAATATTCTTAATCCAGTGGTGTAGTCAGAATTTTGATAAAAGTTCTGAATTTGAAGTTTTGGGTTGATTTATTGGCATAATATAAAAATTTGAATCCCATATTTCTTTTTTATTGATATACGCATTCCTACGTGATATTCACATAAACCATTTGAAAATGTCGTGAACTCAGTGGTGTCGTCAACTTCTATTGAAAAAAATCGCTAGAATGATTTTTGGATTTTCGACATTGAAAAAAATTTGAAGTAGACCTTGAAATTTTAATTTTAATTTAGAATTTATAGCTCTATTAATGCTCTATCTATAAAAAAAAGTTCTGAAAAGGATAATAAATAACAGTTTTAGAGAGATGGCCAGCTTTCAAATGGGTCACTCTGTATATTATTAGTCCATAACTATGACTAGGATATAAAATTGAAACTAAATAATCCTCCACATCGAACCCTTCTGATATCCAGCCACGTTCACTCGAATAATTTCAATAGAAATCCCTATTCTTTATACCCAATTGAATAGCTCTTGAAAACTTAATTATATTTCGAACATGGTTGACCAACAAAGGTGGTGCATCATTAATATAATTATTCTGGTTGGTGTGACTATGCATGGATTATTTCAGGAGTGATTTTAGTTTTACTTCCATATCTTAGCAAAGGCTATGGATAATTCTTGATAATTATATAATTTTGTTTGTTACCGAGTATATGAAAAACTATACATATCGTGTTACTTATTACGTTTTTCCCGATGCTTGTTGACATTTCTCAAAATTTGCCAGGATTGAAGTTTGTTTTCTTACCCTTCCTTCATGATTATTCGTTCCGCTATTTCATTCTAAGTTGCTTGTGCGCTTAACTGAGTTACAGAATAAACAGACAACAATAACATTCAAAAAGACGCAAAACTTAAAAATTGATATAAATGAAGCTGTCAAAGTCAAAGTCACTATTACCCTAGGCATGTAATGACACTATTTACATTCCGTTGTCAAGATGAATTAGTTAATGAATGATATATAGGCCATTTACCTGTTTTGTTGCTGAGCATGCATGGACTATTTACAGTGTCGGCAGCGGGAAAACAATATTATGATGTTGCTGTCAAGAATATTAGTCAAAATACAATCAAGCCTATGTCAACTTTCATTTATTGTGAATTCTTCATAATAGTATCGTAATAGCGCATTCTTGTCGAATAATTTCTTCCACACCTTTTTTGTTATCGAAAACGACTAAACAACCCAAAAGTAATCTATTTCCAGCGTTGTATCATCTATTGCACATTCTGAAAATCCAAGATCACTCAAGAGTCTGACGGAACCATAAAATTTAAATCCCTTCGGTTTACGAGCAAAAGGGAAATTGATACTTACGAACGAATATATTGGACATCAAAGTTGCCGGCAAGCAGAACATGACGACCAGGATATCTGCAATGGCCAAGTTGACTATAAAAAAGTTCGTAACTGTTCTCATACGGGGCGAACGAAAAACAACGGCAATCACAAAAAAGTTCCCGATCAGACCCAACGCGAAAACCAGAAGGTATGCCACACAGTAAACCGTGGTCATAGCCATGGTATGACGGTAAAAAAGTTCTGGTAGGAATACTGAATCTGTGGTGTTCGTGACATTGAGAACCAGAGTGGCACCGTTGGACGTTATCTCCAAAAGGACGTTCTTGTGGATATCACTGCCCTCAGTATGCGTCGGCATGATGTTGTGGAAAGGGCTCAAATACTCGAGCATATTGTCAGGATCCCGCGGCAGTTCTAAATCGACATAATCAGCACTAGAGCTGGCGAAAATATCATCCCCCTTGTCCAAATCGAGAAGCAACTTGGAAAAAAGCATCGATATGCCTCGTTTCTCACTCGAAAATTCGCGACGCTACTTTACATGACTTTCCGAAAAGTGGCGGAAAGTTCTCGCGAAAATCCGCGCGCTGCCTTAGCGGGCGTCTGACACGGAGCGCGAGTTTGTTCGAAGTGCTAGACGTCGCGACGCTCAGAATCACGTTGCAGTTGTGTGGGGGCTAGCTGCATAGGCGACTGCGCTGGGGTTGATTTCAGCTCAGTGGTGGTTCCGCCGATCTGGTCATGAAGGGAGAGTGTTGGTTTCGGATATTTGGAACACAAAAACCGACACACTGCGTTCATTGAGTATGATAGAGATTCAATAT
Source organism: Chrysolina haemoptera (assembly GCA_958298965.1). Taxonomy (NCBI): domain Eukaryota; kingdom Metazoa; phylum Arthropoda; class Insecta; order Coleoptera; family Chrysomelidae; genus Chrysolina; species Chrysolina haemoptera. Next base: position 1,089,966 of record OY282598.1, on the reverse strand, counting down.
AGCCTGTGTTAGTAAATTATTGGAAATGAGCTTGAAAATATTATGATACTAAAATTTCCAGAAAAAAAAATTTAGAAATTTCAATCGTGTTTTACCTTAGTGTCATAACTGTGGATTTCCAACAAGTAACGGCCACGTCAATCCAGAAATTCACCTACTACTTGACTTGATTTTCTAACTACTTGACTTGAAATCAAGACAAGCTCAAGTCAAGTATTTATTTTTTAAATTCAAGTCGAGTCAAGTAGTTACACATTAAGTACTTGCAAATCAAGCTACCTACTTAATTTTTCTTAAAAAACTAGTATCTTTTTGGTAATAATCTGATTAACTGCCAAAACGCAATATTAATAAAAATATATACAGTGTGTCTCACTTCTCATGGAAACAGCCCCGTATCTCCCGTAAAAATTGAGGTAGAATGAAGAAACTCTCAGGACAGATGGAAATGGTCAAACTGCACCCACCACCTCAATGGGGTTGGCCTAAGTGATATACACTGCCCGCCACTCGGGATGGAACAACCCATTTTTACGGTAAAACATACTAGGGGGCAAAATAGGCTCGAAATTCTTTCAGATTCGTGATCAGGACCATCAACTTACTACAGATACCCTTTTTTCATGGAAAAATTTCAGTCCTGAAAAATCCGAATTTGTCTCACTTCTCATGGAAACACCCCCGTATCTTCCGTAAAAATTGAGGTAGAATGATGAAACTCTCAGGACAGATGGAAATGGTCAAAATGCACCTACCACCTATATTGGGTTGGCCTAAGTGATATACACTGCCCACCACTCGCGATACCCATTTTTACGGTAAAACTTACTAGGGGGCAAAATAGGCTCGAAATTATTTCATATTCGTGATCAGGACCACCAACTTACTCAAGATACAATTTTTCCTAAAAAAAATTCAGTACTGAAAAATCCGAATTTGTCTCACTTCTCATGGAAACACCTTCGTAATTTCCGTAATTAATGAAGTAGAACTTTGTACATTCTAGGAGCGTCAGATATACCAGCGATGAGTCTAAATCTTGCATGAAGTTGATCTGAGTGACATACACTGTTCGCCATGGGCGATGAACCTAGCCAGTTTTGCGAAAAATTATATTAGGGCACAATATAGGCTCAACGGATTCGGGATCAGGACACCAATTTTACCAAAATTATATATTTTTATTTTATCGGACAATCTTTCATTTTGCACGAAAACTTGCTTGCTTTGGTAATTCACGAGAACAACTTTTTCAGGAAAAAAGTGAATCTGTAGTAATTTGGTAGTATTGATCACGAATCTGAAAGAGTTTCGAGCCTATTTTGCCCCTAGTATGTTTTACCGTAAAACTGGGTTGTTCCATCGCGAGTGGTGGGCAGTGTATATCACTTAGGCCAACCTCATTCAGGTGATTGCTGCATTTTCACCATTTTCATCTGTCCTGAGAGTTTCATCATTCTACCTCAATTATTACGGAAGATTCGGAGGTGTTTCCATGAAAAGTGAGACAAATTCGGATTTTTCAGAACTGAAATTTTTCCAGGAAAAATTTGTATCTGTAGTGAGTTGGTGGTCCTGATTACGAATCTGAAAGAATTTGGAGCCTATTTTGCCCCCTAGCATGTTTTACTGTAAAAGTGGGTTGTTCCATCGCGATTGGCGGGCAGTGTATATCACTTAGGCCAACCCCATTTGGGTGGTATGCGCAGTTTGATCATTTCTATTTGTCCTGAGAGTTTCATCATTCTACCTCAATTATTACGGAAGATACGGGGGTGTTTCCATGAGAAGTGAGACACACTGTAGATTTTTTTTTCTTCGGATGCTGTACCTTCGCGAGCTACATCTCAGCTTCTTGGGCTTCTTGTATTTTCCGTGTTAGTTTTACAGCACCCTGTACCAGTCTATACAGGTTCTTCATCGATTGATTGCTGTATTCTTCGGGAGTTACTCTAGGTTTTCCGAATATTGCCTGTCTCTTGCGGTCTAATGCCTCGCATTATAACAGTACATGTCTGGCTGTTTCTGTCCCTTTACCGCATTGTCTGCAGGAGAATTCTCCGTTGTACAGCCCCTTTTTGTGCAGGTGTTTTCTCATTGGGCTGTGACCAGTGAGAAGGCCTGTTATTGTTCTAACTTGATTCCTGCTCAACTTGAGTAGTTCTTCAGTTTTGTTCTTTGACGGTCCTTTAATGAATGTTTTTCCGTGGTGTATGAGAGGGGCTTCATTCCACCTCTCCTTTTGTTTTCGCTTGACCCAGTCCCGCATGAATTCTCGAATGTCGGATTTGTTATCCCGCGTGCTCGTTCTGGGCCAATGTATGGAGTTGATGAGCCCTCTCTGGCTAGCTCATCAGCTTTTTCATTGCCCTCGATTCCACAGTGTCCTGGAACCCACATCAAAGTTAATTTGTTTTGTTCTGTGAGAACACTGAGTTCTTCTTGGCATTCCCATACCAGTCTTGATGTCACTTTCGGATTCATGAGGGCCTTCAGTGACGCCTGTCTGTGCATATTTTGATCCGAGCATTATGCACTGCCCTCATATTGATTTCTCTCACGCATTGCAAGATGGCGTACATATCTGCTTGGAATACGGAGGTGTTTGTTCCTAGTGAGACGCTTATTTGGGAGTTTCTCCCATCACTGTATATTCCAGCACCAGTTCCTTCCCTGGTTTTATGTCCGTCCGTGTTCCAGATCCTCTCTTCTCCAGGTTTGTCCCTGATGTTGTCGTCTGTCTATTCCCTTCGATCTTGTATAATAACTTCGAAGTTAATGTTGAAAAAGTACCTGGGAGTCATGTGGTCCGTTGGTTTCATTTCGTGAATGTTGCCTTAGAAGTCCCATTTTTGACTCTCCCGTGATTGTTAGGTCAATTGGTGGGAGGTCCAACAGTCCTTCCATTGCTGATGTTGGTGTTGTTTTCATAGCTCCCGTTATGGTAAGGCATTCAAGTCTTTGTACCTTGCTCAGCCGCGGCTATTTTTTGTGTTATCTTTGTCCACCATACCAAAGATGCATATGTGATCATGGGTTTCACCACAATGTTGTATATCCAATATTCCATTTTGAGATTGAGCCCCCATGTTTTCCCGTGTGCCCGCCTGACCATCATCAATGTCATTTCGGCTTCCTTCTTCACTTTTGTCAGCTGTTGGCTCCAGGTCAGTTTCGAGTCTAAAACCATCCCGAGATATTTGACTTTCCCTGACAGCTGTATGGGGGTACCTTGAAGTGTCAGAGGTTCTAAGTTAGGCCTAACCGTGGAGTTGAATTTGCCTTGGACCATGATGACTATGTCATCTGCGTACCCAAGTATTTTGTGTCCACCCCTTTCTAGTGTGATTAGCAGATCCTCCACCACCAGGTTCCACAGCAATCGAGACAGAACAAAAAAAAATAGATGGATGCAAAATAAACAAAACTGAGGTTAGTAGAATACAGTACAATAATATTCAAAAATGTATAGCATGTGCCACAATTTTTACTAGATTGCTTGAATCCTATAGATTTTTGTATATTCAAAATTAAAAAATAAAAAATAGTAAGAAATAAAAAATCATTAAGGAAAATAAGAACTACCGTACATAGGATACATTTGCCTTGTTTCGAAGTATTTTGATTACTCTTAAAATCTTGCTCGACTATGAAATAATTCGTAATTTTTTTCGTTCTATTAGATACACTTTTATTAACTTCAACTCATTTGGCCTTTGATGGCACCGACCCTGCGCTTTCTACTTCTGTTTCGATCTCATCAAATCCTGAAACTTTTTTATTTACGATATTTACATCTACGATATATTCTGAGCCGCTGCATTGAAATGGTTTCGACCCATTACGGACAATTCACTTAAATCAGAGAAAAAGAATTATTCTCTAGCCGCCACTGTTTATCCTCGATCAACGCTGGTGTACTATTCAAAGGTGCGTATTCACTACAGCATTCGTTTCGTATGAGCACCGAATGAGCACCGAACGAGCAAATGCTCGGACAGTTAGATCGGATGTTGATTTAAGTTTGGACGGTGAAAGTATGCTTGACGTTCTGTTCAATTCAATATTCTGAAGCACATTTTTCATCTGCCTTTCTATTGGGAATTTTAAGGAAGTCGTTCTTTCTTATATGCAGCTAGATTCTCAACCAAAACACCTTATTTCCCAGACAAACTGAGTTACCGATATAAATCGTTTAAAGTAACGACACTAAAAAGGTCATAAAACGACGAAAACACGAAAACACAAGAAAACCTCTGAAGCCACAAAATTGGTCTTTGAAAGAAACCGCCCCTTGGATTAGAGAAGCAATTAAATTGATCGAGTTCAAAACTTGTTGAAAACGATTAGTGCGGTTGTAAACCCAGTAGACCAGCAAAGCACTTGTCGAAGTAATACTAGCTGCTGCAAAAACTTCCCCTGTCCCCAGTAAATTGTTTGTGTGTTTTTTTAGAACGTAAAAGGTTGGACAATACGTCAAGTTACATCCAATCTGCACTTATCTTGGACATTCTGTGAAATCGATAGGGATTCGTGAGAAAAAAGTCAATGGTCTGAATTACAGAGACAATGGAGGGTAACGACCTGAGAGATTTCTATTAGCGCGATTTGTTGTCAAAAATTACCGTTATGGGTGGACTTTACGCGAAAACGAAACAAGGCCGATATTTCATACTTATATATCGTACGCAAAAAAACAAACGCTCGGACCCGTCGATATTTATTGCGAGAGGGACATCTTTTGCGCATATTTTCAACTTTGTCACTTCAAGTTCCTCGGAAGTGTTAGCTCCAACCCTTAAATTTTCAATAGGAGTAGGGTTCATGTGATACCGCATTTTGAAGGTCATCGAATTCTCTTTCCGACGTTTCCTTGTTTTTTTTTAATTTGATGCAGTAATTCTCGAGAAAACAAGTTTAGAATAATCATCGGCTAAGAATCTAAAGTTACGCTTGTTTCACTTTCTAGTCCGGTGGCAGGGAGGGTGATAAGCCGTGAAAGCATCCGGAAAATTTTTATTGACGATTTTCCGAGGGAAATCGAAAAAATCCATTTTTTCCAAAAACAAATGATGTCATAATATTTTGCATAAAATTCTCTACAAAAAAGTATCTAAAGTTTTTCTTGAAAATGCACCGTTTTCCAGTAAAACGTGCTCGAAATTCGAAAAAATGCAATTTTCTCAATTTTCAGTGCTCCCTCATTCAGTCACATAATGATATTTTCAGGATCGCCTTTTCCCAAATTATTCATCTATGTCTCGACTATGAACAACAGAAGAGACATTTTTGAAAAAGTTATTCGTGTGGATTTTCCGGCACTGAATTTCCCGATACTTTTACCTTGCATGGAACCGGCATTTTTTTAATCGCGAAGCTCGCGAAGCTCACGCAGTGGACGAATTCCTCATAGTGTCGATCAAAACAGGTTCAGCACATATTTTTTCATGATCACAAAGCATTTCAGTAGCGGAATAACGTAAAATTTTACCTAAAAGTAATGAATTTTCCGAGGAAAATCGAAAAATCCATTTTTTCCAAAAACAAATGACTCTTCAATATATTTCATAATTCTATTCAAAATTCTAGAACTTTCGGAAATATTATTTTTTGGCGGTTTACTAGGATGGGATCCTAGCGCACCATTTATTGCATTTTGCGACCATAACGAGACACATACGTTAAATACATAGGTATATCGAACGAAAGCTAAGAAAATTTCCTACAAGAGGATGTTATTGTTTGCGGGCCTTACGCTTGTAGGTGTTATAGGTGGTTTTGTGTGCTAGGATGCCCGATTCAGGCGATACAATTTTTGTTGCACATTTATCTTTGTTTTACGGTACACCGTGTATCCGAACATATTCAAATCATACATTTTCGGAATCAGCATAAAATTTTGAGTATATCGGTGGTAATTTCGAGTGAATCTGATGACTTTGGATTTCTGGCCATTTTTAAGGTATTTTGATGTTTTTTCGGCTGAAAATTCTTTTTATGCTGATCGATTCAAAAATCACAGAATGTACTAATTTTGGCATGCTGAATCGATTGGCGTTCGCAGAATTGCTCTATCTCGATTCGGTCGTCGGATGAAAATGTTATATAGAGATTGCAGGTGCCATTTTCCCACCAAAATTTTTTCTAATTTTTTTCTATGTTATATTCGTTAAATGCAATCTTTTTTCTATACGCTGACCGAATTTGAAATCGATTGCTAGTCTAATATAGATTTGGTGAATGAGAGAGCACAGAAAATTGAGAACATTCCATTTTTTCGAGCACATTTTACTCGAAAACAGTACATTTTAAAGAAAAATTTGTAGAGACCTTTTTTGTAGAGAATTTTGTGAAAAATATTATTACATAAATCGTTCATTAAAATTTTCCGGATGCTTTCACGGCTTATCACCCTCAAAATTCAGATTCAGCGAGTCAAAATACATAAGAATAACTTCGGTGATCCCTTCGCGCTTCATCGGCTTCGAAAACCCTCCCTGCCACCGGACTATTCAGCATTATTTCTCATCTTATAGGTAGTACGGATTTTATCTAAGAATGACTCTTTTTTGTTTGCTAAAATCCTATCCTGGCCAACTATAATGAGAAATAATTCAAGGTCAGTTTTTTAATACATCAGAAACATGCATCTAATATTCTCATTTGCATTTTTGAACGGCAGATAGTATACTATTTTAAGCTTGCAAATCACAAAATCATGAAAGTATTTTTAGGATTTATTTTTTTAAATTCATTAGTGAAACCTAATGGTCCAAGAGCCCGCTGCAAAAAAGCTTGGCTATTCGATTTTTTTCAATGTAAGTACTTACTAGGACCATTATATGAAAGTCATATCCTGTCAGACCAGAAAAAATTTCATCCTTTATTTCTATAATTTGTGAAGTTAGGATGGCATGCATTTCTTAAAAAACAGGCTAACGAATTATGCTCTCCTTATAGAATTGAGAAGAAACGAGAAAATGTTTTCGCTGGAAACATTTTCCATCGCTGTAGTCGTTTACCTTGAACTTTTATATGTTATGTTCCTGGGAATCACGTTTCGGTCCAATCAAGATCGGAACGAATCCTTAACAAAAGTTAGAGAGCTCCCTCCTCAGCGTCTGCTAATTCATTGTATTTAATGATTAAACGTGCTTAATTTATTACGTTCCCAGAAAACTCCAGCTCAGTCTTTATACTTTTGCAGTGAGCTATCGTAGAGCGAGGCAAAGATATATACGCCATTATCTTTCTACCTTTTATTACCTCTTTTTCAATAAGTGAAATATTAGGTATTGTTAATTTCAACATGTAAAATAATTAAATATTTCTACAACTGCTATGAAAAGTAATGTAATGTAAGTAATTTCTCATTTACTTTCAAAACCATGTATTGCTCATACTGTGAGAAATATTATTTCTCACGGCACTCTGCCAACAACACATAAATTTTTCTACGAACACATGGAAATATACCCATTCTATTGCGGCCTTATCGATCAAGAAAGTAGGCCGATTGTGAACAATTTTTCATTTCTACATCGCGAACTGTACTGAATGATCATTTCAGTACACGATATTTCATTTCCCACGACTTTCATGGACTACTAGACTGTCATTTTCATGATCATGAATGATATAAAATCGAATCAAGTACGATCCAGTACGATTGGGTTTTGAGACGAGGACACCATTTTCCACCTAATTTCTCTCGGCTTTCACGATGTTCTCTGAACAATACAGGATTTTCCTTTTCGAGGGAACCAAAACTATGAAAAAAAATTGACAAACTTCTCTGTTACTAAAAGGACACTTTTTATATAATGTACTATTTTTCTCTCATAAGCACCCGTAAGTGGTGCAGATAATGTATTATGATAAAAAACATCAGTATTTCTATTAGAGAGCAATTAATATGGCTTGGGTTATTCAGTCGCTCGTTATTAACATTGATTTTCAAACAATGGAACCAACTAATAATATGACTATATCTTTAATTTTTCAAATGTTCAACTCGACCAGCATCATCATCTATAGCGACATCTATTGCAGAAAAGCCCAACTGAGCTCTACCAGAATAATATAACCGACTAAGAGTAAAGAATCCTGCATTGAATTTAATCTTATTGAACAGGTAAGTGGGTAGATGTCTGAAGCGGCGTATATTCAACTAATTATTCATTGATCGAAGGAAATGTTGAGCCATAGTAGATTTTTTTATAAATGTTCATCATACCTGATAACTTCTTCGCAACAGAGGCGTCCTGGTAAGAATATCAATTAGGCAACAGCGACAAAAATGATTGTGAAAAAAATGGGTTGAAATCAAATTTAAGATAACCACAGAATAGGAATTATACATGAAAACGTTGTGAAAAGTGTTTTACCTGTTGTGATTGACTTCCGATATTTCGAAAGTTAAAAAAATGTTGGCTTGGGAGTCTTGAAGTTTGTTGAACTAATTTACAATATGAAAACCAAAATTTCTTCTTACGCTGAAAGAGTCACACGTTAAAAGTAAGGGATTCGTATCTCCACTCGCAAAAATCTCTGGAGGGTTGCTAGTAAGGATGTTTTAGGGCGAAACTAAAGATGTTCACTGTTTTATAAAAAAAATGAGCTAACAAAATTGAATATGGTGGAGCAGTGTTCGTTCGAAAAAAGGTGCCTGCTTGCAAAAAGATATTTGTTCAAAATTTTTTCTAACCGTCAGGCTGCAACCCTTAGAAGTCTTTCAGAAGAAATGGGAATGACGAGGGTCTATCTTTCAACGTGCGATCCCAAGCACGGTCGTGAATTCCAACTGAAAAGGTGTCCGTCTAAGAGTGCTGGTCAATAATCCAAACAGTAACTGCGCGTTCTCGCCGTTCTCACGTATAGGAATTGGTATTCTTCCTGAATTTCTGAAAGCTGTATGCCTCAGGGAACACCTTCCGATGCAGCGAGTTCCAAAGCTTTGCCGTTCGGTGAAAAAACGAGACCTGGGAAAAAAAATTTCGACATGTCTCCAAAGTGACGCCATATGGATGTGAGGACTGAACTCGACGGGTCAGTCTCGATGGGACTGCTAAGAGTGGAACGATTGATGATATTTCGCAACAGCATCGTCCAGAAAAATATCTGTGAAATGAAGACAGATCGCCAACCTTTCTGTGGTTTGGTATCTGCACGAAAGCGAAAGCTCTGAAAAATGTCAATATTTTTTTAGAATGCCAAAAAAAAAATAAAGGAAATTACCCTTGTGCCTGTAAACTGTAAAACAGTTCACATACCGTCCTTTTACTTGCGTTTCTAACAAAAAGTCATATTCTTTGGTTCCGAAATATAAATTTTGTTAATACTGGAGGAATTTGTCATGCGGGTCAATAACCCTGGGTGGGCACCCATGTATCTGAATCGGCCTTCATAAGGCCAATAACTGACCTTCTCACCCTATTTACCATTGGCGTTCTTAATAATCTCACAGTTAAACTATTGAGTAAATTTCAATGGCATTTGTTAGACAATGACAATGACACTTCCTTCCAAATGAAGGGGCAAAAGTTAACTACGACAAACAATGAACGATCTGATAAGTCCTCAGTATCTTGTTGAGCATTCTGATTATTATGCCATCTTGCGTTGAATAGGAGAATGTTATGTGATAAATCGATAACTAGCAGATCTTACTAAAGCGAACTTTCTTGAAAAAACGTGAATCGTTGATTGATATTGATGATAGATGTCTCGTCCGGTATAAAGTTCACAATATAAGTAAAATATTTGAAAACCCTGGATGTCATCTTCAAGAAGAAACTGTTTAGGGTTTCCAAACGGAATTGCCCAATTCGAAATAATTTCAAATAGTACCTACTTCACATTGTCTTTAGCCTTATTCCTTAAAATTATTTGCAGTATCAAGTAGGTATAAGCTGATTTCAATCTCTATGATATGGATTAAAATTGAAACTTTTAGTTTCTGTCCAGAAGACAACCATACGTCTCGTCGGTGAAACTTCACTCACAAGCTCGCTTACTTCTCAGGAATATCGCAGAAAAGTTGACAATATATCTCTGTTTTATAGATATTTCCATAGACGATGCTCTTCCGAAATATTATTAATTGTTTCATCGTTAGCAGTTCCATCGAGACTGACCCGTCGTGCTCAGTCCTCACATTCATATGCCGTCACTTTGGAGACGTGCCAAAGCTCTGTTTCGCTGGGCTCATTTTTCCACCGAACGGCAAAGCTTTGGAACTCGCTGCCTCGGGAGTTGTTCCCTGAGGCACACTTTTCCCTGAGGCATACTTGAAGCCTAAAAAAATTCAAGAGAAACACCAATTCCTACCTACTTTTCCTCGTCTCTGAACATTACTTTTCCCTTCTGTGGGAACCATAACTTGAAAAATGCTGTTTCAGAGAGAAGTTTCACTTGATGTGAAATCATTTTTGGGATAAATATCATCGTGAGAATAATCCATGTAGCACCGCATATTGACTGAATCTTGTTTTCATATTGGGCCAATATTAATACATTGTAAATGTGAAAATAATATTGAACCAATATGGGTGCATATTGGAAAAACAATATTTCATTAATAATATTGGTGGAATATTGGCTCAACCTGTTCTGAATGTATATTGTTTCATGAAATATTGGGTGAATATTCGTTCAATAATTTTCACCAATATCGATAGAGCGATATTGTCTACATATTGTTTCTAGCATCTAGCTCCAATATTGTGATTTCAATATTACTCTCATATCGATTATACAGATAAAAAACAATATTGTATATCCAAGTTTGATAGCATATTGGTGGAATATTAATCCATATTCGAAAAATTATATTGAACCTATAATAATTGAGGTTCTTACGAAAGCCTCACGCCAATATTTGAAATACAATATTGATACAATTTTCCAAAATAAATTTATCTCATTAAAGTTTGAATATTGGCCGAATATTCAATAAACAATGTTGAAATAAATTATGATTAACCTTGGGTGAGAAACCGCTAGGTGGCCCCATATATAGAACACGACAGCTGAATCACAGTAACACATATTAGTGGTTAATTGAAGTACAAATGAAATTGTAGAATATTCAAATTATTCGACATTTTCTGGAAATATTTCATCAATGTTTCCATTCTGAGGCAACATATTAAATTTTAATAATTTACCAATATAAACCAATGATATTGTACCAATATGGCTAAATATGTTGAGGCCAATATTGCTTCCACAATATTTCACTAATATTATTTGTATATTGTCCAAATAATATTGTACCAATATCCCGAAATAATTATCATTCAAATATTACGTTTGAATATTTTGCCAATATTTTTATAATATTTAACCAATATCTATTATTCCAATGTAAGTGTGCTACAGCGATATTGTACTCAACATTTTAAGGCCAATATTGCTTCGATAATATTACACCAATATCATTTTTAAAATATTGGACCAATATCGCCGAATGTTCTCATTTTTTTCTCGCCAATATTGTTATTTGAATATTTTCACAATATTGTACCAATATTGTCCCAATGTGCTACTTGGGAAATTGTCATGAAATTTTGTCTTTTAATAGTAGTTTACCTTACAAGTGCGGAAAGTGACACTTTTCCGCACGCGATTGCAGATGGCCGAACGACGCGTCAGCAACCATACTTGGTAAGCTTTCTATTTTAACCTTCTGCGACGCAATATTTAAATGTCAGTATAATCCGCAAAAACTAAACAAATCTACTTTTCGGCACTAAAAAGAGTGCGGAAAAAACTTTTCGGCACTAGTGCGGAAAAGTGACTATTTCAAAACTAAAAGAGTGCGGAAAAGTGGATTTTTCCGCACGCTAGTAGAAAAAATAATTTTGCTACGAATGTATTCCCGAATATTCAATCTACAAAGCTTTCTCCTGCACAGCACTGAACTCTATATCCTAATGAAATTCAAATGAAACAAGAGGGAAAGCAAAGCAGTGAAATGAAATGTTTTTTGTTAGAGGATTTCAATAAGAAAACATGACTTTTCACTCAAGTGTTTACGAGATAACGTGCATATCCACTTAAGTTATTGCACTGGAACCCCGACTTCTCAATAATGCATGCAATCTCCCACATACTGGGACAGTACGAACATCGCTTTGGAGAAGGCATGATGAGAAAGGTATTTCTGGTTAATCTTCCGAAAAATTGTTGTCGGGGGAATGAAGTATGTTTTGATTTTCAGGCGGTTGTTTTTATGGTTATGGAAGTTGTGCTTGCGAGTGAAAGCTGGGCAGCAAGTGGAGACGAAAAAGATACAGATTTGAAAGGTACATATAGTGATCAGGTTTTATATCAGTATGTAGATCCTGCTGTGCCTTATTTGTACCCTTCCGAGGACCATCATCAACCTTATCGTGGATATAAAAGTGAGTTGATTTTTTTTTATTTTTCGATGTTTTCAGTGGTTTACATAAGTGAATTGGGAAACAAAATTTTTCGAAAACGTGCGACAAAAATAGCCGAGTTCGGTAATATGATCGCAGATTAGAACATATTTCAGTCACGTGGTCACAAATTATTCGAATTAGTAGGTGAAAAACGAACGAAACGGGCGGAATCAGCGTGGGAGTGACTTTGACAGAATGTTGTTAACCTATAACGTTTCAATTTTAGTTGTATTTTTTTGTAAAACATGCTTCAAGTTTGAAAATACATGTAAAATTGGCTCTCAGTCAAATTGGCTAAAATTGTATTATGTTATAGTAGGATGGGTAATTAGGAAAATGTGCTAGTTTAAATGATTTTGTATGTGTCGTTTCTGAGATATAAGCAGCCAAAGTTCGAAAAAACATCGGAGTTGGATAGGGTTGACAAAGGAAAAAACTGTTTTGTTAGTCGAAATAAGATAAATTCAGGATAAAAATGTATTCATCGGAACTCGTTAACATGTCCAGTTATAACGTTATTAATGAAAGTACATTAGGGTTTATACGGGGCATAGTCAAAAAAATCATTTTCAGGATTTTTTTTCTAACACTAGTCTTGAAGCAACAATTTATATTTTGGTAGAATATCATAGTTTCAGTCTATTCAGGGCGATAAAAACATGTTTTGTTTCTTGATGACTTTCTCTGTTTGAAATATGAATTTTTAATATTTTGGATTATACCTTTATACTGAAAACCATTGACAGATCGGTTTTGAGTACAGAAAAAAAATATTTATTGCCACTGTTGATTGAGCAAAAGATAAGGGAATTCTCTGTTGAATTGAGTTGTTCAATATTACTTTTTATTTATATACAGGGTGCATTTAATTTTTTTTAGGTCACTTACAATGGTTTTATTCAATATCGCAAAAACTTTTTCGTCAATTTTGACCTGATTTTACTCTCACTATTATGAGAGTGTTGACTATTGAATATGAAAGTTTGGCCAACTTCGTATGTTGCGTTTCAAAGATATGCATTTTTAAAGTTTACGGTATTACGATATATGGGGTTGCTGCTACGATTAAAAAAAAATTTAGGAGACCTTATGATAAATTAAATTCTATTACATAACATATCGAATTTTTTCTTGAGTTTGCGCATATTTTTTAATTCAATCTTGTCTTTGACTGTAGTTTATGTTGTTAATAGTATAAACAATTCGATATGTTATATAATAGAATTCAATTTATCATAAGGTCTCCTGAAATTTTGTTTAATCGATAGTAGCAACCCCATATATCGTAATACCATAAATTTCAAAAATGCTTATCTTAGAAACGCAACATACAAAGTTGACCTGTATCTAAATGGAAAGTAATGTTGAACAACTAAATTCACCAGAGAATTTCCTTATCTTTTTTTTAATCAACAGTGGCAATAAATACCACCTGCAGACGTGTTTCGTGGTTCTTATCGTTCGTCAGTGCCAGGGTAGGTCGGACAACATCAGAGTCGTCTTGCTCCAGCACAAATATCTGTCAGATGCAATTCAATGTCCGTCGTGGTATTAGCCAGGGAAGTATTTGTTTTCTGTCAGATTTTTGCCTCATATTTTCCACATTGTGGAAATATTTGGAGAGAAGGGTACTTCGACATTTTCGATTTTACTATTTCATTTATTTGATACTCTCCGGCAAAAATTTGTTTGCTACCGAAGAATGCTTTCTGGTTTCCCCACGGGTGGCGCTGCGACTGATTTTTACTGTAAGTCGCTGCTTCATTTGTGAGGAAAAATTAGTTGCTGGAACAGGACGACTCTAATAATGTCCGACCTACCCTGTCACTGACGAGCGGCAAGAACCACGAAACGTGTCTGCAGGTGGTCTTCCCCAGCCAGATGAATGAGTATAATTACAATAAGCAATTGCATCATCTACATTCATTATTTCCGAAATTTTTCCTTTGTTGTCTGGATTATAACAGAAGTGTTTCTTTTTACAGCGTATACACCAACGAACTTTCCATTAGTTCCAGAAATATCCCATGTTCCAGTTCAGAAGCAGAACCCTCTGGCGGCTGCACTGATTTTGAGCTCAATGCTTCATTTGCCCTCCAAGTATGCATCTGGCAACCATCCTGAATTGCTACCTGTGAATCCCTTCATCGCCCTTCTTCTGTCTCAGTATGGAAGGTACCTGCCCCATCATGGTTCTGCTAGAGGATTGTATGGCTACCAAGCGGCCAATAATTATCATAACAACAAACCATTCGGATCTTATAAAATATATGAGGATAGCGAGTAAGGCAAGACCAACAAAAAATTCAAATGTACCGATGGAGTTTGGACAGTTTTTGAAAGAAACCGCTTTTTTTAGACGCGGAGTCGAAGCTGTTATGGTGGAAAACCGTTTTGTTTCAAACCAGTTCAAGAGGAATCATTTACAAAAGTTCGCACTTGTATTTGGCCGTTTGTACAATTGGTAATACTAATTCCTTTTAAAGTTACAAACGAAGTGGTATTCAGTTCAACTGTAGGTCCTTCATCTCTGACAAATAATGACATTCAAATATAAAGTGCTTTGGGGCGTATTATAATTGGAGCCTCTTTGTAATCCAAAGATCGTGTGTTCGAATCCTCATGGATCTTATATTTTTTTTGTTTTTTTTCTTACTAGCAGTAATTGTTGTACAAAAAATTTTGTATGATACATTTGTTAAAAGTGATTTTATTTTGCTCGTGGGGTTGCTCCATTCATTAACGCTCGTTTTTCAATATTCCCCATTCACAAAATAAAATGCCACTTTTAAGACTTGTATCATAAATAACTATTTTCTATTAGAAATCTAAAATGAAGCCTTCATGGAACCCAAATGCGTATAGAAATGGGTTTTATTTCGATAAGCATTTTAAATTTTTTCGATATTGGTAACATCAACTGTCAGTATTCTTTCAACTGTATAAGTTTGACCCCATACTTCGAAATTGTGAAGTCAGCCATTCTAAAACAGGCAATTTACTGATATTATATATATAAAACGTACTAAACAAGCTTCCACTGAATATTCAAAAATGTAAATTTATGAAATATACCCTCAAATACAACAATATACAGTTTGACTATGCAATAAATGATATCGTATTAGAACAAAGTAGAGAAACTAAAGATTTGGGCATCATATTCGATCAGAAACTTAGCTTTACATCACAAATTAATCAAATTACGTCTTCTGCAAAAAGAATGTTTGGACTTATTTTCAGGACGTGTAAAGACTTTCAAAATCAAGAATGTTTTATAACACTTTTTAATGCATATGTCCGATCCCGTTTGGAATATGGCTCCCTACTCTGGTCACCTATATACAATGTGCATGTGCAACAACTCGAATCTTGTCAAAGAGTTTTTATGAAATACATGGCATACAAACTGGATGGAGTATACCCATCCCAAAGAATTGATAATAGAGTGTTGCTAAATAGATTCTCCCTCTTATCCTTAGAAAACAGAAGAACCTATTATGCTTGTATCTTATCGGGCCAGAACCATTCTGCGGACTTGGAAAATCTTACTTCCAAGAAGAACTCAATAAAACTGAAGAAGCAATGGGAGCAACATACTAGCAAAGACTTCCAGGGCTAAGGCAGGCCAAAGATCTCCTCGGCAATTTCAATCGAGCAAGATCAAAAACACTGATTAACCTCAACAAAACTAGTCTAAAGACAATCACAGGATTTCTAACGGGGCATTGCAGACTCAAAGAACACCTAAGGAAGCTAGGCTTAGAGGAGGACAACACCTGCAGATTCTGTGGGGAACATCCTGAAACACCTCACCACATATTGATGGAGTGTTATGCTGTACACCACAAAAGATTAAATATACTGGGATCACACCAGCTGACTGTGGAAGAAATACCACAAATGGACCCCCTCAAAATCCTAAAATTCCTGAAGGAACTGAGGCTTGAGGGGATGCTGTAAACGAGAACACCTTGAGATAGCATAAGAAGATGGGGCACAATAGATCTAACTAGGTCGCAGCGCATCAGTCACCATCCATACCAACCAATACCAATACCAATATGCTTGTATCTTCATATATAAATTGATTCATAATCTTATAGACTGACAAGAATTGTTATCTCAGCTTGATTTTCACGTACCGAGACTAAATAGTAGAAACGAAACTTGCTTCTATTTGCCTCTACCAAGAATCAATGTTTTAGTAAAATCCCCAGTTTATAACATCTGTAAAATTTTTAATAGTTTCTACTCAGAATGTGATATTTTTGTGGTTCCATTTGGATACTTCAAGTATAAAATTCGTAATAAATTAATTAATATGCAGGTCTAAATAAAATCTAATTACAACCCCTCCTCATCCTGTCAAGGTATCTATGTATTATTTTATTATTGTTTGTATGTGTCATTGTGTGTATTATGAAGTTATTATTCTACTGATTTTATATGCTATATTTTTGTATTCTACTTTACTTATACTTATTCATAGCTGTAAACCTTATGTTTGTCTTGTAATTGGGATTACTCCTGTTAGACAATATTTTTTTTTTTATAAAAAAGGACCCTGTGAATTATTCAAGAAATGAATTATTTTGTATCGTGCGACCTATTGAATGGATTGTACTTGCCTAATTTGAACTGATTATTGTCGAAAATGTCGAAGTTTACTCCAAAAGGTCTTGGAGAAAATGTTTTTTTATCATCCTGTATCTCGAAAACCAAGCCGTTTGGGACATATGTTTATATGCACTTTTCGTCCTGAAAACTTTCAAAGAATGTACTCCCGAAGTTTGTCAACGTACTCAATTAAAACCCTGTATATCTCATTCAAATGTTAGTGAAAATTATTCCAAACCTTGAAACCATCCCACAAATATGAAAATTGTACAATTCTCCAAATCGCTCCAACTGAAGAGTAACAAAATCCACTGAGACCGGAATGCCGGTTAACATGCAACGGCGACAGAGATAGTGTCAGAGGTCGCAGGAAGCGATTCATTAGTCCTGTCGCCTGCCGTCTCTATGATCAACAAGCCGACTTACTTCCATATCCGCCATCTGCAATCAGAGTAGCCCATACGTGATACCACGTCACGCACACACTCTTCAATTAAACTGGTTTGCCGAGGGGACCCTTGATTTTGTAATGCTGCGAAGGACGTCGTCCTGATTCCTTGCCAAATATTGTTGACTATCCTGGATTTCAATGAACTTTCCGCGAGCGGAGGTGGGAGGTTGCTTTTATAAACAACAGAAGGGAACGGCTATGGGTAATAGACCGGGGAATAGTGACAGATTGATATTTTGAGTATGCCTTTTAGAGGACAATACTGTTCGTATATCGTCATGATAATTATGCAAGAATCAAGAAGTTGTCCAGGATTCTCTTCATATTTAAAAATGTTTTGTAATTTTTTCGAAAACTCGGTACGATTTCAGGTTGCCGTAGCTCATGCCTCCCAATCAGAGAGGTGGTATCCCTCCTCTCCGTCTGGAACGGAGCCTGCGCGGCGTCATACACGGCAGAGTCAATCTGTCAGATGTCAGCCTCTTCCAAAAGAACATCGTTAATCTCCACATCCGCTCGTGCCAGTTGTGGTGGCGTCAGGCGCTTGGTGTTATGAACCGACCTGCGGGTTCTGATACTCTCCATGGGTGGTATAATGTGAGCCTCCTCTACAGCCAGAACGACACGTTTATCTCCACATCCGCTCGTGCCAGTTGTTGTGGCTTCAGGCGCTTGGTGTTATGAAGCGCCTTGCGGGTTCTGATACTCTCCATGGGTGGTATGATGTGAGCCTCCTCTACAGCCAGAACGACACGTTTATCTCCACATTCGCTCGTGCCAGTTGTTGTGGCTTCAGGCGCTTGGTGTTATGAAGCGCCTTGCGGGTTCTGATACTCTACATGGGTGGTATGATGTGAGCCTCCTCTACAGCCAGAACGACACGTTTATCTCCACATCCGCTCGTGCCAGTTGTTGTGGCTTCAGGCGCTTGGTGTTATGAAGCGCCTTGCGGGTTCTGATACTCTTCATAGGTGGTATGATGTGAGCCTCCTCTACAGCCAGAACGACACGTTTATCTCCACATCCGCTCGTGCCAGTTGTTGTGGCATCAGTCGCTTGGTATTATGAAGCGCCCTGCGGGTTCTGATACTATCCATGCCTCCCAATCAGAGAGGTGGTATCCCTCCTCTCCGTCTGGAACGAAGCCTGCGCGGCGTTATACACGGCAGAGACAATCTGTCAGATGTCAGCCTCTTCCAAAAGAACATCGTTAATCTCCACATCCGCTCGTGCCAGTTGTGGTGGCTTCAGGCGCTTGGTGTTATGAAGCGCCTTGCGGGTTCTGATACTCTCCATGGGTGGTATGATGTGAGCCTCCTCTACAGCCAGAACGACACGTTTATCTCCACACCGCTCGTGCCAGTTGTTGTGGCTTCAGGCGCTTGGTGTTATGAAGCGCCTTGCGGGTTCTGATACTCTCCATGGGTGGTATGATGTGAGCCTCCTCTACAGCCAGAACGACACGTTTATCTGCACGTCCGCTCGTGCCAGTTGTTGTGGCTTCAGGCGCTTGGTGTTATGAAGCGCCTTGCGGGTTCTGATACTCTCCATGGGTGGTATGATGTGAGCCTCCTCTACAGCCAGAACGACACGTTTATCTCCACACCGCTCGTGCCAGTTGTTGTGGCTTCAGGCGCTTGGTGTTATGAAGCGCCTTGCGGGTTCTGATACTCTCCATGGGTGGTATGATGTGAGCCTCCTCTACAGCCAGAACGACACGTTTATCTCCACATCCGCTCGTGCCAGTTGTTGTGGCTTCAGTCGCTTGGTATTATGAAGCGACCTGCGAGTTCTGATACTATCCATGCCTCCCAATCAGAGAGGTGGTATTCCTCCTCTCCGTCTGGAACGAAGCCTGCGCGGCGTCATGCACGGCAGAGTTAATCTGCCAGATGTCAGCCTCTTCCAAAAGAACATCGTTAATCTCCACATCCGATCGTTCCAGTTGTTGTAGCTTCAGGCGCTTAGTGTTATCCTCTACAGCCAGAACCATCTACATCTGCCACTTGTGCCACTTCGTTAACCGGCTGGATATTTTTGGGAAATGTATATGGTAAACCACTCATATTATTTTTATTATTTATTTTCTAATTATAATATATATGAAAACCGTTGATATCAGATAACTTTCCAGCAAATTTATCACGTCAAATGCTTTCATCTTGATGTCACGAAAATTGTGTTGCTTAGAAATACCTGCATTCTCATGCAACGATTTTAGACTAGTGAAGCAAGTCTCACTTATACGTGCCAAAGAAAACACTGGGTTTTACTCCTGCCTCAGTTTTCAACTCACCCATAATCCCGGCAGTTTTTTCAGTAAATGTTGACAATAATTGCTCATACACATCCTACATGAAAAATGAAGTATGTGATTTCAAGCTTGAGGTTTTCACTTCACAATAGTGTTATTGCAGGATATGAATAAGCGAATATTTTGAAGAGAATGCCGCTTTTATGAGTAAGTTGAATATGAGGAAGGAGTAAAACAAATAATTTTTTTTGGCAGGTATAAGTGAGACTTGTTTCACTAGTCTAAAATCGTTGCATAAGAATGCAGGTATTTACCATATTTACCCATTTTTGTAACTCACGCTGTAGAGCCAGAAAAAAAGTCTAATGGAGAAAGTTGCTTGTTTTGACCTGTAGATTGATATATTCAAAAATCAAAAAATCTATCGAGCTCCAGGAATACATGTATCCAGTGCCATGTCCTTTCCATTTCTGATGAATGAAGCTCATCTGAACACCAGTAAATTTCCTCAGCACGCACCGACAAATTACCAGCAAATATCTAATGAACAACAGAGCAACAGACACTCAAACTACAACTTATTCAACATCCTCCGAACAAGGGAACATTAAAACGTACTCGAGAGACTGCCGCTCCGCACAATGGAACTTCCTGGAGTATCTCCAAGAACTCCCAACGGCACACGCTTGAAGTTAGCCGCGAATAATCCTTCCTGATACACTACTTCATAACCGGCACGTTTCTGAGATGTTCGACCTGCTCCGCCGCATAATGTCCTTCTTTGCCATTTGGGAATGAATGAAGCAGGAATGTGTTTTGAATTTTCTCAGATGGCCTCCGGGATTTCAGGATATAAATGTTGCGGAAAAAGAAAATGGAAGTCGACGTAGAGTTGGGTAGGTCGTAAAATTAAATATGGGTGGTTATGAAAGCTTTATGGCCGCGACGGGACGATATTCGGTTTTATTAATATTTTCGACAATTTTTTAGTAGGAATGTTTGGTATATGAAGTTTTAACTTCGCAATTTGAGAAAAGAGAACAATTTCGAATGATTTGAAATTTGAAATGAAAGAAAGCTCTTTTTTCTTAATTCAGTACGATTGAGTTTTGAGACGAGGATCGATTGTAGCACCAACAATCATGAATAATTTAGTAAATATGGAATTATTACGTTTATCATTATTATTATTACGTTTATTCAACTATGAATAATGGGATTCTAGCCTGGGGCAACAGTTCTAGGTCTAATGAAGTTTTAATTCAACAGAAAAAGATTGTACGTAACATGATGTTCAAACCAAGGATGTTTTCCTGTCGCCAGTTGTTTAAACAACTTGAGCTTTTAACGTTCCCTTCTCTCTTCATTTATAATTGTATTATATATATATAAAAAATAACCCAGCTATACTCAACCAGTCTCGTGAAAATATTGTACCCAACTTAAGGCAAAACTTCAATATCAATATACCATCCCACCGTTTATCTCTGTGGCTAACAGTCCGTTGGTTTTGCCGATCAAATTATACAACCACTTACCCACTAGTCTTAAAATATTATCAAAAAATGTGAATAAATTCAAATATGAAGCTCAAAAACTTTTAGTTAACGAAGTTTTTTATTCTGTTTCAGTACAAGTACACTTTTATATACTGTCGTTTATATACTTTTTTATTCTCTGTTTTTCGTCTCTATACACTGTTCTTTATATACATTATTTTATATTATATTATTATATATTTATATACTGTACTGTTCGTTTTTCAACAGATTGTATAAAATTGACTTGACAATATACTTATGTATGTATAAGTCTGATTGGAAATAAAGAAATTGAATTGAATTGAATTATACTGAAGCAGAAACCCATACCCTCTTTGGACTATATGCAACAATTTTAGAGTAGTGTGACAGGTCCCACCTGTACATGCCAAAAAAACTTTGTTTTACTCCTGCCTCATTTTCAACTTACCAATAAAACCGGCATTCTCTTCACTGAATGTTGAAAATAATCGCTTATTCATATCCTGCAGATATGTTTGATAACACTTTTATAAAACGCAAACCTCAAGCTTGAAATCACATACTTCATTTTTTATGTAGGAAGTGTATGAGCAATCATTTTCAACATTAACTGAAGAAATTGCCGGGATTATGGATGAGTTGAAAACTGAGGCAGAAGTAGAACCCAGTTTTTTCTTTGGCGTAAAAGTGTTATGTGAAGTGGGACAAAACACATTTTAGGTACTCAGATACTCACATATTATATTTGCATGTGGAAGTAGAAGTTTCCAGGAACGATATACACTTTTTTTTTCTTCTACTATAATTTTTAGCAAAGTTATGACAAATCTAATTTTCCTACGAGCGTGCGGAAAAGTTACTTTTCCGCACGATTTTTCGTTTTGAAAGTTGTACTTTTCCGTACGATTCACAATCGTGCAGAAAAGTTACTTTTCCACACGATTTTTACTTTTCCGTACGATTTTTACTCTCCGGCACGATTTTTGTATTGTTGAAAATGAGGATATTTAGGACTATCTAAATGATCTAAGTAACTATTCTGTCTTATTAGTCATTTTGTAGCATTATTATAAAAACTTGTTTATTAAAAACCTTGTTTTTTCATAAATAAGATGGACAAACACACTCGTTGGAAAAATATTGTACCTAACTCTTACGGAAAATGTCTTTTCCGCCCTTAACGGCTTGCCCGAACTCCGCTCTGCGTCGTTCGTGCAACTGCCGTTGCGTGCGGAAAAGTACTACTTTCCGCACTTGTTAGGTAAATAACTATTTCGGCCCTGCCGGAAATGGCAGTATGAACGCAAGCCTGAAATTTGATATCGGAATCCAATCAGGTTTTCTGAGATTATGTGAGAAATTACTGAGTATATTTCTTGTGGATAATTCAATCCTCTCTCACCTTGTTCAAAATACATTAAATAAAAAATTTCAATACAAACAGCAGCGAATCTATATGTGTGATAAAAATATTGTTCAACGCTGACTTCATGAAATAAAATAAAAGATTTTTGATATGAAACTCTTTGATTCTCCTTTTGTGATAATAATTATGAATCTCATAGTTCAACGTTATGATTTAATAAAATTATTTTGGAGCATCTCTTGATACAATTTCATTAGTGAATATCATCGAAATCGAAAACATTTTTTTTTCTTTCCTTCGTATTCCCTCTTCCGATTTTCATCATTGTTATCAGAAACTCGTTACCTTCATTCTTAGGCTCCCGGATTACTCGTAAAATGAGGAAACCACAAAATATGATTTAAATGTTTTATGATGCCGCACGTTTCAGTATATTAACGAATTTTTTCTCATTAACCGAGTTCTGCTTGAGAAAGACTATGAGCTAAAAGTGAATATAATTATGGAAGCTCCCTTTAAATGAGTTAGGCCAGTCGAAATAGACAATCAATTCACATTAATTCCAAAAGTTTTCAAGCTTTGGTCAAGTGAATGGTACATCAAGAAAGCAATACATCTCAGTTTGCAGCCTCTTCCGAAATACCCAACATTGTCAAAATGTCAATTAACTTGAATTTAGCTGTACACCCACTCGTTGAGAAAGTTCCAAAAGTTCTCCAAACTTGAAGTAGTATTGAACATATTATTTTGTATTATCACGAAGCAAGTTTGCAACCAATTCAAGTGTATGTTTTATCCGAAACTGATTTTTTCTTCGATATACCATACCATAAGAGAACATTCCAAAAGTTCTACCCACTTGGCCGATACATCGGAAAAATATTCCGAACTCGTCCTGCGGAATCGTTGTTTCAAATGTCAAAACTGTAACTTGAACAACAACTGACAATGATGGTAATGATTTTTTCGTCACCCGGTATAGTGAGAAACAAAACCTCTAGGGCGAATCTTGGAATATTCCTCACGATGAATGTCGTGATAGAAGTTATTGAACCAATCACCTTTGAGAGTTGAACCGTCGATCGACGATCTCAGATAATAATTAATTCATCTTTCAATCAAGAATACGCTTGCCTTCCATCATATGCTTCTTCAGATCATACTACCTATAGTGATTATCATGAAAAATCCATTAGACTCTTCGTTATTACAACTTTTGATTGATTGAAGTGGAAATAGATTTAATGCGGTTTTGGTTCATGGTGGTACCGATATCATTAATACTAATGACTAACCTAATAAAATAAATATTAACAGATAAACGTTTATATCTGTCATAAATTCCATTCATATAAATTATGATTGGTATGATGTTTGAAAATATCACTGTTTTTATTTAATTTCCGGTACACATAAACTTTTCACTACGCAATGTATCAGAATATTTTTTGCTCAAGCGGAAATCCAATGAAATTAGTCAAACTGAGGACATTGAATACAACCAATCAGAACAACACTATACTGATAACTAACACCGTCTGTTTTCACTCTCAGGCACGTTGATTTGGATATACATATTTTGATTCATTTCGATTTTGAAGTTTCTAATATTCATTAACGTCAAAATGTCAGTGATGTCATGATTTTGTTGTAATACTGACGAAAACATTATTAAAATCTTCACTTATAATATCACAAGAGCTTAAATTATTTCCAGGAATAATTTCACACCATAATTTGGAAAAAAATTATTAATCCAATCTGACATTTCAAATTAATTTTAAATGTTTCGTTAAATAAAAAATATTAACTTTAGTTACACCAAATGCTAAAACTCAGATGGGTATTAGCTCAGTCTATCGCCCTTGCATAATTTTGGTAGAAAGGTGGTAGAAATGTATTTTTTGTTAAAGTAATCCATAACACTTCTAATGTAAAATATATAATATTAACATGGTTTGTTGCAGTAGGTGGACGTGATATAGGCGGCCATGCTTTTGACAGATTTGACAGATATTGTAAGTTACATTGAGTTACTGTATAGTAAACCAGCAAACAAAGATATTCTTATGTAAAACAATTCTTGTAAGCACTTGCGTTAAACAATTTGAGAAAAATTAAATGCTTGAAAAGTACAATTTATGTAAATACTGCAAAGAGTTGAGTTAAGTGCAAATATGTCATCCAAAATTAATATATTTAACGAATTTAATGGAAGATTGCGACCAGGAAGCGTTAGAGTCGAATGTTTTTTTTAGGAAAATCGAAGAAAGTCTGCTGCAGATGTCAAGTAAATATGGCCTTTTGCGTTGAAGAGATTTGAACAAAATTGTTTTAAAATATTACATATATGTCTTAAAACATAGACATCTAATTAATTCATCACCTTCCTATTCACCATTAAGAAGAGAGGATGGGTTAGAATTCAAGCAACATTTAAATCTTACTATGTTTGTAGATCCTACGTTTTTTGAAATATAAATTGTTAATGCATAATAATTAAACAAATTTGTGTTTTCTGTTTAATGAAACTTTATAGCGAATAATAAATAATAATGTTAATTCTTATAGAAATTTTGCATTATTCACAGGTATATCTACAGTGTTTAATGGTTGTAGATCATAATATGTTTACCTTTTCAACTGGCAAAAAATTTCCACTTAAATATCGTGTCACCACGAAAAAATTTCCGGAAATTTTTTTAGTTGTCATGGTAACTAGTCAAAATTAAGGCATCTTATTGGTTAAAAAGTATAGGTGTGAAATTTTTGTATCAAATATATCAAAATTAGTTATTTATTATACAAGGGAGAAAAGTATTAGATTTTTGCTGGAGGTTGTGTTGTCTCTCGACGCGAAGCGAACAATTTTTTTCCAATAATACATGATGTTGAGATGTTATGTGCCGAGTTTCAGAGTGCTCTAATTCATTCTTCACTTTTTGCTCGAGTTTGTCTGTCGTTACTGAATTATAGAAAATGTTTTACATTTTCTTGAGATAACCCTATCACATTCGCCATAAATTACGAGATATAAGTAATGTGTGGTATTTAATTGTCTACCATATTTACACAATTTTTTTGTAAAAAAAAAACTTTTGTTTCCCAAAAATACTAAATGCTCACTTGAATTAAGAAACCAAAATTTACATCATGCTAGTCTCGTATATTTTTTTTGCGGACAACAAAACGCAATCTTGGGTGCCATGGCCAACTTACTGAGATTATGAAATTGTCGGTTTTCATTGAAAAAATTAACTTTCAAAGTTTTTTCAACCTCATCTAAAACTTCTTCTGGTGAACGCCCTGTTACTCTAAATATCAGTATTCTGCTGATTTGGCAAAAAAATTAAAGCTTTGTGAAGCTTTTTTAAGAACCATTTTCATTACCATTACTCATTCAAGCACTTTTTTCCAAAAAAACTTCATCGCGGCTGCCACGGGCACTAACGCGCCCCTCTCCGTCAAATTACAGCGCGCTTCATCCCCAGTCTCTGTCCTGAAGTTGGTCCGATGTTCGCTGCTCAGTCTAGCGGCGTTTGTTATCGAACTAACAACCATAGCCTGCCATGCCAGCTTCTGTTACACCACGCACACGCTGATCACGAGTGAAAACAAATGAAAACTCTCCACGATACGAAGTTGTTTTCGAATTCGACTAGTTCTGCGGGTGTATGATTGAATAAACAATGGTCCGTATGGGCAGTGGCAGTTCTTTTTTTAAATGAATCGATGCAATCGGTAATGAAGACTATTGTTTGAGCAGGGAGCGGAAATGGAGAGAGTGCCCCAAAGCGCGCCCAATCGGGCGACGCAAATCAAAAAAACAAATAAACAAAAACTAGAAGAACAAATAAAATCGAAGTCCTGCAACTTCGGGATAAATCTAGTGATGTGTGTTTTGTGTATAGTGAGTGTTTCTTCGTCGTTGTGGCGAGAGTTTGACATGAAGACGCGATTGACTGTGCTCGAGGATAGAGTGGCCTTCTTGGAGGTGAGGTCGGACAAGGGGATGGACGGGTTCGTGGAGAGGTTCAGGAGAGAGGCCGTCTTCCATCTGAAGAGACGCGTGATGAGAGATGTCGGTCCGGTTAGGAGTCAGGAGAGTCGGAGGTCGAGGGATGCTCCTGAATGCGTTTGTCCTGCAGGTGAGTCTTGAAAGTTGAAACGAAAATGACAACTGATGATATCACGGTAACAAGTGGTGTCAGGATTTGTGAGAGATTACGATGACTGAGTGACTCATGCGAAGTTGGCGCCAACTTTTTCCAAAAACACAATTTTTTTGGAGTTCTCGGCAGATTTGATAGAGTTCCGGAGTTCCTGATACAAATTTTAAATAGTTTCAGCTTATTGTGGATTTTGATAAGAAAAACAAATTAGTGGCGCTAACTTCACGCAGCGCCATCTTTTTCGAAGTTCTTGACCATTTTTGAAAATAGTGCTGCTGAAATAAAAAAGTTATCGAAGAAAATCAATTTTTACTTTCGAAAGAAAAATTACAGATATTTCAGTTTTGACGAGAGTTCTGAGTAGCACTCGGCGAGTTCTCCAAAATATATTAATCGAGTTTTATAGAAAAAGCAAAACTTTTCAATTTATTAGCTATCACAGAGTGCGAAATCCAAAAAAACAACATTTCGAATGAAGACATAAAGGAATCTCAGAATAGTTCTGATGGGAATTCTGAGTAGCACTCGGTGAATTCTGAAAAATATGTTGATCGAGTTTGAACGAAAAAGCAGAAATTTTCAATTTAATAGCCTTCATAAGGTGCGAAAATCTAAACACCAACATTTCGATTGAAGACAGAAAAGAATCTCAGAATAGTTCTGATGGGAGTTCTGAGTTGCATTCGGCAAGTTCTACAAAATATGTTAATCTGTCTTCATTCGAAATGTTGGTTTTTTAGATTTCGCACCCTATGATAGCTAATAAATTGAAAAGTTTTGCTTTTTCTGTAAAACTCGATCGAGAACCTGGAACACAGTCAAACTTTCAAGAAATCTCAATAAAATATGCAGTTGTTATATTTATGAATCTCAACTCAATCACATTATACAGTAATACTATTAGACCGTCAGATAATGAAAGATTTTGCCGAGTCATTTTCTCTTTTCTGGGAGTTTAACCACTGCAATGTCAGTGCTGAGCCCCAAAAATTAAAATGTAGCGATCGGACGAAAATCATTTTTTTTGTGTAAAATAATAATTTATATATCAAGTGAGTTAAGTGATACTTCATTTTACGAGTAAAAAAAAACACTTGACTCACAAGTTTCATAAAGTATTTTTTCTACAACTGTAAAAAAAATAACCAATTCATATTTTTTTGCAAATATGAAATGAATTTGGCATATTTTTATTGATTCATTATTCGAACAAAGTTCGAAGAGTATGCCGGAGAATTGAGTTTCAAACAAATTAAACGAATAATTTCGACAGAGTCGAAATCCCTTTCTCTTCCCGCAAAATGGAAAATTTGAAGCGAATATTAAAATAACATATTCATCGAGGTCAATATTAATATTATCAATGTTGACTTGACTTTCGAATAACTAGTCCATCGAAGTAACTTTTCATTTTCTTAGATTTGTATTCAAAATAAATAAACAATCCACGTGAAGCAACGAATACCTTTTTCTTTCTTTGAACTATGTCAAGGAAATCTCATATTTGCACTATCCACGATTTCTCCGTTCAATCTTCATCACTTTTCATTTCTACTTAAATTAAATTTAGTTATCAAGAATTCGTTATCTGGATAGATGCCCAATTTCACAAATTTCTTTAATTATTGTTGTCAACTAGTTTCTGACTGCCAAACATCCATAGCTACCTTGGATTACCTAGTGTAGATTAGGTCCAATAGTTCCTTAGAGGTATATGCTATTATTTTGAATATATTCGCCGCGATAGTTTGGAATTTTGATAATACTTATTTAATAGTAAGAATGCTAAGAATATTATTGGTGAAACATTTGTATATCAGATATTTATAGGTTATTAGTTGCCAAAGAAAATGAAAACTGGCTTTATGACAGGATTTCGTTATTATTCGGATCTGTCACTGTTGTTGCATGAAACTGTCGGTTGCCTAGCAACAGCACTCAAAAAAGTACACTTTTTTACGCTTTTCCGTTTAATAATAAAATCGTATGTTGATAGTGAAATATTGTAATACTTTACGCACACAAACCACACAAAGAAAGTGGACTTTTTTTTGACAGTTGTAAAAAAATTTTTGTTTCAATCTCTCATTCATGGCATTTTAACACATTAACAGGTAGGAACAATCTAGTAGTGAAAAACCAAAGCCATAAGGTTTGCTGTCCTGAAAGGGTTGAAATAATCTTGTAAAAGAATACTCGGTTGCTGAAGCATTTTCTTGCTTATGTCAATCAACATAATGAAATTTGATATCGTTGGAGAAAAAAAAGGCCCATAAACCGGTGAGCTGTTTAAGTAAATTTTAAGGCCGGAAAATTTTGGAATTTTTTTCATATGTCTAGCCGTTAAACAAACTGAAGCTGAATATTAAAAATTAAGTTTTTTTACACTGATATTACCTGTAAACGCCGGCAAATCGGAAACAGCGTTATAAGCGAGCGTTTTCTCGATTTTGTCGCTCTAGAGCAAAAAGCTGTCAATTAATGACATACCTAAAAAAACATTAACTGCGTTTAGATTTGAACGCGGATGTAGAAAATGTCTATTTCACTTCATCAACTGTACTCACTAATATGTGGCGTGTCAAGTCAGTAAAAACTTTAATTATTATTATTATTAAGAGAATCCAGATATGACCGTTACACAAAAATGATTTTCTTTTCGAAGGTATACAGAGTGGGCCATTGAAAACGAAACAGCGGCTCTGTAGATCGGCAGAACCGAGTTATATAAAAACGCTCGGACACGTCAACAACATTTTCGAGGGGGACATCGTTCACGATGAAATTCACCCGAAATACATTCCATCCCTCGGAGCTGTGACCGCCACCCCTAAATTTTTAAATGGCAACATATGGCAAGTGATACCTCATTTGAAAGGTATTTTCCTTCTTAATATCAAACAACAAAAATAAATTAATTCTATCGATTCGTTTCCGAGATATAGGAACTTGAAGTTGGAAAATCACTTTTTTTTCACTCAATCAATAAAAATAAGATCTAACAATGCAACTGTTTAAAGATAATTATCATTGTCAAGGAATTAAATGATCTAACTGTTTACCAACAAATAACATGCAATTCCGTTTCAAATTCTTATTTCATCTTCAATTACTTGATCGAAAAAATGTTAAAGTTCTTGAGGATCGATAAAAAGACGTTTTCTCGAATTCG
Organism: Chrysolina haemoptera; assembly: GCA_958298965.1. Lineage (NCBI taxonomy): Eukaryota > Metazoa > Arthropoda > Insecta > Coleoptera > Chrysomelidae > Chrysolina > Chrysolina haemoptera. The sequence goes on along the minus strand of OY282598.1, from coordinate 1,059,980 downwards.
ACTCCAATGCGCGTACAACAAAAACATGTATGCGATAATTTTTTTCGCCAAATCGCAATTTTGGACGTCTGGCAATGTCCAACTGATCGTTGATTGAACGACATTAGAGTGAATTATAGCTGCTGAATATTTCCTCAATAATGGTGTATACGATCGCGGAAAGAGTTGAAATAATAACAATTTTTTTCAAGAATGATGAGTGCGGTAACCGTACAGCTAATTTGTTCAATGAAACGCATCCAGATAAACTTGTTGCTAGAAAATACGTTCTAGAATTAGTGCAAAAGTTTCGTCAAACTGGATCAGTAGCCAACAAGAAACGAGACCCAGAACGTGAATTTCCTGTGAGAAATGAACCTGTTGAAGTTGCACTTTAGGACAAGTTCATGCAGACCCAACATTGAGCACAAGGAAATTGGCAAGTGTTACCAATATTAGTAGAACCAGTATCCGCCGAATCCTGAAACATCATAAACTTCACCCCTACAAAATACATTTGGTACACCAATTGAATGAAGATGATTTTGATAGGCGACAGGAATTTTGTGAAATTATGACTACGAAAATAGATGCTGATGAGAATTTTCTTTTCAACATCTGCTTTTCTGATGAGTCTACATTCTTTTTGAATTCGACTGTGAATCGTCATAATTGTCGTTATTGGTCAGATGCCAATCCACATGTTTTCCACGAAGTCCATACTCAAACTCCCGAAAAACTCAATGTCTGGGCCGGTATTTTTGGGGACCGTTTGACTGGACCAGTATTTCTCGACGGTAACCTGACAGGAGAAACTTATTTGGAATTATTGAATGAATTTGTTTATCCACAATTAGTAGACATCATTGAAAATGACAATCGTTACCATGAAGACCACTTGAAATTTCAACAAGACGGGGCACCTCCACATTATGCACAGCCTGTTAGGGCGTTTTTGGATAGAATGTTTTCTGGAAGTTGGATTGGAAGAAGAGGCGCTATAGAGTGGCCAGCCAGATCTCCAGATTTAACCCCACTCGACTTTTTCCTGTGGGGTCACTTGAAAAACGAAATCTATGCAACCGAACCAGAATCTCTGGAAGAATTACGACGTAGAATTATTGAAGAATGCCGTCGAATAACGCCGGAAATGCTACGAAATGTGAGGTCTCATTTTGAGCAGAACTTGTACTATTGTAAGGAAATGGGTGGTAGACAGTTTGAACATTTAATTCATTGACAATAATAATTATTGCGACAGTTGCTTTATCAGAAATTGTTTTTATTGAGTGAGTGAATAAAAAGTGATTTCCCAACTTCAAGTTCCTATATCTCGAAAACGAATCGATGGAATTGATTTATTTTTGTTGTTTGATATTAAGATGGAAAATACCTTTCAAATGGGGTATCACTTGCCATATGTTGCCATTTAAAAATTTAGGGGTGGCAGTCACAGCTCCGAGGGATGGAATGTATTTCGGGCGAATTTCATCGCGAACGATGTCCCCCTCGAAAATGTGGTTGACGTGTCCGAGCGTTTTTATATAACTCGGTTCTGTCGACCTACAGAGCCGCTGTTTCGTTTTCAATGGCCCACTCTGTATATATATTTTCTGCTGATTTTGATGTGGAACACTTTGGAACTATTCGAGCCATTCGCATTTTCCAACTCACTGAACTTCAAGCATGGAATGAAGGAGAATATTTAGCAGGTACCTCAACGTAGTTAAGTGGCAAAAACTGTAATTATACTCATTCATCATAATGAGCAGCCGAGACAGAGATTTATAGAGTTTAACAACTTTGAAGGATGCTGCTTTCCACCAGAGCAGCAAAACAGCAATTATAAAACTGATTAAAGAAACAATCACTGAGATTACGACGCAACAAATACCATCAGGTGTTATAAGATGGAGTAAAGTGTATGTTTTTGTTGGAATAAATTGGAAAACCAGCAAGAAAAAAATAAATTCAATATTTTTGAGCGAGTTGAAGCTAACCTTCGACGATACTGTAAATGAAGTGGTTATTTGAGAAAATTGTAATTTCTCAATTTCATTTTGATTTTGATTATTTTAGTAATATGAACAGGATATTCATAAAATCAGTTGTGGAATCATCTGCGGCTGAAGGACAAACTTTAGACCCTTATGGTTCAAGATAACCTTTCGAAAGATATTTATATGTATTCTTTCACGTCCAAAGATTAATGGTGTTCAATTGTCACGAGCCAATGGACAAATAAAACGTATCCCTCAGATGTTACAGTTTTAATGTCGACGTTTCGGCGAAATTTTTGCTTCCTTCAGCGCTAAAAAAATATACTTTTCTCCAACCTTGACACTTATTGGTGCAAAGCTGTCTCACACGATTTTCCTGTATGATAGAGGTATTGGTTTGAGTGTAAAGAGCGGACTACAAGAGTTATCCCCCTTAGATCTCTGTAAATCATTTTTTGTTTTTTGGGGGGAAGGATGATAGGGTTGTTGGTCTGAAATCCTTGGTATTATACAACCAGGTTTCGGATTGAAAACCACTTTCACAGATTTTGTGAAGAAACCAGCAAGATGCCAGGCTCATCCTTCATTAGATGTAATTCAAAGTTCGTCGTGGTATTAGCCAGATCTGATGGATTTTCGACCCAATTATTCCTATTGTATAGGATTATGGCAATAAGCGTCGTCCTGGTAGTGCAGGACATCTTGTTTCTCTCTTCATATGTCTGGTAACAGATTTTAAATTCCCTGCTGGAGTAAAATAGGAAATATTCCATCTGGTCCAGGCGGAATATATGATTGAAAGAGTTCATTGACCATATTACTTCTGGGTATCTTACGATCCGCTCTGCCCTTTTCCAGTCAGCTCTGTTCGTCCTTATTAGTAGGCTGACAGTGGTTCCATTGCTGGGATTTTTGATAATGGAAATTCCTGGAAAATTTATGTTGAGCAGTAGCTCAATAATTGTTCCTTTTTCAGTATTTGTGTGTGGTTATTTGAGATTTACCACTGGGTTTCTGCGGTTCGTGGAAAGTTTTCAGCACTTTTAGAGGATTGCACTGTATCTTCCCAAAATTTCCTTCATGCTTTCTTATGCTTCCTCTAAGTTTTTTGTTGGATTTGAATAGTGTACTGAATCCTTCCTTTTTCTTACCAGTTTTTTTGCTGCTCTGTTTAATAGTTTGCGCATTTTTTTCGGAGATTAGCAAATTTGCTTGTCCAGCAGCTCACCTTTTTAGGTATGCAATGGTTCCTTACTACCGATTTCCGGAAGATCCACATCTCATCACTTTGATTCTTCCTGAGAACTTGGTCCGCTGAAGTTTGGAATTACAGCTTCGCAATGATGCCTTTCAACTTGTCACGTTTCAATTTCACTCGAATATAATGCATTCATTATCATTATTTTTCATGAGTAAGCTTCCGCAAGTTTCACGAGTCTTCAAGAAAGCTGTTCACCAGGCGTATGCATGCATTTCCTTCGATAGCTCATATTTTACGTTTTCCACAATAATTAATTCATACCTACATCATAAAATACGAATAGCTGCTTTTCTGGCATACCGAATAATTTAATAATATCACTCGTATGAGTAATGAATCTATTAACGTAACGTTATGAAAGAACCCGTGACAAATGTTCTCTAATTCGAATTACCGCAAGAAAGGCCAAAAGCTGTTAATATTGAGGTTAATGGTGGCAGGCATCGTTAAAATGATTTTGGTAATATGATACGGAATGTGGGAGGTGCTCTGAAGGCAACCTAACAGATAATGGATTTGAGGAGTAGGTCCCAAGAAGAGTTATGTTGTATTAAAAATCATATTAGTGTTCACTTGTCATGGTGTCTGACAAAGAACCATTATAGCAATTCGAGGATACTACTCAGAACAATGACTTTTTGAACTCTTCGAAACTTATTGATCAAAAAGTCGCCACGGAGCGCCACGGGAATTTATAGCCGTCCTCTACCCGCACAGACTAGGCCTTTTGGAACAAACTAGGCACAAGCATTTATGAAAAAGTTTTATTTCCATTTTGAAATCTACTAGGACTTTGCTTAAGCCTTCGATTCAGTTTTTCATGAACTATTTCAACTTTAAAACAGAATGATGGGCAGACATTTGATCAAGTTCTACTTTCCTAATAGAATACAGAATACAAAACAATTCATGGGACGTCAGGGGTTCCATATGGTTCTCACGCTGAACCTGAATTTTTTTGACTTATTATCAATGATATAAAATCTATGTTTCAATAACGAGATTTCTCTCATCATGCAAACAAACCAAGTTTTTCGAAACAATTCAATCTGCGGTTGATACTGAACTTATTTAGAATGACCTGAATAACTTGTGCCTACCGTGGTAATTTTGTAAAAGTTAACGATGACAAACTTGTCGTATGATGAAGTTGTTCTTTACCTCAAAAATATATTTTCATTTGATATCAACCGACACAGTATAAACTGATGCAGGTGTATCACTGAACAGATTGTTGAATCAATTCAGGTCATATGGTGGATTTCTCCATAAGCAATTTGTCATACTGGGATTTGTGATCCTATATGAAATCGGATGAACATTCGTCATATGTAAAGCTTCGGATTCCCTATAGAGAGATCCGAAACGAAAATTATAAAGCTGATTATAGAAGGAATAATGAATCGAATCCGGTAGAAATTATAAATCTTGCATGATGTAACTTGTTCCTTTTACGGGGAATAGGGATATGAAATAAAAATTTCAAACTCTCTTTGAACATAATAAAAAAATACATTGAATATGAGCACTGTAAGTTTCTCTAATTCAGATCTGTCTACTGAACTAAAACTAGGTTTCCAAAACAACCTACAGTGTTATCCTGAAGTGGGCATCATACGGAAAACATCTTCATTATGGGTTTTTCGTCAAAAAATTATTGTGTTGAATGTTTTTACCTTCTCAAAGTCTGAACATAAACCAACAGAACATAGCAGAATACAAGTATAATACGAGGTTCATTGACCCAAGAGTTAGTTTGGAAAATATCGAAATAGTATATTAAAGTATGATTGGATAAAAAAGTCTTTCATTCACGAGCGATTTTTCGAGCACAACGGCGAATTTTCAATGAAAACTAGAGATAATTGAAAAAAATCAACTATCTGAATGAAAATGCGAATTTTCACTTTAAGATTTTTTCTTTTTAGTTAGAGTCTTTTCACAATATCACAATATCTATCAGATGTAGTTCGTGGCTTTAGCCGGGGAAGTAGTTGTTTTCTGTTAGATAAATCACTTTTTTCATTTTCATGGAGAATGTTCCTCTTTTCAACGATGGAAAATAGCGACTAAAGTTTGTCTTTCAGCCGCAGTTGATTCCACAACAGATTTTATGAATATCCTATTCATATTTTCGAACAAAAATTAAAGTGATTATTTGTGTTTTCATTGCATTTCAGAGTTATTGACTCAACAATCAACTACCTTATATTTGGATATTTTTGATAATAATTATTAAGGGTGGAAATATTCAGTTGAGATAACATGTGACTACTTTCATATGGGATGATCCACTGTTTCGATTGCAAAAATAAGTAACTCAAAAAATACCACTGAAAAAAAAAATATACCGACGCTTATGTCAAGGTGGCAACTGGAAAGAGAATTTCTTCTCGGAATTTTGTATACCAGTCCAAGTGGGATTGGTAATACTAAACTCGTATGCTTGTATGAATAACTTATAATTTTCGAAGTCGTTCTGTATTCTACGAAAAACTTTAATGAACTCCTCAATACACTATTTTTTCTACAACTGTCAAAAAAGTCTGCTATTTTTGTGTGGTTTGTGTGCAAAGTATTACAATATTTCACTATCAACATACGATTTCATTATTAAACGGAAAAGCGTAAAAAAGTGCACTTTCTTAACGGCTGTTGCTAGGCAACCGACAATTTCATACAACAACAGTGACAGATCCTAAATCCTGTCATAAAGCCAGTTCTCATTTTCTTTGGCAACTAAATATCTGATAAACAAATGTTTCACCAAAAATATTCTTAGAATTCTTACTATTAAATAAGTATTATCAAAATTCCAAACTATCGAGACGAATATATTGTCACAATAATAGCATATACCTCTAAGGAACTATTGGACCTAATCTACAGTAGGTAATACAAGGTAGCTATGGCTGTTTGGCCGTCAGAAACTAGTTGACAACAATAATTAATGAAATTTGTGAAATTGGGCATCTGTCCAGATAACGAATTCTTGATAACTATAAATTTAATTTAAGTAGAAATGAAAAGTGATGAAGATTGAACGGAAAATCGTGGATGGTGCAAATATGAGATTTCGTTGACATAGTTCAAAGAAAGGAAAAGGTATTCGTTGCTTCACGTGGATTGTTTATTTATGTTGAATACAAATCTAAGAAAATGAAAAGTTACTTCGATGGACTAGTTATTCGAAAGTCAAGTCAACATTAATAATAATAATATTGACCTCGATGAATATGTTATTTTAATATTCGCTTCAAATTTTCCATTTCGCGGGATAGTGTGAAGAGAAAGGAATTTCGACTGAGTCGAAATTATTCGTTTGATTTGTTTGAAACTCAACTCACCGGCATACTCTTCGAACTTTGTGCGAATAATGAATCAATAAAAATATGCCAAATTCATTTCATATTTGGAAAAAAATATGAATTGGTTATTTTTTTGACAGTTGTAGAAAAAATACTGTATCAAACTCGTGAGTAAAGTGTTTTTTTACTCGTAGGAATGCCGAATAACATTTCCTACACGTAAAAAAAGTATCACTTTACTCACTTGATACATAAATTACTATTATAGAATTTTCATCAAATGATAACAAATATCAAAGGAAAAAACGTCCCAACTATTGAGCAGTGAAATTTCAGGTATTCCAGTTGATTATTGATTACAAAATTCTTTATGTGAGTAAATCGCCTAATTCATTCTCCACATCACTAGCTTCAAAGTCATTGTCACGGTACACGAATGCAACCCCCGACACCCGAATTAATTTCGGCAATGTCGCATGAAACCCATGACAACCCTAATCAAGAGGTAACGCGAAAATCCCTCTGGAAAACCTGAAGACTCAACTTCTCAGCGCCGAAAGTGGCTCGGTCCATTGATTTTCGGCAGAGGAAATTGTTAAAAGGGCACATACCCCGGAAATTGGAAGCCAATAAATTGACGAGGGGGACTTTGCCTCAGATATCACCGACATTCGACAATGGACGTTTCCCTCAACTTTGCAAACTTAATTTCACACGTTAGTGCACATGCAGTCGAAATTCTTGGGAATGTAAATGCGCTGCCGCAGATATCAGATTTGATTTCGGCGAAAAAAATCTGGCACAGAGAGAACGAGAGCGGAGGATTAGAAGTTGATGGTCGGGCGCAGCAACCTGAAAATTGGTCATACTTCAGCGCTTTTCAGCTGACTGACGATGTCGGCTTGAATGTGAAGCAGCGCTAGAGCAGGATTAATCCAATTACTATGCTGCTATAGACCTATATCAATGATTTATATATTCACAGTCGACATTTTGTATTGGATTTTTTTCAACGCTACAGTTGAACTAGACGAATAATGAACCTTTTCACAACTTAAGAGGGAACACTAACTGGACCGTATAGACGTCACATTAATCGAAATTGAACTTGGCAACATTGTATAAGTTGTGCACCGTGGAATCTAAAATTCACGTCATTAAAGGTATGTGCCAAATTAATATTACATTTTCCAGAAAACATGATTTTGTATCTTACCGTTTAAGGTACGTACAGACAAATAACCGCGGCCGCGTAACAAGTTTGGACGGCACTGCGTAACAACGTAACACCGCAACATAGTAACATTGACATGTGCCATCATTTGTCGGTATTTTGACGCCGCATCAAACTAATGATAGGCACTGATCGAGGGAGAAACAACTAGTCTCCTACACCTAATGAAATCAGTGAAGTGATTATCTCTAATGAAAAATAATGAAATAGTTATAGGGGGCATTGAAAGATAATTACCATTCAACTACGCGTATACGTTGTATGGACATAATTTAACTCTTATGTATGAAAATAAGATCCAGAAAGTTTGAAACTCATGCCCACGTATGATTTTTGGTGTAAATAGGCGACAACGAGTATCAAATAAATTGAAGGAGATTGAATAGTTACATGAGGAGAACAGGAGAAAGGTTCATTTTAGTACCTTGTCATACAATAATTCCCAAATACATACCCAATACATACCAACTCGAAAACGGCTAGAGATAGAAGAATTCTGCGAACGCCAATCGTTTGAGAATGGCCTAATTAGTATATACTGGAAATATCATATCATCGAAAAAAATAAAAAATACCCGAAGAAGTTGCAAGGGGGGTTACCCATAAAAATCATAAAAATTACCAAGTTGTCGCATCGACTTTAAATTCACACTGTATACGAAAAATTTCATGCTCATTCAAAAAATGTATGATTTTTACCGTTCTCGAGTTTGTCAGCTCTTTTTTGGCGCCAAAAAAGCCATTTTAAAACCGATTCAGAGCTGACCAACTCGAGAACGGCTAGAGATAAACGAATTCTGCGAACGCCAATCGTTTGAGAATGGCCTAATTAGTATATACTGAAAATATCATATCATCGAAAAAAATTAAAAATACCCGAAAAAGTTGCAAGGGGGGTTACCCCTAAAAATCATAAAAAATACCAAGTTGTCGCATCGACTTTAAATCCACACTGTACACGTAGAATTTCATGCTCATTCAAAAAATGTATGATTTTTACCGTTCTCGAGTTGGTCAGCTCTTTTTTGGCGCCAAAAAAACCATTTTAAAACCGATTCAGAGCTGACCAACTCGAGAACAGCTAGAGATAGACGAATTCTGCGAACGCCAATCGTTTCAGAATGGCCTAATTAGTATATACTGAGAATATCAGTTCATCGAAAAAAATTAAAAATACAAGAAAAAGTTGCAAGGGGGTTACCCCTAAAAATCATAAAAAATACCAAGTTGTCGCATCGACTTTAAATTCACACTGTATACGTAAAATTTCATGCTCATTCAAAAAATGTATGATTTTTACCGTTCTCGAGTTGGTCAGCTCTTTTTTGGCGCCAAAAAAGCCATTTTAAAACCGATTCAGAGCTGACCAACTCGAGAACGGCTAGAGATAGACGAATTCTGCGAACGCCAATCGTTTCAGAATGGCCTAATTAGTATATACTGGGAATATCAGTTCATCGAAAAAAATTAAAAATACCCGAAAAAGTTGCAAGGGTTACCCCTAAGAATCATAAAAAATACCAAGTTGTCGCATCGACTTTAAATTCACACTGTATACGAAAAATTTCATGCTCATTCAAAAAATGTATGATTTTTACCGTTCTCGAGTTTGTCAGCTCTTTTTTGGCGCCAAAAAAGCCATTTTAAAACCGATTCAGAGCTGACCAATTCGAGAACGGCTAGAGATAAACGAATTCTGCGAACGCCAATCGTTTGAGAATGGCCTAATTAGTATATACTGAAAATATCATATCATCGAAAAAAATTAAAAATACCCGAAAAAGTTGCAAGGGGGGTTACCCCTAAAAATCATAAAAAATACCAAGTTGTCGCATCGACTTTAAATCCACACTGTACACGTAGAATTTCATGCTCATTCAAAAAATGTATGATTTTTACCGTTCTCGAGTTGGTCAGCTCTTTTTTGGCGCCAAAAAAACCATTTTAAAACCGATTCAGAGCTGACCAACTCGAGAACAGCTAGAGATAGACGAATTCTGCGAACGCCAATCGTTTCAGAATGGCCTAATTAGTATATACTGAGAATATCAGTTCATCGAAAAAAATTAAAAATACAAGAAAAAGTTGCAAGGGGGTTACCCCTAAAAATCATAAAAAATACCAAGTTGTCGCATCGACTTTAAATTCACACTGTACACGTAAAATTTCATGCTCATTCAAAAAATGTATGATTTTTACCGTTCTGAGTTGGTCAGCTCTTTTTTGGCGCCAAAAAAACCATTTTAAAACCGATTCAGAGCTGACCAACTCGAGAACGGCTAGAGATAGACGAATTCTGCGAACGCCAATCGTTTCAGAATGGTCTAATTTGTATATACTGAGAATATCAGTTCTTCGAAAAAAATTAAAAATACCCGAAAAAGTTGCAAGGTTTACCCCTAAAAATCATAAAAAATACCAAGTTGTCGCATCGACTTTAAATTCACACTGTATACGTAGAATTTCATGCTCATTCAAAAAATGTATGATTTTTACCGTTCTCGAGTTGGTCAGCTCTTTTTTGGCGCCAAAAAAACCATTTTAAAACCGATTCAGAGCTGACCAACTCGAGAACGGCTAGAGATAGATGAATTCTGCGAACGCCAATCGTTTCAGAATGGCCTCATTAGTATATACCGGGAATATCAGTTCATCGGAAAAAATTAAAAATACCCGAAAAAGTTGCAAGGGGGTTTACCCTTAAAAATCATAAAAAATACCAAGTTGTCGCATCGACTTTAAATTCACACTGTATACGTAAAATTTCATGCTCATTCAAAAAATGTATGATTTTTACCGTTCTCGAGTTGATCAGCTCTTTTTTGGCACCAAAAAATCCATTTCAAAACCGATTCAGAGCTGACCAACTCGAGAACGGCTAGAGATAGACGAATTCTGCGAACTCCAATCGTTTCAGAATGGTCTAATTTGTATATACTGAGAATATCAGTTCATCGAAAAAAATTAAAAAGACCCGAAAAAGTTGCAAGGGGGTTACCCCTAAGAATCATAAAAATACTAAGTTGTCGCATCGACTTGAAATTCACACTGTATACGTAAAATTTCATGCTCATTCAAAAAATGTATGATTTTTACCGTTCTGAGTTGGTCAGCTATTTTTTGGCGCCAAAAAAAACATTTTAAAACCGATTCAGAGCTGACCAACTCGAGAACGGCTAGAGATAGACGAATTCTGCGAACGCCAATCGTTTCAGAATGGTCTAATTTGTATATACTGAGAATATCGGTTCATCGAAAAAAATTAAAAAGACCCGAAAAAGTTGCAAGGGGGTTACCCCTAAGAATCATAAAAAATACCAAGTTGTCGCATCGACTTGAAATTCACATTGTATACGTAAAATTTCATGCTCATTCAAAAAATGTATGATTTTTACCGTTCTGAGTTGGTCAGCTCTTTTTTGGCGCCAAAAAAACCATTTTAAAACCGATTCAGAGCTGACCAACTCGAGAACGGCTAGAGATAGACGAATTCCGCGAACGCCAATTGTTTCAGAATGGTCTAATTTGTATATACTGAGAATATCAGTTCATCGAAAGAAATTAAAAATACCCGAAAAAGTTGCAAGGGGGTTACCCCTAAAAATCATAAAAAATACCAAGTTGTCGCATCGACTTTAAATTCACACTGTACACGTAAAATTTCATGCTCATTCAAAAAATGTATGATTTTTACCGTTCTGAGTTGGTCAGCTCTTTTTTGGCGCCAAAAAAAACCATTTTAAAACCGATTCAGAGCTGACCAACTCGAGAACGGCTAGAGATAGACGAATTCTGCGAACGCCAATCGTTTCAGAATGGTCTAATTTGTATATACTGAGAATATCAGTTCTTCGAAAAAAATTAAAAATACCCGAAAAAGTTGCAAGGGGGTTACCCCTAAAAATCATAGAAAATACCAAGTTGTCGCATCGACTTTAAATTCACACTGTATACGTAAAATTTCATGCTCATTCAGAAAATGTATGATTTTTACCGTTCTCGAGTTGGTCAGCTCTTTTTTGGCGCCAAAAAAACCATTTTAAAACCGATTCAGAGCTGACCAACTCGAGAACGGCTAGAGATCGATGAATTCTGCAAACGCCAATCGTTTCAGAATGGCCTAATTAGTATATACTGAGAATATCAGTTCATCGAAAAAAATTAAAAATACCCGAAAAAGTTGCAAGGTGGTTTACCCCTAAAAATCATAAAAAATACCAAGTTGTCGCATCGACTTTAAATTCACACTGTATACGTAAAATTTCATGCTCATTCAGAAAATGTATGATTTTTACCGTTCTCGAGTTGGTCAGCTCTTTTTTGGCGCCAAAAAAACCATTTTAATACCGATTCAGAGCTGACCAACTCGAGAACGGCTAGAGATAGACGAATTCTGCGAACGCCAATGGTTTCAGAATGGCCTAATTAGTATATACTGAGAATATCAGGTCATCGAAAAAAAATTAAAAAGACCCGAAAAAGTTGCAAGGGGGTTACCCCTAAGAATCATAAAAATACCAAGTTGTCGCATCGACTTGAAATTCACATTGTATACGTAAAATTTCATGCTCTTTCAAAAAATGTATGATTTTTACCGTTCTGAGTTGGTCAGCTCTTTTTTGGCGCCAAAAAAACCATTTTAAAACCGATTCAGAGCTGACCAACTCGAGAACGGCTAGAGATAGACGAATTCTGCGAACGCCAATCGTTTAAGAATGGCCTAATTAGTATATAGTGAGAATATCAGTTCATCGAAAAAAATTAAAAATACCCGAAAAAGTTGCAAGGGGGTTACCCCTAAAAATCATAAAAAATACCAAGTTGTCGCATCGACTTCAAATTCACACTGTATACGTAAAATTTCATGCTCATTCGAAAAATGTATGATTTTTACCGTTCTCGAGTTGGTCAGCTCTTTTTTGGCGCCAAAAAAACCATTTTAAAACCGATTCAGAGCTGACCAACTCGAGAACGGCTAGAGATAGACGAATTCCGCGAACGCCAATTGTTTCAGAATGGTCTAATTTGTATATACTGAGAATATCAGTTCATCGAAAGAAATTAAAAATACCCGAAAAAGTTGCAAGGGGGTTACCCCTAAAAATCATAAAAAATACCAAGTTGTCGCATCGACTTTAAATTCACACTGTACACGTAAAATTTCATGCTCATTCAAAAAATGTATGATTTTTACCGTTCTGAGTTGGTCAGCTCTTTTTTGGCGCCAAAAAAACCATTTTAAAACCGATTCAGAGCTGACCAACTCGAGAACGGCTAGAGATAGACGAATTCTGCGAACGCCAATCGTTTCAGAATGGTCTAATTTGTATATACTGAGAATATCAGTTCTTCGAAAAAAATTAAAAATACCCGAAAAAGTTGCAAGGGGGTTACCCCTAAAAATCATAGAAAATACCAAGTTGTCGCATCGACTTTAAATTCACACTGTATACGTAAAATTTCATGCTCATTCAGAAAATGTATGATTTTTACCGTTCTCGAGTTGGTCAGCTCTTTTTTGGCGCCAAAAAAACCATTTTAAAACCGATTCAGAGCTGACCAACTCGAGAACGGCTAGAGATCGATGAATTCTGCAAACGCCAATCGTTTCAGAATGGCCTAATTAGTATATACTGAGAATATCAGTTCATCGAAAAAAATTAAAAATACCCGAAAAAGTTGCAAGGTGGTTTACCCCTAAAAATCATAAAAAATACCAAGTTGTCGCATCGACTTTAAATTCACACTGTATACGTAAAATTTCATGCTCATTCAGAAAATGTATGATTTTTACCGTTCTCGAGTTGGTCAGCTCTTTTTTGGCGCCAAAAAAACCATTTTAATACCGATTCAGAGCTGACCAACTCGAGAACGGCTAGAGATAGACGAATTCTGCGAACGCCAATGGTTTCAGAATGGCCTAATTAGTATATACTGAGAATATCAGGTCATCGAAAAAAAATTAAAAAGACCCGAAAAAGTTGCAAGGGGGTTACCCCTAAGAATCATAAAAATACCAAGTTGTCGCATCGACTTGAAATTCACATTGTATACGTAAAATTTCATGCTCTTTCAAAAAATGTATGATTTTTACCGTTCTGAGTTGGTCAGCTCTTTTTTGGCGCCAAAAAAACCATTTTAAAACCGATTCAGAGCTGACCAACTCGAGAACGGCTAGAGATAGACGAATTCTGCGAACGCCAATCGTTTAAGAATGGCCTAATTAGTATATAGTGAGAATATCAGTTCATCGAAAAAAATTAAAAATACCCGAAAAAGTTGCAAGAGGGTTACCCCTAAAAATCATAAAAAATACCAAGTTGTCGCATCGACTTCAAATTCACACTGTATACGTAAAATTTCATGCTCATTCGAAAAATGTATGATTTTTACCGTTCTCGAGTTGGTCAGCTCTTTTTTGGCGCCAAAAAAACCATTTTAAAACCGATTCAGAGCTGACCAATTCGAGAACAGCTAGAGATAGACGAATTCTGCGAACGCCAATCGTTTCAGAATGGCCTAATCAGTATATACTGAGAATATCAGTTCATCGAAAAAAAATTAAAAATACCCGAAAAAGTTGCAAGGGGTTACCCCTAAAAATCATAAAAAATACCAAGTTGCCGCATCGACTTTAAATTCACACTGTATACGTAAAATTTTATGCTCATTCGAAAAATGTATGATTTTTACCGTTCTCGAGTTGGTCAGCTCTTTTTTGGCGCCAAAAAAACCATTTTAAAACCGATTCAGAGCTGACCAACTCGAGAACGGCTAGAGATAGACGAATTCTGCGAACGCCAATCGTTTCAGAATGGTCTAATTTGTATATACTGAGAATATCAGTTCATCGAAAGAAATTAAAAATACCCGAAAAAGTTGCAAGGGGGTTACCCCTAAAAATCATAAAAAATACCAAGTTGTCGCATCGACTTTAAATTCACACTGTACACGTAAAATTTCATGCTCATTCAAAAAATGTATGATTTTAACCGTTCTCGAGTTGGTCAGCTCTTTTTTGGGCGCCAAAAACACCATTTTAAAACCGATTCAGAGCTGACCAACTCGAGAACGGCTAGAGATAGACGAATTCTGCGAACGCCAATGGTTTCAGAATGGCATAATTAGTATATACTGAGAATATCAGGTCATCGAAAAAAAATTAAAAAGACCCGAAAAAGTTGCAAGGGGGTTACCCCTAAGAATCATAAAAAATACTAAGTTGTCGCATCGACTTGAAATTCACACTGTATACGTAAAATTTCATGCTCATTCAAAAAATGTATGATTTTTACCGTTCTGAGTTGATCAGCTCTTTTTTGGCGCCAGAAAAACCATTTTAAAACAGATTCAGAGCTGACCAACTCGAGAACGGCTAGAGATAGACGAATTCTGCGAACGCCAATCGTTTCAGAATGGTCTAATTTGTATATACTGAGAATATCAGTTCATCGAAAAAAATTAAAAAGACCCGAAAAAGTTGCAAGGGTTACCCCTAAGAATCATAAAAAATACCAAGTTGTCGCATCGACTTGAAATTCACATTGTATACGTAAAATTTCATGCTCATTCAAAAAATGTATGATTTTTACCATTCTGAGTTGGTCAGCTCTTTTTTGGCTCCAAAAAAACCATTTTAAAACGGATTCAGAGCTGACCAACTCGAGAACGGCTAGAGATAGACGAATTCTGCGAATGCCAATCGTTTCAGAATGGTCTAATTTGTATATACTGAGAATATCAGTTCATCGAAAAAAATTAAGAATACCCGAAAAAGTTGCAAGGGGGTTACCCCTAAAAATCATAAAAAATACCAAGTTGTCGCATCGACTTTAAATTCACACTGTATACGTAAAATTTCATGCTCATTCAAAAAATGTATGATTTTTACCGTTCTGAGTTGGTCAGCTCTTTTTTGGCGCCAAAAAAACCATTTTAAAACCGATTCAGAGCTGACCAACTCGAGAACGGCTAGAGATAGACGAATTCTGCGAACGCCAATCGTTTCAGAATGGTCTAATTTGTATATACTGAGAATATCAGTTCATCGAAAAAAATTTAAAATACCCGAAAAAATTGCAAGGGGTTACCCCTAAAAATCATAAAAAATACCAAGTTTTCGCATCGACTTGAAATTCACACTGTATACGTAAAATTTCATGCTCATTCGAAAAATGTATGATTTTTACCGTTCTCTAGTTGGTCAGCTCTTTTTTGACGCCAAAAAAACCATTTTAAAACCGATTCAGAGCTGACCAACTCGAGAACGGCTAGAGATAGACGAATTCTGCGAACGCCAATCGTTTAAGAATGGCCTAATTAGTATATACTGAGAATATCAGGTCATCGAAAAAAAATTAAAAAGACCCGAAAAAGTTGCAAGGGGGTACCCCTAAGAATCATAAAAAATACCAAGTTGTCGCATCGACTTGAAATTCATACTGTATACGTAAAATTTCATGCTCATTCAAAAAATGTATGATTTTTACCGTTCTGAGTTGGTCAGCTCTTTTTTGGCGCCAAAAAAACCATTTTAAAACCGATTCAGAGCTGACCAACTCGAGAACGGCTAGAGATAGACGAATTCTGCGAACGTCAATCGTTTCAGAATGGTCTAATTTGTATATACTGAGAATATCAGTTCATCGAAAGAAATTAAAAATACCCGAAAAAGTTGCAAGGGGGTTACCCCTAAAAATCATAAAAAATACCAAGTTGTCGCATCGACTTTAAATTCACACTGTACACGTAAAATTTCATGCTCATTCAAAAAATGTATGATTTTAACCGTTCTCGAGTTGGTCAGCTCTTTTTTGGGCGCCAAAAACACCATTTTAAAACCGATTCAGAGCTGACCAACTCGAGAACGGCTAGAGATAGACGAATTCTGCGAACGCCAATGGTTTCAGAATGGCATAATTAGTATATACTGAGAATATCAGGTCATCGAAAAAAAATTAAAAAGACCCGAAAAAGTTGCAAGGGGGTTACCCCTAAGAATCATAAAAAATACTAAGGTTTCGCATCGACTTGAAATTCACACTGTATACGTAAAATTTCATGCTCATTCAAAAAATGTATGATTTTTACCGTTCTGAGTTGGTCAGCTCTTTTTTGGCGCCAGAAAAACCATTTTAAAACAGATTCAGAGCTGACCAACTTGAGAACGGCTAGAGATAGACGAATTCTGCGAACGCCAATCGTTTCAGAATGGTCTAATTTGTATATACTGAGAATATCAGTTCATCGAAAAAAATTAAAAAGACCCGAAAAAGTTGCAAGGGTTACCCCTAAGAATCATAAAAAATACCAAGTTGTCGCATCGACTTGAAATTCACATTGTATACGTAAAATTTCATGCTCATTCAAAAAATGTATGATTTTTACCATTCTGAGTTGGTCAGCTCTTTTTTGGCTCCAAAAAAACCATTTTAAAACGGATTCAGAGCTGACCAACTCGAGAACGGCTAGAGATAGACGAATTCTGCGAATGCCAATCGTTTCAGAATGGTCTAATTTGTATATACTGAGAATATCAGTTCATCGAAAAAAATTAAGAATACCCGAAAAAGTTGCAAGGGGGTTACCCCTAAAAATCATAAAAAATACCAAGTTGTCGCATCGACTTTAAATTCACACTGTATACGTAAAATTTCATGCTCATTCAAAAAATGTATGATTTTTACCGTTCTGAGTTGGTCAGCTCTTTTTTGGCGCCAAAAAAACCATTTTAAAACCGATTCAGAGCTGACCAACTCGAGAACGGCTAGAGATAGACGAATTCTGCGAACGCCAATCGTTTCAGAATGGTCTAATTTGTATATACTGAGAATATCAGTTCATCGAAAAAAATTTAAAATACCCGAAAAAATTGCAAGGGGTTACCCCTAAAAATCATAAAAAATACCAAGTTGTCGCATCGACTTGAAATTCACACTGTATACGTAAAATTTCATGCTCATTCGAAAAATGTATGATTTTTACCGTTCTCTAGTTGGTCAGCTCTTTTTTGACGCCAAAAAAACCATTTTAAAACCGATTCAGAGCTGACCAACTCGAGAACGGCTAGAGATAGACGAATTCTGCGAACGCCAATCGTTTAAGAATGGCCTAATAAGTATATACTGAGAATATCAGTTCATCGAAAAAAATTAAAAATACCCGAAAAAGTTGCAAGGGGGTTACCCCTAAAAATCATAAAAAATACCAAGTTGTCGCATCGACTTCAAATTCACACCATATATGTAAAATTTCATGCTCATTCGAAAAATGTATGATTTTTACCGTTCTCTAGTTGGTCAGCTCCTTTTTGACGCCAAAAAAACCATTTTAAAACCGATTCAGAGCTGACCAACTCGAGAACGGCTAGAGATAGACGAATTCTGCGAACGCCAATCGTTTAAGAATGGCCCAATTAGTATATACTGAGAATATCAGTTCATCGAAAAAAATTAAAAATACCCGAAAAAGTTGCAAAGTGGTTACCCCTAAAAATCATAAAAAATACCAAGTTGTCGCATCGACTTTAAATTCACACTGTATACGTAAAATTTCATGCTCATTCAAAAAATGTATGATTTTTACCGTTCTGAGTTGGTCAGCTCTTTTTTGGCGCCAAAGAAACCATTTTAAAACCGATTCAGAGCTGACCAACTCGAGAACGGCTAGAGATAGACGAATTCTGCGAACGCCAATCGTTTCAGAATGATCTAATTTGTATATACTGAGAATATCAGTTCATCGAAAAAAATTAAAAATACCCGAAAAAGTTGCAAGGGGGTTACCCCTAAAAATCATAAAAAATACCAAGTTGTCGCATCGACTTTAAATTCACACTGTATACGTAAAATTTCATGCTCATTCAAAAAATGTATGATTTTTATATGGTCAGATATAAGATTTAGCCGAAAAAATGTGTTTAAAGTAAAAAATCCAATTTTCTGACATCAACTTGACTTTTTATTCCCTTGATTCTTTCCTATCAAATTCTCAGTATATAGTTATTAGGCCATTCTGGAACGATTGGCGTTCGCGTTCTCTAACCGTTCTCGAGTTGGTCAGCTCTGAATCGGTTTTCAAATGGTTTTTTTGGCGCCAAAAATATTTTCGATAGGTTTCCGACATTTCCGAAGATTCGGAATCAGCACGTCAAAATACGTACGAGGCCAAAAATTTGAAATTCGAAAAATGAAAAATAAAAAAAGTTCGAGAAAATCATCTTTCATGATTCATGACATTACAAATTTTCCAAATAAATATAATATCAAAATTAAAATTGCAGAGGGACGGAAAATATTCCAATTGGTCCCAGATACATAGCCTCATCTACTCTCCTCCAACTGAAACAAATTTGAATCAAAATTACTCTGGCACAAAAGTCAATTTCACCAAAAATTCAAATAAAGTCGACCCCGCACACAAAATTATCCTCCTCGCGGAATCCCTTGCAGCACATTCCCATTTTTCACGATAGAACCTCCATTGTAACAGTCCGCTGCAATAAGTAGATTACTTTCGGCATTATTTTCGTCAAACAGTGATATCAGCTGGTGGCAGATAGTCGTATGAATGAGAGCCGGAATTCAATTTCTCCCGTCTGACTGTATTCGGCATGGTTATTCAGCGTGTCCATTGGGGCTGAATTATTCCGGGCAAAAATATTTTTCAGCTGCGAACGCGACGGTTCGGAAGAGAAAATTAGTCCATATCTTAATACTTCCACGTGACCGGAATTGTGACGAGATTATCGGGTGGGTTCTGGTCGAAGAAGCCGATTCATTCAAAACTGTGGTTTGATTTTCTTTGTCGTCTGTTGGGGATAGTTTAATATGGTGGTGACTAAGTTTTAGAAAATATTTCTTCCATCTCTTTGATGTTTAATTTCTCTTTCAGAACTTAATATTTGAAATTCGAAAATTCGAGAGTTGAAAAATACAACGCCCACAAGAGATGTTATCATTCAATAGCTCATTGAAAATTCATGTTAATATTTGGTATTGGTATTGGTAAGAATGGATGGTGACCGATGCGCTTTGACCTGATTAGATCTATTGTGCCCCATCTTCTACTGCTATCATAAGGTGTTTTTGTCTACAGCAGCCCTTCAAGCTTCAATTCCTCCAAGAATTTTAGGATTTTGACGGAGTATACTCGTGGTATTTCTCCCACAGTCAGCTGATATGATCCCAGTATATTCAATCTTTTACGATGTACAGCGTAACACTCCATCAGTATGTGGTGGGGTGTTTCTGGATGTTCCCCACAGAATCTGCAGGTGCTGTCCTCCTCTAAGCCTAGCTTCCTCAGGTGTTCTTTGAGTCTGCAATGCTCCGTTAGAAATCTCGTGATTGTCTTTAGACTAGTTTTGCTGAGGGTAATCAGTGTCTTCGACCTTGCTCGGTTAAAATTGCCGAGGAGATCTTTGGCCTGCCTCAGCCCTGGAAGTCTTAGCCAGTATGTTGCTCTCATTGCTTCTCCAGCTTTTTGAGTTCTTCTCGGAAGTAAGATTTTCCAAGTCCGCAGAATGGTTCTGGCCCGATCAAAGGCGTTGATGCGCATTTCCTTGCCAGGATGTCTGCTTGTTGATTGCCATCCACTCCGACGTGCCCCGGCACCCAGAGGAGGGTCACCTTATTGTTCATGCCTAAATCATTGAGTTTGTCTAGGCATTTCCAAACCATCTTCGAGTTGATGTTAGAGGAGCTCAACGCTTTGATGGCTGCTTTACTATCGGAAAGGTTCACGATTTCCTTGTTCCGGTATGCACCTTTTTTTATTGCGTGAATTTCCGCTTTGGAAAATGCTGGGGAACTGGCTCATGGGTTCGGAGTATTTAGTGTATTAAGTGTAATTTCCTTGTAATTTCGTCAGTTGGGAGATTGGCAAGGTGTGCACATTCGGAGGGGGTTGAGCTCCTCACACCGTGTGCTGTCCCTTTTAGTCCAACTTTAGCCAACCTGACGTTTGCTTCCCAAGCAGTTCTCTCACCATTATATGGTTAGGAGTGAGGTCCAGAATGACCTCTATTGCTGCTGTTGGAGTCGACCTCATTGTTCCTTTTATACGAAGACATGCTAGTCTTTGCACTTTCTTCAAGATTGCCTTTGTGTGTGCTCGGAATCATTTTCATTCATCAATTGATAACCAATATGTAATCAATGTAGAATACGATAGTCGTAGATAAAGTAGATTCAAGACAGATTCATTGTGAATCATTGTAATTATATCTTTATCTTTGCTTTTTCTAACTTGCCTAGGTGTATAAATTGAGGCTACTAAATATTTACTGCTATAATAATATTCTGAGGACCCCTTGGTAAGTTCCACATGAATTTATTTGTTTTTAATATCCCAATGTATCTTCTATATATAATTCAGAGTATTTAATGCTTTTGATGAATCGAAGAAACGTTTCAACGTATCTATTCTTGATTTTTGTTCGAAAATATGAATGGGATATTCATGAAATCTGTTGTGAAATCATCTGCGGCAAATTTTCTTGAACGATGGAAAATTGAAAATAGCGACTAAAGTTTGTCTTCCAGCCGCAGATGATTCCACATCAGATTTTATGAGTATCCCATTAATTTTTTCCAACAAAAATCAAAATGCAATGCCCATAACAGGTCCATGTCAAAAAAATAACTTTCAAAGTGTTACCGCAAAAGAAATATTTCCAACAAGTCCATCTTTGATGTGTATAATTGCTTCTGAAGATATCTATAATGAAACTATAGTTTAAATGATTTTCACATCAAAAGGGTTTACAAAACCACGACAATTGTTTCGCTTTACAAAAGCTTCTTCAAGTGGTAAAGATAAAGGCTTCTGAAGAGCCTGATTTCCAATTCTATCAATCTCCCTGATGAGCTTGGTAAAGCGAAATAGTTTTTCGTCGACCAAAATGTATTGGGGATTAAATGCAAGAGAAGCGGACCTTGCTTCAATGAAATGAACGATTTCTGTGAGTGATATTTTTTAATAACATTCTTCCTACCTAATTCATTCAATGAATTTTCAATGAAAACTAGAGAAAATAAAAAAAAAAACAACTATTTGAATGAAAATGCCAAGTCTTTTCACAATATCTATCAGATGTTGTTTAATGTCCAGCGTGGCTTTAGCTGGGGAAGTAGTTGTTTTCTATTAGATATTACAAATAAATCACATTTTTCAATTTTCAATTTCCATGGCGAATGCTCCCCTTTTTAGTATCTATCTAACCGAAATTATATCTCATAGTTTAATATTTCTTATTTGTTGTGTTTAGTAACGCATTTCATCAGTTTCACAATTTGTTTTCAACTTCTAATGAGGTTATAGTAAAGGATTTAAAAAAATGTAAATGTAATAAATATCCAGGAAATACCGGTATTCGTAATGTAATGGTTTGGTATGGAAAGTCTTAGTTTCAAGCTGATCGTAATTTCTGGAAAACCGAACTTTTCAAACTTCACCACGATATCCTGCAGAGAACAAAAAGTGTCCTTGATGGAGTGTAATTAATTTTAATACACTTATCTCAGTTTTCAATCTATTCAAATTTTTCGATGGTTATCATTCGTTTTTGCAGTATAATCACCGTAATTATCATCCCGCATCACGTTCAGTTGAGATATCCTCAATTTAAAAAAACTAACTATCAAGCAATCGTACCTACCTAAGAATTCAAAAATCGAGACCTTCAGAGAAGCGACTATCCCGTAATAAATGGCAAGTTTAAATTTGTTCAGGAACGTTTCAATCCGTCGATAACGTATCACTCTATGTGCACAACCAGACAACCAGGGAAGGCAAATCCAACTACCACGGTGTCTAAATTGCCGAGCTTTAACTCGACACGAATAAAAACACGCTGACATGCAAAACGAATCGCCCAATACATCACATGACAAAGCGACCTGTATCGATACGTCATCCGGTCCTGGAAAACCCTTGAGATTACATAGACAGCCCTGTAGTGAGATTCAAGAAGGGGTTGAAGTTTTAAATCATTTACTGAAAGTTTTTGACTTGAAGGAAATTTTTCTCGAAATAATAAAAAATTAATAGTTATTTCTGGTACTAGTGTGTTATGTTGAAAATAAGTCAAGCGAGAAAGATCGCATGTTAAAAGGTAAGACCTCGTTAATCCTTGGCTTGCACTAGTTTTGTAAGGGGACGACAGCTGGTTAACGGAAGAAACAATTTCAACAGACAACAAATAATTTTAATGCGTTTACAGTGCTGGATATTGTTTTTTTATGATTTGTGTCTGAAATATGCACCCTATC
Source organism: Chrysolina haemoptera (assembly GCA_958298965.1). NCBI lineage: Eukaryota > Metazoa > Arthropoda > Insecta > Coleoptera > Chrysomelidae > Chrysolina > Chrysolina haemoptera. Next base: position 1,036,926 of record OY282598.1, on the reverse strand, counting down.
AAAAAAAGGTCTTTTGAACAATAAAAATAGAAATAGGACTGGTGTATTCCGCAGTAGTAAATGACTTCAGAATCCTCCAGACCAAATTTGGTAATTGTAGGAAGAATTGCATTTTAAGCTATCTTAAGGACAGAAGACTTAACCCCTTTGGAAATTTTTTGCCCATGAATGAAAAATTGATTTGGTTTAAAACGTCTCCAGAGGAGGATTTTGACCTGCAGAACTCGACCATACAATCGGTTTCCGTATATTCCCGACATTTCTGGGGATTTTCAAGAATTTTTGTGAAATATCTCGGCGAGTGCGAGTACACAAATGCTTTTCTTCAGCGTGAGAACACAAATACTTTTCTTCAGCGAGAGTACACAAAGGCTTTTCTTCCAAATGCTTCTCTTCAGCGTGAGAACACAAATGCTTTTCTTCAGCGCGAGTACACAAAGGCTTTTCTTCAGCGTGAGTACGCAAAGGCCTTTCTTCTGCGTGAGTACACAAAGGCTTTTCTTCAGTGTGAGTACACAAAGGCTTTTCTTCAGCGCGAGTACACAAAGGATTTTTTTCAACGCGAGTACACAAAGGCTTTTCTTCAGCGCGAGTACACAATGGCTTTTCTTCAGCGCGAGTACACACAGGCTTTCCTTCAGTGTGAGTACACAAAGGCTTTTCTTCCAAATACTTCTCTTCAGCGTGAGAACACAAATGCTTTTCTTCAGCGCGAGTACACAAAGGCTTTTCTTCAGCGTGAGTACACAAAGGCTTTTTTCAGTGTGAGTACTCAAAGGGTTTTCTGCAGCGTGAGTACACAAAAGCTTTTCTTCAGTGTGAGTACACAAAGGCTTTTCTTCAGCGCGAATACACAAAGGCTTTTCTTCGGCGTGAGTACACAAAGGCTTTTCTTCAGCGCGAGTACACAAAGGCTTTTCTTCAGCGCGAGTACACAAAGGCTTTCCCTCAGTGTGAGTACACAAAGGCTTTTCTTCAGTGTGAGTTCACAAAGGCTTTTTTTCAGTGTGAGTACACAAAGACTTTTCGTCAGCTCGAGTACGCAAAGGCTTTTCTCCAGCGCGAGTACACGGATCCTTTTTTGCAGTGTGAGTACACAAAGACTTTTCGTCAGCTCGAGTACGCAAAGGCTTTTCTTCAGCGATAGTAGACGAAGACTTTTCTTCAGCACGAGTACACAAGGGCATTTCGTCAGCTCGAGTAACAAAGGTTTTTCTTCAATATGAGTACAGAAAGGCTTTTCTTTAGTGTGAGTAAACAAACACTGCACTGCACTGCACTATACTACACTCTACACTATACTTCACTGCACTCTACTGCACTCTACTGCACTGCACTGTACTGCACTGTACTGCACTGCACTACCCTACCCTACCCTACCGTACTCTACCGTATCCTACCGTATCCTACCCTACCCTACCCTACCCTACCCTACCCTACCCTACCCTACACTACACTACACTACACTACACTACACTACAATACACTACACTACACTACACTGCACTGCACTGCACTGCACTGCACTGCACTGCACTGCACTGCACTGCACTGCACTGCACTGCACTGCACTGCACTGCACTGCACTGCACTGCACTGCACTGCACTGCACTGCACTGCACTGCACTGCACTGCACTGCACTACACTACACTACACTACACTACACTACACTACACTACACTACACTACACTACACTACACTACACTACACTACACTACACTACACTACACTACACTACACTACACTACACTACACTACACTACACTACACTACACTACACTACACTACACTACACTACACTACACTACACTACACTACACTACACTACACTACACTACACTACACTACACTACACTACACTACACTACACTACACTACACTACACTACACTACACTACACTACACTACACTACACTGAACTACACCACACACCACAGCGGTCAGGAGAATCGATTTTGATATTTTCCTGCTCGCGGTGAGTATTCAACAAGAACCCCAAAAATTCGGAACAATCCTCTTGTTGTCCTAACGAGAATCTAGTGGACTTCAAAGACTCCAAAAATCGGTTGGTGAAAAAGATGATAAATTCTTACGGAACTGTAGCTGCATGAATAGGTGTTTTTTTTTAGCATAAGTAGGAATCATTCTCGTTCATTCTTCTCCGTCATGAATACCCACCTGCAGACGCGTTTCGCGGTTCTTGCCGCTCGTCAGTGACAGGGTAGGTCAGACAACACCACACTACACTACAACATAATACACCATACTACAATGTACGCCACTGCACTACAACACTACAACACATGTCTTTTCTTTCGAATAAACAATAAAGGATCACAAACAGACTGATTCTGTCTGAATTAATATCATTCAACATTTTTTCAAAAAGGTTCGATGCTGAGCGTAACATTGCTTTTAATTATATACAGCTTCCAACGAAATGATTAGTGAGCAAAGCATACAGGAGTTTTTAATTACCAAAAAGATTATGAATTTTCTCCTAACAAGCCGATAATGTGAATGGAATGGTGTTGGTTCTAGAATGGATCCTTGCGGTATACCAGCAAACGTAGAGTGTCAGGAAAAACTCATCATCTCTAGTGAGTTTTACTAATATTTCCAAACTGTCATACCACTTGAGCCGTCCGGAGCTCTTGCAATGGAAAATAATACAATTTTATCTTCTCAGGTTGACAACAAATCAGGCTGAAAAATTAAAAACGCCTTAAGAGGGCATGAGCGCGATCACATTTGGGACGCTTTTTAGAGTAACAGACTCAATTGATAACTGAAAAACGGTTAGTCTTATCGATTTCAAACAAGAACAGGCTTCTAGAGGATGTTTGGTTCTACGTACGTGCTGTGATGGAAATTCAATTTTCAATCCACTTTTCCACATAAAAAATCTCAAAAAGGCCCCAAAAATGCAGTTACTTTGAAGCAAGTTTTTGGGTGGATGAAAAAATAATTTCAAAAAAACATTACAGCACGTACATAAATCAACGTTTTGCCTTTCGTTTGATACCAAACTCATTTCGATTGGATAAAGATCGCCTCAAATTTCAATAAAAGAGAAATATCACTGCAGCTTCTTCGACTATCTATGAAAAGCATCGTGAGATGCTGCCGCAGATTAGGTACTAGAGTCAAACGTCCTCTAGAAGCCTGTCCTTGTTTGAAATCGATACGATGAACCGTTTTTGAGTTATCGACACTTGTACCTTAAAAAACGTCCCAAACGTGATCGTGCTCATGGCCTCTTAAAGCAAAACGTTTTTGAGAAATGAAGGCTGACCACACACTGATGAATCAAGAATGCAGTAGAGTAAAACATTCGCCTGAAAGCAAAACGGCTTTATGCAAAACGTTTTGCTGTACAACAGAACAGTGCAAATAGAGTCGGAGCTTCAACCTTTTGTCGACAACGAGGTTTCTAACAAATATATTTTGTTCCAGCGTTTCCTCACTGGTCCCAAACGCTTTCATTCGAAACATTTTGTAACAAGACAAAACAATTTGAAATACACGAATGTCACTTCATATAAACAACTTCTACCTAAATTAGTCAAAACCGTTTTGCGTTAAAACGTTTTTGTTTTCTTGGTGTGTATCGAAAGAACGCCAAGCCAGAAATGAACCGTGATTGAGTCGTCCTGAGTGCGAGCGGCGATGGGCCTTTTTCACACGGGGAAAGGTCATATCCCGGATATTGCAATCATGCACGTTAATAGCTAGGAAGATCTGTAGCTGGGGCTTCGACCGCCAACTCTGACAAATGGCTCTATCCGGCACCAGACGAACTACTGCTACACTATTACTCGACACCTAATATACGCGGACGGTCTCATAATTCCAGAGGAAATAATAGTAATTCGAACAAAAATTTGATTTTTCATGATAATCCAGTATGATTGGGTTTTGAGACGAGGATCGATTGTAGCACCACCAAAATTGGTATGCTAATAGTTGGAAGAGAGAAAGTTTGTGATTTATCGGAAAAACAACTCATCAAGGTGAAGAACAATTCAATTTTCCACAAAATTATTCCTTATTTAATGCGCTCGTTTTCACAGAAAACGTGATTGAACGCAGACATCTACTTTCAGGTTCACGCTTATCCACCGCTGAAAGTTCTGACGGAGACGAATATTTGATTAGTCATAACTCTGCTAAAAATGATCGGAGAAGAAAAAGGAAAAGTTCATATCGTTTCTGAAGACTCCCATCTTCTCATGCAAATATAATATGCGAGTATTTGAAAATCTAAAATGTATTTTGTCGCACTTCACGGAGATGTTTGCGGATGATCCGAAAATCATGATTTAGTAAATATGGAATTATTATACTGAAGCAGCAACCCATACCCTCTTTGGACTATATGCAATAATTTTAGAGTAGTGTCATAGGTCCCACTTATACATGCCAAAAAAAACTTTGTTTTACTCCAGTCTCATATTCAACTTACCCCCTAAAACCGGCATTCTCTTCAGTTCGCTTCGCTTATTCGTATCCTGCATATATGTTTAATAACACTATTGTGAAGTGCAAACCTCAAGCTTGAAATCACATACTTAATATTTTCTGTAGGATGTGTATGAGCGATTATTTTCAACATTTACTGAAAAAACTGCCGGGATTATGGGTGAGTTGAAAACTGAGACTGGAGTAAAACCCAGTTTTTTCTTTGGCATGTATAAGTGAGACTTGTCTCACTAGTCTAAAATCGTTGCATATGGTCCTAAGAGGGTACTGATTCCTGGTCCAGTATAATTATTCCATATCAACTAAAATATCCATGACTTTCGGATCCACCGTAAAATATCGTAGAAGGGTTGTGTGAAGTGGGACAAAACCCATTTTGGGTACACAGATACTCACATGTTATATTTGCATGAGGAAGTTGAAGTCTTCAGGAACGATATACACGTTTTTTCTCCTTCTACTATAATTTTTAGCAAATTTATGACGAATGAAATTTTCGGCCTTGTCGAAAATTGCAGTGGTGGGTTAACGCGAGCCTAAAATTTGATATCGGAATTCAATCAGGTTTTCTGAGGAAACGAACGCATTTTGTTAGGAATTACTGAGTATATTTCTTGTGGAGAATTGAATTATCTTTAGCCTTGTTACTTGATAAATCATCCTTTCCGAAATAACAGCAAAAAATTGTAATTTTTTTGAATAAATTTTTTTTGGGTTCCCTCATGATTTTTTCTGATAATACATGATGTCAAGAAGTCATGTGCCGAGTTTCAAAGTGCTACGATTCATTCTTCACGTGTGGCTTACATTTGTCTGTGGTTACTGTACTATGACATACTGCATTAAAAGTACGACTTTCAAAAAATACAATTGGGGCAATTTTAAAACATTCGATAGGAATTTTCTTATTTCACTTGAACCCAATCTCTGAAAGTGAAAGAGAAAATCGATTTCTGTAAACGCTGTCAGATGGAAATGTAGAGAAAAAGTGGAGTTATCCTGACATACATTCAATTTTACAGGCTTTCATTTAGTATCAGCTATCCCAGTGCCTGTAATAAAATATTGCATTTTGATTTTTGTTCGAAATTATGAATAAGGATATTCATAAAATCTATATCATATTCATAATTTCGAACAAAAATCACAGCCCATGACAGGTCTACGTCAAAAAATAACTTTCAAAGTGTCACCGCAGAAGAAATATTTCAATCAGTTTCCATTCTTGATGTGTATTGCTTCTGAAGAGCCTGCTTTTCAATTCTATCAATTTCACCGATGAGCTTGGCAAAGCGAAATAGATTTTCGTCGACCAGAATGTATTGGGGATTAAATGCGAGAGAAGCGAACCTTGCTTCAATGAAATGAACGATTTTTGTGTGATATTTTTTAATAACTTTCTCCCTATCTAGTTTATTCAATGAATTTTCAATTAAAACTAGAGAAAATTAAAAAAAACAACTACCTGATTGAAAATGCGAATTTTCACTTTCAGATTTTTTTCTTTTCAGTTAGAGTCTTTTCACAATATTTATCAGATGTAGTTCAATGTCCAGCGTGTCTTTAGCCGGAAAAGTAGTTGTTTTCTGTTACATATTACAAATAAATCACATTTTTCATTTTTCAATTTTCATGGAGAATGTTTCCCTTTTCAATAAGGAAAGTTAATCAATTAATACAATGAAGCCAAGTAGCTCAGTGGTTGGACTGAAGCGTTCAAAACCATTTACTGCTGGTCGGCTAGGTTCGAATCCTGGCGACTACAGATTTTTATCTAATGGCCCGAAAAAGTGCTAGGAATCGCACGTTAAAAGGTAAGACTTCGTTAATTCTTGGCCCGACTTTTGAGGGCTGCCGTTCGTAAGGAGACGACAGCTGGTTGACGGAAAAAACAATTCAAACAATTTAAAAAAAATCAATTCTGATGAACTGGAATGACGTTCAATTGAATTTGGAGTCAATTTAATTCCATTCACTGTGCCAATTGATTAAGAAAGAGTTTGGGTGTGATTTCACTTCCGCCAATTTTCCAAAATTTAAAGAATTCGATCCAGTTGCGTGTTGTTTCTCAGTTAAAGCTGCTGCGAATAGTTGATGACTCCTGATACAAAACTGACACAATTCATTCTGACACACTACCGACTAATAACCAAAACATCTGTGGAACACCACATAGAAATGACCAGAGATTAGCCTTATTGTCTTTCTCGTGCATGTTGCTTGTTGCGCCAAATACAACGAACGGAATTTCGTGTTGATGAATATGGAAATCAACCTATTTGCACCTCCATATGATGAAGTATGACGTGCATACAAGGGACAAAGTTAATGCAGAACCACACTGCATGGGATGGAAAACGAAATAATTGGGGTCGAGGTGAAACAATGTTTCATCATGCGGGTGAAATTTAAATATGTGCATGTTTATCTGAATTCATACAAAAAATTCAGGAGGAGAATCATCGTGGCAAATTATGGGGGGCCTGTCCTACAAAAAAAATCAGGTGAGCATCTTCACTATTATCACCCCGGACGGAAGTCAAATTGAGTTTTTAGTGTGATAAAGCACCAAAATAGGTTCAACGAATAACTTTGTTTTTATTCCAAGGTCATAATTTCGAGTAATTTTCTATCTGGTGATTGTCTTCCAGTTCGATTTCAGCTTTGCTAGCGTAGGGGTCTGTGGGGTAACGGGAGTATATTAAGCAGGTTCAGCAAGTGAGTACAGTAAGACAAGTATTTTTTTATATCTGTACTTCCTCGCGCTAAAGCTCTCGGGAGTTATCTAGATTACCAATGTTCATATGATCTTATTGAATTGTCAAAATACAAAGTACTTTCGATAGATTTATGAATAAAATGAAACTCGGTTATTTGTCATGGTCTTGTAATTACCTACTTTAATTATTCAGTAAATTTGTATTCGACAGGGCCCCTGGCGAGAAAGTTTTGGAGTAGTTTTGGTTTCTTCCATTTCATACGTTTTTTGGAGTGCTGAATCCAAATCTGAAGTTTGCTAACAAAATTTCTTGGCGGAACATTTAAAAAAAATGCAAAAAAGGTGAAAAATTTTTTTTTTTGTAGTTTTCGCTTATAACTCGAAAACTATAATTTCTTCGTGAATAGCTTTTACATTCAAAATGAAAGTACATAAAATTTCGTACAAATTCCACTGTTCAGGTTTTTTTCCGACAAATGAAATTTGGCGTATTTCTGCTGAGTCAGCAAACGCCCACTTTTTCATTGCAAAACTCTTATTGACTATTTAATGACATTTTTAGTGAATTTATCAAGGAATTATATTGTAATAAAACTAAAAGTACTTTTGTTCGACAACGGAATCAAAGTCTAGTTTGAGGTTATGTCGATGACTGCTAGTGACAGTGCGACAAGAAAAGAATGTTGAGAATCTCAAACAACGCAAAACGGTTCTGGACTATTCAGGGCGTTACTTGGTCCTTCTCGGACTAGTGTTTCGGCCTCTTCATTGCCTCTATAACCTGTGTATGCTGGTCAGGCTAGGGTCAGTCCGTTCTAACTGCCGAGCTCTTTTAGAGCTTCTATGCAGCCCCAAATGAGTATTGAGGAACCTTGCATTGAGTTGACTGCTTTCATTGCAGCTTAGTATCTGCTATCTGAGTATATGACAATGTTTTTTTCTGAAAACCCATGCCTTATTAGCTCTTATGCACAATAGTGTATTGCGACGATTTCCGCTTGAAATATCGTTGCTTGTTTGCCCAGGCTCAATGAGATTTTCATCTTCGGCTTGGTTCCGTTAATGCCGGCTTCTGAACCCTATTTGGTTTACAATACCTTCTTTGGCTAAAACCTTATAAATTCTGGAGCACGTGAATGCCTTCTGGCCTTACTAATTTATTTGTTGTACTGCGTGAGTTTAGACTTGTATGTGGTCCAATCTTGGTTGGACCCCACTTCCAAGGGTTTCTAGATGCTCATTCCACCAGACCATTTTGTTATGTTGAGCCTTTTTTTCTTAGGACAGCTTTCCTAGTAAGCTTTGACTATTGCCTTGCCCACTTCGACTACTGCCCTCTCAAGGCTCTTCCTGTCTCTTATTTCAGACAAGGGCCTCTCGAGAGAGTCACTGAGTGAGGCTGAGTATCTTTCCCAGTTGATCTTTCTGAGGTTTCTATATTTGACTGAAGTACGCAGTGGGGTAACTAGATCGTATAATATATGATATATAATAATATAATCATATAGTTAATTAATTCACAAAGTTCCTCCTCAAAATTAGTATTCATAGATACTCCAATCCTTATAAAAAAAAACTTTTATTTAACAAAATTATTCTCATCTTACTGTTATAAAGTAAAATTCTGACATCTCTGGTTCTTCGTTCACCACTATTGTAAGTACCCAATTACCACCAATGCGTCCACTATCTAATTCTCTGTAATTCTCTAGCAGCAGAGGAGACAAGCGTAATTGATAATGGGTCCTAAAGAATTTCTATTCAATCTCTTTGATATCAGCTTCATCTCTTGTAATTTATAAACACTACGTCCTGATGAATGGGAGACAACTATACCCGCTTCTGTATTATAGTCGACAAAGATGCACAAAGGTCTGAGTCAACATAATCAAGTCTGGGCAAGGTAACAGTGTCACAAAAAGCGGCATTCAATAAAATTAATCTCTTTTGATAGAAGAGCTGTTTTAATGGAGAAATTTCTTTGTTCGAGCTTTTATCTGGATTATCTTACCTTGTATGGTGATGTTTTTAATTATAATGGTAATAAAAGAAGATTCGGTTACTCATATCAACATTATGGAAAAACATAAGGGAGTAATCTCCGACCGCATGCAATTGGCCTTAAACACAATCAGTAGCTAGGGAGTAATCTCCGACCGCATGCAATTGGCCTTTAACACAATCAGTAGCTGGTGCGCAAAGGAAGGACTTAACGTCAATCCTAGCAAAACAGTGCTGATTCCATTCAACAAGAGGCGAAAATACGAACTTAAAGCCTTAACTTTGAATGAAACCCAACTAACATTTTCCAAAGAGGTGAAATATTTGGGAGTTATAATAGAGAGTATTTGGTTAGACATGGGGTCTGAAACCAAAAATGATTTATTGGTCATAACAAACGATCATCAAACCCATGGTCACCTACGCCTCACTGGTATGGTGGCCAAAATTTCAACAAATTCTGGCACAAGTCAAGCTGCAGAAAGTGCAGCGGCTAGCTTGTCTAGGGGCAATATTTACGTGGTCCACTGCAGCCTTAGAGGTGATGCTAAACCTTCCGCCATTGCACCTAGGTGGTATGAAAGAAGCAACAAGCAGTGCCTTCAGACTGAGCCAGACAAAAAACTCAAAAGCTGGAAATCTGATCGGACACTTGAAGATTTTGGAACATTTTGGAAGCCATGTCTAAGCGGACAGATTTCATGCCAGTTAGGTACGACTTCGAAATGCAGTTTGAAGTGGTCATAAACTGCCACCAAATATGCACAGAGAACGGACCTCAACTGTGAAGGGATGCATCAGTGTGGTACGCAGATGGATGTGGTTGGTGTGGCAATACAGGACCAAATTTCAGGCTCTCAAAACCCCTGGGTACCACCCCAACCATCTTTCAAGCAGAAGTACATGCTATAGAATTTTGTGTGCAGGAATGCCTTGAAAGAGGCACTCGAAGGGCAGAAATCTATAGACTATCAGATAGCCAAGCAGTACTGGAAGCTCTGAGGTCACACACCTGTGCGTCTAAGGTGACTTGGGACTGTAAAATCCCTGAGACAACTGTCAACAAACAATTAGGTCACCCTGATGTGGGTGCCAGGTCACAGAGGAATTAAAGGTAACGAAGAAGCAGATTGCCTTGCCAGAGAAGAGGCAAACACACAATTTCCCGGCCCAGAACCCTTTAGAACCCTCCAAAGCCCACTTGAAAGAGGAATTCTGACGCTGGGAAACCGATGAAATGAAATCTCACTGGAATAAAGTGCGAGGACAAAGACAAGCGAAAAGACTAGTGTGCCTATCGCTAAAGAAAGCTAATCTACAATCTACATATCAACATTGAAATGTTTATTTTGTACTCACGTAAAGATGTTAACGAACTGACCGAAAATATGGAGCCAATGCATGAAATTTCACCAAAATTATAAAAAATTGGTTGTCTGTTAAGTCGGTTTATGGACAATAATTTTACGTGATAACGTCATAAAATAAACACTGATGAAAAATTGCATACTTTTATGAATTGGGGTGAATTATACTCACTTAATTATTTTTTCTTTGTATAATATAAATGAGTTTTTCATTCTTAACCAGATGGGACATCATATTATTCCATGCTTGACTACAATCAGCACTTGCAGTAGTGTCCTAGATGAACATATTAAAAATAGATGTCAGATGAAATGATAAATTCTTGGGGAAAGTGGATATTTTCTGTGAAATATTTGCCACAAATTTTCCACTTTTTGAGATAGTCAAAATGATCGTTTTATTTATGAATTGAATAATTCACTAGTATATTTCAATTGGTATTTGTGTATGATAGTTTTCCCCGTACAAAATTGTCCAACATGGCGTACCTCAGAGATCGATTTTGGGGCCAATATCATCGCTTGTACCCAAAATACTCGAGAATCACTAACAAAATTCTGGATTACTTATCTGAAAGGCAACGGAACCGTCATTGAATTGAAAATGAAAATACTTTGGAAAAAATGTTCATTGGAATAGGACGGTATTGAAAAAATAATCCAATCACATTTTTTTATTTTTTAGTCTTCAGAATTAAAAGATTACATATTCCTTCCTCACTGAAAATAACAAGAAAACTGAGGCTCCTAGATTGAATGGTTAAAAGTCGTCCCCAGATCCAAATGAGTAGGTATTTTTGAAGTCTAAGAGCACTCATCCATTTTCGGTATTCTAAAGCTTTGTTGATAGTTGGAAGTCTGAGCCTTGGGAAAATGTTTGGCATGTCTCTAATGCGACAATAAAGCTCTTGGTACGAAACGGAAAACAATGCTTTTGAGAAGCACTTTTGTACCTCAGAAGGTTTTTTTTTTTGGAAGGAATCAAATTATTAAACTGAAAAAGAAACGAAGTTTTCCTATAGCAATTTTGAAAATTTCGAGAATCAATCCCATTATCAGAAATTTTCAAGGAATAAGGCCATTTTTAAGAAAGTCACCGATTAGTTTCGAGTGAGACATTGATGTCAAAATTGAATTTTATCAAAACCCTCGATTAAAAATATACCCATATCACACAGTTGTTTGTATTGCGAAACTTTAAATTGAAGCCTATAACTATTTTGTAAAACTTCATATTATTTGGCACGTGTCTGAGAATTATATGCCACTCGTGTGTTATGTTTCCTAAATCACTGGAGATTATAACCCACTAGTGTGTTATTTGATAGTTTATTTGTCTAAAATGACATTCATAATGTCAGGCATAACTGTCATGTGTTGGATAAAGTATATTTTTGTTTCTGATTCTGTTGATGTCTATCATTCCATATCGATCGCTAATGTGCCATCTCACAGGCACAGGAGTCTTCATTTCTCACGGTAAAAAGAAACGTTCAAAACCATCCTTGACCCACAATCTCATTAACGCCCTATACACCAATTATTAGAGAGTTCACGAATTCGTTGCCTTTTATAAAAACCTTCCTCCTCCGATACGGTCGTTAGCTCGCTAAGTAGGTATGTAATCGCTAGCGATACTAATAAAATGGTAATTGATGATGTTCCTATAGTGTACAACAATTGCATCTTGTAGTTGTTATAATCGATATATCAACCTTGTCTTAGAATTTAAAGACGTAGGGGGTTCTGCATTGAATGGATGAGGAACTTGAGCTACACGAGAGGTCAATGAACTAGTCTTTTGTTTGTATATACAGGGTGTGCTACAATGTTGAATGATATTCACACAATATGATGACATTGACGTAAGTACCAGTATAATGTCATGAAACAAGTGCACGAAACTGAACCTTCAAAGCACGAGCAACGAATTCAATATGCGAAGCGGAGTGCCCGTAATGGACATCTGATGGAAACATAGTTAAGAGTACCCTCAGCAGAGAAAGTGCAAAGAATAGCATGTCTTTGTTATAACAGGAGCAATGCGGTCGACTCCAACAGCAGCATTAGAGGTCATTCTGGACCTCACTCCTCTCCATATCATGGTGAGGAGAACTGCTTGGGAAGCAAACCTCAGGTTGGCTAGAGTCGGAGTCAAAGGGACAGCACACGGTGTAAAGGTCTCAACCCCCACCGACTGTGCACACCTTGCCGATCTCCCAACTGACGAAATTGCCAGGAAATTCAGTTTCGAGAAATTTCTTCGAACGAAACTAAACACCAAGCGAGAATGGAACATAGAATCCATTCGAGCACTGGGAAAGAATACCATAACATGGTACACGGACGGGTCCAAAACTCCCGAGGGAACTGGAGCAGGAGTCTTTGGGCCTCGCAGCAAATAGTCGGAACCCATGGGCCAGTTCCCCAGCATTTTTCAAGCAAAAATCGTGATCCTATCCGATAGTCAAGCAGCCATCAAAGCGTTGAGCTCTTCTAACATCAACTCGAAGATGGTTTGAGAATGCCTAGACAAACTTAATGATCTAGGCAGGAACAACAAGGTGACCCTTCTCTGGGTGCCGGGGCACGTGGAGTGGAGGGCAATGAACAAGCAGACATCCTGGCAAGGAAAGGCGCATCAACTCCATTGATCGGGCCAGAACCATTCTGCGGACTTGGAAAATCTTACTTCCGAGAAGAACTCAAAAAAACTGGAGAAGCACTGAGAGCAACATACTGGCTAAGACTTCTAGGGCTGAGACAGGCCAAAGATCTCCTCGGCAATTTCAACCGAGCAATATCGAAGACACTGATTCACCTCAGCAATCTTAGACAATCACAAGATTTCTCACGAGGGCATTGCAGACTCAAAGAACGCCTAAGGAAGCTAGCCTTAGAGAAAAACAGCACCTGCAGATTATGTGGGGAACATCCAGAAGCACTTCACTATATATTGATGGAGTGTTACGCTGTACATCATAAAAGATTGAATATAGTGGGATCATACCAGCTGACTGTGGGAGAAATACCACGAGAAGACCCCCTCAAAATCCTAAAATTCCTGAAGGAATTGAGGCTTGAAGGCCTGCTGTAAACAAGAACACTTTGTGATAGCAGAAGAAGATGGGGTACAATAGATCTAATCAGGTCGCAGCGCATCAATCACCATCCATACTTACCAATACCAATGGATCAGGATTGGTGGTGGGAAAAAAATCAAGTGCTCTGTTGGAAAATTCGAGCCATGTAGAGTTGTGTACATTGAATAATGACTGCAGCTGATGGATGGTTTTGCTGAATAAAGTCTAATTATTGTAATAAAAATTCAAATAGATCTCTATAGGATTAGGAGATGAGTAAAGGCAGCAGATGAATTGGATCTGTTTGGTATCAGCCAGCTTGAACCACATCACGTCAAAGTCTTTTGGTTGACATGACAGGTTGGTCTTAGAGTAAAGACAAACACCAGCCCCGCTGGCGCCGTGTGAGAGAGACACCCTTCAACTGACCATAATTTTTTATATGACTTGACAGCGTGTGGGGAAGCAGTGGATAGCTTGGAGCAATGGATCGTATGGTCGCGAGTTCAAACCGCAGTGGGAGTAAATGAAGATTTTTTTCTAATTTTTTTTCTCATTTGAATTTTTAACTCTGTTAAGTGTAGTTTTTATATTATTTTTTTCATGCACCTCTTCCTGAAATAGAGAAATATTTTACGTTTACCATGGGTTACTTATTTCTTATGAATTTTTTATTGTTTTTCTGTAACCCTTAGTTGGGCACAAAAATTGCCTTCGGCTAGCTACAAGATTTGGGAGGCAAGGGCGTAGGTCGACGTCACTCGATAATCCTCACAGGTCCGACTAGTGGCACTGAGAATAAGCTTTCTTTATTTATGATGTTAATGGGACGCCATCTACAGTATAAAATGAAATCAGAAAACTTATTCCCAGGCCGATCTCTGTAGAAAGACCTTTACTGCGCTGAAAGAAAGGTGTCCCCAACTCCAAATAAATGACACAGTAACATGTAACAATTTAATCCAGTGTTCAAGACTCAAACAAGTTATGGACCTGAGCAAAATAGTGGGTCCTCCAAGTCGAAATCAAAAGGATTCATATTAATATATAACTGTCTTACCTGGTCTGAATGCATTCAAACCTGACACAACTAATATAGGAATATCACGACTTGTTGGCTTCCTTGGACTTTGTCTGGTCCTAACTGGTTCCAAAATCACAGTCCTCACGGAGATCTCTAAAATCAGGTCTGCTTCTCTATATCTAACTAGACTCTAGAGGTCTATTTGATCGGTTTTACGATACCCAAAAGGCTTTACAACACCACAGCAGACTACTCCCTCCGATTGAATAATTCCATAGCAAGCTTTACAATACCATGACAGGCTTTATAATACTTTGATAGGCTGATCGATACTCCAATAGGCTTCACCATACCATAGCAGGCTTCTCAATTCTCCAATAAGCTTTACAATACCATGGCAGGCTTTACAGTACTTCAGTAGGTTTAACAGTACCATGTAGGCTTTATAATACCGTGTAGACCCAGTCAAAACTTAGGCACAAATCCAACATTATGGAATATGTCTCCCATAACGTGCTCTACACTTGACCCTCTTAATTTCCTGGCAGAGCTGTGGCAAAAAGAAAAGAAATTTGTAAGACATGCTTCCTTCTATAAAAAAATGCTCGTGAGGCGAGTCACCTACAAAAAGTTCAGTAAATTAAATACAGCAAAATATTCACCTCTCAATTACATGGTCTTAGCAGCAATAGGTAGGTTGTCAAAAGTAATTTACTTCAAAATTAAAAATCAAAAATCAACCTCCTGTGAGCATCAGCGTTACCAGGTCAGAAATGCACAAATGGTGTTTCAAGGAGTTCCGTCCTCTCCAAAAATTAATTTAATAAAAAACATATTTCCTTTCATTGTTGCCAACACTCTTTTCATTGGATCTTGCCACAGAACAGAACCGAGCAGTATAGTTTACTCATTACTACACCAAAGGTTCCGAACACTGCAGTGCAAGAACAGAACAGCAGTCCGTGATCTCATATGTAAATAAAGAGGCAAATAAATATATTTGTCTCTTTTCCCATGTAAGCCAAACTTTATGTCGAACCGATTCAAAGAAACGAGACTATTTTAACCAAACGAAATAGAGAAGAAGAACAGGTGACGTCTGAATGACTGTTAATCACCTATGTTCGTGTTGTTTTGAAAACAATCCTTGATAAACAAACAATCATAGTTTTAAATAAATCGACAGAGATATTCGTGAGCACCATGATCTGTGGAAATAAAAATGGTTATATATCATGTAGAATCGGATGGTATGTCAAAACCTACAACTTAACTCATACTTATAACCTTGATCATAATAGTCGGAACACAACACATGAAACTAGGTAAACAGAGTGTTCGACTCTTAACGAATACTTTACCCTGAAACTGATCAAGATAATAAATGAATATAAAGAATTAAGTCAATAACAGCTTTTGACAGTTATAGGTATCAGATATGTTATTTTGTGATGAAATGATGGAACTTCATGATTAAACGTACGTTTACAAAATGTGAACGTTACACACCCTCTTCCTCAAGAAAGGAAAATTTAACTTGTTGAATTTTTCTAAACAGTAAATTACATAACTTTAATAATTAACATTGGTCATCAGGATTCCCAATAAAATCCAATAAAACCCTATAAAACCCCAGTGAATTTATAGGAATATTCACCACACCTAAAAGAGCTATCAACTCAAAAGAATGAACAAAAATTTCTCGGAGGTACTCCAAAAGTCATTGAAGGCAGCTCAACCCACCGTAGCTTTAACGGTCTCTCACACCAATTGAACAAACCAGCAACAAACAGTTGGCCTCCTACAGACAAACAAATTTCAGTCTACTAACTGTAAATATCAAATTTGTGTTGAAGCCACCAACCCCGAAGGAGAAATGCTTCAACACCATTGTGGAATGTGGAACATGCCAACATTCCCATAAACTAAGAAATCGGAAAACGAACCTGTCGAAACAGAAACGAAGTCCCAAGGCCAATGGACTTCCAAGATACTAACAGTATCTGTAGCTGAAAGCTCCAAGCCATATCCCACAAAGACAATTTTCAATTTTCCCGAACCAATTCCATGTTCTGCACAGCACGAATGATTTCGAAGCCAATCAGGATTTCAAATAAATCTGGCATATTCGAAAGCTCCAAAACTGACACAAAGTCCAGAGAAAACTAAAATGTCTACTGGATAGTTGAGTGGACACTCAATATTGGAAATGACTACCCGCATAACCAACATTGATTCCTACTGGTATTATTTATGGAGGTACGTATAACTACCTATCGCTATTACTAAATCCTTTTATCAATAAACCAAAACTAAACCCATTAAGAATTTATTGGAATTCAACATCCAAGAACATTGATAAATTAATTCACTTTTCCTTACAGAAAATGAACAGGATCAAAAAAACCGAATAGCATCAAAATTGTAGAATGACACTCCATGAAAATAATTACAGCTTTGTTGCTGTCGTGAGACTTTGTGGATGCAACCCATTACCAGCTATTGTGGATGCCAAAATCTCACTAGTTGGAAACTGTGTCCATGTTTTAGTTGCTTTAGGCCTACGCCAGGGACAGCCAACTTCTGCCCCAAATAAAATAACAACTGTTCCAATTTGTTCAAGATGTAAGTATTCAAACAAGAAAATATATCTACTCAGACTTGCATGTCTTCCAATAACTAGAAACAGTATTCCAGCTTATTTAAATTACAGCTAAATTATTATTTTTTTGTTGTAGAAGCACTCGAGAAAACTTCTACATTTTAACTTTTCAAGTTAACACTATTTACAAGGTATACCTATACAATATTTACAATATTTCAATGAAATACCTATATTCATGAATATATACAAACCTCTTTAGATTATCCATAAAGAATAACTTTAAAGAATAATAAATATAAAGTACTTTATTTACACTTGTGAAGTTGATCAGACTACACAAACTTGAAGACTTTTTTTTTTTTTTTTTTTTTTTTTTTTTTTTTTTTTTTTTTTTTTTAAAAAAAAAAGACTCAAGATTTTTCCAGAGAAATTTCAAAATATAATTTTTCCATTCTCTATCATGAATTAATTCATGCCTGGAAGTAAATTCCAATATAATATCAAATTCAAATATTGAATTACTTTCTGTCCTATCGCATCCACAGACAGACAGACAGACAGACTTCCCACACTCAATAACATGTCAACTAGGTGACCATAAATACCATCAGTCAATTGCCAAGACTTTCAAAAACCTCAAATATCAAACCTATGTGAATCGTGTTCAAAATACAAAATTTCACCTATTTTGTCAAAATCGTTTTTCCTAGATTAAATTTTATTACAAAAACGTAATCTCAAAATTTCTAAGTTCGGTTCTAGGAACGATCAGAACAAAATAAAACAAATCAAGGTTGTAATGAGTAATCATGGGTTTTGACAAAAGACCAATATCTCCAACACTACAGTGTTACTCAAATGATTCCTGTAGCTATTCTGACAAATCAGAATTGGACCCAAAGTAAGGCTTTAACTTGGACACATGCCAAGTACCTGCTGGTGAGTCATCCATATTACCCAACTCATAAGCCACTTTCGATAAAACTTTCCTTACTTTACATAAGACATACTTGGGTGCTAATTTTGATGCAAATTCATTTGCAGCATCTGATAACACAAAATTTCGCTTCCAGACTTTTTCATTTTCTTTAAAAACATGTTCACGCTTCCTTAAATTGTAATAGTGAGTGTTCCTAACGTAGGACGCTGAGAGTTTCTCCTGAACCCTTTTATACAGGGGAATGAGTTTTCTCAACTCTTCAGAATAATTTCTCCTAGCTTCTGCGGTATTATTCAGCACAAAATCAACTGTATCTCCATAATAATCTCCAGAGACAGGGGCTATTCTGCCAAAATTAAGAAAATTTGGGCTGAAACCAGTTACCTCATGAGTGGCGGAGTTCAGTGCGTGCTGAATTCGCAAAATTTCCTTATCCCAGTGCTTGTGGGATTCTTTTATGAAACACCTTATGGAAGTTCCTATTGTACGATTAACCCTCTCTGTAGGGTTCACCTGAGGGTGGTACCTACAATTATACCAAACTTTAGAAATGTTGTACTGCTTGACAAACTCATTGAAAACTTTCCCAGTATGAGCTGAAGCATTATCTAACAATAATATCTGAGGAACTCCATAAGTTAAAAATACATCCTCAAGGAAAGCAGTGATTGTTTGAGCCGTCGCATTTCTTACTGGCTTCAAAACAACAAATTTTGAAAAATAATCTGAAGCTACTATAAGGAATTTATTACCTTTGGAACTTCTAGGGAAAGGCCCCATTACATCAGTACTAACCAACTGAAAGGGAAAACTAACTTTCTTCTCCTTACCCATCAATCCAAACCTTTGAGCATTCATCACCTTTTGACTACAGCATTCAGGACATTGTCGAACATATTTCAATATGTCCCCTCTCATTCGTGGCCAGTAATATAGCTCTGCCACTTTCTTTAAAGTTTTGAAATAACCCAAATGACTAGACGTAGGCAAATTATGAGAATCATAAATAACTTTCTGTCTCTGGTCAAATGGTACTAATAATTTCCATTCTGATATGTTACTTTTCAAAGCTATTTTTCTAGGGGTGTGCTTGAAAATATAATCATCTTTAACCATCCAATGAGAATATTTTTCAGGATTTTTAATAATTCTATTTTTCAATTTCAGGTACCAAGGTTCAAGGTTTTCCAAAGAGATTCCTAAAATATTTATCTCATCAGAAATGGGAGCTCTTGACAAAGCATCTGGAGCAACATGAAGTTTACCCTTTCTATGAATTATTTCAAAATCAAATGCAGAGAGTCTCATAGCCCATCGACTAAGACGACCAGAACTACCAGACATCTTTGAAAGGTATTTCAAACTTGCATGATCTGAAATTATTTTAAATCGAACTCCGTCTACATAGGGTCTGAACTTCTCTAATGAAAAAACTAGGGCAAGACACTCACGTTCCGTTGCTGAATAATTTCTTTCTGCTCGATTCAAACTCCTACTAGCATACGCTATGACTTTTTCTTCACCATTCTGGACTTGAGTAAGTAAACTTCCCAATCCTACCTCGCTGGCGTCCGCTTGTATGCAGAATTCAACTGAAAAGTCAGGAGCAGTAAGAATCGGTGTTGAAATTAATTTTTGTTTGATTTCTATGAAAGCTTTTTCTGCCTCGTCATTCCAAACAATTGATTGCCTTTTACCTTTACCTTTCAATAAATCGTTTAATGGACTAATAAGGGTACTGAAATGAGGAATAAAACGCCTGTACCAGGAACACATTCCGACAAAACGTTTTATCTGTGTCGTAGTCTCATGCTCTAGGGTAATCTACAATAGCTCTTATTTTATCTGGGGAAGTTCTCAAACCTCTATGATCTACTACAAAACCCAGATAAATTAATGACTCTCTGAAAAATTGACATTTTTTAAAATTGACAGTCAGATTAGCATCTGCTAATCGCCTGTAGACTTCTTCTAACAAAGCAATATGTTCTGAAAAAGTTGGAGTACATAAAACGATGTCATCTAAATAAACAAACACCTTAGGTTGTAACTCCGGACCTAAAATCCTATCCATCAACCTTTGTGTTATAGCGGCAGAGTTTGAGAGGCCAAAAGGAAGTCGCTTGTGGTGGAATAAACCACGTCCAGGAATTGAAAAAGCTGTTTTCTCCTTACTCTCATCATCTAGGGGTATTTGCCAAAATGCACTTCGAAGATCAATTGTCGATATAAATTTAGCATCGCTAAGCATATTCAGGATATCATCTACTAAAGGTAAAGGATAAGAATCCTTTTTAGTTATCTCGTTCAGGGCTCTACCATCAAAACAAAATCTGTATTCACCATTAGCCTTTTTTACCAATAATACTGGTGAGCTCCAAGGACTGAACGAAGCTTCAACGATACCTAATGCTAGCATTCTATCTAGTTCTTTATTAAGATGTTCCAGCATATATGGGGACATCCTATACTGTCTCTTTTTAAACGGACGATGCTCTCCTGTATCGATATGGGCCGTTATTTTATCAGTAAAGCCTAGCTGATCTTCAGAAGCGATTGATTTGAACAAGTCCATAACCCTATTCATTTCTAAAATTTGTGTACTAGAAAGATTGTTAAAAGTACTGACCCTTGTTTCTTTATTTTCAGGTGGAGTTGACAAAATGTTGATTTTCAATCCTAACTCGCTTTGGATTTGCCAAGAATTATCAGAAAAATCAATTGAGAGTTTAAAAATTTTGCAAAAGTCACTTCCCAGGATAAGTCCACATTGAAGCGAAGGAATAATTGACACAGTTATCAACTTGCAAAAACCTCCAAGGCATAATGGAATTTGACAAATGCCTGTTACAGTTTGAACTTTACCATCTGCAGTCCTAACAATATTTTTTTGACTTCTATCTACTTTGATTTTGTATTTCTTCAATAGATCCAAGGAATGCAACCCTAAACAAGTTAAATTAGCTCCACTGTCAAGTAAAGATATAATTTCTTCATTAAAAAGACTCACCACAATATAAGGTCTATTGTCAAACGGTTTAGAAATAAATAAAGGTGATACACTACCTAGTTCTGAATTTCTTTCTATTTGAACATTTTCAACGGTCAAATTTTTTGAATCATTTTTACAAGAATTTTTCGTTAGTTTTCTTTTCACACTTACTTGAGAATTATTATTTTTCCTAAAGCCTTTCTTAACACTACAGACCTGATGAAGGCTTAAATCACCAGTCTGATTCACTAGTTTTTTTTGTTACAAGAGGGGCAAGTAATTTTTGTAAAATCAGGTTTACCACATAAATAACAAAAGATCTTACGATTTTCTCTACATTGTTCCATTTTATGACCTAATTTTCTACACCTGTGGCATCTAATATTACTGGTTTTCGAAAATGTATTTACTTGTGATGTTGAAGGAAGGTTTGAATTAGAATCAGTTTTGTTATTGAACAATTTTTTCTTGTGAGTAATTTTGGAAGAAAAATTTTTATCTCCTGGTGCCTCAAGATAAGCTAGATCAGTCTCTAAACAATTGAGAGATTTGGGTGGTAAATATTTATTTTTGATCTGAGCTGCTTCATCGATTCTTTTACAAAAACTTATCAACTCAGAAGTATCGTCAATATTTTGCAAAACTAAGTGATCTACGTATTTGGGCAAAATATTTTTTCTAATTATTTTCAAACGCTCCTTTTCATCTAACTGTTTACTGAGCCTACTAAAAAGACTATGCATTATTGCCACAAAAATATCAATAGGTTCATCACGACCCTGAGTACGATTCTTGATTTCATCTAGAAGTTTCTCCTCATAATCTGTGGGCAAAAATGCATTTTCTAATTGACTCACTAAATCTTGCCAATTATTCACATTTTGTTTGACTGATCTATACCAAATTAAAGCTCTACCAGTAAATAAATCTGTACTTGAATTAAAAAGTTCTTGTTCAGGTACATTACGAGATTGAGAAAGTTCTTTAACTCTTTCCAAAAATGATTTTAAACTAGTAGTGCCATCATACTGAATACCCCATTTGTAAACTGGTACCGACTTTCCAACTCCTGAAGAAGAAAGAATTGAAGTATTTGGGTTTGCATCATTTACAACATTCATTGATAATTTTGCTTCAAGTTCAATGCAAGATGCCTTGGCATCATTTATGAAATCTGAATAAAAAATATTTGTCTCCTCTGGTTGTTCAGGGACTTTGAAACGTTTAACTCTTCCTGTCAGAGATGTCAATCGAGTTTCAATAATTTTAAACATAGGATCTGATGTTGGACCCCTAAAACTCAGAATCAATGATTCTAGATCAGAGAAAGTTTTGTCAATAAAACTCTTTTCACTTTTAACCTCAAAATCGTTATCTTCTAACCGAGCTAAAACTGTTTCCGTTGCAAGCAACCTAGTTAAAATAACCCTTTTTGATGTTAAAGTTTTTCTTACAGCTTTCACATCACGAATACGCAATTCATAATCTATTTCTTCTTCGGAAAGATATAATGGTTCCATTTTTATTTCAATATTCAAAATACCAATATATTCTCAAATAATGTGAATAACACAGTTTAAAATAAGTTCCACTAAAATTCCTTACACAAAATAAAATATCTCACACACAATAAAATACCTAACAATCAAATAACACTTGAACACTGTCAATAAATAAATTTCAAAGCTGTCATTGACCCAACAATAATCCAAAAATATTTTATTTGCCAATCCGGGAGACTTCCACAGGACAGCTGATACACATACATGAAATTTCCCAAGCCGTAGAACTCAGTTCCTAAAGACACACCATCCACAATTTATTCACAGCTAGAGAGATCTCTCCAGCACAGTATCAAACCTCTGGGGATTGTCGAACGAAAACGTAAGCCTCACGTTGGCACGCCATTTTATGTAACCCTTAGTTGGGCACAAAAATTGCCTTCGGCTAGCTACAAGATTTGGGAGGCAAGGGCGTAGGTCGACGTCACTCGATAATCCTCACAGGTCCGACTAGTGGCACTGAGAATAAGCTTTCTTTATTTATGATGTTAATGGGACGCCATCTACAGTATAAAATGAAATCAGAAAACTTATTCCCAGGCCGATCTCTGTAGAAAGACCTTTACTGCGCTGAAAGAAAGGTGTCCCCAACTCCAAATAAATGACACAGTAACATGTAACAATTTAATCCAGTGTTCAAGACTCAAACAAGTTATGGACCTGAGCAAAATAGTGGGTCCTCCAAGTCGAAATCAAAAGGATTCATATTAATATATAACTGTCTTACCTGGTCTGAATGCATTCAAACCTGACACAACTAATATAGGAATATCACGACTTGTTGGCTTCCTTGGACTTTGTCTGGTCCTAACTGGTTCCAAAATCACAGTCCTCACGGAGATCTCTAAAATCAGGTCTGCTTCTCTATATCTAACTAGACTCTAGAGGTCTATTTGATCGGTTTTACGATACCCAAAAGGCTTTACAACACCACAGCAGACTACTCCCTCCGATTGAATAATTCCATAGCAAGCTTTACAATACCATGACAGGCTTTATAATACTTTGATAGGCTGATCGATACTCCAATAGGCTTCACCATACCATAGCAGGCTTCTCAATTCTCCAATAAGCTTTACAATACCATGGCAGGCTTTACAGTACTTCAGTAGGTTTAACAGTACCATGTAGGCTTTATAATACCGTGTAGACCCAGTCAAAACTTAGGCACAAATCCAACATTATGGAATATGTCTCCCATAACGTGCTCTACACTTGACCCTCTTAATTTCCTGGCAGAGCTGTGGCAAAAAGAAAAGAAATTTGTAAGACATGCTTCCTTCTATAAAAAAATGCTCGTGAGGCGAGTCACCTACAAAAAGTTCAGTAAATTAAATACAGCAAAATATTCACCTCTCAATTACATGGTCTTAGCAGCAATAGGTAGGTTGTCAAAAGTAATTTACTTCAAAATTAAAAATCAAAAATCAACCTCCTGTGAGCATCAGCGTTACCAGGTCAGAAATGCACAAATGGTGTTTCAAGGAGTTCCGTCCTCTCCAAAAATTAATTTAATAAAAAACATATTTCCTTTCATTGTTGCCAACACTCTTTTCATTGGATCTTGCCACAGAACAGAACCGAGCAGTATAGTTTACTCATTACTACACCAAAGGTTCCGAACACTGCAGTGCAAGAACAGAACAGCAGTCCGTGATCTCATATGTAAATAAAGAGGCAAATAAATATATTTGTCTCTTTTCCCATGTAAGCCAAACTTTATGTCGAACCGATTCAAAGAAACGAGACTATTTTAACCAAACGAAATAGAGAAGAAGAACAGGTGACGTCTGAATGACTGTTAATCACCTATGTTCGTGTTGTTTTGAAAACAATCCTTGATAAACAAACAATCATAGTTTTAAATAAATCGACAGAGATATTCGTGAGCACCATGATCTGTGGAAATAAAAATGGTTATATATCATGTAGAATCGGATGGTATGTCAAAACCTACAACTTAACTCATACTTATAACCTTGATCATAATAGTCGGAACACAACACATGAAACTAGGTAAACAGAGTGTTCGACTCTTAACGAATACTTTACCCTGAAACTGATCAAGATAATAAATGAATATAAAGAATTAAGTCAATAACAGCTTTTGACAGTTATAGGTATCAGATATGTTATTTTGTGATGAAATGATGGAACTTCATGATTAAACGTACGTTTACAAAATGTGAACGTTACATTTCATTTCATTCAATTAAAATTTTTGATCGTGCATCTTTCAATTAATCCAATTAATCAACCAGAACAACGGTCAAACTATAGCCCCGTTTCGGTAAAATCGCGTACCTTCTCAAGAGTCCCTTTCCGTGGAAGGCTTTCACTCTACAAGTAGAAACGTGAGATATCAACAACTATATTTCAACGGACTGCCAGAGCATGGATTTTCCAAATATAGCCAATCGAATTCATTAGAGATACGCTCCGGAGGAATGTCTCAATAACATGTTCCTTCCAAATCGACCATTAAGAGATAAACGCCGCTTGCGCTTGATAATTAATTAAAGTATCAATTTACGGGGAGCGGAGGTGGAGGTGGGATCGAGACTTTGTCTTCGTCATACAGTGTAGCACTGGAATACGAGTTGGAGGATATTTTAGTCAAGATAGGTAATATGGAAGTGATTCAAGAAATAATTCCCATGGCATTGAGTTATTTCATTAGATGAAATACCTACCATTATTATTAATGCAGGTATCCATCCTACTCATACATTCAAATTTCAATTTCGAGTTAGTTAAATATTGCATACAGTTGAATTTCAATTATTAATCAGGTAAGTATTCCATCCATCTATCCATTTCTACGATGAGCGTAACACTCTACATAGTTGTTTGGTCATTGAAGATGGTGACAGCAAACCCAAAATATCAACTTCGCTAGATCTGACTATCGTTTCCAACATGCATCTTATAATAGGCGAGGACACGAAAAAATATTTGTGCTCCAAATGTGTTGTAAAATACATAATGCATATACAGGGTGGGTCACGGTCGATGGTACCTTGGACGTTTACGGAAAACGGGACATAGGATCATTCCGAAAATTTGGATTCTCAAGTAGTTGCTCTTTGTCTATCGATCTAAAATATTTTCAGCAATGCAGCGTTGCCGCTTATACCAGAAAGTAGCAGCATCTTTGTTATTTTGAATGGGTCACCTTGTATATTACCACATTTTTGAACTTGTCATTCCTTTCTGATTATTTCTGCCCCATACTCTCCTATACCTATCTCTAACGGTTTTTGAGATATTGGTTATTTTCCATATTTTTTATCCAAAACATAGCTCGAATTGAATGTTTATTTCTGAGGTATTTGGATTCTTAGGAAGTTGCAATTTTGTGTTTAGTTCATCAAGATCATGTACATTGATTCTGTATAGAGAAGTTCCAAGTTTGATAGCACATTGGTGGAATATTATTCAATCCATATTCTAAAAACTATATTCACCCTATATTGATTGAGATTGTTACGAAAACCTTACGCCAATATTTGAAAGACAATATTGATACAGTAATATTACAAAATACATTTATCATTAGGATTGAAATTTGAATATTTTCCGAATATTCAATAAAAAATATTGAAATGAATCATGATTAAACTTGGATAAGAAACCGCTAGGCGGCCCCACATATTGAACAACAGCTGAATCATAGTAACATATATTAAATAAGGCTTCTCACAATGCGTTTCCAAGTCAATCTACTCAGTGGTAAATTGAAGTAGAAACGAAATTGTAGAATTTTTAAATTATTCTACATTTTCTGGAAATATTTTATCAATGTTCCCAAGGCAACATATTCATTTTGAATATTTTACCAATATATGCAAATGATATTGTACCAATATCCCTAAATATTTTGAGGCCAATATTGATTCCTCATTATTTCACTAATATTATTTGTAAAACGTCCAAGTAATATTGTGCCAATATCCCGAAATAATTATAATTTTATATCGCCAATATTACTTTATAATATTTCGCCAATATTTTACCAATGTAAGTGTGCTACAGCGATATTGTACTAATATCACCTAACATGTTGAGGCCAATATTGCTTCGAGAATATTAGACCAATATTATTTTTTAAATATTGAACCAATATCGTCGAATGTTCACATTTTTTTTCTCGCCAATATTACTATTTGAATATTTTGCCAATATTTTCACAATATTGTACCAATATTATCCCAATATTGTCCCAATATGGGTGTGATTGGGTCGCACCCTTGTCCAGGCGAGCCTCCAAGATAAATTCAGCCCCCTTAACTCTTAACCTCTTAATTGACATGCGACAGTTATTTCTATCACAAACTACAACTGTTACTAAGATATGTTGTTGTTGTTGTATTATGTAGTAATCCTGAAAAAATGAACAATGATACTTTACTTTAATATTTCTGTCGAAGCGGCTCCTTTTGGAAGAAAATAAAAGAGCGATATAATATATCTCTCCATACCGCAATTCGTTCTGAAAATGCAGGAAAACCAAAAATAAAGCCAAGTCTTTCAACATGTAGATGAAGAAGTGTGTCTTTGAATGAATTTATCACCGATACGTTCAATGTCTCTAATACATTTTCTACCCGTTGGAATGGAAAACTGTTCATCGCTATAAAATATAACTGATATAGTTGTCTGGCGGAAGACACAATCTTCAAAACAACTTCCAGTAGGATTTATAGTTCAATATCCACATATTGGTTCTTTTATCTCCGAGTTGCTAAGGGTTGGTATTAAAATAGACATTTCCTTCAGTGTAACCTCATTTATCATTCAGGATGAACATTTCCATATATCATATTTTCATTTCCCTACAGAGTGGGTCCATTTACGTTTACGTATTATATTCGTCGATATTTCTTCCTAAAATTCAGCAGGAGTAACATTATTAAAAATTATAATTTCAACCATAATTTTGAAAGACTTCGTGTCGGAAAGAAATGCACCAAAGTGGATATTCTAGAGGCAAAATAGTTAAACCACAATAAAAATCTTTATTGAAAATAATGTTGAGAAAAAAATTCCAACAGATACAGAAATATATTTGAAGAACCCTAAAAGAACCAGTTTACCTCATAAGGTAAACTGGAGTAGGTACAGGGAATGCTTATTGATAAAAGGAGAAAAAGAAATGAAGCATTTGCTGTTTTTTTTTTCGTCTTCAGCTAAAAATGTTGTAATCCCGTTTTTTAATAGGACTTGTTTCAATAACTACACTTTGATAAGTATTGATGATACACTTTTGTCCCTGTGGGCGGATCATATCCGCCTTCCTGCTTGTCAAATTGTCCCCCCTCTCACTCCATCTGATCACCTATCTTCACATTATTCGTGAACCCAAAAATGGCATTTGCTAGGAGGACTAATTGCCAATACAGTTCATACAGAATTCAGACGAAAGCTTCAAGCAAAACTTCATAGATGTCGATACCAATATTGATATGCATTGATTTGGTATCAATAGTAATGAACTTTATAGACTGAAATTAACTAGCCGATTCTATCAACCTAAAAACTATAGAATTTATAGATTGTATATTTGATTAGTTACAATTTCTCAACTGAAAATCATGATAAAATGCTATGTTTCAAATAATGAAAATGGATCGACAGGCATGCTCACATGAAAAATATTTTAATATTTTTCATGATGAAGTAAAAAAATGCTATGTTTATAATTTTCCTCCCTTACAAAAATACCAAATGATTGATTTATTCATGTTAACAACAAAAACATATTTTCATATTTGGGTACATATATTTAGATGAAAATATGAACTGGAATACACCACTTGATCTGAAGGATAGGATTGTAAGATGGCGCTCAGCTGCCATTTTGAAACTTTTAGCTGGAATTTTCTCATGAAAAAGTAGGCTCTCATCTCCTATTTGAGCCTTCCAAATTTCGTTGCGATATACCAGGTGGTTCAAAAATTAGTAAAGGGGGGAACGGACTTTAGACTAGCAAAAATTGGGAATATATTGATAAATTCAAGATAACACTGAAAACACATAAAGGAGAATTCTAATCTCACCATGTTAGCGTATATTTTGTGAAATCTTTATCGGTTTGTCTCAGTTGCTTGTTTTTCTGATGATATATTTTACGTTTTTTGTGAAGTGATCTTTCTATTTTTTTTTTACTAGTTCTATATAATGTGATGATCCTAAAGGTTACAAAAAATTAAAATTATTATTCATGGAAATTCTTACCACTTTTTTTGTGATTATAGCTGAAAACAATGTACACAAAAGCGTTTTCAATTTGACTCGTTTAGCGTTTTCAATGAATATTCCGAATATTCCAACGCATACTTTGGATGATAAAAACCAATTTCACGTTTATGATGAAGTCGTTATGAAACTGAAATTGACTATCATAACAAAGGCTTTTATGGTCCACACTGGATATCTCAGGTACTTCATTTGAATCCCTATAGAGTCTTTATTTCCTCGGCATTGTAATAAATACTCTTTATGACAGGATCAAGTTAGGATGAGAGAAAATAGACTCAAGCGGAAACATGTTCATTCAGACATCTTCATTTCATAATATTCTGAAACAGAGTTTGGCATTATGAAGTTGGTTCTGAATCAAACTGCTGATTTTCAACTTTGACCCTCCTAACTTTAATAACAGAAAAACATACAATCGTCTCTCAAATCTTTCTAAAACAAGTATGCGGGAAGAAAACGCCTCTTTACGATATTTTTCTTCACATTTTCAACGCAAAGAGACTATTCGTTTTTTTCAGAAAACATATTGATTAACAAAAATTAGAAGACGTCATTTGGAATAAATATAATTTTATAAGATCTTAAGGCTCTGTGTTTTGAAGAACACTCAGTCAATTATTTCCGAAGTTTTGCCGCCCTTTGAAAGAAATTTTCACTTATAATATCACAAGAGATTAAATTATTCCTGAAAATAATTTAAGCTCTTGTGTGGTATTCGGTAAGAAAATTTCACACCATAATTTTGAAAAAAATTATTAATCCAATCTGACATTTTAAATTAATTTCACTGCTTGTCAAGTCCACCATTTTTCGTTAAATAAAAAATATTACCAACTTTAGTTACACCAAATGCTAAAACTCAGATGCGTATTAGATCAGTTTCATAATTTCAGGCCACTAAAGGTGGTAGAAATGTATTTAAGTTGAAGTAATCCATAAACTAATGTAAAAAATATAATATTAACATGGTTTGTTGCAGTAGGTTGCCGTGATATAGGCGGCCATGCTTCTGACATATGAGGTTTATATTGTAAGTTACATTGAGTTACTGTATAGTACATCAGCAAACAAAAATATTCTTATGTAAAACATTTCTTGTAAGCATTTGCGTTAAACAATTTGAGACAAATGAAATGCTTTGAAAAGTACAATTTATGTAAATACTGCAAAGAGTTGAGTCAAGTGCAAATATGTCATCCAAAATTAATATATTAATATATTAATATAACGAATTTAATGGAAGATTGCGACCAAGAAGCGTTAGAGTCGAATGGTTTGTTAACGAAAATCGAAGAAAGTCTGCTGCAGATGTCAAGTGAATATTGCCTTTTGCGTAAAAGAGATTTGAACAAAATTGTTTCAAAATACCACATACATGTCTTAAAACACAGACATCTAATTAATTGGTCACCTTCCCATTCACCATTAAGAAGAGAGAATGGGTTAGAATTCAAGCAACATTTAAATCTTACTATGTTTGTAGATCCTACGTTTTTTTAAATATAAATTGTTGATGCATAATAATTAAACAAATTTGTGTTTTCTGTTTAATGAAACTTTATAGCGAATAATAAATAATAATGTTAATTCTTATAGAAATTTTGCATTTTTGACAGGTATATTTACAATGTTTAATGGTTATAGATCATATGTTTACCTTTTCAACTGTCAAAAAATTTCCACTTAAATATCCTGGTGCCACGAAAAAATTTTCGGAAATTTTTTTAGTTGCCATGGTAACTAGTCAAAATTAAGGCATTTTAATGGGTAAAAAGTAGAGGTGTGAAATTTTCCATAATGATTACTTCAGCTGCTGGATAGTTCTGCTAAATGAAGTCTAATTTGAGTGATGAATACTCAAAGAGGTCGCAATATGATGGTTTATTAAGAGATAAATAAAATAAGCAGATGAATTTGGTCACATCAGGATTATAGGATGTTTCAAAATGATCACTGACAAATTCAAAAAACATATACTGATAACAATACACAGTCACTTCATGACCCACAATCATACAAAGTAATAATCCAAACTATCTCTTCGAATTTAAGTATTCTAGAAAATGTCTATTTTCTCTATAACTTCAAATTGCAATATGAATTACGTAACGGTCTCTCAATTGGACTAAAATTACATTCAGAATACTCACTAACTCTCTGGATTTCAAAAAGAATACGAGAAATACTTCAACAAGAAATACTACAAGAAACTTTCTTCTCTCATACAAAAAATAAATCCGGCAACGAAAACGAACACACTGCTGTGTACGTTCCCAGCCAAAATCACATAACTTATAATGAAAAGAAAAACGTTCATCCCTATTCACCGAATCTCCCCCAAAACATCTCGACGATAAACTATTTTCGCCTCGATTCAATCCCGTCCGAAAAAAAACTAATATCACTTCCTATCCGGGCGAGAGCTGTTGCCCAACAATCACTCGACAACTTCCACCCTTCAGACAACAATATATCGTTAGGCAATAATTTTTATCCGATTGCATGCCTTGTAAACGAACTTAATAGAAAATTGATGATCAATTTCCTGCAGGCCATAAATCAATATCGTAAGTCTTACATGAACCATCACTTAACTTTAATAAACTTCCGAGAACGTATCTGGCTACGGACGATTCGGACTACGGATTGCATGACAATAGAAATTACGAGGAGGAATGATGGTCATCGTTTTCAGGGAAATAGTACAGCTCCAAGAGAAAAAAATCACTAAAACTGTAAAAAAAATTGAAACTCTTTGAAATTTGGCATGGAAGTAGTATTTTAGACAAGAAAGAGATAACTGATGAGTTCCCCCGCCTCAGCGGTCGATGGGCCTGGAAAACGCGATCTGAAATGATTTTCCGCGCTTTTCCGGCTTTATCTCGGAATATTCGATGATTTCGAGAAAATTTCAAGAGAGCAAAATTGAAGCCCATTAAAATTTCCCCAAAAAAGGCCTCTTGAAGTTTTTTGAGAAAATGAACAGGTTCGCCGAAAATTGCGATGAAATGCAGAGTCACAGATCATTACTCGAACCCCCGGAATTTCCAACTCCGAGGAACGTTTTTGATATTCTCAATATCAAACTTAATCGCTGAATATTCCGAGAATTTGAATATTATTTCGTTCGAATGTGTCTCGTTCTAGTGGCAAAATGCGAAAAATGTAAAAGGTGCGCTAGGATCTGGCATTCTAGCCCATAAAACCACCTATAATACCTACAAGCAAACTATAAGGCCAGCAAACAATAACATCATCTTGTAGGAAATTTTCTTAGCTTTCTTTCTATATAAATATGTATTTAACGAATGTGTCTCGTTCTAGTTGCAAAATGCGAAAAATCTAAAAGGTGCGCTAGGATCCGGCATCCTAGCACATAAAATCACCTATAACACCTACAAGCGAACTATAAGGCCAGAAAACAATAACATCCTCTTGTAGGAAATTTTCTTAGCTTTCTGTCTATATAGAAATGTATTCAACGAATGTGTCTCGTTCTAGTTGCAAAATGCGAAAAATGTAAAAGGTGCGCTAGGATCTGGCTTCCTAGCCCATAAAACCACCTATAACACCTACAAGCAAACTATTAGGCCAGCAAGCAATAACATCATCTTGTAGGAAATTTTCTTAGCTTTCTGTCTATCTAGATATGTATTTAACGAATGTGTCTCGTTCTAGTTGCAAAATGCGAAAAATGTAAAAGGTGCGCTAGGATCCGGCATCCTAGCACATAAAATCACCTATAACACCTACAAGCGAACTATAAGGCCAGAAAACAATAACATCCTCTTGTAGGAAATTTTCTTAGCTTTCTGTCTATATAGAAATGTATTCAACGAATGTGTCTCGTTCTAGTTGCAAAATGCGAAAAATGTAAAAGGTGCGCTAGGATCTGGCTTCCTAGCCCATAAAACCACCTATAACACCTACAAGCAAACTATTAGGCCAGCAAGCAATAACATCATCTTGTAGGAAATTTTCTTAGCTTTCTGTCTATCTAGATATGTATTTAACGAATGTGTCTCGTTCTAGTTGCAAAATGCGAAAAATGTAGAAGGTGCGCTAGGATCCGGCATTCTATTCCATAAAACCACCTATAACACCTACAAGCGAACTACTAGGCCAGCAAACAATAACATCCTCTTGTAGGAAATTTTTTTAGCTTTCTGTCTATCAATTCTGAATAAAAAACATACATTACCTATGTACATCAGAAACGTTGACGAGTTCCAGATCATTGAGTTCTTCGAAAGAGAATTTCATGCAATGCCTTCTACGAGTTGAAATCACACTGTACCTTCCCTGACCGTGACTTGTGAGCCAGAAGAGGTTCAGCTGAAGCGGTGAATCGACCGCAAGTCTAATATTTACAGAAGCAGTCACAATGCACGTAACTGAAATACCAGTATTTACCTGGTTCTTTTTGTGGATTTTATTACGACATTGGTATTCATGCAAGACAAATATTTGACTGAACATTTTGTGTCCATTGAAATCGCGCTTCTAATATGCATGAAGTCTGGAGTTCAGAGTTCGAGTGATACGAGAAAACGCAGCATGAATACATGTCTCGAGAATTTTCTATTACTTTCTGGAAAGTGCTTCTAGGAATAATCGTATAATAGATATTTCCTAGTTTTATGAATATTGTATTTTGGTGGAAAATGAAGAGTATGTTGTACAGGGTTATTCAGTATAAACTACCGACCCCTTATTATCATCGTTATTATTGCCTATAGTAAAAAAGTTTAATATAAAAGATTTGTGGATATGACTGAATTTTGATAAAATCAAAAATATAGTTGTGTGCAGATTTCAGGAAATAAGTACTGTTTTTCAGGAATATCCTGTTTAATATTGAATTTTTGGAGCCTAGTTACTTTGGCAATAAAGTTCAGCAATAATTTTTTTTTATTTATTTTTTTAGGAAAGAAGTTTATCACAGAATTGGGCAAAATAAGTATTTTTTTGGATTCTAGAACTGGTAATAATTTTTCACGTTTCCAGGATCGGTATGGCCCAGACTATAATTCATAACTTCCTCATTATGAATTATGCTAATTTCATATTTCAGTATAACAATCAAAATCAGTTGAGAGAAGAAACCACATATTCGTAATAATTTTTCCGAGCGTCCAGGGCCGGCTTCACACCAGCAATAAATCTTAACTTCCTTATTAGAAACTCTGCCAGTTTCATATTTGAGAGTAACAATCAGAATCGGTTGAGAAAAGAATCCATATGTTCAGAATAATTTTTCCTGGCGTCCAGGGCCGGCTTCACTCCAGCAATAAATCTTAACTTCCTTATTAGGAAATCTGCCAGTTTTATATTTCGGGGTAACAATCAGGATCGGTTGAGAAAAGAATTCACATGTTCAGAATGATTTTTCCGAGCGTCCAGGGCCGGCTTCATTCCAGAAATAAATTTTAACTTCCTTATTAGGAAATCTGCCAGTTTCATATTTCGGGGTAACAATCAGGATCGGTTGAGAAAAGAATTCACATGTTTAGAATAATTTTTCCGGGCGTCCAGGACCGGCTTCATTCCAGCAATAAATCTTAACTTCCTTAAACGGGCAACAAAAAAAGATTGCTAACAAATAAAGGAATCAAAAATAAAAACTGTTAAAGTTGATTTCTTATAGTCTTTTAGAGAACTTTTCGAAAGCCGATGCATAATGTTCTACCCGTTCAAGTATATTTGAATAATGGATTCTCAATATGGATAAGAATTTATCTTATACAGGGTGTTTCCGAAATTGGAGCGATTATTAAACTGGGTTGTTATATGGAACATTTGTTGTTAAATGGCAAGAATTTTTGTTTTTGAAAGAATCAAAATCGCTTTTGGTCACCTTTGTTTGGGAGGCACTGATTTGATTCTCTGGGCCACAGCCACAGACTAGTGATAACAAAAAAGTCTTGATAACTTTAAAATTCAATATCTCCCAAAATATAAAAAACAGAAATTTATTCTTTCGTTTCGTTTTGTTTTGTTATTTTCTACTTTCCACTTCATTTATCGCTGCAATTTTGGAAACATATTATTTGAATTAAATGGCCACTTACTAGTCCTGACTTGACCTCTATGTCAACTTTCCTCACCCCCCATTTTTTTTCTATTTGTCAATAATAACGATTATAGGGGTTAGGTGATTCCTAGTAATTATTAACCCAGTGTCTTTTTGGGTAGCTTTATGATATCAAAAATATTAAATGATACAATGTCATTTTCTTCCAAGAAATCCACTGAAATCTTTTGAATTTTGATCTACATGCCTAAATCAAAGGAAGGTCAGTGGAAACAACAACTACGCAGTTCACAGAAACAATTATTTGTTCATCAAAAGAAAAAAAAATCCAACACTTGAGAATATTTTTAGATACATCCACATGAATGTCTAAATGATAAATATTATTGACCAAACTCGAAAGATATGAAATTCGGGGAAATGATTAGATTGGATTGAATCATAATTATCAAGAATATTGAAAATATCGAAGCAGAAACAAACAAAACTGATGCAATAATATATGATATAGTTGAACACGATTGGAATTTCACAGAGTTTATTATACTTCCGACGTGTTTCGCTACACAGCAGCTTTCACAATCGATTAGTACACTGACTTATTTTTTGTTGGTACCTATTTGAATAATTTTTAATCAGTTGAGGTAGTTACTACTCACATACCTATAATAACATGCCCTCTGCCAAAATGCGTGATGATTTTCTAACGTATGCTCTCTAGGGTTTAGGTAGTTATGAATGTAATAATCAATTAGCAATCAAAATAAGCCATATTCCGTGAAACAAACGTATTTGAGGGCATAAATTGTTCAGCTTTTTCAGTTTTTTGACGCAGCTCCACTTAAGCCAGTACTATGTCTCGAAATGCTAGCTCTAAGAGTATATCTGTTTGTTCTTGCGTCCTTTTCCATTTCATTGATACACTTGTTCACCTCAGGTTTCACTACGTCAATCTGTTCTCTATCAAAGATAGTGAACAAGTCGTTTACATGACTTACATGCCTCGTCTGATAATCTTCACAGCTAGTACCATAATGATTGGTTATGATCCGAATTTCGTTAAAAATTGTATGCACTAGCGGGCGGTAAAGTACGCTTTACCGCTCGGTTCAGTGAGCGTAAAGTGGCACTTTACCGACCGCGGGCGCATTATGACCCGCTGGCCCTGAAGTAGACAAAATTCTCAAATTGTTTATATTCACACATCATTTCATGCAAGACCTAACAATAGAGAAATACTCTTCCTGAAATTTCTCCATAAACGAGATACATAATATATTTCAATGTATCTCATTACAGAACTAGTGCGGTAATATATTAAAAAAAGCACTAGTGCGGTAATAAACGTCATTATGACATTCAAAAAAGTGTCAAATCATAATCATTACTTGACAGTTGTAGATAATAGTAATTTTCCTAACAAGTGCGGAAAGACACTTTCCGCATGAGTTAGGAACAATACTTTTTCTACAAGCGTAGGAAACAAATTCATTTTTTCAATTATTTATTCATGCAAATGGAAACAACTAACAAGAGTAACATTTTCTATCCACTAATTATTCCTAATATTTATTGTAAATGTACAATTTGATGCATTATGTAAATTTATAGCGGAAGCCAGCATATTTTTTGAAGATGGCTGATTTCCTGAAGAAGAAGGTAACTCGGGCAATACATTATCGAAAGAAATCGAATGTGCAGGCACAGGCATCAAATCGTCACCGATCGATATAGACGTGGATGGTTCTAAAATGCACCCGGAAGACGATGTAGTGTTCAAATTGAGAATTTTGTTGGACATTTCTTTTTTTCGATTGGTGGAGTCTTCTAAATACCCCTCTGCAACTGAAGTCGATTTCCATCCTCCTAGGCGTTTGATATTAGTTATACCCACACCACAGTCAGCAAGTAAAGTGGCTGAGGAACGCCTGAAGCTGTGACCAGTGTAAAGCTCTGGATTTTGAAGGCGCAGATATACTGCTATTTCGGAGGGTTCCTATGGTATTGATTCCTACACATTGCACAGTACATTTTCCACTTTTGTAATACGAGAATAAACGACGGTGAGGAGTCTCTTTTGGACGTAAATGTACATAATTTCTGTATACGTTCAAAAAATAACCATCATTTGCTTCTTCAGATGTCACGAAGGATCTAGAGGAATGATTTTTGGTATACTTGATATTAACAATTATCAGGTTTTCTTTGTCGTCTATGTCGTCAATGGTGAGTTTTGTCAGCTCTTCTCGTCTGCAAGCACCAGCTAATCCAAAAATTGCTACTAACTTAATCATGAGGTATATGTCATCGGGTGCTTCAGTCATAAATTTTTAAACGTCTTCTTGAGTGAAGATTTTGGCATTTTTCGGTCGAAAACCGACATTCTGTCTTTTAATGAATGCAATTATTTTGTAAAATTTGCTAATATCCAAATTTTGCTTTACTTTGAATACACTCTTCAACATTGAATATCTTGCCCATAAAGTGTTCGGCTTCCATGTTTTAGACATTTCTAGAAAATAAGCCAAGAATACTTCTTCTTTATTTGGTGTTTTCACTTTTTAATTGTTGCACCATTCAATAAAACTCGTGTATTGCTTCTCATACCTTTGTTTAGATTTCGTTGGCAATAACTCTAAGTTCGCATCTGTAGCTGCTTGCACGATTTCTTGTGGAAGTTCTTCATCAGATGAATAATCCATTGTGGCAATTTCACTGAATCGGAAATTTTATATAAGTAAGGCTTTGTCTGTCACTCTGACAATTACAAACAAATTTGTGTATTGATAGGCATGACAACATCAATTGTTACCTACTCGTTATCAGATCAATCAAAGCCTATATATAGGGTGATTTTTATAACAATACATTTTTATTTATCAATATTTGTTCATTTTTTCAATAAATAGTGCAAAATGATGGATGATTTTGAACAAACTCACTTAGTATTGCAACAAAAAAGCTTGAACTTTCATATTTTGTCACCCACCACTTATATTTTACGAGGATATCATATAAATGTTTTTCCCGCACTAGTGTGGGAAAAAATTTCCCGCACTAGTGTGGGAAAACTTTTCCCGCACAACTGTGGGAAAATGACACTTTCCAAACTGAATTGCGTGCGGATAGAGGGTGAATCACGCACGCTTGTAGGAAAAAGCAGTTATTGAACTGAAAGTGAAGTCTGGCGAGGCTTGAATACTCCCTAACTATTTCCTTATTAAAATCGTTGGTCAGTCGTAGCTCGTTCAGATATTCCAACGTTTTTGGTATTGGGGCACTTGGAAACAGAGAACTTATATGAGAAGGGATCAAGATCTTAACTTTTCACGTTCTTCATTCAGTCGATAAATTTTGGTCAGTTCTTTACGATCAAGCATGAGGATTGAACTGTTTGTGAGCGATTTCTCATGAAAGTCGCATGTAAGTTGATTTCTTTCTCCATACCTTAATGACTTGAGTTCAACAAAATTTGACTCGCATTAAACGTAAAACTTCAAATAATACAACTTTGAACTTATCGGTTGACAGTAATTTTCTGCTGTTCACCTTGTCCATAATTCGTACAACGTCGAAATCATATTCTGACAAATGTCGAACTACTACTAACGCTTGCAAATTCCGGAACAAGTGTTCCAACCATAAACTATTATTCGAGCGAAACCCACGTATGCTCATCGCTGTAGCATCAGTTGTACAATTGATAATTAATATTTGAAACGCTACGAGGGCTGGATCAGATTCCCAATTATCAGCCGATTTGGCTGTTCCCAACTTTGTGATGCAGCACGTGAATCATGACCTCGCTTGCTAATTAAAACAGTTATGGCGACAACGCCATCAAAACTCGACATAACTAACGTAAAGTATCTCAAATTGGATAAAGTATAATCCTTCTAGAACCATTATCGATTCTGGGCGGTGGAAGTACCGGGGAAATGAGTTTGCAACTCGATCTGTAGCGGTGATGAAATTGGCTGTCACTTCGTTAATAATTTCTTGATTAATTGGGCATCTACTCCGATCTTCGGGGTGATCTGAATCCAAATAGAATATTTGATGACTGTCTGGTAGAGGTGAGCTGTGAAGGTTCAGAAATGATAAACAGGTTTAAGTCAATCAATTATGTTGATACAGTCACCAAAGTATACAATATATTGAATCAACATGAAATTTTCCTTCATAAACTATCATAGATACATGCGTTTTCCGGCGTGGGCCGGATGGCCTTCCCACCTTGAGGCCTTGGTTGTCTACCATCTTGCTAGCGAAACACCTGTTGAGAGAACCCATCCCAACTCCATACTTTCAATAATGAGCGGGGAAATATCGCGCTTCATTCAATACGTTTCTTGTCTCTCTTTAATTTCCCCTTTCTTCCCTTCCTTTCCTTTTTTCTATTTTCAAAACATTTGTTGGTTAACATTTATTTAGTTTCAATGTACATTTGGGTTGTGTTTGGTTATCAACTTCAAGAGTTGTTGTCTTGTTGATGGAATACCCCATGGTGGGGGCCAAGGCTGTCAAATGCCATCTTCTATAATTTCATCTCCCCAGATGTTCATTGTTCTAATGATTTCTCTGTCCAGATTGGACACCTAAAAAACTATTCAACAATAGTTTAATTCTTGACATAATTTTTTTGGGTTTATCACCTTCCACAATCTGAAAATGAAAAAATTTTTTAATCCAAAGAAATCTGTACAAGTGTAGAAGGGCAAATTAATTAATTTGCCCGATAAGTTACTGCGTTCACAAGACTGCTGTCTTGAAAGAAATTAATTTTTGTCAGTAACGTACCCTACACTGAATTTGCCTATCTGAAAAAATGAGATCGAATTAACAAAGAATACTTCTCTTTTTTTGAAAACTGTTGACGTTTCGGAGGCTGTATCTGCCTCCGTTATCAAAACTTCTTCTGCATGAACATTTTCTTTTGAAAATACAAATCACATACATCATTGTTTTTGAGGCTGTAGAATTATAATTGTTCGTAAGACATTGAAGGGCAATTATCTTTATAGGCACTATTCACTATCAGTAAAGTAATCTTATATCTTTTAACTCTTCTATTTGTATCATATTCAAATAATGAAAATTTAACATACAAA
Source organism: Chrysolina haemoptera (assembly GCA_958298965.1). Taxonomy (NCBI): domain Eukaryota; kingdom Metazoa; phylum Arthropoda; class Insecta; order Coleoptera; family Chrysomelidae; genus Chrysolina; species Chrysolina haemoptera. The sequence goes on along the minus strand of OY282598.1, from coordinate 996,743 downwards.
AATGTTATAAGGATTGATAAAAACAAAAATCTGCACTAATAACCTTTTTCTACGTTCATGCAGAAAACAAAACTTTATAGAACTATATTTGGTGGAAAAACTGGTACTTTATTGCACTGAGTGCAATAAAGACTTTATTGCACTCATCTGTCATTCTACTATAGCGTTCTGTCATCATGACAGACATAAACTTTCAAATTGACGCCAAATTTAGCCCATTTTCTGTGAGATTGTATTACGTTTTAAATAGTTGCATGTTTCATCATATTCATTACATAATAGACTATAAAATTACTAGAAAATGTAATTTGTTAAAAATAAAATTATTTCCTTCGAATATCAACTGAATTACACAAAATGTTTTTGAATTACTTTCAGCAGATAGATTTAAACAAAAAATGTCTTCTTTACAGTTTAGTGCCACCTAAATGAAACATTTTCTGGTTTTTGCATGAACGTAGAAAAAATATTGTATGAAACTCGTGCAAAAACAGTTTATTGCACTCGACGTGTTGTCCAACTCGGCGTAATGGCAGACAACTTCACGTCGAGTGCAATAAACACCTACTTTTTGCACTTGTTGCATAAATAACTATTAAACAGCGTATTTGAATTTGGTGTATTTTTATGTAAGTAAATTATTTAGTACAGTAACCACAGACAAATGTAAGCCACAACTGAAGAATGAATTGTAGCACTTTGAAAGTCGGCACATGACTTCTTGACATCATATATTGTTAGAAAAAAAAATTGTTTACCAAAATATCAGGGATAGAACCCAAAAAAAATTTAGCATATCAAGTTTGGTGGTACTACAATCGATTCTCGTCTCAAAAAACCCAATCGTACTGGATTATTCGAGTTTATGCAAAATTTAATGAATGAAAATAGAAGCTTCTTTTTCCAAAACAATTTGTCATATATATTTTCATTCATATTCATGATTTTTTTTTTGGTAATTGTAAATATAATTAGTGAATATCATCATCCTTGATTCTTCTAACAAAATAGATTTCATAAAAACTGAAAAAAAAGTATTCACTCTTGTAACACAACTTCCGGAAAATAAAGAAGCGGAATAAAAAAGTGCTAACTAATATGAGTTCCGACGAAAAAAACCAATTTAATTCACATTGAACAATTAACTTCATCAGACCCAACAACGCCATTGAACTGGCACGATTCCAGAAGCCAGCAGCCAAAACATCCCTTTCATTGCTACCGATGCGCATCGTCCTGAAAAAAACAACAAATCTAGTTCACTACACTCGCCAACATCCACCGAGCTATATTTTCAATCCCGACATAACCCGCTGATTAAAACAGTTGCGACCCGAGCGCAGATTTCCTTTATCCACTCCTCGATTAATATTTCGTGCCATTGTTAGCCCATCTACGAATCAGAGTTGCAATGAAGGAGCTCTAAGCAGTTTGAGTAATATGAATGTCAGTATGAATGCAGTAGACCAGTCGCCACGTACTTTTCCCCTCAAATAACATATTGTATGCTGAAAGACGTATATTTCTGAATGAACGTACTTTAATACAAATAATACATTTATATAGCATTCATTCTTCTTCTTCTTCTTCCTCTTATTCCTCTTCTTCCTCTCCTTCCTCGTCTTCTTCTTCTTCCTCTTCTTTCTCTTCTTCCTCTTCTTCCTCTTCTTCCTCTTCTTCCTCTTCTTCCTCTTCTTCCTCTTCTTCCTCTTCTTCCTCTTCTTCCTCTTCTTCCTCTTCTTCCTCTTCTTCCTCTTCTTCCTCTTCTTCCTCTTCTTCCTCTTCTTCCTCTTCTTCCTCTTCTTCCTCTTCTTCCTCTTCTTCCTCTTCTTCCTCTTCTTCCTCTTCTTCCTCTTCTTCCTCTTCTTCCTCTTCTTCCTCTTCTTCCTCTTCTCCCTCTTCTTCCTCTTCTTCCTCTTCTTCCTCTTCTTCCTCTTCTTCCTCTTCTTCCTCTTCTTCCTCTACTTCCTCTTCTTCCTATTCTTCTTCTTCTTTATTTATTATTATTTGCATTCATGCCCGCTGCAATTCTTGCCAATGGTAGAGCACACAACCTTGCTTCCTTGTGCTGTACCCTATTTTGTAATGGCAGGAAATAATATTGATGATGCTGTCGAAAGCTGCAGTTCCTAAAGCCGGGTACTCACTGGCGAACTGTAACTGCAACTGCAACGGTTACTGCAACATATTTCGGTTAGTACGTTCGCCAAGACGTCGACGAACAACTACGAATCTCTTTGTGTTCGCGACAAATACCGACAATTGCCGGATCGCTGCGAACCGTTCGGACTGCGTTCGCGAACACGTTTTGCAATGCGTCTTCACTGTGAATTTTGGTTGCAGTAACCGTTGCAGTTATAGTTACAGTTCGCCAGTGAGTACCCAGCTTAAGGTGGTGATAGGGTCAACTCCTCTTCTTGTCAATGATCACCCCCACACCAATGGCAGTATGTTATTTCGCACCTGCAGATATGTGCGGTAAGAGTGGTGGGTGGCTATATCTATGGTAGGGGGTAGTTTTGCCAGCTGGAATTTCGGTTCAGCCACAGATTTACTAAAAATTTGTTACCGCAGAGAGTCGTGAGATTCTGTACCAATGTTTCTTCAAACAACTGTATGAGGAATTTCTCCTCAACGATGTGAGAAGCAGAGGCATCTGCCTTTTTGAAGACGGCTTAAGGCATGCAGGAAAATGTTTTTTCCGAACAACGTACAGATTTTCTTTTTGCCTTGTCCGAAAGGGGCTGAAGTGGTGTTGTACCCACTTATGGCGTGGAAGAATTAACTATGTTTTGAAGCTGAATATAACGATGATGAGACATTGTCTCTTCTATTTTTTGAACGTATACATTTTTATTGGAAGAGGAGGCTAGAACTTTTTGGTCTATTTTCTTGATATCGAGCTACGTTTTTGAGAAAAAATAAAAAAATTCACTTAAACTCATTCTAAAAACTACCAAAGCACACAAGAGGGTCACAAGAATTTTTTTCAGAACTTCAAAGTCGAAATTTCGACTTTTTCTCTCGAAATTCCTCGAAATATCGACTTAACACTCGAACTGATAAAAAAAAACTCTTTCGGTGCTCATAGTTTTCAGAATGAGTTGTAGTGAATTTTTTTGTTGTTCCTCAAAAACGAAGGTAGATATGAAGAAGATACAAGAGACCAAAAAGTTGTATTTTCAGTTGCCCGATTTAAAAAAATAATCAGTCAGTGGCATACTTTTTTTTACGATATTGTTGTCACTGAGACCTCGCACTGGCCCTAATAATTTCAATCTAGTTAGTGCTAAATGAGCGCCTTATCAGGTCAAATAACCGTACCAAATTTCAACCAAATCGGTTTAGGGATATTCATAATATTTTATGAATACCGTTTTTTTTTTTAATTTCGACGCCCTGTTTCTTAGAAACGAAGCAACTGCGGACATACCTACGGTCTCGCAATTTTTTCATGTCAGTTTTTCTCGTGATATTACTGATTGGCAAAAATATTTCGTTGAGGAGTGAAATTTATCCGATAAAGAAAATTGTGTTTTTACTGTTGAAAATTCTGTTAAATAAATGGTACGGAGCACTACTATACCATTCCGAATTATTACCATAGTTTCATCAACTTGGCATTAATTTCTTCGTCTATCTGTGGCGACTGGACTATTAATATTTCGTGCCATTGTTGGCCCATCTGCGAATCGGAGTTGCAATGAAGGAGCTCTAAGCACTCTGAGTAATATGCACGTTGTATGCATGTTAGTATGAATGCAGGTACATGCAACATGCAGGCACGATCTCGTTGATTATCTGACCACCCATATTGCGGTTACTTTGGTCGTAGTGAATCAGAAGCCGGCATTGTGTGAGATTGCTATTATAGTTCAGTTTGAATTCTCCGCGACTCTTTCTTGTCGATTCTGCTTGCTCCCTTTTTTCGCTTGAGTTAAATGGCGGTCAGCTGTAGGTATGTTTTTTATTGTGTGTTGGCTGGAACGTAGCTTGAATTGTTAGTTTGTAAATGTGATCGAGACTGCTGTGTCGGAGACGAGAGAACAAGGTCATTGTTCATTGTTTTTACAGTATCGGAATAGCAATTTATGTACCAAATGCATCAAGATGAAAATTGATGACATTGAAGACAGAGGAGCCGTTTTACTGATCAAGGTACCAGAAACCAAGACCTACATCCCAACAAGTTTCTGTTCCATTGTTGAAGAAAGCGAAATAGGAGCCCTGAACTTAGTTAAAAAGTACATTGTGCTACGACCAAAAGGATGTAAACAACGTAGGTTTTTTTTAAACTACAGAAATAATAAATGCATTGAGTTACCTTTAGGTGAAAATACTTTAGGAAGTGTTCCTTCTATCATTAGCGAAATACCTTAATTCGGAAAATCCAAAAAGTTACACGGGACATTGTCTACGCCAAACGTCGTCAACGCTTCTTGTTCAAGGTGGTGCTTTGAAACACTAAAATTACATGCAAAATGAAAGAGTAGTACGGTAGCGGAGAGCTATATTGAAGAAAGTACCTCCTCGAAGAACAAAATTGCTACAATGATAGCCCTTTCCGTTTCCGAAAAAGAAAATGTTAACGTTCCGAACGAAACCGAATGGACATTGAGGAGTTCATCATTGGTAAACTCACAAAACTTCAAACTTAGTACTAATTTTTCAGGAACCTTTGAAAATTGTAATTTCTATTTGAGAGAAAATAACTAGTCCCTTTTTTATGTACAGTTATAAATAAAACTTTTCTGTGTAATTAATTTATTGAACTACAGAAAAATACATTTAGCGGGCGTTATGATTCATAATAACCTCTATAACGCCCCGGGCGTTATGGGTCTGTTGATAAAATATGAAAAATAAATAGTCTAAGAGAGCCGAAGAGAGGTCAACCTTCACCGATCTGTTCAAAGGATGAAACATACTTCGTATGAAATTTTATAAATACGCCTATCAAAATGTGGTCCAGACTATATACAGTGAGTTTCAAAAATTTGCACCATATAGAAACCTTTTTTATTATCGATTTTTCAGAAAATTTTATTCCTCATAAAAATTGGTGCATTGCAGAATACTTGTATAAGAGTTGTCAAAATTTCAAATTTCTAAAAGGTGTACAGGGAGAACTAAAAATAGAAATTTTGATCAATCCGCTATGGATATACGAGGGTGGTCCCAGAAGTACCTGGCCCAACAAAGAAAACACAAAAATTTTGGTAAAAAGTATATTTATTTTTCAACGTAATCTCCTTTTAGCTCCACACACTTTTCTCAGCGATGTTTAATGAGTTCGATACCCTTTTTATAATAAGAATCGTCAAGGTCCTCAAAATAGCCATTCACTGCCGATGTAACCTCTTCATTGTTGGCATTGTTGGAAAATCTTTGACCACCGAGCCAGTTTTTCAAGTGTGGAAACAGAAAATAATCCGAGGGTGCTAAATCTGGCGAATAGCGGGCATGAGGTAGCAATTCAAACTTTAATTCATTAATTGTGGCCATTGCAATACCGGATATGTGAGCTGGTGCATTGTCTTGATGAAACAACACTTTCTTCTTAGCCAAATGCGGCCGTTTTTGCTTGATTTCTTCGCTCAAACGTTGCAATAAGTTCGCATAATACTCGCCGTTGATAGTTTTTCCTTTTGCAAGATAGTCAATGAAAATTATCCCACGCGCATCCCAAAAAACCGACGCCATGACCTTGCCTGCAGATGGAACGGTCTTTGCCTTCTTTGGAGCCGGTTCTCCTTTTTCGGTCCATTGTTTTGATTATTCTTTTGTTTCGGGTGTGAAGTGATGAACCCATGTTTCATCCATGGTTATGAAATGGCGCAAAAATTCGGCTTTATTTCTGTTAAACCTTGCCAAACACTTGATGGAAACATCTTCACGACGCTGTTTTTTGTTCCATTTTGAGCAAACGCGGCACCCATCTTGCGCACAGCTTTCTCATGTCTAAATGTTCAGTTGATATGCGATGTACCACACTTTTTGAAATTCCTACTATGTCTGCTAGCTCGCGCACTTTCAGTCGACGAGATCATCCACTACCGCTTTGTGGATTTTCTTCACCATTTCCGGAGTCGTCACCTCATTTGGTCGACCATTGCGGTGCTCGTCTTCGCAGGTCGTACGGCCTCGTTTAAACTCTGCTACCCAATATTTTCACTGTTGATAACGAAGGAGCAGTCTCACCCAGAGTAGATTCTAGTTCAGCTTTTATATGGGTTGGGCTAAGGCCTTTCAAATAAAAGTATTGTATCGCATAACGATGACCAATTTTTTCCATGTTTACAAATTCACTTAAAACGTTTACTATTGATGGCTGCCAAACAAATATTAAAAAACGTGGCGTCGTCAAACTTGACACATATGCTGTCTAGATTGTGTGTACTGTCTACTGCAATGGTATTTTTCAAGCAACTACCGCCATATCTAGGTAAGGCCAGGTACTTCGGAGACCATCCTCGTACATATTTTGATTTATTTCGATTTTGAACTTTCAAATAGTCAATAACGTCAAAATGTCAGTGATGTTATGATTTGGTTGATTATCAAAATATACTGTGTTTATAATAACAAATTTGTATGGAAATCGTTTATAGATTATTGCAATGTTAAAAAGTATCGGTTAGCAAAAAATTTTCTATAGGAAACAGACCGACGCCGAACGCTTTCGGAATTTGCTATAATTATCAATGTCCTTGGGCTATTACTACTGAAAACTAACCTATCATTATCACTATTATACTCTTTTGATCTTGAAACCGTATTTGCGAAAGATTCCTATCAGTTACCAATCAGCCAGCGCTCACTATGAAGAAAGTGAACAATTAATGACATTCATGAACTGTAACTGTGGCGATAATCCTGAATAATGGTCTGCCTCTGAATAATCAAGATTGATCGTGTTCTCAGATCGAGTCAGATAAATAGTTTTTCTAATGGAACACGAAGCATCTAATAAACATGCACCATAAATTTAACCCTACACAATAATTATAGTTGAACAGATAAAATCTTTTAATTTAATAAGAGAATGGATTGTGAGAGAATTTCGAAGAGGAATGAAGTTTTCTTGATGTTTACGAGGAATGTTTGGATGGTTAAGATTTTATCAAATAATTTCTCATTCGTTGTCGGAAATGTCCACTGAATCCTTCCAATTTCCAAACCAAAATATATTCACTATGTTTAAACATATTTTCTCAGAATTCTTTCGGTCTTATTGACTGATAGAAATCAAGAAGAAGAGTTTTTGGATATCGAATGGATTCGCACAGTGATATTGTTGATTTTTGCAAAAGACTCATATTACTGTTTCTGTCTGACTTACCAATTCTGGCAGTGACATTGAACTTTTATAAATTTCATTTTTTTTTTCGTAAATATCTTAAACGACACAAGCTCAGCAGAATGATTACTCGTGGAGTACCTCAGGCGACAATATCAGGGCCAATGCTGTTGACAATATATCTGAATGAATTTGCAAACCAAAAAAATCCGTTCTGCTATCGACAATGTCATGATTTATGAAGTAAACTAATGATTTTTGAATAATTAGAAAGAGTGCTGTAGTGGTAGACTTAATTTTAGCAAAACCCGCTACCTACTTTTCAATAATATAAGCACGTCTGTTTCTAACTATGCCTTGACAATTCAACGAAATAGATGTGAAGCGCCTGTTTGAAAACATTTAACATTAATGTATTTTTTTTGGTAATATTCTGAACATGTCTCTATGAGGAATAATGAAAAAAATCATCATCTTTCTTGCTTGGGTCATGTGCTCAGCTGGTCAAATAAATCTTCATATGCCGAGAGATGATTACTGATAATGCAAAGGCTGGTTTTTCGAAAAGTAATTTTTTATTGCCCAAGGCTCCAATAAAACCATTACCAGTTTAAATCCATTTTATTCTACACCTTCGATTTCATTACAGATTTTTCTTCTGAACGGAACCAATATTCATTTTCCAGAACGTTGAAATCTGATGACTAATTCATTATTTTTTTTTTCTAGGTGAGTTACGTAGAAATCTTCAAAATCAAATAAGTAAGTGAAAAATGTTATATCTTCTGGATGGATTCAGCCATTTTGAGAAAATAATGATAATCTCTTTTGTACTCATGTATGTTGGTTAAAATTTCACATGTGTTGAGGAACATCTACGTCAGAGCTGTCCCAAAGGACAGTTCTGAGTGCTTGTGGGAGCACTTGAAGCACTTGTGTGCTCATGAGCACTGTGCTGCCAAGCACTTTCCTAATTCAGTGTTTAGTGCTTAACGAAAAGGCTTTGGGCTTAATAATCCCAGTGTTCCGGAGCACTTTTCGCGATTACTAAAAGCACTGAGCCTTTCTATATTAGTGGATCTTGTCAAAATATGAAGATGCGGCACTTTTGTTCAAGTCCTCATGGAAATTTTTTTTGACGAAAGTCAAAAGAAATCTGCCAAAAATTTCGTTTGGGAGACATTTGCTATTCAGAATCTTATATCTGACCACATGAAAATCATACATTTTCGAAACGAGCATTAAATTTTACGTATAAAGTGCAAATTTCAACTTGATGTGACGACTTAGTATTTACTTATTTTGAGTAAAAAAAAATTAAAAATTACCCAAAAAAAGTTGCAACCCTAAAAATCATGAAAAATACTAAGTCGTCACATCGATTTGAAATTTGCACTTTATACGTAGAATTTCACGCTCATTCCGAAAATGTATGATTTTTACATGCTCAGATATAAGATTTAGCCGGAAAAAGGTGTTTAAAGTAAAAAATCCAATTTTCTGAGGGTTTTTATTTTTGATTTTTCGAATTTCAAATTCTTGTCCTCGAGCGTATTTTGATGTGCTGATTCCGAATCTTTAAACAAAAATGTCGAAAACTCATCAGAAATATTTTTGGCGGCAAAAAAACCATCTAAAGAATGATTTAGAGCTGACCAACTCGAGAACGGTTGGAGATAGACAAATTCTGCAAACGCCAATCGATTCTGAATGGTCGAATTAGCATGTTACGTGAATTTTGAGTGAGTCGAAAGAAATTAAAAATTACCCAAAAAAAGTTGCAAGGGGTTCACCCCTAAAAATCAAGAAAAATACTAAGTCGTCACATCGACTTGAAATATGCAATTTATACGTAAAATTTCATGCTCTTTCCGAAAATGTATGATTTTTACATGCTCAGATATAAGATTTAGCCGGAAAAAGGTGTTTAAGGTAAAAAATCCAATTTTCTGAGGGTCTTTATTTTTCATTTTTTGAATTTCAAATTTTTGTCCTCGAACGTATTTTGATGTGCTGATTCCGAATCTTTGAACAAAAATGTCGAAAACTCATCAGAAATATTTTTGGCGGCAAAAAAACCATCTAAAGAATGATTTAGAGCTGACCAACTCGAGAACGGTTGGAGATAGACAAATTCTGCAAACGCCAATCGATTCAGAATGGTCGAATTAGCATGTTACGTGAATTTTGAGTGAGTCGAAAAAAATTAAAAATTACCCAAAAAAAGTTGCAAGGGGTTCACCCCTAAAAATCATGAAAAATATTAAGTCGTCACATCGACTTAAAATTTGCACTTCATACGTGAAATTTCACGCTCATTCCGAAAATGTATGATTTTTATATGCTCAGATATAAGATTTAGCCGGAAAAAGGTGTTTAAGGTAAAAAATCCAATTTTCTGAGGGTCTTTATTTTTCATTTTTTGAATTTCAAATTTTTGTCCTCGAACGTATTTTGATGTGCTGATTCCGAATCTTTGAACAAAAATGTCGAAAACTCATCAGAAATATTTTTGGCGGCAAAAAAACCATCTAAAGAATGATTTAGAGCTGACCAACTCGAGAACGGTTGGAGATAGACAAATTCTGCAAACGCCAATCGATTCAGAATGGTCGAATTAGCATGTTACGTGAATTTTGAGTGAGTCGAAAAAAATTAAAAATTACCCAAAAAAAGTTGCAAGGGGTTCACCCCTAAAAATCATGAAAAATATTAAGTCGTCACATCGACTTAAAATTTGCACTTCATACGTGAAATTTCATGCTCTTTCCGAAAATGTATGATTTTTACATGCACAGATATAAGATTTAGCCAGAAAAAGGTGTTTAAAGTAAAAAATCTAATTTTCTGAGGGTTTTTATTTTTGATTTTTTGAATTTCAAATTTTTGTCCTCGAACGTATTTTGATGTGCTGATTCCGATTCTTTCAACAGTAATGTCAAAAACTCATCAGAAATATTTTTGGCGGCAAAAAAAACCATCTAAAGAATGATTTAGAGCTGACCAACTCGAGAACGGTTGGAGATAGACAAATTCTGCGAACGTCAATCGATTCAGAATAGTCGAATTAGTATGTGAGGTGGATTTCGGGTCAATCGATGAAAAAAAAAAAAAAATTGCCGAACAAAGTTGCAAGGGGTTCACCCCTAAAAATCATGAAAAATAATAAGTCGTCACATCAACTTGAAATTTGCACTTTATTCGTAAAATTTCATGCTCTTTCCGAAAATGTATGATTTTTACATGCTCAGATATAACATTTAGCCGGAAAAAAGGTGTTTAAGGTAAAAAATACAATTTTCTGAGGGTTTTTATTTTTCATTTTCGAATTTCAAGTTTTTGTCCTCGAACGTATTTTGATGTGCTGATTCCGAATCTTTCAACAATAATGTCAGAAACTCATCAGAAATATTTTTGACGGCAAAAAAAACATCTAAAGAATGATTTAGAGCTGACCAACTCGAGAACGATTAGAGATAGACAAATTCTGCGAACGTCAATCGATTCAGAATGGTCGAATTAGTATGAGAGGTGAGTTTCGAATCAATCGAAAAAAAAAAATTGCCGAACAAAATTGCGAGGGGTTCACCCCTAAAAATCATGAAAAATACTAAGTCGTCACATCGACTTAAAATTTGCACTTCATACGTGAAATTTCATGCTCTTTCCGAAAATGTATGATTTTTACATGCTCAGATATAAGATTTAGCCGGAAAAAGGTGTTTAAGGTAAAAAATCCAATTTTCTGAGCGTCTTTATTTTTCATTGTTTGAATTTCAAATTTTTGTCCTCGAACGTATTTTGATGTGCTGATTCCGATTCTTTCAACAGTAATGTCGAAAACTCATCAGAAATATTTTTGGCGGCAAAAAAACCATCTAAAGAATGATTTAGAGCTGACCAACTCGAGAACGGTTGGAGATAGACAAATTCTGCGAACGTCAATCGATTCAGAATGGTCGAATTAGTGTGTGAGGTGAATTTCGGGTCAATCGATGAAAAAAAAAAAAATTGCCGAACAAAGTTGCAAGGGGTGTTCACTCCTAAAAATCATGAAAAATACGAAGTCGTCACATCGATTTGAAATTTGCACTTTATACGTAGAATTTCACGCTCATTCCGAAAATGTATGATTTTTTCATGCTCAGATATAAGATTTAGCCAGAAAAAGGTGTTTAAAGTAAAAAATCTAATTTTCTGAGGGTTTTTATTTTTGATTTTTTGAATTTCAAATTTTTGTCCTCGAACGTATTTTGATGTGCTGATTCCGATTCTTTCAACAGTAACGTCAAAAACTCATCAGAAATATTTTTGGCGGCAAAAAAACCATCTAAAGAATGATTTAGAGCAGACCAACTCGAGAACGGTTGGAGATAGACAAATTCTGCGAACGTCAATCGATTCAGAATGGTCGAATTAGTATGTGAGGTGAATTTCGGGTCAATCGAAAAAAAAAAAATTGCCGAACAAAATTGCGAGGGGTTCACCCCTAAAAATCATGAAAAATACTAAGTCGTCACATCGACTTAAAATTTGCACTTCATACGTGAAATTTCATGCTCTTTCCGAAAATGTATGATTTTTACATGCTCAGATATAAGATATAGCCGGAAAAAGGTGTTTAAGGTAAAAAATCCAATTTTCTGAGCGTCTTTATTTTTCATTGTTTGAATTTCAAATTTTTGTCCTCGAACGTATTTTGATGTGCTGATTCCGATTCTTTCAACAGTAATGTCGAAAACTCATCAGAAATATTTTTGGCGGCAAAAAAACCATCTAAAGAATGATTTAGAGCTGACCAACTCGAGAACGGTTGGAGATAGACAAATTCTGCGAACGTCAATCGATTCAGAATGGTCGAATTAGTATGTAAGGTGAATTTCGGGTCAATCGATGAAAAAAAAAAATTGCCGAACAAAGTTGCAAGGGGTGTTCACTCCTAAAAATCATGAAAAATACGAAGTCGTCACATCGATTTGAAATTTGCACTTTATACGTAGAATTTCACGCTCATTCCGAAAATGTATGATTTTTTCATGCTCAGATATAAGATTTAGCCAGAAAATGGTGTTTAAATTAAAAAATCCAATTTTCTGAGTGTTTGTATTTTTGATTTTTCGAATATAAAATTTTTGTCCTCGAGCGTATTTTGATGTGCTGATTCCGATTCTTTCAACAATAATGTCGAAAACTCATCAGAAATATTTTTGGCGGCAAAAAAAAACATCTATTCTAAAGAATGATTTAGAGCTGACCAACTCGAAACGGTTAGAGATAAACAAATTCTGCGAATGCTAATCGATCCAGAATGGCCGAATTAGTATATACTGAGAATTTGAACGAAAAAAATCAAGGAACAAAAAAGTCGAATATATAATACGGCAGATGGAACCTTCTGTTTTCATTCACATGTACGTGATCAATATGATACAAGTCCGTACAAGTACATAGATTTTAGGAAACTCGACCGGCTCAATCGATATAAGTGGACTTATACCATGCGGACCTGTCTGAAATTGCAAGTTGGGACTTATACCAAATTATTTCTCATGTTACCGTGTAGATGAAGCTATATCAATGCGGCCATACGAGAGTAGACAACTTTGTTTGTCAATGGGCGTGGTTAACTTATTTTGACCAAAGGACTTATACCCTCTGGCCCCCCAACCCTAGAAATACAATAACTGAACATCTCGCGACATAATATCATTTGTGAAAATCCGAGTGAAAATCTTACTTGATTGATTAAATTTCACACACATAACAGTCTGGGAAGCGCTTAGTGCTTAGTAATCACGAGCATTTCATAAATAAAGGTGCTCAGTGCTCGAGATTTTGGAGCACTTTTCAAGAGTGTTTAGTGCTCGAAGCACTTTTTGTTAGTGCTCGGTGATTAATTCGAAGATTGAAAATCTGATGTCTGCCAAAAGAAAGGGCGCATGCTGGCAACCAACTGGTAGTCAAGAAACTGTTGAAAAATACTTCTAAAAATCAAGCGTATAAAGTTAAAAAAATTCCAAATCTCAAATCCAAACCTGTTGAAACTGTGGTAAAGGGATACGTTGACACCCGCTATAAACTACCATAAATATGCAAATATAATAGAAAAATCCTTTTTACATTTGAATTAAAAAACCTGTCTCATGATTATTTACAGTAAAGTTGATAAACATTATTCCGGATAGACAAAACTTTAATTATTTAGGCTGAAAACACAATGCGGTAGCTCTGTTTTTTTATCATCAAATCTAAACGTTTTTAAATGCTGCAAAAACTCTGTTCGGAGTAGTCACTGGGGAGAATAATTTCCGCACTGCAGAAAATTAAATTGTATTCGTGAAATTGTATTTTCATTATGGAGATTACCGGAGATATCCCTCGAATAATTTTTTTGGTATATTCCTGTTTCCGATTTCGATTGTGTAATGGGTGGAAAATTGAAAGTTGATTTATATACCGCCGTTTTTTTCCAATAATATATCGAGATTTGATCAGATTTAATATTAGATGATCTAAATTGAATTCCATATTTCCTCAATTCAGGTATACAGTATCGGAAACTTTTCATCTGGGGTATAGACAGAAATCTACGCGAGCAACAAGGAACGCAGTGATATGATAATACCACATAAATAAGAAAGACGCACTACTGCGCGCCTCTCCTATTACAGGGCTCCTCCTTGGCTTCCACTGGAGGCAAGTTTTCCAGTTTTCGCAGCAATTTCCATCCCTTCTTGTGAACAAATTGAATTGCATATCTTGACAGTATGATAAGTTTACCAGCAGACCAGTGTAATGCCACGCTACTAACGAGAACCGAGGACAGTAATAACAAAATAAGTAACATAATAAATATCATCTTGGTTTCCGAGACATACGCGAAGTTAAAACATAATTCGACAACCAGGAAAGACAAACAAACTTGTAGGACGCTCTTCTACAGATACCCAGAGACAACAAAACCTGCGCAAGTCGGAGACACTACCACCAAGGTTGAACGGTACGGACTACCTAAAATCAATAAGGAACCAGTCCCTACTAGACCAACCTCCAGTGCCATTGGATCGCCAACATATAGCAATGCAAAGTACCTAGCCTCCCTAGTGAACCCATACATTGGTCAAGTAGTAGTAGTATTGCTTGTCCGGAATGCGAGTTCCTTCAATCCTACTTCTCATAGAAGCCCGGTAGGGCGGTTCTCAGTCGGGACATGCGGTGGCCGTCTCACAGTATCCGATCTGGGGCTCCTCCTTGGCTTCCACTAGAGACAAGTTTTCCAGTTCCCGCACGGGCGATTCGTTCACCGGCTACCAGTCCCGCAGCACCCAATCTGAGGCTCCTCCTCGGCTCCTACCGAAGACATGTTTTCCAGTTTTCTCGATCCAAGCCCCTTTTCCGGCTCCCACTGGAGACATTTTTTCTAGTTCTTGCATCCCTCAATGTGAGTTTGGTGTGTGTTTTTGGCGTCGGTGTATGGAGAACTAGGTGTCCACAGGTTTGTCATGGTTGACGCGTTTGGTCAACATTTTTTGTTTTCTATGAAACGTTTGGTCAACGTTTTTCAAAACTTTGACCAAACGTGGCAGCGAAAACGAAAAACGTTGACCAAAAGCGTCAACGATGACCAACGCGTCAGCAAAAGCGAAATGCGATGACAAACGCGTCAGCGAAAACAAAAACTTTTACCAAACGCGTCAGCGAAAAAGAAAAACGTTGACCAAACGCGTGGCGAGCTGGCTGGGTGTCTGGTCTCGTTGGAGCTCCGCCTCTTCTACCCGCCACGTGGAGGTGAGAGTAGTGTTGGGATAAGGGCATAACTGACACTTATATCAAATATTCCACTTGCTTCTTTCTGAAGATTGGACTCATCACGTTGGGACCCAAGGATAGGCTCGTCAGTTTTGATGTGACCTTACTGTTTACGAAAGTACCCATCAACGAAGCACTGCACTATAATATAAACGAGAAATTTCCATATGAAACCACAACCCTCTTTCGATACTGTCTCACCACCATGTATTTTCAAAAGAACAAGGAATTTTACGAGCAAATCGACGGTGTTGCAATGTATGCCTTTGAGTATGGTTATGGATAACTTCTTTACGGAGAAGTTTAGACAACTAGCACTGAAATCTGCAAAATGCAAGCCGTTTTATTGGGTAAACAAAACGTCAGGAAGAATTCACAACCAACAAATCCAAAAACCATCGAAAGTTCAGAGATTACCGGTCGCGAAAGTTTACCTTTCCAGATGAAAAATAGTATTCGATCATATGGATTTAAAATCCAGCCTCCACAACATACCGTGAAAAACTATCGAGAACTCCTCTTTAAACTGGGTGTAATCCTTACTTCAATTTCTTTGTCTTGATTTAGCGCTCATTATTTGGCTAGTTTCTTCACTGTTTGTGCTGATTGAAATAACAAAAGGATGAACAATTATTTCAAATTTTTTTTGTTGAACTGACTTTCAGTTATCACGAAAGTCTGTCTGAAAAGATTGTATTAGCAACATATCGTGTGAAAAGGCGCGTTCCAAAGAAAGTAAACCGGATTCTCCGAAATAAGGATAATTGAAACTGATCCCATTTCTTGCCAATGAAACTACACCACTCTATTTCATTCCCTAAACGTTTATGTCCTCGCGTTCCCGATAACTACAACGTATCGTTCGATCGTATTTGATAGAAAGGAGTTTTCTCCAGTGAGTTAATTTTATCAATTAAGATAGTATGACGTACAGCCCGCTAGAGACTTCCATATCCTTTCAAAGGAAGTTGCGTGTTTTCTTCAGGGAATTGGAATTGGAGATCCCATTAAACAGCACACGGATAGTATCGGCGGTAATAGCCATGATGCGACACTGGAACTCACAGGGTATTTCAGAAGAGGACAGAAGAACCTGTAATACTCATGTAATACTCGAATAATAACTCCATTTGCCGACTAATACCCATTAATTTTCGACTAATGCCCATTCATTTTTGACTAATACCCCTTTCTTCCCGACTGATACCCACTAATTTTCAACTAATACCTCCAATTTCCCCACTAATACCCTACTAATACCACTGATACCCAAGGCATCTACACGAAAATTTCCCAGCGGTTTCCTACTCGGCAAAAACGGTATTTTGTGACCAAATGGTTTCTGTTTTAGGGGTAAAGCCATGACTAAACTGGATTATTGTGCTTTTATGATATATAAGACCTGTACCAACAGTTTATGAAAGATAATTTCCATGCAGATTTATTGGGTAGACATAATGTCCAGTGTCTTCATGATGTACTTGGAATAGTAAGTCATTCTTCGCAAGCTTTATGATGAAAACAATTTGAACAGATGACGTCCAGTCAAGTGGATATAAAATCTATGACCAGGCAGGTTCGTAGAACTCGTATCAGCAGAGATATGATGGTGTCCAGCCACTCTTAGAGAAATGCCGGAAATATGCAATTCTCTTCTGGTGACTTGAATGATGCAGAGGATCTCAAGGACCATCTGAGTTTTTCATTTGTCACCACCCTCAATGGCCTTCAAGGGTGTGTTGTACGAGATACGTTGATATAAGAGCGTAAGAGGTTATCTTGAATGATGGAAAATAGCGACTTAAGATGAATATTTCAAACAAAAATCAAAACAGCTATCTCGCTTATTAGTATTGTGCTATAACAATATTGTTGCAAAATCGGTGAATATTTGGATGTCAATGTTGTTTCAAGAATATTTCACCAATATGATTTTTAAAATATTGGCCCACCTGGGTCCCACATAATGTTTGCTTCATCCGTCAAAATATATGGTCGTGTGAGAGTACAAAAAAAAATTGTTTCGGTATAACTACTTCATTTTTGATGAGAAAGAATTTTTTTTCGAATAATTCAGATTTCTTCATTGAATGACAAATACTTGAACCAAATCAAAAATTATTTTTCAAGGTGATGAAAATATCTGAAAACAGATAATACCGCGACAGATCGGGCACCGCCTGCTTCCCACCAAGGGGATCATCTGGTACACAGATGGTTCCAGGATGGATAAGTCAGCCGACGCCGTGGTATCCGGGCAGTCTCCGAAAGCGGAACTCTGTTACGCTCTAGGAACTTTTGCCACTGTATTTCAGGCAGAAATGTTTGCCATACTCGCCTGTGTAAGAGAAAATCTTAACAGAGGCTACCGCGGCCAGCAAATCACGATATGCACCGACAGCCAAGCGGCGATCAAGGCTCTCACATATAGAGTGACTGATTGCATCGATGATCTGCAAAGGCTGTCTTCCGCCAATAAAGTAAAGCTACTTTGGGTCCCTGGTCATACCAGAGTATCTGGAAACGAACGGGCTGATTATTTGGTCAGACAAGGTGCGAAAAGCCCAACGCTTGGACCAGAACCTATCCTAGGAGTTTCTAGATCATGGTGCGTCTCAACCATGAAGGAAATTCTGGAAATAAAATTCCAGGACATATGGAAAGATGAACCGGACATCCACATCGGAGGCCCTTCCACTAGGAGGACCAAGAGTCTGCTCACACTGAGCAGAAAGGAAATCAGATCTGTGACAGGGCTCCTGACGGAGCACTGCCATCTCAACAGACACCTCAACATTTTAGGTTTCACGGATGATACCGAATGCAGGTGGTGCTTGGAGGATGGGGAGTAGGCAACCCACATCCTCACGGAATGCCCGGCAGTGGCAGCAACAACCTTCAAAACTGAACCATCTCCCAGCAGTGGTGGGTTCATAACGGGACCGATTGAGAGGCCTACATGCTTATGGCTCCGTCCGCCCACATACCTTATTCCATCTATCTACCGCGACAGACATTGCTTGTATTCCTCAGGAGAAGTCACAAACTCTGGAACCAATCTGCAACTCTTACCAACTTCTCTGTGACTGACGAGTTTTCTTTATTCAAGAACCAAAATATTAAATTCAAAATCTATTGTGGAATTGGATTGATGAGTTATCTGACATTTGATATCAGCTTCTACCAGAGCAAAAAACCTGAAAAATAAGCCACGTGTGGAATTTTCCAAATAACCATAGCACTGCACTGGCTGTCCACACGTTCTAGGTAATTAAGTCGCCCAACAAAATCCCTTTCATCTTTGTCCCCAAGACAAGAAGATTGATGTCTCAACCACCCTCCGGAACGAAATTCTTATCTGGCTGTTCTTCTCTACAACAAGCCGTCTGGAAGTATGTAAAATACCGAAAAAAATCATCAAGGATTACACTTGTAAAGACTTTTGAACATGATGAATGTTTTAGAGCTTCCTCGGATTTTTTATTGTCCTCTTTTGACTTCTCAGTCATTTATCAAGGTACGAAAAATATTCTGAATGCGTTTTCAGGAGAAAAGAACAGGAAGAGCGAGAGAAGGATTCGAAGTTAATGAAGCTAAAAATAGAGGATCCCACTGGCGGGTTGTTGTTTTTTATTCAGAAGTTGAATAAATACAAGATTGATGATTGATGAAGTGATTTTGATTATTCCAAATCAGTGGTTGTCTAGGGGCTTATCTTATGGATGGACCTTGATGGATTATTGGGAGAACAACTTGTTAGATTTTCTGACTTTCAAATATTTTTTTTTATAAATTTATTGTTTTTATAAAAAATATATTCATGTTAAGTTCTCGGCCGCAGAAGTTAAAATTCTAGAATATGAATGATATATTATTAAGGCCTGCTATGATTGGTTGAAAAACTCTTTGATGCGTATTATCAATCTCACTATACCAACTAAAGTATTTCCTTCAAAATGGAAAACAGCGATAATTACACTAATACCTAAATCAGGAAATTGATTGGACATAGAAAATTATCGTGAGATATCTATTATGTGAGCACCATCTAAATTGTTTGAACAAAAGATTCATTCAAAATTATACACTGAAAATTATAAGGTGTCTAAACAAAATGGCTATGACTTCCTGAAAGGTAAATCAACCAATACCAATTCATTTATCTTTACTAATTTTGCCTACGAAACTTTGGGTAGGTCACTATTAGATACTATTTTTATGAACTTCCACAAGGCATTTAACTAAGTAGATCATAATAATTACTCTTTTATCAAAACTGAACGATTTTGTGTTGAAAAAATATTTAAAAGATAGATCGTTGATCGTGAAGCATAATGGAAACTCTTCTAGAAAATTTTCAGTTAACTCGGGTGTACCCCAGGGTTCTAACTTGGGGCCCCTTTTATCCAATAATGACTTGCCTTCTATAGTGAAAAATTCAAATTGTCTGCTCTTCGCAGATGACCTCAAAATATTTGAAATACGCTCATGTTAGCTTGTCTCGTGAAATTACTGATAGGCAAAGTTATCTCGTTGAAGGAAGAAATTTATCCGATAAAAAAAAGCTCTTGTGGTTTTACTGTTGATTAATTTATCTGAAATAGATTCTTCAATATAGCTCTCAGCTTCTATAGTTACACATTCCTAAGACTATTACCCAGGTAGCAAACGTACATCATAATGACGTACTTGATTGGTGATTTCATGACGGTGGCAAAAATGACGTCTACCAGACGTTATTCAGTGGACGTTACTATGTCGTCCTTCACATGACGTCATTATGACGTAATTTTTTGGTCACTAATGTAACACAAAATATAGAAGAACTTTTGAAATAAAAAATCTAACCAATTATATATGTCCCATAAAATATTTTATAGTAGATATTTCCGAAAATAAAATAATAAAAAAGACAATGAAGGTTATATTTGAAAGCGGTAAAACAAGAAGGATATATTTCCGATTAATGGACATTATATTCCATAAAAAATATTACACTAGAGGTATGTGATGTGCATTTTGATTTCATTGATTTTTGGATATTGTATTAGATGTGTAGTAATAATTGAATAAAAACTATAATCATATTATTTGCTGTATAAACAACATAATCCAGTAAGAAAAATTTAATGACATTTTTACTGACCTTCGGCAAGGAAAACTTTTAGTGACTCTTTCGAATTACGTACATATTTCAGAATGATCTGCATAATTAAGTTTTTTACTGTATTACTTACTGAAACGAAATTGTTTTATGTTGTTATAAATAAAAATTCTTCCCATGATCATAGATTTCTTAATCCTTTGCATCAAAAAATGTAACCACGACATTGACTTTTCCTAATCTAGTTTGATTCAGTCAATGATCATCCAGTACACTGCCTTATAATTTTTCTGTGTGAATGTGATTCTCTTTAAGAAAAATACGAATATCCCAACAGTTGCTACAAATATTGTGAAAAAACGTTGCATTTTTTTGCTGCATAGGTATCCCCAAATTAACTAAAAAGTACGTCTCAATGACGATATTTATAACGTTTAAGTGACGTCATATGTACGACTTTCATATGACCTAATAGGTCATATACAAGCTATACAACATACATTTGACCGTCATTCAGACGTCCGAATGACGTCAACTTTGGGGTCAATATGACGTCTGCCATGACCTATGGTACGTCATTATGACGTACGCTTGCTGTCTGGGTACTCTTGATTATGGTATACATAACGTTTGAAACGTGTATATCATTGAAAATCAACTCAGTATGTGTGATTCGCGCTATAAAATAGTGCCTCAAATTTTGTTTGTATCACGTTCGTGATAGTATATTATGTAACAAGGTTAGAATGAAAAATTCGATGCGAGTGGAAAGTGAACCACGAGCATAACGAATTTTCATTCTAAACGAGTAACAGACTGTGTTTTCTCCACAACCACAAATTTCACATATAATCAAATGGAAAGCAAACGAAAAATTATTTCGACATTTAATTTCACATCTTGTCACTGTGATGCCAGTCAAGGCTAACGTAATTATTGCTAGAACAATGTCAGAATATTCTTTCTTATACAAGTGATTGAATGAAATACACGCAAAATGCATAAGACAGCAAGTGTTTTAGAATATTTATTCAATATCAAGAGCGAGAATGTTACCATTCTGTAATCAAATATGATTTCAGAATTGGCAAATTCTGTGATGGTTATGGAGAAAATGCTTTCATGACCTTCGGCCATAGACGCCTAGTTTACGCGCTTGAAGCCGCTAGTTCTTGAAAAGTTGTAGACCATATCGTCTCAAAGGGAATTTATCAAATTTCAATAAAATAAACCAAATTGTATCTCCTACTAGAGATTATTTTCAATTCCAACGGATCCCTAAAAAATATCGTTCAACCCGCCTTTCTCTCTCTTTATTCAATCCACAACAAAACAAATGTAATTGAAAGAGAAAGTCCCTATTATCCTTGGGGGAAAATAAAAAGACTTGATCATGGAATGATCCAGCTCAAGAAGCAGACTGTAGACATACTTCTATATGCTTTTTACGGAAAAGTTGCTTGAAGAATAGAGGAATGAGAAGTCAAACCACTTTGTCTTATTGAATGATGATTTTTTATGTATCTCGGAGATTCCGTAAATTCCCCTTTTTCTTTGGTATGTGAAGTGGAAATAACATTTACGGTTTTTCGAGAAAAATTTCATTGGATAGAAGGATATCATCGGAATATCTAGCTGTACAACATAATTTCATCAGTGAGGGATGTAGATATTCTTTGATATTTCACATAGAAATAAATATTTTTTATTATTCCAGTACGATTGGGTTTTGAAACGAGAATCGATTGTAGCACCACCAAACTTGTTATGCTAGTAGTTGGATCCATGATAAACACGAAAAAAAAAATGTTTACCAAAAATCCAGGGGTGGAACATTTTGTTTTTTCGTTTAAAAATAAATAAATATATTTTTACTGTAATCTTGAAAAGTATATGATTTATCAAAAAAACATCTCAACAAGGTGAAAGACAATTCAATTCTCCACAAAAATTATTCCTATTAATTTCTTATGAAAGGCGCTTGTTTTCTCAGAAAACGTGATTGAACCCCCTAAACAGGGGTGTTTTTCGAATATTTTCGTTATTTTGCAAATTTAGTCATCCTATTTGTTGTTGGGGGCGGTGATTACGAAAATGAGGGTGAAAACTTGCATTACAGGGTGGAACGACCCCTAAGATTGCGGAAAAAACACCCCGAAATGGGGGTGTTTTTCGATTAAAAGTGTGTTTTTGCCAATTAAGACATCTTATATGTTGTTTGGGGCGCTGATTACGAAAATGATGGTTACAACTTGCCCCAATGCTCGAACCACCTCCAAAATTGCACAAAACACCCCTAACAAGGGGTATTTTTCGACTAAAAGTGTTTTTTTGCCAGTTAAGACATCTTATATGTTTTTTGGGGCGCTGATTACGAAAATGGTGGTCAAAATTTGCAGCAATGGTCGAAGCACCCCCAAAATTGCTCAAAACACCCCTGTCAACCGTTGGATTGTGGTAAAAAATGAAATACAAAATACAAAAACTACAAATGGAATTTTTTTTTATTAATCAATATGAAATATGACAAGTATCAAACTCCTCACAAGATATCGCTGTACAGTTGTATTTAAATCTAGTCTTGGTATTTTGCGAGAAGAAATTTCTTCATCCTCGTCAAATTCTGTTGTTGTTTCGTCCCAATCAAATTCTGAACTTATCTGCGAATCGCAAAAATCGCTCGTATCCCATAGATTTTCAGTTTCCTGAATCAATATTTCTGGCTCAAGTTCTAATTGTATTTCCTCTTCTAAATCTTCGTCTTCATCAAAATCTTGGATAGTCAACACATTTTCGCTATTATCGCAGTCGGTGCCTCTACATGCTTTACAGAATTTGGTACAACGCAATCCCACAAAATAAGGGGTATTTTGTGGGATTGCGTTGGGGTTGGATTGACAGGGGTGTTTTGTGCGATTTTGGGGGTGGTTCGAGCTTTGGGGCAAGTTGTAACCATCATTTTCGTAATCAGCGCCCCAAACAACATATAAAATGTCTTAATTGGCAAAAACACACTTTTAGTCGAAAAACACCCCCATTTCGGGGGTGTTTCCCAAATTTAGGGGTCGTTCCACCCTGTAATGCAAGTTTTCACTCTCATTTTCGTAATCACCGCCCCCAACAACAAATAGGATGACTAAATTTGCAAAATAACGAAAATATTCGAGAAACACCCCTATGTAGGGGTGGTTTTTGCATTTTTAAGGGTGTTCCAACCACTGGCGGTAGCTTTAACCCTCATTGTCGTGATCAGCGGCCCAAAATACGTCGGGGGGTCTCATCCGTTTCGCAATTTCAGGACCTTTTACCTTGATTTTAATTGGACTATGACTTTTGGATCCTCCGTAAATATAGTAGAAGGGTTATGTGAAGTGGGACAAAACACATTTTAGGTACTCAGATATTATATTTGCATGAGGAAGTATAAGTCTTCAGGAATGATATAAACTTTTTCTTTTCTTTCTACTATAATTTTTAGCAATGTTATGACGAATCTAATTTTCGGCCTTGCCAGAAATAGCAGTTGCGGGTTAAGGCGAGACTGGTATTTGATATCGGTATTCAATCAGGTTTTTTGAGAAAACGAGCGCATTTTAAGGGAAAATGGTAAGTACATTTCTTGTGGAGAATTGAATTATCTTTCGCCTTGAAATTGTTCCTTGAGAAATCCTATACTCTCCGAAACAACAGCAAAAAAAACATTTTATTTTTCATAATTTTTTTTTTGTTCCACCCCTGATTTTTTGATGAACAATTTTTTTTCTTACAATACATGATGCCAAGAAGTCATGTGCCGAATTTCAAAGTGTTACGATTCATTCTTCACTTGTGGCTTACATTTGTCTCTGGTTACTGTACTATTCAGGACTGCAAGCTTCGTTAACGCCATTGCAATGCATCATCGTCACAAACTGCCTCTAAAAATTCAAATCCAATTTCAAAAACTGCACGTCAATTTAATTTAACATCACGGACGGTGCAGGGACTCCGCCATGGATCTATTTCCTAATTAAATTCTCAAACTGTGTACACATGAACTTAGCTAGGGATCGCTCGGCTTCCCCAGGGTTACCTCCGCAAATTCACTTCCAGACTGAAGGCAAACTCATTTCAACATGCGAATCAGGATCACGGGATCTCAAATGATCCCTGTCGTTTCGTTTACAGAACTTAAACGTTTTCACCGACGCGACGCTCTGTTTACATTTTCTGCGAGATTTTCGGCGATGCTACTCAAATAATGCCGATTCAGCGTTGTTGAATCGGCATTTTTCTGCGGTGAGCGTGAGCGTTTGATACATCACTTCCTAGCGTTCTGTAATCAACCGGCTTTGATGAGTGTTTGGAGTTTCTCCGGGTAAAAATTTGGTTTACTGGAAATCTATTATAAAAAAATTGAACATCACGATTTCGTGCCTTTAGGCGATTCATATGGTACCATTTTTGTTTTGCTAAAATGCGCTGTTGCCAAGTTTTGGACACTTTGGAGATATATCTGATATGGAAAAAACAATTGAACGTCGCGATTGTGGACCCTCAACTAATTCTAATGGTGCTATTTCTGTTTTGCGGAAATGCGCTGTTGCCAGGTTAGTCACTTGGCACGGAAAGTTTCAGGTTGGGTTAGAAGCAAACAAAAAGACAAACTGAGTTGAAATTGCGCGAATATGTTTTTTTGCTCGAAATTGGCACACAAACACAACCTGAGCAAGCTAACCTAGCTTGCGAGTCAGTCGAGAATGCATGAATTAGTTTGTCGCTCGCAATTGACACACAAACCTAACCTGAGCAAGCAAACCTAGCTTGCGAGTCAGTCAAGAATGCATGAATTAGTTTTTCGCTCGCAATTGACACAAAAACCCAACCTGAGCAAGCTAATCTAGCTTGTGAGTCAGTCAAGAATGCATGAATTAGCTTTTCCCTCGCAATTGACACAAAAACCCAACCTGAGCAAGCTAATCTAGCTTGTGAGTCAGTCAAGAATGCATGAATTAGTTTTTCACTCGCAATTGACACAAAAACCCAACCTGAGCAAGCTAATCTAGCTTGTGAGTCAGTCAAGATGTATGAATTAGTTTTACGCTCGCAATTGACACAAAACCTAATCTGAGCAAGCTAACCTAGCTTGCAAGTCAGTCGAGAATGTATGAATTAGTTTTTCGCTCACAATTAACAAAAAAAATCTAACCTGATCAAGCTAACATAATGAAAAAAATTCCCCCCCAGATGGGATGGCACCCACCCCCAGGATAAAAGCATGATATACTAACTCAGGGACACTACAGTATAATACCTCATCAAACTTTTAATCGCGTTTTCTGCATAAACAACACTGGATATCGCAAAAAAAGTTGTACTTTATTCCCAACCATTTAATTACCGAAACGACAACATACACAGAAAAATGAAAAAGAAACTGTTACAAAACCTAAATGAAACCTGAATGAAACCTGAATGAAAATTGTTTTCGCGTGTTCGCACTCGAGTCTCCGGTGTGTTACACGATTCATTTGAGTCGTATCCCTCTCTC
This sequence comes from Chrysolina haemoptera, assembly GCA_958298965.1. Lineage (NCBI taxonomy): Eukaryota > Metazoa > Arthropoda > Insecta > Coleoptera > Chrysomelidae > Chrysolina > Chrysolina haemoptera. Next base: position 971,000 of record OY282598.1, on the reverse strand, counting down.
TTTCAAACGTACATCCTCTCTGCAGTTTAACATTAGCGCCCCCGAGGGATGAACGGGCTCGAACTGCCCCCGAAAGCGACATTCATAAACCGGGAGCGATGGGATGACAAATGCGAGAATTATGGCGCGATATGGTTTTATTTCGGGTGTAAAAGTATTATAACTGAGAAAGACGGTCGAGCGACCGTTATCTGGAGGGGATCTTTCCACTATCTTGACTTTATAGCACAGAATATATAGTATACCGTGTGATGAAAAAGCATGGAACACACCTTTTTATGCCTTCAGTTCCAAAGATTATTTAATGAAATTTGAAACGTGCTGTAAAATTACTGAACGTTACTTTTATTTATTACAATTATTATTTTTCCACTTCCGGTTCCACCCCCAAGTAACAATTTAAGTTTAGTTTAGAACCTTCTCAGAAGTTTCTGAAGGCCATAACAAGAACAGCTACGATAAAATTGTTTTGCTGTAACAACATCCATAACTTTCTGGAATATTCTAGAATATGAAAAAGACATTCCTATAATATAAGAAAGAAAATTCCAGAATATTATTGTAGCTTCTCGTAAGTCCTAAAAAATCCGAGATCTTTGTGGAATGAACTAGAACAGAGCTTTCATAATGTTTTTAACATACTAAAAAGACCCTTAAATACAGTTTTTGAAAAGTCGGCCATCAGGAAGAAGGCGTGGTGAAACGTATTTTGACGTGCTGATTCCGAAACTTTGAACGAAAATGTCGAAAACTCATCAGAAATATTTTTGGCAGGAAAAAAACCATTAGAAACTGTTTTAGAGCTGACCAACTCGAGAACTGTTGAAGACAGACAAATTCTGCGAACGCTAATCGATTCAGAATGGCCAAATTACTATGTACCGAGAGTTTGAACAAGAAAAATTCTCGGACAAAAGAGTCGAGTATATCATGATAGATAATTTTTTGAAAATAACTGATTCAGAGCTGACCAACTCGAGAACGGTTAAAGATAGACGAATTCTGCGAACGCCAATCGATTCAGAAAGTCAAATTAGTATGGATTGTGAATTTTGAGTCAATCAAAAATTTGAAAGGGGTTCACCCCTAAATATCATGAAAAATACTAAGTCATCACATCGACTTGAAATTTTCACTATATGCGAAAAATTTCATGCTAATTCCGAAAATTTATGATTTTCATGTGCTCAGATATAAGATTTAGCCGGAAAAGGGTGTTTAAGGTAGAAAATCCAATTTTCTGAGATTTTTCATTTTCAATTTTTCGAATTTGAAATAGTTGTCCTCGAACGTATTTTGACGTGCTGATTCCGAAACTTTGAACGAAAAAGTCGAAAACTCATCAGAAATATTTTTGGCAGGAGAAAAACCATGTAAAAACTGTTTTAGAGCTGACCAACTCGAGAACGGTCATAGATAGACAAATTCTACGAACTCCAATCGATTCAAAATGGCCGAATTCGTATATACTGAGAGTTTGAATGGGAAAAATCGACTGACAAAAAAGTCGAGTATATCATGATAGATAATTTTTTTAAAAGAACTGATTCAGAGCTGACCAACTCGAGAACGGTTGAAGATAGACGAATTCTGCGAACGCCAATCGATTCAGAAAGTCAAATTAGTATGGATTGTGAATTTTGAGTCAATCGAAAAAAATTAAAAATTACTCGAAAAAGTTGAAAGGGGTTCACCCCTAAATATCATGAAAAATACTAAGTCATCACATCGACTTGAAATTTTCACTATATGCGAAAAATTTCATGCTAATTCCGAAAATTTATGATTTTCATGTGCTCAGATATAAGATTTAGCCGGAAAAGGGTGTTTAAGGTAGAAAATCCAATTTTCTGAGATTTTTCATTTTCAATTTTTCGAATTTGAAATAGTTGTCCTCGAACGTATTTTGACGTGCTGATTCCGAAACTTTGAACGAAAAAGTCGAAAACTCATCAGAAATATTTTTGGCAGGGGAAAAACCATGTAAAAACTGTTTTAGAGCTGACCAACTCGAGAACGGTCATAGATAGACAAATTCTGCGAACTCCAATCGATTCAAAATGGCGGAATTAGTATATACTGAGAGTTTGAATGGAAAAAATCGACTGACAAAAAAGTCGAGTATATCATGATAGATAATTTTTTGAAAATAACTGATTCAGAGCTGACCAACTCGAGAACGGTTAAAGATAGACGAATTCTGCGAACGCCAATCGATTCAGAAAGTCAAATTAGTATGGATTGTGAATTTTGAGTCAATCAAAAATTTGAAAAGGGTTCACCCCTAAATATCATGAAAAATACTAAGTCATCACATCGACTTGAAATTTTCACTATATGCGAAAAATTTCATGCTAATTCCGAAAATTTATGATTTTCATGTGCTCAGATATAAGATTTAGCCGGAAAAGGGTGTTTAAGGTAGAAAATCCAATTTTCTGAGATTTTTCATTTTCAATTTTTCGAATTTGAAATAGTTGTCCTCGAACGTATTTTGACGTGCTGATTCCGAAACTTTGAACGAAAAAGTCGAAAACTCATCAGAAATATTTTTGGCAGGAGAAAAACCATGTAAAAACTGTTTTAGAGCTGACCAACTCGAGAACGGTCATAGATAGACAAATTCTGCGAACTCCAATCGATTCAAAATGGCGGAATTAGTATATACTGAGAGTTTGAATGGGAAAAATCGACTGACAAAAAAGTCGAGTATATCATGATAGATAATTTTTTGAAAAGAACTGATTCAGAGCTGACCCACTCGAGAACGGTTAAAGATAGACGAATTCTGCGAACGCCAATCGATTCAGAAAGTCAAATTAGTATGGATTGTGAATTTTGAGTCAATCAAAAATTTGAAAGGGGTTCACCCCTAAATATCATGAAAAATACTAAGTCATCACATCGACTTGAAATTTTCACTATATGCGAAAAATTTCATGCTAATTCCGAAAATTTATGATTTTCATGTGCTCAGATATAAGATTTAGCCGGAAAAGGGTGTTTAAGGTAGAAAATCCAATTTTCTGAGATTTTTCATTTTCAATTTTTCGAATTTGAAATAGTTGTCCTCGAACGTATTTTGACGTGCTGATTCCGAAACTTTGAACGAAAAAGTCGAAAACTCATCAGAAATATTTTTGGCAGGAGAAAAACCATGTAAAAACTGTTTTAGAGCTGACCAACTCGAGAACGGTCATAGATAGACAAATTCTACGAACTCCAATCGATTCAAAACTGCCGAATTAGTATATACTGAGAGTTTGAATGGGACAAATCGACTGACAAAAAAGTCGAGTATATCATGATAGATAATTTTTTTAAAAGAACTGATTCAGAGCTGACCAACTCGAGAACGGTTGAAGATAGACGAATTCTGCGAACGCCAATCGATTCAGAAAGTCAAATTAGTATGGATTGTGAATTTTGAGTCAATCGAAAAAAATTAAAAATTACTCGAAAAAGTTGAAAGGGGTTCACCCCTAAATATCATGAAAAATACTAAGTCATCACATCGACTTGAAATTTTCACTATATGCGAAAAATTTCATGCTAATTCCGAAAATTTATGATTTTCATGTGCTCAGATATAAGATTTAGCCGGAAAAGGGTGTTTAAGGTAGAAAATCCAATTTTCTGAGATTTTTCATTTTCAATTTTTCGAATTTGAAATAGTTGTCCTCGAACGTATTTTGACGTGCTGATTCCGAAACTTTGAACGAAAAAGTCGAAAACTCATCAGAAATATTTTTGGCAGGAGAAAAACCATGTAAAAACTGTTTTAGAGCTGACCAACTCGAGAACGGTCATAGATAGACAAATTCTGCGAACTCCAATCGATTCAAAATGGCGGAATTAGTATATACTGAGAGTTTGAATGGGAAAAATCGACTGACAAAAAAGTCGAGTATATCATGATAGATAATTTTTTGAAAAGAACTGATTCAGAGCTGACCAACTCGAGAACGGTTAAAGATAGACGAATTCTGCGAACGCCAATCGATTCAGAAAGTCAAATTAGTATGGATTGTGAATTTTGAGTCAATCAAAAATTTGAAAGGGGTTCACCCCTAAATATCATGAAAAATACTAAGTCATCACATCGACTTGAAATTTTCACTATATGCGAAAAATTTCATGCTAATTCCGAAAATTTATGATTTTCATGTGCTCAGATATAAGATTTAGCCGGAAAAGGGTGTTTAAGGTAGAAAATCCAATTTTCTGAGATTTTTCATTTTCAATTTTTCGAATTTGAAATAGTTGTCCTCGAACGTATTTTGACGTGCTGATTCCGAAACTTTGAACGAAAAAGTCGAAAACTCATCAGAAATATTTTTGGCAGGAGAAAAACCATGTAAAAACTGTTTTAGAGCTGACCAACTCGAGAACGGTCATAGATAGACAAATTCTGCGAACTCCAATCGATTCAAAATGGCGGAATTAGTATATACTGAGAGTTTGAATGGGAAAAATCGACTGACAAAAAAGTCGAGTATATCATGATAGATAATTTTTTGAAAAGAACTGATTCAGAGCTGACCAACTCGAGAACGGTTAAAGATAGACGAATTCTGCGAACGCCAATCGATTCAGAAAGTCAAATTAGTATGGATTGTGAATTTTGAGTCAATCAAAAATTTGAAAGGGGTTCACCCCTAAATATCATGAAAAATACTAAGTCATCACATCGACTTGAAATTTTCACTATATGCGAAAAATTTCATGCTAATTCCGAAAATTTATGATTTTCATGTGCTCAGATATAAGATTTAGCCGGAAAAGGGTGTTTAAGGTAGAAAATCCAATTTTCTGAGATTTTTCATTTTCAATTTTTCGAATTTGAAATAGTTGTCCTCGAACGTATTTTGACGTGCTGATTCCGAAACTTTGAACGAAAAAGTCGAAAACTCATCAGAAATATTTTTGGCAGGAGAAAAACCATGTAAAAACTGTTTTAGAGCTGACCAACTCGAGAACGGTCATAGATAGACAAATTCTGCGAGCTCCAATCGATTCAAAATGGCCGAATTAGTATATATTGAGAGTTTCAATGGGAAAAATCGACTGACAAAAAAGTCGAGTATATCATGATAGATAATTTTTTGAAAAGAACTGATTCAGAGCTGACCAACTCGAGAACGGTTGAAGATAGACGAATTCTGCGAACGCCAATCGATTCAGAAAGTCAAATTAGTATGGATTGTGAATTTTGAGTCAATCGAAAAAAATTAAAAATTACTCGAAAAAGTTGAAAGGGGTTCACCCCTAAATATCATGAAAAATACTAAGTCATCACATCGACTTGAAATTTTCACTATATGCGAAAAATTTCATGCTAATTCCGAAAATTAATGATTTTTATGTGCTCAGATATAAGATTTGGCCGGAAAAGCGTGTTTAAGGTAGAAAATCCAATTTTCTGAGATTTTTCATTTTCAATTTTTCGAATTTGAAATAGTTGTCCTCGAACGTATTTTGACGTGCTGATTCCGAAACTTTGAACGAAAAAGTCGAAAACTCATCAGAAATATTTTTGGCAGGAGAAAAACCATGTAAAAACTGTTTTAGAGCTGACCAACTCGAGAACGGTCATAGATAGACAAATTCTGCGAACTCCAATCGATTCAAAATGGCGGAATTAGTATATACTGGGAGTTTGAATGGGAAAAATCGACTGACAAAAAAGTCGAGTATATCATGATAGATAATTTTTTGAAAAGAACTGATTCAGAGCTGACCAACTCGAGAACGGTTAAAGATAGACGAATTCTGCGAACGCCAATCGATTCAGAAAGTCAAATTAGTATGGATTGTGAATTTTGAGTCAATCAAAAATTTGAAAGGGGTTCACCCCTAAATATCATGAAAAATACTAAGTCATCACATCGACTTGAAATTTTCACTATATGCGAAAAATTTCATGCTAATTCCGAAAATTTATGATTTTCATGTGCTCAGATATAAGATTTAGCCGAAAAAGGGTGTTTAAGGTAGAAAATCCAATTTTCTGAGATTTTTCATTTTCAATTTTTCGAATTTGAAATAGTTGTCCTCGAACGTATTTTGACGTGCTGATTCCGAAACTTTGAACGAAAAAGTCGAAAACTCATCAGAAATATTTTTGGCAGGAGAAAAACCATGTAAAAACTGTTTTAGAGCTGACCAACTCGAGAACGGTCATAGATAGACAAATTCTGCGAGCTCCAATCGATTCAAAATGGCCGAATTAGTATATACTGAGAGTTTCAATGGGAAAAATCGACTGACAAAAAAGTCGAGTATATCATGATAGATAATTTTTTGAAAAGAACTGATTCAGAGCTGACCAACTCGAGAACGGTTGAAGATAGACGAATTCTGCGAACGCCAATCGATTCAGAAAGTCAAATTAGTATGGATTGTGAATTTTGAGTCAATCGAAAAAAATTAAAAATTACTCGAAAAAGTTGAAAGGGGTTCACCCCTAAATATCATGAAAAATACTAAGTCATCACATCGACTTGAAATTTTCACTATATGCGAAAAATTTCATGCTAATTCCGAAAATTAATGATTTTTATGTGCTCAGATATAAGATTTGGCCGGAAAAGCGTGTTTAAGGTAGAAAATCCAATTTTCTGAGATTTTTCATTTTCAATTTTTCGAATTTGAAATAGTCGTCTTCGAACGTATTTTGACATGCTGATTCCGAAACTTTGAACGAAATTGTCGAAAACTCATGAGAAATATTTTTGGCAGGAGAAAAACCATGTAAAAACTGTTTCAGAGCTGACCAACTCGAGAACGGTCAGAGATAGACAAATTATGCGAACTCCAATCGATTCAGAATGGCCGAATTAGTATATACTGAGAGTTTGAATGAGAAAAATAGACTGACAAAAAAGTCGAGTATATCATGATAGATAATTTTTTGAAAATAACTGATTCAGAGCTGACCAACTCGAGAACGGTTAAAGATAGACGAATTCTGCGCTCAGATATAAGATTTAGCCGGAAAAGGGTGTTTAAGGTAAAAAATCCAATTTTCTGAGATTTTTCATTTTCAATTTTTCGAATTTGAAATAGTTGTTCTCGAACGTATTTTGACGTGCTGATTCCAAAACTTTGAACGAAAATGTCGAAAACTCATCAGAAATATTTTTGGCAGGATAAAAACCATGTAAAACCTAATTTAGAGCTGACCAACTCGAGAACGGTCAGAGATAGACAAATTCTGCGAACTCCAATCGATTCAGAATGGCCGAATTAGTATATACTGAGAGTTTGAATGAGAAAAATCGACAGACAAGAAAGTTTAGTATATCATGATAGATAATTTTTTGAAAAGAACTGATTCAGAGCTGACCAACTCGAGAACGGTTAAAGATAGACGAATTCTGCGAACGCCAATCGATTCAGAAAGTCAAATTAGTATGGATTGTGAATTTTGCGTCAATCGAAAAAAATTAAAAATTACTCGAGGGTTCACCCCTAAATATCATGAAAAATACTAAGTCATCACATCGACTTGAAACTTTCACTATATGCGAAAAATTTCATGCTAATTCCGAAAATTTATGATTTTCATGTGCTCAGATATAAGATTTAGCCGGAAAAGGGTGTTTAAGGTAGAAAATCCAATTTTCTGAGATTTTTCATTTTCAATATTTCGAATTTGAAATAGTCGTCCTCGAACGTATTTTGACATGCTGATTCCGAAACTTTGAACGAAATTGTCGAAAACTCATCAGAAATATTTTTGGCAGGAGAAAAACCATGTAAAAACTGTTTCAGAGCTGACCAACTCGAGAACGGTCAGAGATAGACAAATTATGCGAACTCCAATCGATTCAGAATGGCCGAATTAGTATATACTGAGAGTTTGAATGAGAAAAATAGACTGACAAAAAAGTCGAGTATATCATGATAGATAATTTTTTGAAAATAACTGATTCAGAGCTGACCAACTGGAGAACGGTTAAAGATAGACGAATTCTGCGAACGCCAATCGATTCAGAAAGTCGAATTAGTATGGATTGTGAATTTTGCGTCAATCGAAAAAAATTAAAAATTACTCGAAAAAGTTATGAAATATCATGAAAAATACTAAGTCATCACATCGACTTGAAATGTTCACTATATGCGAAAAATTTCATGCTAATTCTGAAAATTCATGAATTTTATGTGCTCAGATATAAGATTTAGCCGGAAAAGGGTGTTTAAGGTAGAAAATCCAATTTTCTGAGATTTTTCATTTTCAATTTTTCGAATTTGAAATAGTCGTCCTCGAACGTATTTTGACATGCTGATTCCGATACTTTGAACGAAATTGTCGAAAACTCATCAGAAATATTTTTGGCAGGAGAAAAACCATGTAGAAACTGTTTCAGAGCTGACCAACTCGAGAATGGTCAAAGATAGACAAATTATGCGAACTCCAATCGATTCAGAATGGCCGAATTAGTATATACTGAGAGTTTGAATGAGAAAAATAGACTGACAAAAAAGTCGAGTATATCATGATAGATAATTTTTTGAAAATAACTGATTCAGAGCTGACCAACTCGAGAACGGTTAAAGATAGACGAATTCTGCGAACGCCAATCGATTCAGAAAGTCGAATTAGTATGGATTGTGAATTTTGAGTCAATCGCAAAAAATTAAAAATTACTCGAAAAAGTTGAAAGGGGTTCACCCCTAAATATCATGAAAAATACTAAGTCATCACATCGACTTGAAATTTTCACTATATGCGTAAAATTTCATGCTCATTCTGAAAATTTATAATTTTTATGTGCTCATATATAAGATTTAGCAGGAAAAGGGTGTTTAAAGTAAAAAATCCAATTTTCTGAGATTTTTCATTTTCAATATTTCGAATTTGAAATGTTTGTCCTCGAACGTATTTTGACGTGCTGATTCCGAGGATAAAAACCATGTAAAAACTGTTTTAGAGCTGATCAACTCGAGAACAGTTAGAGATAGACAAATTCTGCGAACTCCAATCGATTCAAAATGGCCGAATTAGTATATACTGAGAGTTTGAATGAGAAAAATCGACTGACAAAAAAGTCGAGTATATCACTATAGATAAGTTTTTGAAAACTGATTCAGAGCTGATGAACTCAAGAACGGTTAAAGATGGACGAATTCTGCGAACGCCAATCGATTCAGAATGGCCGGATTAGTATATACTTCTAGAAAGTTATAAAAATTTCGAAATATTCGTGGAATGAGTATAATGTTCTAGAATGTACTGAAAAGACACTCAAGTTGAAGAGCACGGTAATGAAACTCTCTAGGTACTTAATTTCTGGGAAATTAAATAAAAATCTGGAATATTTTCGAGATTTCTATAAAATTCTAGAAAATTCGTGGAAGTCGTGAAATGAACCAGAGTAGTGTATTTGGAAGGTTCTAGAACGTACGGGAAAAAACACTCAAGTGAACTTGTCCAAGATTATATATTTTTTACCCGGGCAACGCCGGGTGTTATAGCTAGTATTTTTATGAAAAAATTGAGCCATTAACTTTCTATCTACTCCGGAATACATATTATTTCGCCACTCTCAACAACTGTAACTCAGTTATTACTTATCTAAGAGGGTATGTTTAAAGGAACTTTCAACCTTTGAATGAAGTGAGAAATCTACTATCGAAGTTTACCTCTCTAATTCAGGAACACCCTGTATAATCTTCATTGATCTTTACCTCTTCATAATAGAAAATATCGATTTCAGTTCGGAATAATTTCTAGGCGATATTAATATTTTCAATATAATAGATGGTATGATTATTACCGATAACTTTTTTGAATATTAATGAATTGCAATCCCAAAGCTAGATATACAACGAGTCCGCAGGACGAGTTGAATTTTCTTGCATTGGGATTGCCAATGAATTGATATTCCAAAAAATTATAGGTTTTTAATCATACCACGAATTATATTTAGGACGACAATATATCGATTTGAAATAAAGAAAAATCGTGTCACCTGGTAATTGATGCTTTACTTCTAGCCGTATTCAACGGAATACTCTTTTCCACGGCCTCATCTATGATACCAATGGACATTGGGTCACCAACAATCGCTCATATTGATAAATTAAGATAACTAGTCAAAACACATAAATTTGGCGTTTATAATTTTAATCATTATTTTCACTTGACAGATAGTGAAACAAAAACTAAGCAGGTTTATCACCGTGAAAATACAGCGACAAGCAATATTTTCAATTTAGTTCCGATTCTATTGGCTGAATTTCAAAATTTTAAATCCACTGATTGTTTGTTAAGCAAGGAAATATATTGTCAATGAATGGTTGTATCCCACTAATCAATATAATCTTACTAGAATTCTATTGGTTCAGAATGAAAACAGACTTTTTGTCAATCCACCACAAAATCCTCCCATCCTTCGAAGTGAGTAAATTTGTTTTCAGCTTAACCTCCTTGTCTGCTCAGTCTCTTGTCTGTTACCACTATTTCACCGATTCATCTACGATTCGATGCGTTTTCGTCGATGTAGAGATCAAAAACGATTTATTTTTCCATTCAAGTTGTTCCCATAGCGTGAGATCTCATTGATTCCTGGCCACCAAAGCTCGATTTTCACATTCATCAAGCGTAATGATGGAGGATGGAGGAGATGGATGAAACGTAAGCATTATTGATAGCGGTTGGCTGTTCGACATGAGAGCGCGTCCATGGCCTCCTGCGATCGATGTCGGCCGTCCCTCGGAGACAATTCACTTTTAATCTGATTGATTAGTTTAGTGCGCGTATCCCAGAGGGGTCTGGGTTTTGTGTGTTTTGTTTTCAGTTTCGATTTGAACAAGCAAACGACCGTTTTTCAAATGCTTTCGTTTTAAATTCGTCGAGGGAGTTGCTTTGGTTCAAATATTGATATTGTCATTGAGGATTAGTGGTTGATTACGTGAAGTTGGTTTTCAGTATCGCTATTTGCGAGTTGAAACATGGGCGTCGCTTTCTAGAAACAAAGTAGATACTTGAAAAGACTTTATTTTATTTTTTTTTTATTTAGAAACGTATCAATTGAGTGATTTCTCAACAAAACTCTCAATGAAGAGGGGAAATTATATCCTATAATCATTGGCGCAGCCAGGGGAGGGGGGGTTTGGGGATGCAGCCCCCATCAAGCCACCAAATGACTATTAAAATGATGGCGTAGAATACGGGAAAAATACTGATAAAATTCTAGAATTTTCGGAAGTATTTTTCGTTGGCGGTTTTATGTGCTAGGATGCTGGATCCTAGCGCACCTTATACATTTTTCTCATTTTGCGACCATAACGAGACATTCGTCAAATACATATGCATATAGAAATAAAGTTAAGAAAATTTTCTACAAGATGATGTTATTGTATGCTGGCCTAACAGCTCGCTTGTAGGTGTTATAGGTGGTTTTGTGTGCTAGGAGGCCGGATTCATGCCATACAATTTTTGTTGCTAATTTTGTTTTATGGCACACCGTGTATCCGAACATATTCAAATCATACATTTTCGGAATCAACATAAAATTTTGAGTATATCAATGGTAATCTCGAGTGAATCTGATGACTTTGGATTTCTGGCCATTTTTAAGGTATCTTTGATGTTTTTTCGGCTGAAAATTCATTGTGTGCCAATCGACTCGAAAATCACAGCTCACACTAATTTTGGCATGCTGAATCGATTGGCGTTTGCAGAATTGCTCTATCTCGATTCGGTCGTCGGTTGAAAATGTTGTCTAGAAGTTGCAGGTGCCATTTTCCCGTCATACATCTTTCTAATTTTTTTCTATGTTATATTCGTTATACTCAATCTATTTTTTATATGCTGACCGAATTTAAAGTCAATTGCTAGTCAACCATAGATTTGGTGGGCGTTTTTACGAACATGTGCACTTTGAGTTCGACCGATTTTTCAATTCATTATTTTTCATTTTTTCGAATAATGTGACATGTTAAATTGATGGCGTAGAATACAGAAAAAATATTAAAAAAATTCTAGAATTTTCGGAAGTATTTTTCGTTGGCGGTGTTATGTGCTAGAATGCTGGATCCCAGCACACCTTTTACATTTTTCGTATTTTGCGACCATAACGAGACACATTCGTTAAATACATATGCATATAGAAAGAAAGCCAAGAAAATTTTCTACAAGATGATGTTATTGTTTGCTGGCCTAACAGTTCGCTTGTAGGTGTTAAAGGTGGTTTTGTGTGCTAGGATGCCGGATGTTATCTAGAAGTTGCAGGTGCCATTTTCTCGCTATACATTTTTCTATTTTTTTTCTATAATATATTCGTTATACTCAATCTTTTTTCTAGGCGCTGACCGAATTTAAAATCGATTGCTAGTCAACCATAGATTTGGTGGCCGTTTTTACGAACGTGTGCACTTTGAGTTCGACCGATTTTTAAATTTATTATTTTTCATTTTTCGAATACTGTGTCCTATTGAATTGATAGCGTAGAATACAGGAAAAATATTGAAAAAATTCTAGAATTTTTGGAAGTATTTTTCGTTGGCAGTTTTATGTGCTAGGATGCCGGATCCTAGCGCCCCTTTTTACATTTTTCGCATTTTGCCACCATAACGAAACACATTCGTTAAACACATAAGTATATAGAAAGGCAGCTAAGAAAATTTTCTACAAGAAGATGTTATCGTTAGTGTGCCCAACAGTTCGCTTGTAGGTGTTATTCATAACATCCGGCAGACGAAAAAAAAAAAAAGCTCTGGTAACTGATATATTGTATGTTCAGCCCCCCCAAATTGAAATCCTGGCTGCGCCACTGCCTAAAATATGTGTTCTTCCCGATAATAGCTTCATAATGTATACTGTCATACAGTCCTAGGTTCAATGGTAACAATCTTGTTAGGTAAATTTGAACAAAATCTTTAAAATTGTTCCTCAAAGGAACCGCCTCATTCTAAAGTTATGGATAATTGAGGTGGAATCATACTCAGTGTTAATGGTCGATGAAGAGTATACAGTGAGCACCATTGTGTGTGAAGGGTTAATTGATTTTCTATGTGACTAGCCATTAAAAAAAATTGAAACACATCGATATATTTTTTGAAAATACATTATGTAACATAAAAATATTCCCCTTTTTTCACTCCCCTCAACGTGCAGCCACTCCACCAATTTTGTCAATGAAATAAGCGGTCCAGTGAAACCTTATTCTGAAGGATATATATTATATTACGTACATAGCACATCTAATTTTTTTAATTTCGTCAGGCGTCATAAGAAAAAATCATTATCAAAAAAAAAAAAATTCAAAAGGTTTAATTGAATTCGCTGTATAGTCAAGGAACCTTAAATATTTTTTGGTTTATTTTCAACTCTTGGTTTTCAAATGTTATAAGAAAAGACTTTTTCCAGGTAACGACGAACGACAATTTTTTGAAAACTGATTCAGAGCTGACCAACTCGGGAACGGTTGGAGATAGACAAATTCTGCGACAACCAATTGATTCAAAATGGCCGAATTAGTGAATACTGGGAATTTCAACGAAAAAAATCGACGGATAAAAGAATCAAGTATATAATGATAGATAATTTTTTGAAAACTGATTCAGAGCTAACCAACTCGAGAACGGTTAGAGATAGACGAATTCTGCGAACGCCAATCGTTTCAAAATGGCCTAATTGGTATATACTGAAAATTTGAACGAAAAAAATCGACGGACTTAAAAGTCGAGTAAATCATGATAGGTAGATGATTTTCTCGAACTTTTTTTATTTTTCATTTTTCGAATTTCAAATTTTTGTCCTCGTACGTATAATATTTTTGGCGCCAAAAAAACCATTTGAAAACAGATTCAGAGCTGACCAACTCGAGAACGGTTAGAGATAGACGAATTCTGCGAACACCAATCGTTTCAAAATGGCCTAATCGGTATATACTGAGAATTTGAACGAAAAAAATCGACGGATTAAAAAGTCGAGTAAATCATGATAGATGATTTTCTCGAACTTTTTTTATTTTAAATTTTTCGTATTTCAAATTTTTGTCCTCGTACGTATTTTGACGTGCTGATTCCGAATCTTCGAACTAAAATGTCGAAAACTCAACGGAAATATTTTTGGGGCCAAAAAAACCATTTGAAAACCTATTCAGAGATAATTGGTATATACTGAGAATTTGAACGAAAAAAATCGACGGACTAAAAAGTCGAGTAAAACATGATAGATGATTTTCTCGAACTTTTTTTATTTTTCATTTTTCGAATTTAAAATTTTTGTCTTCGTACGTATTTTGACGTACTGATTCCGAATCTTCGAACTAAAATGTCAAAAACTCATTGGAAATATTTTTGGCGCCAAAAAAAACATTTGAAAACCGAATCAGAGCTGACCACCTCGAGAACCGTTGAAGATAGACGAATTCTGCGAACGCCAATCGTTTCAAAATTGCTTAATTGGTATATACTGAGAATTTGAACGAAAAAAATCGACGGACTAAAAAGTCGAGTAAATCATGATAGATGATTTTCTCCAACTTTTTTTATTTTTCATTTTTCGAATTTCAAATGTTTGTCCTCGTACGTATTTTGACGTGCGGATTCCGAATCTTCGAACTAAAATGTCGAAAACTCATCGGAAATATTTTTGGCGCCAAAAAAACCATTTGAAAACCGATTCAGAGCTGACCAACTCGAGAACGGTTAGAGATAGACGAATTCTGCGAACGCCAATCGTTCCAAAATGGCCTAATTAGTATATACTGAGAATTTGAACGGAAAAAATCGACGGACTAAAAAGTCGAGTAAATCATGATAGATGATTTTCTCGAACTTTTTTTATTTTTCATTTTTCGAATTCCAAATTTTTGTCCTCGTACGTATTTTGACGTGCTGATTCCGAATCTTCGAACGAAAATGTCGAAAACGCATCGGAAATATTTTTGGCGCCAAAAAAAACATTTGAAAACCGATTCAGAGCTGACGAACTCGAGAACGGTTAGAGATAGACGCATTCTGCGAAAGCCAATCGTTTCAAAATGGCCTAGTTGGTATATACTGAGAATTTGAACGAAAAAAATCGACGGACTAAAAAGTCGAGTAAATCATGATAGATGATTTTCTCGAACTTTTTTTTTTTTCATTTTTCGAATTTCAAATTTTTGTCTTCGTACGTATTTTGACGTACTGATTCCGAATCTTCGAACTAAAATGTCAAAAACTCATTGGAAATATTTTTGGCGCCAAAAAAAACATTTGAAAACCGATTCAGAGCTGACCACCTCGAGAACCGTTAAAGATAGACGAATTCTGCGAACGCCAATCGTTTCAAAATTGCCTAATTGGTATATACTGAGAATTTGAACGAAAAAAATCGACGGACTAAAAAGTCGAGTAAATCATGATAGATGATTTTCTCGAACTTTTTTTATTTTTCATTTTTCGAATTTCAAATGTTTGTCCTCGTACGTATTTTGACGTGCTGATTCCGAATCTTCGAACTAAAATGTCGAAAACTAATCGGAAATATTTTTGGCGCCAAAAAAACCATTTGAAAACCGATTCAGAGCTGACCAACTCGAGAACGGTTAGAGATAGACGCATTCTGCGAAAACCAATCGTTTCAAAATGGCCTAGTTGGTATATACTGAGAATTTGAACGAAAAAAATCGACGGACTAAAAAGTCGAGTAAATCATAATAGATGATTTTCTCGAACTTTTTTTTTTTCATTTTTCGAATTTCAAATTTTTGTCTTCGTACGTATTTTGACGTACTGATTCCGAATCTTCGAACTAAAATGTCAAAAACTCATTGGAAATATTTTTGGCGCCAAAAAAAACATTTGAAAACCGATTCAGAGCTGACCACCTCGAGAACCGTTAAAGATAGACAAATTCTGCGAACGCCAATCGTTTCAAAATTGCCTAATTGGTATATACTGAGAATTTGAACGAAAAAAATCGACGGACTAAAAAGTCGAGTAAATCATGATAGATGATTTTCTCGAACTTTTTTTTTTTTTTCATTTTTCGAATTTCAAATTTTTGTCTTCGTACGTATTTTGACGTACTGATTCCGAATCTTCGAACTAAAATGTCAAAAACTCATTGGAAATATTTTTGGCGCCAAAAAAAACATTTGAAAACCGAATCAGAGCTGACCACCTCGAGAACCGTTAAAGATAGACGAATTCTGCGAACGCCAATCGTTTCAAAATTGCCTAATTGGTATATACTGAAAATTTGAACGAAGAAAATCCACGGACTAAAAAGTCGAGTAAATCATGATAGATGATTTTCTCGAACTTTTTTTATTTTTCATTTTTCGAATTTCAAATGTTTGTCCTCGTACGTATTTTGACGTGCTGATTCCGAATCTTTGAACTAAAATGTCTAAAACTCATCGGAAATATTTTTGGCGCCAAAAAAACAATTTGAAAACCGATTCAGAGCTGACCAACTCGAGAACCGTTAGAGATAGACGAATTCTGTGAAAGCCAATCGTTTCAAAATGGCCTAATTGGTATATGCTGAGAATTTGAAAGAAAAAAATCGACGGACTAAAAAGTCGAGTAAAACATGATAGCTGATTTTCTCGAACTTTTTTTATTTTTCATTTTTCGTATTTAAAATTTTTGTCTTCGTACGTATTTTGACGTACTGATTCCGAATCTTCGAACTAAAATGTCAAAAACTCATTGGAAGTATTTTTGGCGCCAAAAAAACCATTTGAAAACCGATTCAGAGCTGACCACCTTGAGAACCGTTAAAGAAAGACAAATTCTGCGAATGCCAATCGTTTCAAAATTGCCTAATTGGTATATACTGAGAATTTGAACGAAAAAAATCGATGGACTAAAAAGTCGAGTAAATCATGATAGATGATTTTCTCGAACTTTTTTTATTTTTCATTTTTCGAATTTCAAATGTTTGTCCTCGTACGTATTTTGACGTGCGGATTCCGAATCTTCGAACTAAAATGTCGAAAACTCATCGGAAATATTTTTGGCGCCAGAAAAACCATTTGAAAACCGATTCAGAGCTGACCAACTCGAGAACGGTTAGAGATAGACGAATTCTGCGAACGCCAATCGTTCCAAAATGGCCTAAGTAGTATATACTGAGAATTTGAACGGAAAAAATCGACGGACTAAAAAGTCGAGTAAATCATGATAGATGATTTTCTCGAACTTTTTTTATTTTTCATTTTTCGAATTCCAAATTTCTGTCCTCGTACGTATTTTGAAGTGCTGATTCCGAATCTTCGAACGAAAATGTCGAAAACGCATCGGAAATATTTTTGGCGCCAAAAAAAACATTTGAAAACCGACGAACTCGAGAACGGTTAGAGATAGACGCATTCTGCGAAAGCCAATCGTTTCAGAATGGCCTAGTTGGTATATACTGAGAATTTGAACGAAAAAAATCGACGGACTAAAAAGTCGAGTAAATCATGATAGATGATTTTCTCGAACTTTTTTTTTTTTCATTTTTCGAATTTCAAATTTTTGTCCTCGTACGTATTTTGACGTGCTGATTCCGAATCTTTGAACGAAAATGTCGAAAACGCATCGGTATTATTTTTGGCGCCAAAAAAACCATTTGAAAACCCATTCAGAGCTGACCAACTCGAGAACGGTTAGAGATAGACTAATTCTGCGAACGCCAATCGATTCAGAATGGTCAACTTAGTTACTGAGAATTCAACGAAAACAATGCTTGATTGAGGACCCAATAGGTTAGGATCTGAAAATTCCATATAGTTCACATGTAGTGCACGTTGTCATGGTGACGAAGGAAAATGAAAAAAAGTGTCACTTCGCATATTTTTGTCAATGCGCGAACCTTGTAATTTTTTGACGTTTGTAGAAAAATCTATTTTGATTTTGACATGCATTTATTGAGACAACGAATACCAAGCTGTCAACATTTAACTGAGTAGCTGTCTTTGTGTTGACGAAACGTCGAGAATATTTCCTGATGGTAACATCAAACAAACCAAAAGAATTCGTTCCTCAAATTTTCAATATCATTTTGAAACCCTTTTAATCCATCTAAAAGAGGCCAAAAAAGTTAATAAACTATCCTTATTGTGTGCCTGGTTCGATTTGTTTTCGAGCTACGTATCTTGTTCTTTCACCGACAGTATCGTTTTTCTTTGTATTTTTCAAGATGGATGACTAACTATAGTGAAAGTGACTGTTTCCTCCACAAAACTCACATTCCCGTTGTTCCCACAAACCCCCAGTCATACATCAATACTTAATGCCAACCGGAATATCAGTGCATCATTATCACATCGGGGCTATTTATTATTTACTACAAAGCGCGGTTATCATTATTGAGATGAATAGGGGGTGGAAACGATAAAAAAGCCTATAAATCAACTCGACCACAAAGGCCCTGCATTGGCACGTGCTTAATATTTCGGAAACTGGTCTGAATATGTCCCGTTAATACATTTATACCGGAACTGATGTATATCCGCCTAACAGTATCCGCACTTTCCAGCGATTTAGATGCGATGCTGGAACGTAAAACGGGATTTTTGAAATATCGTTTCTTTATGCAGTGGTTTTCGAGCTCGATTTGTTTGATAAAGTGATCGTTTCTCTTCGGCGGGAGGTGTGAAGGAGGTTTGTTCGGTGTGTTCGGCCGGGCTGGATTACGTCACAGCCGCTGTTTTATCATTTATGGATGGATTGTTCCGAAACACGTTGGGACTTGTTTGTAGACAAAGAGAGGTAGTGAACCCTTCGAGTAATGGTATAGTCCGGTGGCAGGGAGGGTTTTCGTAGCCGAAGAAGCGCGACGGGATAACCCAAGTTATTCTTATGTATTTTGACCCGCTGAATCCGAATTTCGAGGGTGATAAGCCGTGAGAGCATCCGGAAAATTTTTATGGACGTTTTTCCGAGGGAAATCGAAAAATCCATTTTTTCCAAAAACAAATGCTGACGTAATATTTTGCATAAAATTCTCTACAATAAAGGTGTCTACAAGTTTTTCTCGAAAATGCACCGTTTTCCAGTAAAACGTGCTCGAAATTCGAAAGTATGCAATTTTCTCAATTTTCTGTGCTCTCTCATTCAATCTCATAATGATATTTTCAGGATCACCTTCCCCGAAATTATTCATATATGTATCGACTATGAATAACAAGAGACATTTTTGAAAAAGTCATTCGTGTGGATTTTCCGGCACTGAATTTCCCGATACTTTTACCTTGCATGGAACCGGCATTTTTTTATTCGCGAAGCCACGCATTTGACCAATTTCCTTAAGTGTCAATCAAAACGGGTTCAGCACATATTTTTTCATGATCACAAAGCATTTCTGTAGCGGAAAAACGGAAAATTTTACCTAAAAGTAAAAGAATTTTCCAAGGAAAATCAAAAAATCCATTTTTCTAAACACAAATGACGTTTTAATATACCCCATAAAATTTTCTATAAAAAAGGTCTTCACAAATTTTTCTTTAAAATGCACCAATTTCGAGTAAAATGTGCTCGAAATTCGAAAAAATGCGATTTTCTCAATTTTCTGTGCTCTTTCATTCAGTCACATAATGATATTATCACACAAGAATGTCTCTTCTGTTATTAATAGTCGAGACATATAACAATAATTTGGGACAAGGTGATCCTGAAAATATCATTATGTGACTGAATCAGAGGGCACAGAAAATTGAGAAAATCGCATTTTTTCGAATTTCGAGCACATTTTACTCGAAACCGGTGTATTTTAAAGAAAAATTTGTAGAAACCTTTTTTGTAGAGAATTTCATGGAGTATATTAATGTGTTATTTGTTTTTGAAAAAAATGGATTTTCCAATTTTCCTTGGAAAATTCTTTTACTTTTAAGCAAAATTTTCCATTTTTCCGCTTCTGAAATGCTTTGTGATCATGAAAAAATATGTACTGAAACCGTTTTTATTGACACACTAAAAAATTTGTCCAGTACGTGAGCTTCGCGAATAAAAAAATGCCCCTTCCATGCAAGGTAAAAGTATCGGGAAATTCAATGCCGGAAAATCCACAAGAATGATTTTTTCAAGAATGTCTCTTATGTTATTCATAGTGTTGTAACCTTCTCCTCATTTGGAAATTGGGAGATCTGTGAGTGGTCACAGAACGTTACTCAGATAATGAATATTTATAGTGGTTACCAAATGATAGATGGAAAATCCGTTTCCCCGTAGGCGTTTATTAGACACTTTCAAAAGTTGTCAACAAGTTGTTACAGAAAATACGTTGTTATATGTCGATGTTTTCTTACTAAGTAACTAAAGTGAGTTTTTGCTAAAAGAGCACAAATTATGGAAAAAAAGGTTTGATATAAAACTAGCATGAGAACAAAATGATAAAATGTATTTATATATGGACAATATAATCGAGAACTCTATACTTGTTTCCTATTCTGAACAAAGAACAAGAAATTTGCTGAGATGAGTTGTATGTGCATAAAACAAGTCACTGGATTAATATTTCCTACGTATCAAATGAAGATTCGTGAGCTTTATAAGTTCCGTGGTTGATAACAAAAGGAGTTTCATATGTCTACTGAGAAAAACAAGTATTAATAATATAACCTTGCATTGACTAATAAAAATGAAACGCAATAATTATTCTAGAAGCAATACAGTTTAGAATTACAACAAAGCAAAAATATAGTTTGGTTTAATAGGCAAAAAATATAGGGTGGAACAACAAGACATTCTTGAAAAAGTCATTCGGGTAGATTTTCCGGCACTGAATTTCCCGATACTTTTACCTTGCATGGAACCGGCATTTTTTTATTCGCGAAGCTCACGCAGTGGACGAATTCCTTATAGTATCGAACAAAACTGGTTCAGCACATATTTTTCCATGATCACAAAGCATTTCAGTAGCGGAAAAACGGAAAAATAAAAGAATTTTCCAAGGAAAATAAAAAAATCCATTTTTCCAAAAACAAATGACGTTTTAATGTACCCCATAAAATTCTCTATAAAAAAGGTCTTCACAAATTTTTCTTTAAAATGCACCAATTTCGAGTAAAATGTGCTCGAACTTCGAAAAAATGCAATTTTCTCAATTTTCTGTGCTCTTTCATTCAGTCACATAATGATATTTTCACACGAATCCACACGAATGATTTTTTCAAGAATGTCTCTTTTGTTATTCATAGTCGAGACATATTTCAATAATTTGGGAAAGCGGATCCTTTTTCAGCGTATTTTCCTGTCGCTCAAAACATTATTTTGTAGGTTTTATAATCACCTACAAAATTTTCATGGACTGCCAAACGATTCCTTCAATTATTTTTGGGATATTTGCAAGAAACCAAAGAAGTTGTGATTTTTTTTCATTTATTCTTCCACAAGCAATTTGGCTGGGGTGAAAATCGGTGTTTTCATTTACGAACTATCTCATAAAAAGCCGTATAGGCCACTTGCGTCTTTATACTGGGATAAGTGAAAGTTTAATTGAAGTTATGTTTTGCAAAAAAAAAATCAATTAATCAATGAATTCCTCAAAAACACATGAAGATAAGTACAGGGGTGTAAAACACAAACATAATTGGAAAGTAATAACGAACGAAAATTTAATAATGCACAGGGTGCCCTATTTAAAAAATCAGTTGTTGCTATTTTTCAATGTCGCAGCACTGGAAATATATAACATCGATAAAGCAGAACTAATTACTTACCAAAAAAAAATTCACAACAATCATATGCCCCTTCCTGCAGAAACGCCTGATAGGCCATCGAGTTTGGAACACCCTACCCTGTTTATACTGAAATTTTATAAATGAAAACTCTCCATTCTATTAGTAGTGCCGGTCTCTTTTGTTTTTTGCTGGTGTAACTGAAATACATTCCTCATACGTTTCGCCTGGAATGAATCCAAGTTTCCTAAACACATTTTCAAACTTTATTGGATCTGACTCACATAAAATGAATGTTAAAGCCTAATTAATTGTTCAGCCTCTTGGGTTTGTCAACATATTTGTTGTTCGGCCAATAAAATTTACGACGTCGTAAATAAGCTAAAGTGACAGTTTTGTAACAGTTTCTCGCAGTGCGACCACTAAATTTCCAAATACCACTTCTTTGAAGTTTTT
Source organism: Chrysolina haemoptera (assembly GCA_958298965.1). Taxonomy (NCBI): domain Eukaryota; kingdom Metazoa; phylum Arthropoda; class Insecta; order Coleoptera; family Chrysomelidae; genus Chrysolina; species Chrysolina haemoptera. The sequence continues at coordinate 948,933 of OY282598.1, read as the reverse complement.
TGTTGAGCTGATAGACACATTATGGGTGTAAGTTGTGTTCTGGCGTTTCGTCTCGCCTGTGGGAACTCCTGGAATTGTAGTTATGATTGGAAATGCCGGAAAATATGAGTCACATATGTATATATATTTCACGATTCATTAAACAGTGACCGCCAAAAAGTATGTACCATTTGGCGGTTGTATTTCAAGTATTTCGAATATTTGTCATACACGTTAAAATATTTCAACTTGGTGCCATTCCAATAAACTTCTGAACAATAAACTTCCGAACAAAATTATTAATAGTATAATTACACGAATGGTGGTAATTTTTTGATAATTTTAACTATATGCACGAATCATTGTTGCTAGAGAAATCTCACGAGTGGACGAAAGGAACAAAGACGAGTGCTAATCTAGTTAAAATTATCTCAAAAAAATTATTACCACGAATGTAATTCGACTTGATTATTTTTTTACCGGACATTTGTCAGTGTCATCTTGACAACCAAGTCAATGGCTAACTTTCTTATGGATTTATTTAAACAAAGATCCAATCGAACGAGAAAAAATTATTGGAAGTATTCACATGAGTGCATCAAAATTATCGATAATTTTGCATGAAAGCATGTAAAAACTACATGAGTTTATTTTCATATTTTCTCGAATGTGACCATCGGCGAAATATTTCAAAACGAAATAACTGTGGTCATCTCCGATATATCTCTGACCCGGCGAAAACGACACAAGGCCGATATTTCATATTTCTCGTACGCAAAAAAACAAACGCTCGGACCCATCGATTTTTATTGCGAGGGGGACATCTTTTGCGCATATTCTCAACTATGACTCTTTTTTGTTCGGTAAAATCCTATCCTGGCCAACGATAATGAGGAATAATTCGAGGTCAGTTTAGCTTTCACGTAGTGAAAACAAATTAGGTTTCAATAAATGAATTAAACAAAAAAATTGGTACCAACTTTTGGTACACCCTGTACAGCTGTAGGTCTGGCAGGATATGATTTTTTCATTACATCAAAAAAAATTCTCATATGGTAACTCGATAGGCTCCTGGACTATTAGTAGTTATTGCTGCTATGGAATTCGGTGCTTGTGTAAAGAATACGAAAAACTCAGTTTTTTATCAAACCATTGCCATAAACACAATTCTAACAATTCAAGATAAAAGTTGATACGAATTCATGTCAATGTTGACTTGTTAGTATATTAACAATGATATCTCGAGAACTATTGCATCAAATTCCAATAACTGGAAAGAGTTAAAAAGAGAATTAAATTACCTTCAAAATGGGGTATCACATGAACCCTACTCCCATTAAAGATTTAGGGGATGGAGCTAATCCCTCCGAGGGGCTTGAAGTGACAAAGTTGAAAATATGCGCAAAAGATGTCGACGGGTCCAAGCGTTTTTTTTCCTGCGAACGATAAATATGAAATAACGGCCTTGTTTCGTTTTCGCTGGGCCACCCTGTATAGTACATCGAATACGAATACCATTCGCAGTTTCTCATTCCATTTCGATTTGTTTCGTGTTCGCATATCTCCACCACGAGTCGAAGCAGGGATATAAATAAAAAATGATGCTACAACCGATAATGCAGATTCCTTTCGCCACTTCTGCTTCTTTCGGTCGAAAAGGTTGCCGGTAACGAGTTTCGCGGCTTACAGCTGCCTCTCCCCATAAACTCCGAGACGGCTTTTTATGCGGCTTATTTTTGAGCGGATCATAGATTTTTATGTTTATTCCGAATGAAGAAGACGCAACAAACTCGACATTGTGAATCCCGTCGAATGCACTCGAGCAGAAATTATTTTTTTCCATATCCCGAAGCGGATTTTCCTGGGTTTGATATTGAATGGGATAGTCGAAATCCATATCTGGAACATTTTCTTCCATTTCATGAAGATACGTGGAATTGAGAATTGAGATATTGAGTTTATCGAATTCATTCTCCCATTTTTATCTACAGGATGTAACATAAGTACGTTAAAATATTCAAGTGACGTATTCCTGAGACAACTTTAAGAAAAAAAGTCTATATAAACTTGTGTCCGGAAATGCTTCTTTTCGGACATATAGGTGTTAAAATTGAATTTTTTTTTTCGCTTTTTGAAAATCACTTGCAAGAAATAAGTTATTTGCACGAAATTTGGTATCTGGTTTTTTTTTTACGTGGGAAATCATAATTTCGCATCAATTTTCATGTAACATCCAGTACGCTGTCATTATTCATTTCAAATTGCCCTAACATTTTTGACAGTAAACTTTTGGTACTTTTCATGAAAAAACCTCATTCCCACACCTTTTCCAAGTAAAAAAGGTACACCTTCTCAACAATGCTGGAGGTGATCGTTTTCGAGATAGTTGTAATTTTCTATATTGATGCATGTTACTTGGCTCCTAGGGCGCTAAGTGAAGTTGCTGAGAACATTCCAAAACTAAGTATGTGGTAGATCTCGTCAAAATGAACAACTTTTTTCCCATAAAATGTTTATCGGAAAATGATTCGTTTTCGAGATACAGATTGTTGAAATTTTTCTAAGCAACTTCACTTAGCGCCCTAGGAGCTAAGTAACATGCATTGATATAGAAAATTGTAAATATCTCGAAAAAGATCACCTTCAGCGTTGTTGAGGAAGTATACCTTTTTTAATTGGAAAAGGTGTGGGAATAAGATTTTTTCATGAAAAGTACCAAAAGTTTACTGTCAAAAATGATAGGGCAATTTGAAATAAATAATCACAGCGTACGCAGCGCCCTCTAGATGTTACATGAAAAATATTACGAAATTATGATTTCCTACGTCAAAAAAACCCCGGGTACCAAATTTCGTGCAAATAACTTAATTTTTAAAAAGCGTACAAAATAATTCAATTTCAACGCCCTGTATGTCCGAAACGAAGCATTTCCGGAAACAAGTTTATTTAAACTTTTTTCTTAAAATTGTCTCAAGAATACGACACTTGAATATTTTAACGTACTTAGGTTACACCCTGATACTTTGAATCAACCACGCATGAATTAATTTAAAATTCTTTATGGCAGCAATAAAAGTCTACTCTTTCAGTTATACTTCATCTGTGCAGCCGGAATCTCGAGTTGATCTTGCAAAGCTCAATATACGGTTCACCACAACATTTTTATGGTATAACCATAATAGTCCATATCTGAAGAGAAGCAAACGTACATAATAGTTAAAAAAAACCTAGAGATCATTCTGTACCATTTGATGGTATTAGCAATTCCCTTAAAAAGGTCAATTCTGTGTATAATTGCTTCTGAAGAGCCTGCTTTCCAATTATATCAATCTCCCTGATGAGCTTGGCAAAGCGAAATAGATTTTCGTCGACCAAAATGTTTTGGGGATTAAATGCGAGAGAAGCGAACCTTGCTTCAATGAAATGAACGATTTCTGTGAGTGATATTTTTTAATAACATTCTCCCTAGCTAATTTATTTGATGAATTTTCAATGAAAACTAGAGAAAATTGAAAAAAGTCGTTTCACAATATCTATCAGATGTAGTTCAATGTCCAGCGTGGCTTCAGCCGGGGAAGTAGTTGTTTTCTGTTAGATAATACAAATAAATCACATTTTTCATTTCTTCATTTTCATGGAGAATGTTCCCCTTTTCAACATGTCTAGTAAACTTTTGCAAAAGTCACAAATAACCTGCGAAGTTCAATGGATCTCATTTGAAGCGTAGAATAATTTTAGAAAATATGTGATGATCAAGGACAAAATAGCGTAATCACAGATCCGAAGGAACTTGCATGGAAATTTTCGTCGATATAGGACGTCGAAAATTATGGTGAAAAAATGTTGGTTGGGGTCTCAGACCGTCGTCCCTTTCAAAAATAGCTGCGAAAATAAAATGAAAAAATTTCGAGAAATGTTAAAAAATATCAGACCGTTGACTTAGTTAATTTCAAAAATGTTAGCACTTCTGTCCCTATTAATGACAGTTAAAGAGCAAGTAGGAATTTTAAAAAAATCCTCATGGTTCCGAAAGTTGAAATTTACTTCGAAAAAAAATTAAATCGGGAAAATTTGTAAAATTATTGGAAAACATCGGACCAGCCGAATAATTGAATATAAACAAAATTTAATCCCTGTCCTCCTTAGAACTGGATGAAAAACTCGTAAGAGTTAGAAAAACAGTTTCGGACAAGAATTATTACTAAAAAAATTAAAAAAAAACTCGGAAAATGAGTAAAAATAATAAAAAATATCGTACCGTTGGAAAATTCCATTTCAAAAAATTTAACACCACAGCCTCCCTGAAGGACAGATGGAGAACGTGTAGGAGTTCGGCCGATTAATTTAAAAAAACCTTGTCTTGCTGAACGCAAGAAAGAGAACTCGTAAGAATTTGAAAAAAATTACAATGAATTTGAACATGGATAATTACGTAAGAAAAATTGGCAGTAGACAGTAATTCGGACAATAATGATACCCACGAGAGGCGTCAACCAGTTATAATATTCACCACTTGGTATAGATCAGAAAATTGTACAGAAAAGAGAAAAAAATTGATGAACGTTTTAGTGTCATAATTTTCCAACAAGGAGCTCCAGCACAGTACTATTTTGCTGCTGTTCATCATGGCCATCACGTTCACCCGATTTGATACACATGACTTTTTTGTGGTGGCGCGTATAAGCGTTTTTGCTGAAACCAACTGCGGCAGGTCAGGAAATAATTTCATAAACGGTTATGGCAGTTACTTTATCGTTATCAAGATTTTTATGTATTTTTACTTCCATTAATATCCGTAACTACCTTGAGATCCGGTAGAATTGAAAAAATCTTGATTGTCGTAAAAGGTCCATGAGAAATATACAATATAAGTTGTTACTGATCCCAAGTTCGTAGTTTTAGAGATATTGGGGGTAGAATTATTTTATTGATACACTGTATACACATACACTTTAATGTGCCGTGAACATACTTCTGAAAACTATCCATTTGGAGATAAATTCTGCATGAAATGGAAGTAGTTAATGTTATTACCAATGAAAACTCCACGGAGTAATTCACTCTCGCACACTCCTTAAAACAATGGCTGTTTTCTAGACATTTATTATGAAAGCTCTTGGTTTTCTACTGATTTTTGCAGAAAGTAAATACCCATCAACATACTGTAATAGTCTTACCACCTACATCGAAAACCCACATTACCGCTGTTGCATTATTTTTGAAACCATAAAGAACAAGAAGCAAACTCCACCCTGAATGTTAAAATATTTCGCGTACATTAAAAGTTCATGTAGGCAGAAGATTTAGCTTCAGCATTATATCAACGTTAAGAAAACAGAAGTTCTTGAAAGGGCATTAAAAGTTATAGTTTATTGTCTATAAATGGAAAAATGTACTTTCTTATTCAGAAAAAAGTTTTGTATAATCGAATTTTTAATAACGGGTTTTGATATCGGTGAAGCATACCTACAAATAACTTACTTAACTCAGAATAGAGAACTGAAAATGTTTTTTTTTCATTTCTTGAGTCAATTTTCATTATTAATGTTACAGTTTGAAGTACATTTCTGAATATTTAAACATTTATTTGCGAAAAACTTATATGGAATACTGGTAATCACAGTATATATTTTCATTCTGAATAGTGGATGAGGCCAATTACAAAAGGAACATACGGAGAGGACACAAATTCACCAAATGATAAAAAAATCTCTTTAAATGGATTCATTTACAAAAATTGTTCATATTCTGTTGACGTTATTGACTTATCGCAGAAATCTCACAAAATTAATGGTTATATCTGTATGTCATTATACCTTTTGAAAAATAAAACTCCAAGATAAATCCAGGGTTGAGAATATTATTGAGTGAGTATAATATTATCGTTTAAAAAAAAACATCTACAGCAAACAATCCTCAGGAGTGAAGACAAAATTGATTATAAAGCTCTAATTTGAAAACAATGGAAAAATATTGGCTTTTCGGCCATGTATATTGTCTCAATTATCTAAAAATATATTTACTGGTCCAATTTGAAGCTAGTCGAGGGGACAGTTCGAATTTGCTTGTTATAACAAGAACGTAAACAATGAAAATATATTCAAGAAAAACTGTGCCATCATGTATGTTCCTCCAAACAAACGATAAGCTTTGCAATTTATTATGACTAATAAATGGAACAAGTGTATATAAATCAGTTTGTCAGTTAATAGTGACAAGTTGTTTTGATAAGTGTTATTACACACTTTATTGTCAAGATTTGTGAGTTTATTGACTTTATCTGAAACAATTGCATGAAAGCGAGTTATTGAAAATTGTAATAAAACATTGAGCGACTCACCTATAAATGGAAGTTCAACCTTGATTAGGTATATATGAAGAAATACTTTGGGATTCATAGAACACCTTGCTGAAAATTACTATTAGATGTTTCATGGGAAAGATATTTTGCTATAAAATCCATGAATGAAGTTTTGTGAGTGGAATTGATCAATAGTTCGACACGAGCTTTCCTCTGATATCTTGCCTTTCAATAATAATAAAGAGTAATATTTAAGATATTATAGAAATAAAGGTAATAAATAATTAAACGTGAAAAGATAATTTTTTTGTCGTCTAAAAATGTCTAATGCACAATATGAACTATCATGTTCAATAGATGACAGACACTCCTTAGAGAAATGTAATCGATTTCTTTTCAGTTTCATTGTTTTACCCACTCGCTTCTTGGTGACTCCACAGTAGTAATTGGCTTCAAACATAATTTTCACTTTCAATCAGCAATTAACCTTAATTGCTAACTATAACTGATAATTAAATGATTATTAGCTTCAAATTTATGATCAATCCGACATTTAAAGTGTTATTTCATTTTTGATAAGCCGAAGTCAATACAGTGATATGGAAGAGCTAATCATAATTTCCATTATATCATTTTATTTTATTTTCTTGGGAACACACAAGACGATCGATTCCTCTGAATTTGAGCGAATGCCTTTATTAAAAAATATAATGATTGTAGTTATTGTATAATTGAGTAGTATTTATTGGCGTAGTAGAAAAGTAGGTTTCTCGTATCACAATGTTTATCCTGCATAACTGGGACGAATCTTTTTTATTGCAATGCTATTAATAGTCTTAGTTTTCGTATACTGAAAAACTATTAACGTTTGGAAAACGTCTAAAAACTTTAAATCGAATGGGAGATCTCTTGCAACAAATACATTTTTTCTATCTGGCCAATAAGTTAATATTAAAAGGTCTTCATTTCATTTTCAATATTGTTGCCCTTATTTTCAATCAGGGAATGAAAAAAGACATTCTTGAAAATAAAGAACTAACTTTGAATGAATGAGAAAAATTTGTTACTATGATCTCGTATTTTCTCTTTGCCAGATGGTGGCGATTGCTTGGACATTTTTCCTCCAATAGTACCTTTTAATGATAATAATAGCAGTGCGGCTAATAGTGGCAAAATTAGGACGAGCCCATCACACACTGAATCAAGGAGTGCTAGTGGCTGGTGAGGCAAGTGAGGAGTATGGTAGAGAACTCATAGTTCCACTATAACCCTTTCCACTAACTATGAAAGCCTCCACGTGTTGTAGAAAATTCGCTGAACGCTGATCAGGTGAAATCACTCTGGAAGGATATTTATCAATATCCGCAACCAATGAATTTAGACACTCCAGCTTTAGCGCAGTTTGAGGCTTCCTATTCTTCTACAGCCAGAGCACAGTGAACCGCACAACCAGATAACCCCGGAAGAAGTTCGACGTGCTCTTGAGGGCACGAAGATCTTGGCTGCTCCAAGTCCTGATAGACTTCTGGTGAAAACAACTTCCAAGCTCCCATCACCATTTGGCCAGAGTTTTAAACTCATGGCTGAATGAGGAGCAGCAGATTCCAGGTTGGTTCGTCGAGGACGCACTGTGTTGATCTCAAAAACTAACAAAAAAAAAACTACAGGTCGACAACACGCCTGAACGAAGGTTATAAGATGTTTAGTCGCATCTTATATATGCCAATACTCTTCGCAGTTGTCCATGTGTACGAACGGATATGAGCAAAGAGGATCAAAGAAGGGAGTCGCTGTCTTCAAGGAGAATCTGCTCATCTATGTATTAGAAAGGACTCCGTATAGTATAAGCCAGGAATCACACTGGTCGACTAGGACCGACCGTCCGCGACCGTCCTCCTACGACCAAAATTTCCAACACGTAAATTCTTATCGCACAACTCACACTGTATAATCGTCATTGACCGTCCTCGACCGTTTTTCAAAGACCATGTTCGAAATTGTAGTCTGCTGGAAATTTTGGTCGGTGTCACACTATCCTGACGTAATGTCATTTTGACACACATTTATGATGAACTTTTGACTTCAACAAAACTCATGTAAATAGGTATATTTCCTACCAGAAAAATAAAATGTTCTTTTTCAGTATCACTACTGCTCATTATTTAAAGCAAAACTATTGATATTATGAATTTAACTTATTTTCAATAAATGAACAGAAAATTCACATAACCTTTCGAATGTCAAATTAATGTCAGATTCACAAAATTATTCTAGTGGTCGGTCGTGAATGGTCGATCAGTGTGACTTTGAAAGTTTTCATTGATCTACTTCTACTTTTGGTCATAGGTGGACGGTCGCGGTCACTTAAGTGAGGAATCACACTGATCGACCAGGACCGACCGTCCGCGACCGTCCACCTACGACCAAAAGTAGAAGTAGATCAATGAAAACTTTCAAAGTCACACTGATCGACCATCCACGACCGACCACTAGAATAATTTTGTAAAGCTGACATTAATTTGACATTCGAAAGGTGTGAATTGTCTGTTCATTTATTGAAAATAAGTTGAATTCATAATATCAATAGTTTTGCTTTAAATAATGAGCAGTAGTGATACTGAAAAAGAACATTTTATTTTTCCGGTAGAAAATATACCTATTTACATGAGTTTTGTTGAAGCCAAGAGTTCATCATAAATGTGTGTCAAAATGACATTACGTCAGGATAGTGTGACACCGACCAAAATTTCCAGCAGACTACAATTTCGAACATGGTCTTTGAAAAACGGTCGAGGACGGTCAATGACGATTATACAGTGTGAGTTGTGCGATAAGAATATACGTGTTGGCAATTTTGGTCGTAGGTGGACGGTCGCGGACGGTCGGTCCTAGTCGATCAGTGTGATTCCTGGCTAACTGGAACCTTCCGATGGACTGGATAGATTACCGCAAGGCAGTTAATACAATTTCGTTTTACTATATCAGATCGTACTAGAGTCCAAACAGATCAGAATGTCTTTAGAAAGAGATGTTCTTGTTGAATACTCTCTGTGAGCAGGAAAATAACAAAATCGATGCTCCTGACCGCTCTGAATTGACAGTCTATCTCGTCTTGTGTTTGTGGATCTTTTGCTGAACAAATCCTCACTAGTTTAAGTTGTAGTACATGTTCAAGAGTTAGCAAAAATGTATGTGACTTTCTGGAGCTTCAACTGGCATTTCCTGATATGACTGATGACCAGTCCGTGCAAGGCTTACTGTTTCAACAAACAAAATAGAACTTTCAACTGGTGATGATCGGCTGTATTGCCGAATATGCGCCAAACTGACTGACAATTCTGAGACAATAAGTATAGCTGAGAAACCAGTCAGTCTAATAATAACACTGATGATGCTCTTCAAACACGACTCGACCTCTGGCGAAAGCACCAAACTCTTACGAAAGTTCGAAATAGATGAACACCTTCATCTAGCCGACCACTATTATAATCTTTATGCAGTCATTGTCCACTGTGGTTCTGGCGTTGAATGTGGTCATTATTCCGCATTGGCCAATTACAAAACGGACTGGCTTAAGTTTGACGGTAGTTGTGTCACTGAATGTTCTGACGATGTCTTGAATTTATTGGAGCCTCTGGAGACGCCCTACATTTTTCGTATAAGAGAGAGGACATTGGCAGATCGGGATCTTCACAAAATGTGGTGCAAAAAGCAATTGCGCCACTGGAATCAATCAAGTCGCCCCGGAGCGCCAATTAATTTTTTTTGTTGTTTTATATTTTGTATTACTTTCGTTTCATTTTTTATTTGTGTATTTTACTCTAATAAAATTTGAACTTGTTCAAGTATGTCTACGTAAATGAGGGAATCAAATAAATACAAATGAGTTCATTTTTTCTATTGAGATTGTTGCCGTTTGTCTTTCGAATTTGTTGTGAATCCATATTAATACACTGATACCGAATCTGGCTGAGTCTTAATTTTGTGACCTTTGCAAGCTGGGCTATCATCATCTTCCACAGAGAAATTCACCATTATCATCCATGTTCTTTCAGGAAATTGCACCCCAACTTTATTGCATGAATGTTTGGAATAACTTGTAAATTTTTGTGTCTGAAGTGCACATTGAACAGTTGACTGTATATAGTCCTTCCCATCTGTACAATAAATAGCCACCGCATTTCAACGTGAACAATGTTGTGGAACGAAGTCTATTGTAAACAAAATGCAACTCATTATTGTAATGTTGCTACCTGAATTCTTTGTCACACTCAGTGGCACCGAGTAACAATAGAAGACGACTGCGATAGTCCTAGTGTAGATCAAGTTACCCATTCATGCGAGCACTTATCATCTATAATGGGTTTATTACATGTGACAAATATGATGTGGAAATTGATAAGGATGGATGCTGCTGCATTAGGGTTTCCGTTACAGCTCAGCGGATGGATTTATCCCAGATGAAATCAGAGGTAGTGTTGGATGAACTATTGTCAATGTCTGGAGGTTCGAATTACTCATGCAGTATTTTGCTGCACGTAATCAGTATAATATACGATTGATTCTCTGTGAATATTTTGAATATTTACTTTTATTGATGAACATCCCCTTTTTAATTGATGACCTCTTCATGATACCACAACTTCAGTCATAGTATCTGGAACAAAAATATTTTCAATTCAATGACAATATCTATTCTTCTTCAGAATTATCAATCATGGAAAATCCTTCTAGTACCTCTCCGATTTTTCTCTTATGAAGGTCACTGTCCATGATGACCGTTGCGTTCCCTTTGTGACGTCTATGTGATTCCTATGTGACCTTTATGAGAGAAAAATCGAGGAAGTACTTGGTGAAGGCGCTGAAAAAGTGCTAACAATTCCTCTCGGATAAAGATAGACCAATGCTAACACCACACCACAGCAAGCCACCACACCTTTACGGACTACCAAAAATCCACAAGGCAGTCCTCTTGAGACCGATAACCAGCTCTAGAGACTCAGCTACCTACAATCTAGCCAAGTATCTACTGCCGATTATCCAACCATTGCAAGAAAATACCCCAACGTATGTGAAGAACTCCAGGCACTTCGTCGAGATTCTGGAAGGGGTCAGAATCGCACCAGGAGACCAATCCGTCAGTTTCGACGTGGAAAGTCTCTACGCCAACGTCCTGGTAGAAGAGACCTTACAAATTATTCGGAAAAGGCTGCACGAGGACACAGAGTTGGAAAACATGACAAATTTACCGGTACTGGGCATTGTGAACCTTCTAGATTGCTGCCTGTGGAACTGCTACTTCCAAGAAAGAGACCGCTTTTTCTCCCAAAAGGACAGACTTCCGATGGGTTCCTCGTAATCGCCCGTAATAGAATGGATTGAAAGCTTCCCAACAGACACAGAACAGAATAAACCTCAGATGTGGTTGAGATATGTTGACGACATGTTTGGTATATGGAACTACGGAGACGAGGAAATGGACAACTTTCTAGAACATCTAAACAACATCACAAAGTCCATACAATTCACAAATGAAAAGGAGACCCAAGACCGGTTTCCCTTTCTATACGTGAAAGTTTGAAAGAACAATGATAGGTACCAAACATTAGTGTACAGAAAGCCAACTCACACTTTGAATCGAACCATAATGGTACCTGAACACAGACAAATTACCCCCAGGCTGATAACACAAATGAAAACCAGCCGTAAATGAGAAGTATCCTTGAGAATTTCGCCTTTATACACTTTAAAACGACTGTAAATCTCAAAAGTTGAAACGCCTTGAAAAAAAATTACAGAAAATTGAATTTTCTTTCTTTTCTCTGTCCATATAGAAAATGGAAGTCCAGAATAACCTTACTAAAAATGAAACATTGTTGACCACCTTCAAAAAAAAATTCTAGCCGTTGCATTAGATATCTCAAAGGAGTTTTATCGCGTTTCCAAACTTCCATCCTATGGCTTGCCTTCCTGTTGTGTTCGTTGCCATTTAACTTTCTCTCAGACCGAACACTCCACGCATTGGTCGATGTGGTATCATTCGATATTCTACCAATAATTGCTGGTGTTTCGCAGGGATCTATTCTAGGACCAACAACGTCTCTTCTCCACACCAATGATTTGTTGCGAGCTACATATTCGGTGAACAGCTATACTGATGATGGTACCGTTCACACCGCTTCAACTTCTAAAGCTCTTACATCAGCAAGTGAAAGCAGAAATTAACTGGGAAGAATCGTAATTGAAATAAATACAATTGTCGCAAATATTCTAAAAAGAGGAACCAGCAAATTGGTGGAATTTAATGAGAATAAAACTCAAGTATGTCTATTCTCTGAAAAGGCCGATCTCATAGCGGCCAGCAAAACTATGTCAAGACCCATGAAAATTTCTGTCACTTTTCTTAGAGATCGATGTGATGGCCTGCTATTTTTGCACATTTCTACCATTTCACCTTTGTGTCTCAACAACATTAGTTCTAACGCATTTGCTGTTGAACAGAATCACTTTTTTGTTTTTAATCATAAGTAGATGAGAAAAGCTTTTGTGTGAGTAGGTTTTGCCTGAGAATATAATGTGAGTTTTAGAGGTAAGTACAATTATTGTTTTTCATTCAAGTCAGAACGTTTCTAAAAAATTAGCTCCGTCGAAAATATTCTGATTCTGAATAAGATCCATCCTTCAGTCTTCGTTTATTTCAACGCACACGCCCAGTTTTTCACTTTTCAGTTTCGTATTTGTACGATCCCGTCATGTTGGATGCTTACGGTACACCAACACAGATATTACCCAATTGACTCAACCAAATCCTTTGTTTTGGATATTACCTCAAACTCTCCACATGCCCGTTGAAAACAGATTTTATCTCAATTCGTCCAAAGTGAAAGATGGTCAGTCCATTGTATTCGATAAACAATACCTCAGAGAAACAGTCGATTCGCTAACAGCGGTCAAAGAACCATGTGCTTTGTGGGCGGAAACACAAACACATCGTCCACAACAATATGGCTATTAATTAAGAAGAATCACAAAGCCTCACATTCGTTCGCTTCGATTCATTTTGTTTGATAGTATTACTAATTCAAAAGTACATGTTCTGCGGATCGCCCTTTGAACGCATTGGATCAGCTTTGGGCTTTTTTCCGGATTACGAGAAGTTTGGACGCAGCAGAGAATTGCATGTCGTACGTCTGTATTTTCCAGTGAACATTATGCGCTTGGAATTAGATAAAGTTTTCATAGGTTTATTATTTCTCTGTGGTACATCTGTCGAGCGCTCTTTTTTCAATTATTTTTGATTTGTAGGGCATTCATTGAAAAGTTTTGGTAGAACAAGAATGAACAGTATTCGAGGAGTAGACGGAAAATTATGTGCCATATAAATTAATCAGTATCGTGGCTGATATAGGAGGTTTTTCAGATGGGGTCATAGCTCAATTGGAATTTCCTACGAAGAAAATAAAATTAATAGAAACGAAAAATACATGAAATAACATTTTTGATTCAAAAAATTGAACAGAAGTGGCGAGATTAACAAACACACAATTGTCATGAAAAGCAAACACTGAAAAAATAATAACTCAAAATATGTTTATTTCTTATACAGTGCAGCTTTTAATAGTCCCTCACCCTGTTAACTTTTGAACGGATCGACGTTGAAACAAGTCTTTCGAGGACTTATGAGGGTTGCTTGTAAGGGGGCAGACGGTTGATGGAAATAACAACTTCATCAAACAACAAAACAATTAAAGATATGTACATAAAGAAAGTTTATTAAGATGTATAAAAAAAAAAATAGAAGTAAAAATCGCCAAATAAATTGTATTTCATGTTAGTATTGAAATTGAAAATCCTCCTCGAAAAACTCCTGCTTCTTTCCGCGAACCAAGAGGATATTATATTATCAATATAATCCAGTGACGACAGACAAACTCGAGCAAAAATTGAAGAATGAATTGTAGCACTCGGCATATGACATCTCGACATAATGTATTACTAGAAAAAAAATTATTTGCCAAAAAATCAGGGGTGGAACCTACACAAATTTTCATTTGAAAAAAATATAATTTATTTTTATTTTTTCAGAAAATATAACATTTATCAAAAAACGATTTCAATAGGTTGAGAGATAATTCAATTCTCCACAAGGATGATTTTCAGTAATATCTTATAAAATACGCGCTAACCCGCCACTGCTATTTCAGACTTGTCATAACTTTGCTAAAAATTATAGTAGAGGAAAAAGAAAAAGTGCATATCGTTCGTGAAGACTTCTATTTCCTCATGCAAATATAACATGTGAGTATCTGAGAACTTGAAATGCCCCACTTCACATAACCCTTCTACGATATTTACTAAGGATCCGAAAGTCATGGATATTTTAGTTGATATGAAATAATTATACTGAAGCCGGAATCAGTACCCTCTTTGGGCGATATGCAACAATTTTAGACAAATGAGACAAGTCTCACTGATACATGCCAAAGAAAAAAGTGGGTTTTACTCCTGCCTCAGTTTTCAACTCACCCATAATCCTGGCAATTTCTCCAATAAATGTTGAAAATACTCGCTCATACATATCCTACATAAAAAAATTAAGTATGTGATTTCAAGCTTGAGGATTGCACTTCACAATAGTGTTATTAAATATACAGGGTGATCCAGGGTTAAACCGCCAAACAATCAGTATCGGTTTTTCAGTTGAAAATAGGATTTTTTCTTCATATGAGCATGTGTCCCAAGTAGCTTCGTTTTCGAGATACAGGGTGTCAAAGTTTTTAGAAAAAATCAGTTTTTTATTCATTACTCAAAAACTTTTTGGCTGATTTTGATGAAACTTGGCATGCTTATTTGTGGTCACAAGAGGCTAATCTGAATGTCCTCAGGATAAAAAAATATATATATTTTGTGGAAACTTTGACACCCTGTATATTGGAAACGGTGCAAGTTGGCACACATGCTTATATGAAGAAAAACTCTTATTTTCACCTGAAAAACCAATTGAAAGTTTGGGTGTTTAACCCTGGGTCACCCTGTATATATGCAGGATATGAATAAGCGATTATTTCCAACATTTAGTAAAGAGAATGCCGATTTTATGGATTTTAAGTAGAAAATGAGGCAGGAGTACAACGAAGTTGTTTTTTTGGCATGTATAAGTGAGACCTGTCACACTACTTTAAAATTGTTGCACATCTCCTTGAAGTGCGACAAAACACATTTTAGGTACTCAAATACTCGCATATTATATTTGCATGAGAAAGTAGGAATCTTCAGAAACGATGTCTTTTTCTTCTCCGATCATTTCTAGCAGAGTTATGACCAATCAAATATTCGGCTCCGCCAGAACTTTCAGCGGCGGGTAAGGGTGAACGTGAAATTTGATGTCGGCGTTCAATCTCGTTTTCTGGGAAAACGAGCGCATTTCATAAGAAATTACTAACAATTATATCAGCGGATAATTGAATGGTTTTTCACCCTGTTGAGTTGTTTTTTTGATAAATCATATACTTTCCAAGATTACGACACATCTGTTCGATGCATTTACACCAATCTTTGATTCTATTGAGAACCAGAGTCCTACATATACAGGGGATCTATTCTTGAATCATTCCGTTTCAAATCGTATACGAAAAATAGAGAAAAACACATATTCCATGTGTATTCATGTAAAACAGTTTATGGAATTGGCATACGTACAAACTTGAGAATAGTACCCCAGTCCCCAGCATGATTTTAAAAAATTTCCTCGGCACATCATGAATTGAAACGTTTCTTTCTCTTATTTTATTTCTCCATGAACTTGTTACGGATGTAAATTATTGAATATTATTCCTTGTTATTTTTTATATGATGAATAAACCCACGATTAAGTGTCTAAAATGGGATATTGAAATGACACTTTAATCTACAAAGTGCAAAAAAGTTTTCACATGCCAGTCGAAAACAAATAGTATCTCAATCCAAACTGAAAAACAGCTCTTTGTCTTCAGTAAACAATACCTCGCAGAAGTAGTGAATTCACTAACCCCGGTCAAAGAACCATGCGTTTTGTGGGCGGATACACAAACACACCGTCCACAACAATACGTCTATTAATTAAGGAGAATAACAAAGCCTTTTGCGTCGTTCGCTTCGATTCGTTTTGTTTGATAGAATTGCGAATGCAAAAGACCGTGTTCCGTACATCACCCTTTGAATTTGACGCTTTCGCTCAGCCTTGGGCTTTTTATCCGGATTAGGACGCAGCAGATTAATTGAAAATTACATGCTGTACGCCTGCCTGCCTGTGTATGTTCCGATGCACAACTATTATGCGCTCAGAACTATGTGGAGTTTTAATAGGTTTATAATTTCGCTCTTGTGGTTCTGTCCGATGCTGTTTTTTGCGGTTGTTCCTGGTTGTTCAGCCGATGTGTTGAAAAGAGCTCGGAGCAACGCGAATGGATGAGTTTCCAGAGTTCCACACGCTGTCTTGAATTAGCCAGAGGATAATACTCAAGTGTAATGAGCGATACATTTTTCCTTCTCGAATCTGCCTTAATTGATCTTGAAATTGGAAATGTCTGCACTGTTTGAAAGGAATTGGGGTGGTATGTTGTTTTCATCGTTTGTTACCCGATATTTTCCGTAGCTGTACTAGTCAGGAAAGTAGTTGGCTTTTGACTGATTGTCACCTCATATAAAAAATTAAGGGTTGTGCATCTCTTTCCAAATCTATTACGAATGTTTTTTTTTCGTATGGTGGCTTTTTCGTTGCTTATTATACTTCTTTTTCATATAAGGTGGCTGGAGATTCAGCGGTTATGTATTCGTCCCTTGAAACTTCTTCTGGCACTTGGTTCAGTTCGAGATTTTTTGTTGAAATATTATATCTGTCATCCTAGACCAAGCTCAGTTTTGGTACAGGAATGCGGAGATGCTCTTGAGAAATTAGCGGAAACAAAGGAAGTCGAGTTGGTATGGGTCCCTGGTCGCAGGGGGGTGCCGGGAAACGAGGTGGCAGATGAGCTCGCCAGAACCGGTTCCGCTGCGCCGTTCTGTGGACCGGAGCCAGAACTAGGCATTGCAAGAAGTCAAATCTCTTCTGCCCTAGATGAATGGTGAAGAGAACTAAACGAATCTTGGAGGAATACCGCCGGCTGCAGACAGTCAAAAGACTTTGTGGCCGGCTCTAGCAAGTCAAGGATGACGTGGCTTTTAGGCAGAGATCGCCAAACACTACGCCTCCTTGTAGGAATACTAACAGGCCATAACAAACTAGGTAGACACCTGTCACTAATGGGTATAAAAACAATCCCACTTGCCATATGTGCGAAGAAGACGAAGAAACTTCGTCTCACTTCCTTGGCGAGTGTGAGGCGTACGGGAGGCTAAGATTCGAAATCTTCGGAGTCGAAAAACTCCAACAAGAGGAACTCATCGAACTAGAGTGTACGGACATACTGACCTTCACTAGAAGGTCACAAAGGTTCGGAAAGGAAGACTAGAAGAGGCAATGTAGTTATGTGGAGAGCAGGGGATGGCAAAAAGGGCCCATTGGGGCCTACTTGCCTGGCTGCGGCAGCGGCCTCCCCATGATTACTACTACTACTACTACTAGATTATAGGGTAGAAATAATTCAGTAAATGTTTATTCGACAGGGCACCTGGCGGGAATGTTTTGGGGTAGTTTTGATTTCTTCCATTTCATACGTTTTTGGGAGTGCTGAATCCGAATCTGAAGTTTGCTGACAAAATTTCTTGACAGGACATCGAAAAAAATGCAAATAAAATTATAAAAAATCTATTTTTTGTAGTTTTTCGCTTATAACTCGAAAACTATAATTTTTTCGTGAATAACTTTTCCATTCAAAATGAAAGTAGGTACATAAAATTTCCTACAAACTACTACTACTGTTCAAGTTTTTAGTTTTTTTTTCGGCAAACAGTTCGGGCTCAAACGACAAATACAAATTGACGTATTTCTGCTGAGTCTACCCACTTTTTCTTTTGGTTGTAGCCTCCAGTTTTTCCCTCACATCTCCTGCACTGATTGAAGGCTACTGTACTTTTTTCTATAACTTTTTGTAGGTATTGGTTCCAAGTTAACTTATGTTCGAAGATTACTTCTAAGTATTTTGCCTCTTGGGCAAATGGAATTTATATTCCATTCAGTGCAGGTGACCTATGACCATCCAGTACTTCTTTTTGGGACTACGCTGGTTTTAAGAGGGGTGAGCTCCTTTTAACACCACCTGCCGATTTATCTAGGGCTGACTGTGTAAGCTCCGAGACTGTACTTGCGAATTTGCATTTTGCAATAATCGCGAGGTCATCGGCATATCCTAGGCAATGAAAGCCTCTGGAAGATGGCATTTCAATTGATTCGTCCATTAGGATGACCCAAAGTAGGGGCGATAGAACCCCTCCTTGCGGACCTCCCCTGTTTGCTCTAGGTGTTAGTGTTATTCCGCCGATTGCTTTTTTTTTATCCACTGACACAGTAGGAGATAAACCTCTTTTTACCACAGCGTTTGTGGATGCATTGTTGAAGGCACCCTTGATGTCTATAAATATCATGGCTATCTCTTTGTTTTCCAAGGACTTCATTAGTAGCCTGTTGAGGTGGTCCAGTGCTAAGTCCATTGACTTGCCTAGTTGATACACATATTGGCGTTCGTTGAGCGAGCTTGTTTGTAGTACCTCATCTTTTTTTATCTATCTTTCAACCTTTCCAACGTTTTGAGCAAATAATACATTAGACTCATGGGACGATATGCCTTAGGTGCCTTGTCGCCTATTCTACCTACCTTTGGAAGATATATAACTTTCACCTCTTGCCACATCGTAGATATACAGTATCGGAAAGTTTTCATCGGAGGTATGCTGGTTTCATACGAGCGTAAAGAATAGCTTGCTATTATGTTGATTCTATTTGGTCTCGATATTTCCGTAGCAAGCCTCCATTCCAAAGTTATTCGCCTGTTTGGCCTGCTTCTAGTGCTTCCTACTGTTTTCGGGCCGTTAAGAATTACTGAGGCTGGAAAGTTTGCTTCTGTGAGCATCCTTAGACTTTCCTCGAATGTTGTAGTTTGGCACTGTTATTCTTTTTCAAGAAACCTACTTGGTTCACAGTACCTTCTTTGGCTAAAACCCTATGGATTCTAGAGCACAGGCTTGTCTTCTGGCCTTACTGATTTCTCTGTTGTACTGCGTGAGTATGTGTGCGAATATGTGGTTACTCTGTTGAAAAGCTTCTGCACCCTACCTCCGAGGGTTTCTAGATGCTCATTCCACCAGACCGTTTTATTTCGAGCCTTTTTTTCTCAGGACAGCTTTCCTAGTAGACTTCGACTCTTGCCTTGCCCACTTTGTCTACTGCCCTCTCAAGGCTCTCCCTGTCTCGTATTTCAGTCACGGGCGTCTCGAGAGACTCACTGAGTGAAGCTGCGTATCTTTCACAGTTGGTCTCTCTTAGATTTCTATATTTGACTGAAGTAGGGTAACTAGATCGTATAATATATGATATAGAATAATATAATCATGTGAAATGTTTTTTCAATATTTTTGTTTGAATTTCAAGTTTTGTACAATTTCGGACCTCATTAAATCTTTGTTCAATCACACCCAACTGCTCTGAATACGACCTCTGGTAGTAAATGTACCTACTCAGGGGTTTTCGATTGTGTCTGCACTTAATACTTCTCTGCGTGTGTTTTCCACCTTTCCCCACACCCTCTTCCAATCTTTCTCCATAGGTATAGTTACCGGCGGCGTTTTATCTTTCACACCTATGGATCCTAGCTAGGTTTTATCGGCAAACCCTTCAAGATTCTCATCGAAACACCCTGCAGATACCATTACCATTCGTTAACATAATCAAAAGTGACGAAGTTTCGGTGTAATTGGGGAATGCATTTGCATAAACATCTTCCTCTGCGTGGGATGCTGAGCCTAATTTGCATTTTGAACCGAAACTCTAAATAAGCATCAACTCGCATAGTTTTGACTTGGAGTGTTTAGTGACAAACTTCTCGAAGCTCAGATGATGTTAAGTATGATAATGCGACGTTTTACACCAGATGTTGCCTAAACGTTTAATTCGCTTTTAATCCGGTATGTAACTTTACGTGGAAACCTCGGGCCCATATTCTAACGAGGTACCGTTAGAAATCAGTATATGTCGGTGATGGAATGTTGGAGATATTGCCTGAAGGCTGAGAAGTATTCAAATCAGCGCAGTGTTGTCTGGAGATCAAGAACTTTGACATGCTGATAGTGGCAGGCGGCCGACTTTGATATTGTCGGTGTATCAAATCACTCAGTGAATCCTGGAACAAAGGTTCAGTATATTATTACTCCGGATATTATCAATGGAAGATATTATCAGCTTTCGGATCGCGGTTGTAACGAAAACCATGTTGATTACCGAGGGAACACTTTCATTGGATATTCGACATACACGGCGAGTTTAGGTGACGGTTGATAGTTGATTGGAGCTATATTTATCATAAACTTAAACTCGTGTATTACTGATAGGCTCGTTACAATCATTTTCATAACATCAAATATGGAATTGGCGGATCACATATTCCAAAAAATACGTAACTATCTCAGAATCTAGAAGAGAATGAAATGAAACCAACGTCGAAATTATAGACCATAGAGTGTATTGTCACAATTAAAGTACGAATATCAAAATGATAAACAAGAACAGGAATTGAAATACGAATTTACAAGATGAAGAAATAAACTAAACGATTCAATGAAAATATTGAAAAAAAATATAACAATGCTAAAATGAATGAAATGAAAATGAATCAGCAACCACCGAATATGTCTTGAAAATCCATCAAGTTCTGATAATTGAATTCCGAACAGTAGAAAAATTCGCAGATCATTTGATCGTGTATGCACTGAACTTGCTGAGAAGATCGTTAAGCCTTCCACATGACCACCATTGGTGAAAAAGAGCCTAAATTCCATATTCGCACTACAAACAAAAAATAAATCATTGAATAAATTCATACTTTGGAAAACCATAAAGCTCCAGAAATCGACTGAATAACTGCAGAAAAAATAGGCATAATGTACGTGGAAGGTTGAAATTTTAAAATGAAAACTTCCAAACCAAAATAATAATTTCCGTTCTCTCCGCAGTACCCGACAAACTGAAAATACAGGCAAATATTAGAAAACAATTTTCCACCCAAGAAAATTTAGAGGGTTTACATGAAGACGTGAAGAGAGTGACGAAAAAGCCAAAACCCATTTCGACAGACATAGATGAGAAATTAAGTGACAAGGAGAAGGCTCAACAGTCATGGTCAAGATATTTAAAAACGGACAATTCCAAAATTGTGGATACCTTCGTTGGTCTGTTAAAATCTACATTGAAATGTACTCATTGTGGTCACTGTTCAATATCCTTCGATCCATTGGGACCTTTTCTTATCGATACCTCAAAGAACAGGTCAGTGTCATCATTGATTTTCCCTTAGAGGGATTGGACATGTGTCCCCGATTTCATCTAAATCCCTCGTGAGCAGTGAGGCCTATGTTGTCTTCTATGAACAGGAAGGCACTTAATCACTACTTTGTGATCACTTTTAGTTTAATTTCATCTGTCATAGTTTTAGTAATCTATTGATTGAACTGTATTCATGTGTATTGATGAATATGACATTTTCCTATTATATTTGGAATCTATTTTTGTAATATTCGTCCAGGAGGACACAATTGCAAGTTCTAATGGTAATCAAGCATTAAATAGTATCCCCTATTGGTTGAGAGTGACCACATACAGACATGACATATTTTAAAAATTATTTTCCTCTCATCAGTTCTGGGATAGGTCAGACAACATAAGTGTTATCTTGGCCTACTCAATAAATGTGGTGACCAATTCTTATACGATTTGTTTGCGATCTTTGAGAGATTTACTGTGATAGTATCCAATATAGTACTTTTGTGCCTTGTACGAGTTCCTAGAAGTTCTTCACTGGCCGGGAGCTGTATAGTTCTGGATCGTCAAATGACTGCCTAAAAATTGCCTATCTTTCGCAATAGCATAGTATTTGTGTCACTGTTTGAGGGTCCTTATTACACAGTCTGCAGGTCAGGATTCCATTGTACAGTCCTATTTCGTTGAGGTACCTGCTCCTTTACTGGGGCATGACCGTTTCTGTAACCGTTCTCAGCTGGCTTCTGTTCATTGCCAAGAGGTCTACCGTTCTTTAGGGCACAGTCCTTTGTCCCTTTGTTCTCATTCGCGCCTTGAGGGAAGGCATACACTCCTGCCTCAGCTCTGATGGTTGTGATTGCTTCTGTTTATGTTTCTGTTCGAGCTTTGTCTTGTATGGAGACCAGTCTTAATTTTTTGTTCGTGGATGAAATCAACTACAAGTGGGCACTTGTACAGTAGCTGTCGATATTATCCACGTCCCTCCAGAAGACCATGAATTTCCCGCTCAATATATCTGTAGCACGAACCTCAATACTATAACCGTCAATGAAAATATGTACTTACCCTACATTACAGTATTAATTTTCTCGAAAGACTCTGTTGTTATAGCAGAACTGTAACTAACATCAAATATTTATTCAAATCGCCCTCGAAAAAGAAAATGAAGTATAAAGAAACGCCATTGAGTACAATTATGCATACCGTCTCATTTCACAAGCGTGCTGTGCTGCACCGCCTTTGTTTGTTGTCATAACGTCTGACATTCAACCAAAGACATAATAAAATATTTACGTTGGAAAATAACGCCTTCTGAATAGGTAAGCGACGTAAGAAAATAAAAATGAAATAGGGCTTGTACGGATCCTGAACGATCACAGCGAGACATTGTCTCGTACAGGGTGGACCAATAAAAAATAATCAAATTTGTTGAGGGTTATGAATGGTTGTATGATATTACTATATGATAGAAATAATGATAACAACCAATAATAGCCTTGGGGTATGCACGTCAATTGAAAAATTAAAGGAAACACGATGATGTTAGGGAAGCTGTATGATATTTCAGTTAAATTAAATAGGTAGGATTTTTGTTCTAGATAGACATTTGGTTGAAGAACCCAAAGAGAGCAAGTGAACATGATTGTCTTCCACTCACAACTGCCTACAGATCAGTCTGAAGTCTTTGAATATGTTGATCTGGATTGTCCTTCATCGTTTTTACACGCTTCATGTTGCTCTGGTTATATTGAACTGACGTTGCATGTATCACAAACTCCATTACTTGGTAGGTCTTATGTTTGCCATAATTCCCCAGCAAATCTGGTATAGCAGGAACAACAGTACATGCTAAGTACTCACTAAAATCTCACTAAGATCTGAATCTAAATGTAGTTTGAGCAGAATCTAGCCTTTAGCCTTTATTAGAATTATTAGCATAGTTTTTGAGTTAAAAGCGAAAACCTAACGAGAAGAATGGGTTGTCACAAAAGTAGTTAATTTTGTCTTATTTTCAGTGAGCCTTAGCGGTCAAACTGTTCAACTAAAAAATATATTTGATGCTTTTCGGAGGGAACTTGATGTACTTTATATTTGTCTGAAATGGTCTACCTCAAGAAGTGCATAGTATTTTTACTTTTCGACATATATCCGTAAAAAATTCAAAGATTTTGTGAATGATCACTAGATCATATTTTTATAATATATAGGGCGACCCAGGGTTAAACCGTCAAACATTCAGTTTTGTTTTTTCAGGTGAATTGTTTTCTTTATATAAGCATGTGTCCCAACTTGCTTCGTATACAGGGTGCCAAAGTTTTTGGGAAAATTAGTTTTTTGTTGATTACTCAAAAACCATATGGCTGCTTTTCATAAAACTTGGCATGCTTATTTGAAATAATTAAGGGTTTGATTTAATGTAATTGAAATAAAATTATCCAATAAAAATCATTTTTTTTTAAACTTGACACTCTGTATCAAGAAAACGAAGCAACTTGGGACGTTTATATGAAAAATTTATCTTATTTAGGCCTAAAAAACGATATTGAACGTTTGGCGGTTTAACTCTGGGTCACCCTGTATATTATACAGTGAGGACCAAAAGTCCGTGGGCTTCCCCGTCACTTCTTTATTTTATATATTACACAAAAATGTTGAATACATAAGTAATAGGGTTTCACTTGATCGTTTCAATGGTTTAAGTTTCATTTATACAGATTGTCTCAAAGAAGCGCAGCCTCTTTCATTTTTTTAAATATGACACGATACCAAGTTTGATGCTGTTATCTCCAAAGGCTACAGAGATATCGCCTATTATTTTATTCATAAGCTCATTGGGATTCTGGATAAAATAACAGGCTATATATCCGTATTCTTTTGAGATAACAGCATCAAACCTGGTATTATTGGATTCATTATGATCATGCAATAACATACCCATTAAAAAAAATAAACTTCAGAGTTGCTGCGCTTTTTTGAGAAACTATGTATGAATGAAACTTAAACCATTGAAGAGATTGAATGAAACCATACAGCTTACGGCTTTGACATTATTTTGTAATATGTTATTTACAGAAGTTACGGGCGAGGCGACGGACTTTTGGTCCTGACTGTATACAACAAAGAAAGTAGAAAAAATTGCTCGAGCCAGAAATCAATTTTTCATGATTCTCAATATTTTGCCATGACAATAAAGTTTTCATGCATTTAAAGATAAAAACATGATCTCTTATGTACATATCTGCGAAATGTATAAACCGAATGGAGAAATTGAACCTGAAACAGCATTTTATTGTTTCTTAGGAGAATATGAAACTATAATTACTCTCTGATCTGATTTTTGCTCCACTTTGACGATTCACCCGGTAGAAACCTGATTGGCCCAACCCTTCACCAGACGCCTAACACACTATACAATCAGCATGTTATTATCTGGGGTGTAACATACTGTTTAATAGACCTACATTCGACAACAATGGACTCACAGATGATCACCTGTTTTAATCCCGTCCGATCCGCTACAAAGGGGTTCGATGCTGTTTGGAATACCAATTTCAATAGCAAAACATTCTGCTTGAATACTCCGATTAATACATGAGATATTCCTCTGATGAAGGTTACAAAGGTTACATTCAACTATTGGGTCTGGGACTAAGAGTTCGCTAAAATGCGATGGATGATGATAAAAAAAAATGAGCGAGACAACAATTCAAGAGTCAGCGGTAAAAATAGTTATTTATTATACAAGGAAGAAAGTACTAGATTTAGGTAGAGGTTGTGTTGTCTCCCGACAAAAGGGTCAATTTTCTGACCGCCGGACGCAACTGGTTTACTGCCCGGACCCGAGACGCAACTGGGCAGCAAAATGGTCAATTTTCTGATGCAGGACGCAACTGGGCAACGAAAGGGTCAATTTTCTGACCGCCGGACGCATCTGGGCTGCAGCACAGGCCCGGGAAGCAACTGGGCACAAATCTGTTGATGAATAAAAAAAATTAAAAATTATGTTGTAAAAAGACAATTTTCATGAAATTCCATCCAGATATTTTAAAATTGGCAATTTTATCAGGCGATCAATTTTCTGACCGCGGGACACAAATGGGCAGCAGGAGGGTCAATTTTCTGACCACGGGAAGCAACTGGGCAGCAAAACGGTCAATTATCTGACTGCGAGACGCAACTGGGCAACAAAAGGGTCAATTTTCTGACCACCGGACGCAACTGGGCTATTGCCCGGGCCCGGGACGCAACTGGGCAGCAGTCAATTTTCTGATGCGGGACGCAACTGGGCAACGAAAGGGTCAATATTCTGACCGCCGGACGCAACTGGGCTACTGACCGGGCCCGGGATGCAACTGGGCAACAAATTGGTCCATTTTCTGATGCGAGACGCAACTGGGCAACGAAAGGGTCAATTTTCTGACCGCCGGACGCAACTGGCTACTGCCAGGGCCCGGGACGCAACTGGACAGCGAAAGGGTCAATTTTCTGATGAGGGACGCAACTGGGCAACAAAAGGGTCAATTTTCTGACCGCTGGACGCAACTGTGCTACTGCCAGGGCCCGTGACGCAACTGGGCAGCAAAAGGGTCAATTTTCTGATGCGGGACGCAACTGGGCAACGAAAGGTTCAATTTTCTGATCGCCGGACGCATCTGGGCTGCAGCACAGGGAAGCAACTGGGCACAAATATGTTGTTAAATAAAAAAAATGAAAAATTATGTTGTAAAAAGACAATTCTCATGAAATTCCATCCAGATATTTTAAAATTGGCAATTTTATCAGGCGATCAATTTTCTGACCACGGGACACAAATGGGCAGCAGAAGGGTCAATTTTCTGACCACGGGAAGCAACTGGGCAGCAAGAGGGTCAATCATCTGACCGCGAGACGCAACTGGGCAACCAAAGGGTCAATTTTCTGACCGCCGGACGCAACTGGGCTACTGCCCGGGCCCGGGACGCAACTGGGCAGCAAAAGTGTCAATTTTCTGATGCGGGACGCAACTGGACAAGGAAAGGGTCAATTTTCTGACCGCCGGACGCAACTTGGCTACTGCCCGGTCCCGGGACGCAACTGGGCAGCAAAAAGGTAATTTTCTGATGCGGGACGCAACTGGGCTACAAAAGGGTCAATTTTCTGACCGCCGGACGCAACTGGGCCACTGCCCGGGCCCGGGACGCAACTGGGCAGCAAAAGGGTCAATTTTCTGACCACGGAATGCAAGTGGGCTGCAGCACAGGTCCGGGAAGCAACTGGGCAGAAATCTGTTGATGAATAAAAAAATGAAAAATTATAATGTAAAAAGACAATTTTCCTGAAATTCCATCCAGATATTTTTAAAATTCCATTATCTTATTATTTTCTTATTTATGAATAGATTCCGATGGAACTTCGTCCAATGATATATCAAGACTTCCCGGATACAGTGATGTATTCCGAATTTTGAAAGAAACAGTTGAATTAGTGGGTTGATTAAACGGCATATTTCCAAATTTAATTCTCTTATAACTCTTTTATTGAAAAAAAATATATAAATTGTTATGGCCTCGTTTAGTTGATATTTCACATTGTTCAACCTTCTTCAAGTGATGAGTAAAAATATAAAAATATAATAATCCCAACAATCTATTCAGTCTGAACAGTTGCAATAAAACAAATGAGACACATAAACACATTCAAAAATTTGTCACATAAGTATACCTACCATCAATGAAACAAAACTTGGCACGCGTATGATCTTCATAAGCCGAAAGCTCTGTTCTATTTCGAAATGTCACACTAAATTACACTCATTTTAACGCCCGACTTAATTAGTTCGTAAAATCTATTTTTGAATGGAACGATATGTATGAAAGGTCGTCTAGAAGAACATGATGGATTCATGCGACGAGACCATCTTATTTTATAAATATGTCACGGGTGAGCTTCAGCATTTTGCCAAGACGAATAACTTCGTGCAACATCTTTGAGATATAATATAAAGACAGTGTTGAGAGATTTCAGAGCTGGTGGCGTTTGTATCGAATGCATCCGTGCAAGAGTGATCTTCGGGGCGAGGATGACATATTGATACACATTCGTTACATCATAAAGAGATCGTGAATAGTAAAGTAACCACAGACGAATGTAAGCCACAAGTGAAGAAAGAATAGTAGCACTTTGAAACTCGCCACAAGACTTCTTGTCTCATGTATTGCTAGAAAAAAATTGTTTACCAAAAAATCAGGGGTGAACAAAAAATATATATATTCCACCCCTGGAGTTTCAATACACAATTTTTTTCGTGTTGATCATGGTTCAAACAACTAGCATACCAAGTTTGGTAGTGCTACAATCGATCCTCGTCTCAAAACCCAATCGTACTGGATTAGAATGGTTTCACATTGTTTTCAGTCAGATGTTTGCCTCGTATTGTCCACATGGTGGAAAAATTTGAATAGAACGGTACTTTTTCGATTTTGCTATTTTATTCTGTTAATTTGAATGGCAACCAATCTTCTTCCCCAAGACAACAACACGTCGTTCCATAAAGTTCTGCTTGGGGTCCACTGTCTCAGTTTCACTGAAGTCATTATAGCCTTAGAGGATAATAAAAACAGAAACCTGGAACAACACTTTGACGCATCTTGTGCGCACAACTTGAAACTTAATCTAAAAAAATCCCGAGTGATGCTGTTCGGTGCCAAAGGGAGGAAATATTTCGTTTCTGATTTACTTACTATACAAATTGATAGTATTCTTATTCAAATTGTGAATGAGAGCAAGAACTTGGGTCTATGGATAAATACTGATCTGAGGTCCATAACGCATATTAATCCCCATATTATAATGTATTACATACGGCAGTTATATCCGGGTTGCTTGAAAAATCGGGTAGCATATTATGATGTTATCTACTTATCGGTTTCATGACTATTGTCAATTACCAGCAACGGCTAGCACACCAAACTGAATAGTGTTAGTTATCAGAAGACTAAGAGAAGTCCAGTTCGCCGTCGACAAAAAAAAAATTTATTGGACATGTTTTTTTATAACAACGTTTCAGTTGTAACCAACCCCCAGTGGCGCAGCCAGGCTTTCAGTTTGGGGGAGCTGAATTTATCAGTTACCAGAGCTTTTTTTTTTTTCGTTAGCCGTATGTTATGAATAACACCTACAAGCGAAGTGTTAGGCACGCGAACGATAACATCATCTTGTAGAAAATTTTCTTAGCTTCCTTTTTATATACCTATGTATTTAACGAATGTGTCTCGTTATGGTCGCAAAATGCGATAAATGTAAAAGGTGCGCTAGGACCCGGCATCCTAGCACATAAAACCGCCAACGAAGAATACTTACGAAAATTTTAGAATTTTTTCAATATTTTTTTCGTATTTTACACCATCAATTCAACATGGCACAGTATTCAAAAAATGAAAAATGATAAATTTAAAAATCGGTCCAACTCAAAGTGCACACGTTCGTTAAAACGCCCACCAAATCTATTTTTGACTAGGAATCGATTTTAAATGCGGGCAGCGTATAGAAAAAAGATTGAATTTAACGAATATAACATAAAAAAAAAAAATTAAAATTTTGTCGGGAAAACGGCAGCTGCAACCTCTAGATAACATTTGCAACCGACGACCGGATCGAGATAGACCAATTCTGCGAACGCCAATCGATTCAGCATGCCAAAATTAGTATATTTCATGATTTTTGAGTCGATCGGCACAAAATGAATTTTTAGCCGAAAAAACATCAAAGGGTTTTTTAAAAATGGCCAAAAATCCAAAGTAAACGGATTCACTCGAAATCACCACCGATATACTCAAAATTTTATGCTGATTCCGAAAATGTATGATTTGAATATGTTCAAATACACGGTGTACCATAAAAGAAAGATAAATGTGCAACAAAAATTGTATCGCACGAATCCGGCATCCTAGCACACAAAACCACCTATAACACCTACAAGCGAACTCTAAAGCCAGCAAACATTAACATCCTTGTGTAGGAAATTTTTTTTTAACCCTCTTTCTATATACATATGTATTTAACAAATGTGTCTAGTTATGGTCCCAAAATGCTAAAAATGTATAAGATGCGCTAGGATCTGGCATCCTAGAACATTAATCCGCCAAAAAAAAAATACTTCTGAGAGTTATAGAATTTTTTCAATAATTTTCCCGTATTTTAACGCCATCATTTTAATAGTCATTTGGTGGCTTGGGGCGGGCTGCAGCCCCAAAGCCCCCCCCTGGCTGCGCCAATGGCACCTCCTATAATTGACGCAATATAATTGGGGGTGCAAGAAGTTTCTCCAAAAGAAAACTCCCTATAGATATTTCAAATCATTAATGGTTTACTAAAGTTAATGAAAAAGGAAGATAACATGGCAATGCAACGCAATAAAAATGAGCAATTATGTCCAAAGTAATATTCCGGATATAATTATGAATGATATTATGAAGTTAGAACACTGAATACTTTTATCGCAGGGTTTGGTGTACGCCGTTTTTTTTTTATTGGTTTAATTAGAAGTAGAGAGTCTGACACTTCGATAATTATGTTCCTAGTTTCCAGGAAGTTTTGCTGAAGTTCATTAAGAAGTTCTTGAAAGAAACTGATAGGAATTTTTCGAAGGCAACATTTCAACGAAATTCTCACATTGAACATTCTTTTTTTATCAATAATTTACGAAACGAACATACTTCAAATATTCTGAAATATTTCTTCCACTGTAATCAAGGGCCAAGTAGCTCAGTGGTTGAGACTGTAGCGTTCAAAACCATTGAGTGCTGTCGGCTAGGTTCGAATCCTAGCGACTACAGACTTTTATTTGATGGCCCGAGAAAGTGCTAGGAATCGCACGTTAAAAGGCAAGACAACGTTAATCCTTGGCTCGCACAAGTTTCGAATTTTGAGGGCTGCCGTTCGTAAGGGGACGACAGCTGGTTAACGGAAAAAACAATTTTAACAATCAGTCAGATGTTGGCAGGAAAAATAAGGCAAAAATTATGATAATAATGCTCCCTCGTGTTAAAGAATGGCTATTGGTATTATTATTATTTTATCGTAACATTGAATATTAAACTTCTTAAACCACGTCCTAGTAAAAACACTGATGTATGCTACGTTCAATACAGGGTGTAATCTAACCTCTTGCACTCCCGTGAAGGACGGGTGTATAATGCCATTTTGTGACGAATGGCGGGTGTGAAATATTCGAAAAAAAATTGGTGTAATTTTTTTTTCTTGCCAATTATTTGAATATTTTGCCAATATTTTCACAATATTGTACCAATATTGTCCCAATATGGGTGTGCTACTTGGTATTTAGCGATATTCTGATGATATCGTATACGAAATATGGCACTCATGATGTTTAAAATAATGAGTTTTCATTTTCCGGTAGGAATATCGATCCGCCAAGTTCCACCGAAGTGACAACCTTGTTACTTTGACTCCAGCATTTCCTGACCTCATAATGATCCTCCTGTAGTCGCCGTAAAAGTCTTCTGCGAATTTATGCCCCAACTCTGGTCACAACTCATTTAAGAGACGCATACCCGCTTCGTACAAGCCACCAAGTACCGTAATATAGTCCCTAATAAAGTGCCAGTTTGTTCAGGGGTGGCCTTCCCTTTCATCTCGTCGAAGGAACTCCCCTGTGGACCTTTCTACCTGGCGAGATTGGCCCACAGCCAAATTGCCCATGTATTATATAATTCACAAATTTCAAGTGGTAATTAAGCGGTCACAGAAATTTATTGTTGAAGGTAATTCGAGCCCTTTTTTGTGTTAACAGGTGTTTGGGGTGGAATGTGTGAATTATAGGAGTCATTAGTGTTTGAGAGATTTGATAATGATTTTGATCATTATTAACAAGTTTAGATGAAATTCGTACAAACATATGAAAGAGCATAATTGGTAATAGCAACGTATAAATAAAAAATACCCATGATGTCAAATAATATTTTCGTTACTTCATGATATTATGAACATCATTGGCGGTCCTCTTCTCAGCTCAACCTAAATGAAAATATACAACATAAATCACAAATACAAAGACCTAATCGATGCTATTTGGTTCTGGTGCAATGAAGAAATTAAAAAAAAACTATAAGATACTCTATCACAACTTAATATCATTTGTGACCGAATCAAAGAACCTAAAGATACCGTAAATATTGAAATTATGAGAAATATTATTATTATTGCTCAGCGGGCATACAGCAATTGGATACAGAGCGGGCAGATCAACGGAAACTGCTCTGTACGTGCTTACCGAAACCATCCAGAGATCACTTGAGTACAAAGAAATGGCCATATGCGCCTTTTTAGTCATAGAGGGGGCATTCGACACCTGTCATGAAACAATAAATAGGGGTCTAATGAATAAGGGAGTGGACAGAACCACATCCAGATGGATGTGCCAAATGCTGGCTACAAGAACTGCAAGAAATGAAAGTGGGGAGAGCAGCTTTCGGATCAGCACAAACAGGGGGAACGGAGTCACTTGCCAAAGGCAAATTCGAAGGAACCCTCTGCGATCTCATAGAAAGAGAGCTAGAGACAACCAGAAGGTGCTGCCTCTCGGTGGGGTTGAGAATTAACTCATCAAGAACCACAGTAGTACCATTCACTAGAAGAACAAATATTCAGCACCTAAGGACTGTTCGCCTTGACGGAGCAGACTTAGAATGGCAGCAAGAGGTGAAGTATCTAGGGCTTACACTAGACTCAAAACTACTCTGGAACAGACACGTAGAAAAGATCGCTAATAAGGCAAAATCATCACTGATGGTGTGCGTGGGGCTGTAACCCATCAATACTGCGATGGATGTACACCATGATAGTGAGACATATGATCAACTACGGAGCAGTAGTGTGGCACGGCAGAACTGAGCTCGCCACAGCTAAGAAGATCTTGGAGAAAGTGCATGTCTTTGTATGAGAGGAGCAATGAGGTCGACTCCAACAGCAGCAATAGAGGTCATTCTGGATCTCTCTCCTCTCCATATTAAGTGAGGAAAATTGCTTGGGAAGCAAACCTCAGATTGGCCAAAGTCGGACTCAAAGGGACAGCACACGGTGTAAGGGGCTCAACCCCCACCGACTGTGCACACCTTGCCGATCTCCCAACTGACGGAATTACCAGGAAATTCAGTTAGAATGGAACATAGAATCCATTCGAGCACTGTGGAAGAATACCATAACATGGTACACGGACGGGTCCAAAACTCCCAAGGGAACTGGAGCAGGAGTCTTTGGGCCTCGCACCAAATACTCCGAACCCATGGGCCAGTTTCCCAGCATTTTTCAAGCGGAAATTCACGCCATAGAAAGGTCATTCAGTTCAACCTCAATAGGAAATACCGGAACAAGGAAATCGTGATCCTCTACGCAGCCATCAAAGCGTTGAGCTCTTCTAACGTCAACTCGAAGATGGTTTGGGAATACCTAGACAAACTTAATGATCTAGGCAGGAACAACAAGGTGACCCTCCTCTGGGTGCCGAGGCACGTTGGAGTGGAGGGCAATGAACAAGTAGACACCCTGGCACGAAAAGGCGCCTCAACGCCATTGATCGGGCCAGAACGATTCTGCGGACTTGGAAAATCTTACTTCCGATAAGAACTCAATAAAGCTGAAGAAGCAATGAGAGCAACATACTGGCTAACACTTCCAGGGCTGAGGCAGGCCAAAGATCTTCTCGGTAATTTCAACCGAGCAAGATCGAAGACTGATTAACCTCAGCAAAACTAGTCTAAAGACAATCACGGGATATCTAACGGGGCATTGCAGACTCAAAGAACACCTTAGGAAGCTAGGCTTAGAGGAGGACAGCATCGGCAGATTCTGTGGAGAACATCCAGAAAAACCCTCCATATATTGATGGAGTGTTACGCTGTACATCATAAAAGATTGAATATACTGGGATCATACCAGCTGACTGTGGGTGAAATACGAGTAGACCCCCTCAAAATCCTAAAATTCCTGAAGGAATTGAGGCTTGAAGGGCTGCTGCAAACAAGAACACCTTATAATAGCAGATGACGGGGCACAATAGATCTAATCAGGTCGCAGCGCATCATATCCATACTTACCAATGCCAATAACAATACCAACTCAAAATGTGGCTGAAATGTGTCCATAGTGGCCATGTGGTATCGTTATACAAAATATTGTTGTGTCCACAGTGGCCATGTGGCATCGTTATACAAAATATTGCATATGATATTTCTTATTATACTTTATACCAGTCTGTAAAAATTCTATCCTCTATTGAAAAACTGATCAAAAGCTTTAAATCTACAGTTCTCAGTCGAATTGTACCAGGGCTTCAACAAAAGTAACTCCGGCTCTGAAATCTAAAGCAGTCCTAAAACATGCATGTTCCACAGAATCCCCACGAGCCATCTAGTGAATTGAAGACCATTGAAGAGGGCTTTTTCATCTCGAGTAGCACCCTCACTTTTTTTGATAATGTACGCCTCCAGTTAGTAGGTGCTTGACTTTTTACTGGCATCACTAATCTGGCATCGTGCCCAATCTCAAGAGGATACTATGAAGGTAATGATGAATGAGATATAGGTGAGGTGAATTTCCGTCATACTTAGTGTACTTGACGATAATGTCTCACTAGAGCGAATGTGGTCGCAGCGGCTTTTGAATTTTACGAGGGTAGGACTGAAACTATTTTAACCAAATTTGAAAATATTGTATGCTTAACATAACAATAATTTACTCTATGTTGCAAATATATTGAAAATAATTGAATGTCATTTATGAATACATAGAAAATGGATTCTTCGTAAACAGATTTCGTTAAGGCATTGTATAGGATAAACCATAACATACTGGCTGTCGGTAAAGCTGACGTTCGAACTGATGTGATCACTAGATAAGGTAACTTTTCAACTTGATTTTTGAAAGTGGAGAAACCAGTTCTGTTGCGGAATCTGCTATACCACAAGGATCTACTATGGACTATTATTATTCTTGAGTTTTTACAAAAATCTTTTACAAACAATGAAAATTTCCGAGATACCCAAAACAGCGCTAGACACTCTAATGACGTTTTGAAAAGTTCGACTACCTGGAGGTAGACGTGTGCACTAGAACATTCTGGAAATGTCTGGCATGTAGAATATTCTCGAAGCTTCTGGATGGTCTGGACAAATCGAAACTTTGCCAAGATTGAACGGTCGTAGGCAGCAGTTTTTGTTTTTTGTCTCGAAAAATATACATATTGAGTAGGTTTAATTAAGCTCTTTACCTCATGATGACTGCAGTACAAGTAACCGAAACGTCGCGATGAAAATTTCAACAACCAAAAAAGTTATCACATTATTCACATTGTTTCACTTTCTGAACAATATCTACGATATCATTCTTGAAATAAAAAATACATTAGTCCTCTAGGTATTATAGTCAGGAATCAGTTGTCTCCGAGATTTCTTTTTCCATTTGATATTATTATTTTGTGGCCTACATCAACTTCCCCATCCTTGGTGTTTTGCGTGGTTTGTATTTTCAGGTGCACTCCAATTCCATCAGGAATCCCTAGTTCCTTCATTAGCATATTCAAATTTCAAGTGCTTATGTACGATGTTCAAGTTCAGATGTAAATATTTTCCTATACCAGTTTCCTATACCGTATGATTTTCTACCCGAATTCCATTTTGAAATCGACGTTTCCCTTTCCAATCCTTTTATTGAGGCCGACCATATTTACCTTGTGTTTTCTTCCTCTGCACTATCGTGGCTTTTCATGAAGGTAATCTGGAAAATATCAAAACGATAAAATGCGTCCTGCGGATTTGGCACTCGCACGAAATAATAAAATTGCAGACGCCACCTTAGTCTTTTAGTCAAGCGGCGTAGATCCATAAACCCACGAGGGTGTAATTCTAAACTGTTAGAACAGTTTTGAACTTCATGAAACTTCAAAAACTGACTCTCCATTGGTTATCTTTATGGACTTGATATTGTCATAAGTAACTTAATTTCTCTATTCTTTTTCAATTTTTATTTTTATAAAATCAAAATATGTCAAAATATATCAAAATATTCTATGTATGTGAATCTATGTAAATGTACTACATTCGCTTGAAAAAGATACTGTATATCGAAACATGTCGCAAAGACAATAAATATTGTGGAAATTTGAATCGGTTTTTTATCTTAGTACGGAGGCGTAGAAGGGCCAACAACAAAATATTTTTCGAAACATTTGGAAGTTCAAAGTGACAATTGACAGTTCAAAGTGACAATTGCCAGTTCAAAGTGACAATTGCCACTTCATAGTGACAATTGCCAATTCAAAGTGACAATTGTCATTTCAAAGTGACAATTGCCAGTTCAAAGTGACAATTTCCAGTTCAAAGTGTCAATTGCCAGTTCAAAGTGACAACTGTCAGTTCAAAGTGACAATTGTCAGTTCGAACTGGCATTTTTACTACTTGAAGAAATACAATTTGTAATTCGTGCATTTTTTTTTTTATAAAATCATACCATATCGATGATGACTGTTGCCACCTGTTACCCAAGAGGATAGCTCGAACGGTAGAGCGCGTGGGTCATGGATATCTCGAGCCAAGCAACGCTATGCGAAGTTATGGTTTGTATAGAGACTTACGAACGACCTCCTTTCGAGATCTATTCTCTCGGGTCGTGCTGGGAATCGCACTTTAGAAGGTAAGACCCCGTTAATCCTCAGCTCGCACAAGTTTCGACTTTTAAGGGCTGTCGTTCGTAGGGGGACGACAGCAGATTAACGAAAAAAACAATTTTGAACAATTTTTTTTCTAAACAATCGTCAGTGTATGTTCCTCAGGTGTACAAGAATCTGTATAAAACTCTCATGTACATAAAGCAAATTGGAGTTTTAAAATTTACATATCAAAACATATTCCCGAAACTGAAGACTTTTCAGCATGATTCAGGAATATTCTGGATTATATTATGGTAGACTATATCATATTTGAATACATTTTCAAAAGGAAATCTACATATTCCTCAGGTGTACAAGAAGCTGTATAAAACTCTCATGTACATAAAGCAAATTGGAGTTTTAAAATTTACATATCAAAACATATTCCCGAAATTGAAGAATTTTCAGCCTGGGTCTGAATAAATTTTAAAAAGGAAATTTTCCTTCAAGTATATTGAAACGTGCACACAGCTTGATAATTTCACATTTCAACTACCTACTTCTTACTGCGGTTTTGCCATTTTATTCAGAGGAAGACAAGACATATAGCGCCCAAAGCGATTATGTGCCACTCGCCTAATTTACAACCGCAGGAAATAACAAATTTGGAAACGCAATCCCAGACTTTCGGCAGGGGAGACATTGAAATATTCTCGGGAGGCTGATCTTACGTTCCCGAGCCTACTTTGACGAGTTAGCGCGTCCTAATAATCCCCAAAGCAGGGGGCGAACGCCGTGCCAACTGCAGATTCCCAATCACGATTCCTTATTTATTGACACTTTCCAATTTTTCCAGGAAATTATGAACCGCTTACAATAATAACGGATAACGAAATTGTCGGCGGGTTAGATAATTTGGAAATTGGATCGAAAATCGAGTATGTGGCGAGCCCGCGGGACAGTGTGGGTTCGTTGGTTATTGATTTAGGCCAATCAATTGAGGATTTTTTCTTTACAAAAATAATAGGACGAAACCGAGTGTGCTATCACATGAAAGACAGTTTGTATATATAGCCCGAGAAGTACTGTCACTTTGGAATACGTCATAGTATGCAGGCTCGATTTTTTATCGTCGATAAAAAATTCAGCATGCATACTGTGACGTATTCCAAAGTGACAGTACCTCCCGGGCTATTACTGTACAATACCGAACTACCAGTCCAAGTTTCATTAACTTGGCATTTTTTCGAAGGGTAGAAGTACATGGCGTCTGGCCTATAAGATATACTTCAAAACCTGGATATTGTCTCGATACTACTTACGCCAGAAATCTTGCTTCACTGAATAATGTTTGAAGAAATTAGATACAGGAACAAGTTCAGTCATTTTGGGAATTCAGTTCGAGAATCCCTGCATTTGCTTTATCATTCAAAAGTATCTTCGAACACAGTCCCAAATATAAATCACCCTTCCAATGAATCCCCTCCCTTATCTGCGATGCCCACACAAACTGCCAGATAATATCACCCCTACATCGCACAAAGACATATGGCAGACAATGGCTGAATGTTCGATTTATCTAAAATAATTTGTAAAGATTTTCAAAAGGGACTCGTTAGTTATAATAGCGTTACAGCTTTTCCTATTCCTCCAGTGTTTGGCGAGTACAAGATAAGGATGTCCACCATGGCTATAAAGTAAATGGTTAATGCCATCTTAGGAGCAGAACTGTTAATTATTAACGCAACAGTAAATAATGGAGGGTTGTAGTCTGAATGACTGGATCAGAAAATAAAATAACCTCGCCCCGGCTGGGAACCGAAAACCCAAATGGGTTCGCGCCCCACGCGCCTAGGGGGGCCTTGAGCGAAGCTTAATAAAATTATTAGAGTTAGAGTTCAAATTAAATGCAGAGGTTCAGCAATAGTACCAGAGCTGTCCCAAAGCACAGTGCTTAGTGCTCGTGAAAATGCTCGAAGCACTTTTGTGCTCCTAAGCACTGTGCTTTTGAGCACTTTCCTAATTCAGTGCTTAGTGCTTAATGCTCCAAATCATTTAAAGGAAAGGCTTAGTGCTCGCAAGCACTCCAGTGCTCTGGAGCACTTTTCGGGATCACTAAGCACTAAATTAATCTTGTCGGAACATGAAGTCGCAGCAGATGGCACCCGGCGGCACCCACCACCAAAAAATAAATTTTCTACGATAAGTACTGCGTTTAGAAGATTACTGTTTTGAAAAAATAGTACAATTTTGTCGGTTACTTTTCCTATCTAAAAAAATACGTTCAAAATAATTGAATCTTCTTCTTCTTTTCAAACTACGTTGACGTATCGGAGACCAAACCTGTCTCCGATATCCGACTGAAACATTTTTTTTTTATTATTATTAAGTCAAATTGTTATTTAAGTCAAGAAAAGTCTTCAAAAAATTTCGTATGACATTTGCTACAGTGGATGTGCGGTATGTCTATAACCATTCTGTTATTTCAAACTTCTTTTCTGTGTAACCACATGCGGCCGATTTCGATTTGATTTTGATTTAGACGTTTTGGTTTATTTTCAAACTGTGCGAGGTTATAACACTCAAAATCAAATTGTTGATTTCAACAATTCTATTTCAAGATAGTATATTATGTTGGCATATGTTAGCAGAGTTATAGACGTCCTTTCAGTAACGGCTATTTTATCACGTGTGCAGCGTTGCGGAACGACTGTTTAAAAAACAATTGTCTTGAGGAGTTCATCAATGCTTTACATATACCGTACTTTTTTAACGAATTCATATTCCAAAAAATTTTATGTTATTAGGATATCCTTTTTTATCACAACAGTTCCAATTAACAGGTCAAGAACTATTTACTCTCTCATGGTTTTTAAACACTGAAATCAAGAAGTAACCCTAGCGATGTACTTCAA
The DNA here is from genome assembly GCA_958298965.1 of Chrysolina haemoptera. Taxonomy (NCBI): domain Eukaryota; kingdom Metazoa; phylum Arthropoda; class Insecta; order Coleoptera; family Chrysomelidae; genus Chrysolina; species Chrysolina haemoptera. Next base: position 909,652 of record OY282598.1, on the reverse strand, counting down.
AAACGGAGTTGCTATGGTAATATTAAAAAAAAAAATCCATTACATACAGATTGTGGAATGTCATTAATTGATCATTTATCGTGGTATGCTGAATGCCATTTTAGATATTTGAGTGGTTTTTAATTGCATCGGTTGTTACTTGATGGAAATCCATAAACGTGAGTAACTGAAATTTGTGTAGTCTAGTGTCGTGCCGGTGTCGTGTCGGTGTCGTATCGGTGTCGTATCGGTGTTGTATCGGTGTCGTATCGGTGTCGTGTTGGTGTAGTGTCGGTGTCGTGTCGGTGTCGTATCGGTGTCGTATCGGTGTCGTGTCGGTGTCGTATCGGTGTTGTATCGGTGTCGTGTCGGTGTCGTACAGATTGTGGAATGTGATTATTTGATTGACTTGATTTAACATGATATAATTTCAACAAATGATATTCATCGAGACATATGTAGTGTAGTGTAGTGTAGTGTAGTGGAGTGTGGTGGGGTGTCGTGTCGGTGTCGTGTCGGTGTCGTATCGGTGTCGTATCGGTGTTGTATCGGTGTCGTATCGGTGTCGTGTTGGTGTAGTGTCGGTGTCGTGTCGGTGTCGTATCGGTGTCGTATCGGTGTCGTGTCGGTGTCGTATCGGTGTTGTATCGGTGTCGTGTCGGTGTCGTACAGATTGTGGAATGTGATTATTTGATTGACTTGATTTAACATGATATAATTTCAACAAATGATATTCATCGAGACATGTGTAGTGTAGTGTAGTGTAGTGTAGTATAGTGTAGAGTAGTGTGGTGTAGTGTAGTGTAGTGTAGCGTAGCGTAGTGTAGTGTAGCGTAGCGTAGGGTAGCGTAGAGTAGCGTGGGGGTGGGGTGGGGTGGGGTGGGGTGGAGTGGAGTGGAGTGGAGTGGAGTGGAGTGGAGTGGAGTGGAGTGGAGTGGAGTGGAGTGGAGTGGAGTGGAGTGGAGTGGAGTGGAGTGGAGTGGAGTGGAGTGGAGTGGAGTGGAGTGGAGTGGAGTGGAGTGGAGTGGAGTGGAGTGGAGTGGAGTGGAGTGGAGTGGAGTGGAGTGGAGTGGAGTGGAGTGGAGTGGAGTGGAGTGGAGTGGAGTGGAGTGGAGTGGAGTGGAGTGGAGTGGAGTGGAGTGGAGTGGAGTGGAGTGGAGTGGAGTGGAGTGGAGTGGAGTGGAGTGGAGTGGAGTGGAGTGGAGTGGAGTGGAGTGGAGTGGAGTGGAGTGGAGTGGAGTGGAGTGGAGTGGAGTGGAGTGGAGTGGAGTGGAGTGGAGTGGAGTGGAGTGGAGTGGAGTGGAGTGGAGTGGAGTGGAGTGGAGTGGAGTGGAGTGGAGTGGAGTGGAGTGGAGTGGAGTGGAGTGGAGTGCAGTGCAGTGCAGTGCAGTGCAGTGCAGTGCAGTGGAGCGGAGCGGAGCGGAGCGGAGCGGTGCGGTGCGGTGCGGTGCGGTGCGGTGCGGTGCGGTGCGGTGCGGTGCGGTGCGGTGCGGTGCGGTGTGGAAATAAAATAATTGAATATTACTTTTTTTTTCAAAACAAAAGAATATTCTCTATTGGGTTTATGGGACGAAAATAATTCGCTTACATACAGGGCCGTTTTAAGATTATTATTAACTACAATTGTCCATATAGGACTCACTGATTCTTATGGATTTCTTAACAAAGACAATACCCAGTGTTACAGGAGTTCTAACCGGCCATTGCGGTTTCAGGAGGCATCTGACTCTCATTAGAGTTGAAGCAGACTCACTGTGCGCGGAATATGGTAAGGAAAACAGGTTCAGGCAAATTGTCTTTGGAGCTGCCACTATTAGGGAAGAGGAATTACACTCCGTGCAATGAAAGGATATTTCAACCTTCATAAGATGGTTGTTTGGCAACACTTGAAGAAATGCCAAATGCAAGTTCGGGTCCAATAAAATAGAAGGTGCTTTATTCCAGTACTATGGTTACACGATTGTTTGAAAGTGAGGAATGGTATTAATTACTCGTTTCGAATATCTTATACATTTTAAGTCCAGTAACACTGTTCAATTTAGATAACCAAAAGCATTGTAATTATTAAAAAATTATTCAAATTCTGTTGGAAATTAAATGAAAATAAGCGATCCATGAAACTTTCTTCCGTCAGTTGGCAATCGGAATCGAATGATAATGAAACAGTTCAGGAATTCACGTCACACAAAGTTCGAGGAAATTGCCGTCATATCCGGTAGGGTGCCTAGTTCTCGCTCAGAATTTTTCCTACGCTCGTGACCCCTCGCACTCAAGCGGCACAAGTCTTTGCCCAATTAAGAGTCGCGCTCCACAAAGAGTTGAGTATCGCTTAAACGAATTTTCTTCAATTTTATTATATGTATATTCATAGACAGTTAAAATTCATTAAAACCTTTCATTACTCCTTTGTACTACAATTTTTACGGTGTGTCAAATCGACGCCTCCCTAGATGCATGGAGATTGGAACGAGGCTGCGATACTGACGTAATTTTATAGAACGTTTCGCAATTATTTACTGATGATGTCTGTTGAGATAAAAGGATATCTGTAATGAAAATTTCCGGAGACGTTTTTGCCTAGCGAGGCTGTTTTATAGAAGCTGATTGTTCATTATGTAGAAAATTGCGACTCGTGGTGATTCAGCGTGAAAGGAATTGAATTATGAGCTGAAAAGGAGATTTATATTCATGGGCATTCGTTGGATGTTAGATAATTTTAAACTATAGATCAGGCATTTTACCTGCAAGAGATTTGTCCACAGATAACAAAATTATTGTCATCATAACCAGCATGGTTAGTATGAGCACAACTAGAATTCTTGTTGTAATGAATAAACAAAATGTGCTGGTTGCCATGAAGGATGTTTCAAAATTTCATAAAAATATTTCAAGGGTGTTACCCTGGGGTCTTTTTTCCCATTAATATATGTTCTAATATTCACCCTCTACAAGCTACAAAACACACAATTCACACTAAACCGAAAAAAATTATAAAATTGAACCGTTCAATAAAGGTCAAACTTACTAGTACAAATCAAAGTGTCACTGAGTATTTCAGTTTGTTACTTCAATATTCCCCTTCAATTTTACAGCGATTTTCTCGAAAACAATTAGCTGAAAATATTCAAAAGTTCAAAATTTTAGGTTTTTTCATGGCCAACTCAATGATGATGTTTAATTTCAAAAATAGAAAATTATTGCCATAAAATCTATAGACAATCATCATTCACCTCCTTGGATTAAAGTTGCCTCATTTTTCAAGCAACAAATGACTATAGAGTCCAAAAATCAAGCACCTGTCAATTTTCAGAACATTTGATGCATTATTGTTTTCTTTTTGTTCCTACGACAAGGAAAATAGTGTAATGTTCAGAAAACATAGTGAGAGCCTAGGAAAAGAATGTACTTTGCCTTCCGTTGGAAGACGGATCATTCTTGATGGGACCGCTAACGGTGGAACAATTGATAATATTCCAGAAGAGCATCGTTCATGACAACATCTATGAAACGAAGACAGGTCGCCAATCTTTCTGCGGTGTTCCAGAGAAGTGAGCGAGCTTGCGAACGGAGTATCACCGACGAGACGAATGGCTCTTTTGTACAGAATATAAAAAGCTATACCTAATAGATTCACAACTGTTTTTCTGCTTTATTTTTTATTTCACGAAATCATCTTGCTCTTTGGAATTTTTAAAATTAACAATGAATTGCTAGCTTTATTTGCTCTTTTAAGGTGATTTAGGATTACAAAGGGAATTATAGACAAAATAAATGTTAAGAGAAAATATCACAAAACGGTTGTGTGATGTGAGGTCGTTAGAATACTAGTAGATGAATATAACTGATTTACTTTCCCTCGCAATAAAATATAATGGGAGCCTTCTGTAAGAACCGAAATGGCATTCTCACGTGCTCCATACGCATACCAATGCAAAAATCGGCCCCCAGACGAAAATATTATTTTACAACAAGTCGTTGGCACGATCCAATGCGGATATCAGACATAAACACGTCTCGAAGACATATCAAAGCCCAGAAAAATGTCATCGGTGGGATGCAGAGAACTTCACCAAATGAAATTGCAGGCGAAACGGCCTTATAAATTCTACATGAAAACGCAGGGGACAAGAAATGGATCGTATAACTGCAGTTTCACATATCGCATGGGGTCGAGAAAAGCAGTTTTTGGATACATTCCATATAAAAGGATAAGCAGGGATTTCGTGGCTTAAAAAACGAAAAATGGCTAAATAAGGAAAAAGTTTTGATATCTGGACACGTATCGGTGATATCAATACAAGACAGATAGAAAATTTGACATCATCGTTCATTTGTACAATTTTATAGTATTTTTCCTATTATAATTACCATAAATCAGATATAACATTAAATCGATATAATTACGATATGTAGGAATACCTGGTTATACGTATCACCCGGTATATTATCTAAAAACACCTAGAGATCTTTCGCTCAGGTTATATCATAATTCATTCAGTATTGTTCATTAAATATTCGGACAATATTCAATAATGGTGATAAATTTTATTTATAATCTATCAATATTAACATTCAAATATTGGCGCGAGATTTTCGTAACAATTTCAGACAATAATGGGTAAATATGATTTTTTTAATGTCCCTGAAATATTAATCAACCAATGTTCTATCAAACTGGGATGAACAATATTGTTTTTAGTTTGCAGAATATTGGAATTGCAATGTTGGTTTATGGATATTGCTGAATGTTATTAAAACCATACTGTCCCAATTTTATGTGAAACAATATAAATTCAGAAGAGGTTAAGCAATATTGCAACAATATTATGAATAAATAATGAATTATTTTTTCAATATTCATCCATATTGAATAGATATTATTCTTATAGTTACAATACTGGCCCAATATGAAAGCAAGACTGAGCTAATATGTTTTTGTAATAATGCTACAAAATGGCTAATAAGACAGAATAGTTATATAGATCATTAAGTTAGTCCTAAATATCCTCATTTTCAACAATACGAAAATCGTGCGGAAAACTAAAAATCGTACGGAAAAGTACAACTTTCAAAACGAAAAATCGTGCAGAAAATTGACTTTTCCGCACGCTCGTAGGAAATAGTAGTTTACCTAACAAGTTCGGAAAGTGATCCTTTTCTAGCGGAGTTAGGCCAGAAATCGCGTGCGGAAAAGACACTTTATGCTCGTGTTAGGTACACTATTTTTCTACTAGCGGAAAAAACACCCAACAGTTAACATAAAGAAAATTTATTATTAAATATATATAAAACTATACAACCATACTTGGTAAGCTTTCTATTTTAACCTTCTGCGACGCAATATTTAAATGTCAGTATAATCCGCAAAAACTCAACAAACAAACTTTTCCGCACTGAAATGTTTTTTCGCACTAAAAAGAGTGCGGAAAAGTGACTCTTTCAAAACTAAAATGAGTGCGGAAAAGTGGACTTTTCCGCACGCTAGTAGAAAAAAATATATTCAAATATTCATTTTATTTCTGGGAATGTCTCCGTCAGTACACACAACACACATTGTATTTTCCGCGGCAGTTTTGGAGCATTTCATTTAATACTTTCCTCTGAAAACGGCTTCCTATAAATTTCATCTGTGCAAGTGACAGATGTGTGAAGCCCCCACAACATGGACAAATTAATATGTCATCATTCGTCATAACTCACTTCACAGGTTCTTAAAATATACTTTCGAACTCTTCAAGAAAACGTGTTTTCGTCGCATTCTTTTCATTCTGCACCATTCGTGAGGAAAACTGAGTGTACGGGATTATTTCTGAATCAATTTCCTGTTGAATGACTTATTGCTGGAGCCGCTGGAATTTGAGCTTCAGCTGGGTTGAGATATGATACTAAATCAATTTGTGCATGCTATTTTCCGTAATATGAATCAGAACCTTTTGCACTTCGAGACTATTCAATCAATTTTGTGATATTTTCTCTTAACATTTATTTTATCCACGATAATTCCCTTTATAATCCTGAATCACCTTACAACCCTTTCAGTCACCGCGTGCACTACAGTGTATGCCAAGTCTGAATTTTTTTCAATTATTCCGACTGCACTAGAACCTTTTCTTCTGTACAATACTGTAATATACTCCTTTGTTGTTCATGTAAGACATGTGCCACCATCTAGGTACCGGTAGTGAAAATAGAATTTCAAGTGTGTGACAGATAGATGCAGAGTCGTAGAAACCTGTAATGCTAAAGCAAATTTCGTTATTCAATGACTTTTTGTTAACGTGAAATTGCTTCGTTTTTTTATGTGCATATGAAACAGTGTTTTAGTGTGTAAAACTGTTCCCAAAGACTAATTTTCACTTTGAACTAGTTCATTCCCATTTTGAAGTGTGTGCACTACAGTAGCCACTGTGATTAAGGGGGTATAACATTACCAGGTAAAGATAACCTCACATTTTTCAATTTACGCTCTGAATTGAATACTTTTTGGATATTTTCAGTCAGAATAGCTAATAGAAGAGCTAACTCATGAAGAATTGTTTGAGTTAATAGAGGTTGGTAGAATTTCTTAGCGAAGACAGGGATTATGGTTGGGAAAACGACGAATTGCCCCTCTCAAAAGGTATATAAAATTTTTATTTCCATAAATAGTAAACTTATATAGTGTACTTTAGATGTTACAGAGATAAAGACTCAGCAAGAAGAGGGGGAACAGAAATATTCAGGCACCGATACACCCGTAATTTCCGCCACAACTACGCGTGTTGCCACAAAAAATGCAAATATACCCATTGCAATTCGAACACATACATATTGTATAAAATGTAATGTTCATTTACTTACCAGTAAAAATATTTGTTTTTCAAAATACTACACAAAATAAATTATTTTAAGTGTAATAATTATCATGTATTTTGTATATAAAAAATTATGAATTACAAACTTTAGGTCACAGCGTACACTAGTGTACATCGATTTTTTCTAAAAATTGACAAAATACGACTTTGCCGCCGACGTCAAATTTTTTATAAAAAATAAAGAAATCCTCATGCCAAGTTTCAAAATTTTACTACTATAAACAAAAAGTCGTGATTGAAAGGGTTAAAAGAGCAAATAAAGCTAGCAATTCATGGAATACCAGCTTTGTTAATTTTAAAAATTCCAATGAGCAAGATGTGAAATAAAAAATAAAGCAGAAAAACCATAACAAGTGTGAATCTATTAGGTATAGCTGTCTTCAAACTCTTCGATTCTTTCCAAACAAGAGCCTTTCGTCGCGCCGATGATACGTAGCTGACAAGCTCACTAACTTCTCTGGAACACCGCAGAAAGGTTGGCGATCTGTTTCTGTTTCATAGATATATCCATCGACGATGCTCTTCCGAAATATCATCAATCGTTTCACCGTTAGTAGTCCCATCGAGACTGGCCCGTCGAGCTCAGTCCATGGAACTCGCTGCCTCTGGAGGTGTACCGTATTCCTATATATACAAATCAGTAAAACGCAAAGTCGTCTCCACAATTTAATTTTCCATCTAGTTCAAAAGGATGGTGAAACGGTGAATGACCGCTATCAATCAGATAGCCGTCAGAAAGTAGAAGTAGTACATGTTTCGGTCCTATATAGAACCATCATCAGCTATTCAAGAAAATTCTACAATAAAAGAAAGACTATGTGCTAACGACAAAAGGCTAATATAAGGCTATACTTACATGGAGAAGAAAATAATGTAGTGTGATATATATAAAATGTTAAAATATTATTTTTATTTTATTATTTTATTATATTATAATGTTTTAACACTTAATATATATCACACTACATTATTTTTTTCTCCATGTAAGTATAGCCTTATATTAGCCTTTTGTCTTTAGTACATAGTCTTTTTTTTATTGTAGAATTTTCTTGAATAGCTGATGATGGTTCTATATAGGACCGAAACATGTACTACTTCTACTTTTTGACGGCTATCTGACTGATAGCGGTCATTCACCGTTTCACCATCCTTTTGAACTAGATGGGAAATTAAATTGTGGAGACGACTTTGCGTTTTACTGATTTGTATATCCATACCACTCCACTTTGAGATATAATGGACTTCTACCACAGGTATTCCTATATACTTTCTTTTGGCTCTCACAATGTTTTCTGAACAATGTAAGATTCTACTTTTCGTAGGAACCAGAACTTGAATAAAAAAAATAAAAATTGCTATCATAACATTTACATACATACATAGGATTTCCCTATGTTCGTAGAACGTTTCAACATATGGTTTAGTTTAGGACTAGCAACTGTAATCGTTGGTGGTGAATTTTTGACGAGTAGCACAAACTATCGAGTGGAGCAATGGACCCGAAATGGATCCTTGCGTTACCCCGCACATGACAGACTCAATGTTTCAGACTTACTGACGGATAAATTAGCTTGTTTTCTATTCTCAAGGTTTGATATTAAAATCTTGTGTATTGTATTTTTGAAATCCATTTTTCAAATATATAGTCGTATGAATTTTGTGACTTTCATATTTTTGCATAGGCTCGAGCAAAGGTAGTCAGTTTTTGTATGACACTTTTTTTTCTGATAACCATACTGATATGTATCCACACGAACAGTTTTTTAAACAGTTTTTTCAAATTTTTAGATAGAGTACTGAATTCTGTTATTGGCTTGTAGTAACACTGTGTTTATCTCATGCTTTCATTACGGGACAAACCCTAGCTACATTTATTGTTTCAGGAAGTTTTCTAGTTATGAATAATTATTAATAAAATCGACCAATATTGGTATTGCAGATTACTGAATTGTTTTAAAATCCATAGCTTGTTCAATGCAGCGTTTGAATCCAAATTATCAGTATTAATCTCTCTATAATTTCTGATTCATTGGTAAACTATAACTGAAATTATAAATTATATTTGTGATGAAATTTAATCGAATACCGTAAATTTTCTCTCAATGAATGATATAAAAATTTACTAATTATGAAAATTTTGATAAAGAACTATAGTAGTAGTAGTAGTAATTCTGGGGATTAATTTTAAATAAATTCATTATTCGAAATGTCGAAAACTCGCCAGAAATTATTTTTGCGCAAAAAAAAACATTTGAAAACTGATTCAGAGCTGACCAACTCGAGAACGGTTAGAGATAGACAAATTCTGCGAACGCCAATCGATTCAGAATGGTCGAATTAGTTTGATTATGAATTTCGAGTCAATCGAAAAAAATTAAAAATTACTCGAAAAAGTTGCAAGGGGTCCGTCCACCCCTAAGAATTATGAAAAATACCAATTCGTCACATCGACCTGAAATTTGCACTTTATACGTAAAATGTTATGCTTGTTCCAAAAATGTATGATTTTCATGTGCTCAGGTATAAGATTTAGCCGGAAAAGGGTGTTTATGGTAAAAAATCCAATTTTCAGAGATTTTTTATTTTTCATTTTCCGGATTTCAAATTGGTGTCCTCAAACGTATTTTGACGTGCTGATTCCGAATCTTTTAACAATAATTTCGAAAACTCATCAGAAATATTTTTGGCGGCAAAAAAACATCTAAAAATTAATTTAGAGCTGACCAACTCGAGAACGGTTAGAGATAGACAAATTCTGCGAACGCCAATCGGTTCAGAATGGTCGAATTAGTATGATTGTGAATTTCGAGTCAATCGAAAAAAATTAAAAATTACTCGAAAGAGTTAAAAATTATGAAAAATACCAATTCGTCACATCGACCTGAAATTTGCACTTTATACGTAAAATTTTATGCTTGTTCCAAAAATGTATGACTTTCATGTGCTCAGGTATAAGATTTAGCCGGAAAAGGGTGTTTATGGTGAAAAATCCAATTTTCAGAGATTTTTTACAAAATCGTTTATTTTTTACAAAATTCTCACATTTCCATGTTTTTACATATTGAATATGCATATCAAGGAAACTTACTTCAAATTCAAAGCAAATTTTCATTACCACGGTCATCCTACTGAGAATGAAAATTTTTGTACATCACAAAATATAGCACAACAAAATAGCAGTTTTCCTATGCTCATATTCAGAATATTCAGATTCAGTTTATTTTCTTTAATTTTTTAATTTTCTTTAGTTTTCATTGAAAGTTCATTAAATAAGATAGGGAAAATGTTATTAACAAAGCATTTCTCTATCATTTAATTCCCGATACACTTTGGTCGACGAAAGTCTATTTCGCTTTCCCAAGCTCTTCAGAAGCAAAAACACACATCAAGGATGGAAATGTTCGAAATATTTCTTCTGCGGTAACACTTCGAAAGTTATTTTTTGACATGGACCTGTTTCATGTTGAAAAGGGAAACATTCTCCATGAAAATTGAAAACTGAAAAATGTAGATCATTTGTTATATCTAACAGAAAAACAACTACTTCCCCGGCTAAAGCCACGCTGGACATTCAGCATGAATACCTCCCAGGAGGTTATCTTGAACGATGGAAAATAGCGACAAGTCGCCGCAAATGATTCCACAACAGATTTTATGAAAATCTTATTCATATTTTTGAACAAAATTCAACAGGGACAAGGTATCTCAACTAGATTTTTGGCTTTTATTATTTTCTTCATCAAATGCTTCTTTGAAGTGTTTAAGTATTTGACGCAACCAAGCAATAACAAGTGACTTCTTTGAGCATTATCGCATTGTTGAAAATCTCAATGCCGAACATCTCACGTTTTCAAATCGTACGAGAATCACGTTACACCTAATCGCACATCCTCGTTACCAAGTAACGCTGCTGCTTTTCCACTATATCATCAACTGTGCCTTGATTATCGTCATTTTCCACCATCATTCACCAACTAGCCTGGTCACTCCTCTGCAAACAACTTCATTTCGAACGCGTTCTCTTTATCAAACGAATCAAATCTGCCATAATTCATATAATTTCATCGAACTCAATACGAATTTCCCATACGTATTTGCATAAGTGGGGCTTGAAATCCGCATTGCTGATTGGATATCTCCATAATGTTCATCCTACAATATGGGAAAATCGAAGTAAATTACGAGCATCATATGCAAACAGGAGATCGCAGATATCTCTGACTCCGAGTTGTTTTCTATATTCAGATAAGATTGTTCTCATCCGATTTCATAGTGCGGTTGAAAAGGGGAATTGGAGAGGACCATTCCATAAAGGCAAAGGAATAATTTGAAAATTCTAAAATTTCATTTCTACTTCAATTAACCACCGAGTAGATTGATTTATAATCGCATTGTGAGAAGCCTTATTTAATATACGATACTATGATTCAGCTGTCGTTCCATATGTGGGGCCACCTAGCGGTTTCTTACCCAAGGTTGATCGTGATTCATTTCAATATTGTTCATTCAACGCGCTTGATTTCCTGCTGTGAAGTTGCTCATATCTAATCCTTCAAGTGGAAAATCAATGGTGACATCTAATTTTCCACGAAGTCTGTCTGTTTGGGAAAACCTCTTCAAGTGGATTATCAAAATTTTCGGTAATTTATGAATCATAAGAGATTTTGTGCATTTCCTTCTTTCTTTGCAAATCGAACATGTCGGTTTTTCATCACCATCCATACTTTCTTCCTTAGTGAATGAATCCAAACATTGCAACAGACTAAGTTGCCCTGAACTTTGTGATACTGATATAGGAAGAGAAATGTCCCAGAATGTATCAAATTTGACTGATCGGTGACCACAAAATGAGCATTTCAATGTAGATATCAGGTGTCCAACAAAGTTATCGACTATCTTGGAGTTGTCCATACTCAGGTATCTCGACCATGACTCTCTGGCTTTTTCACTGATGCTAAAACTCTCGACAAACTCGGTCAAAATGAGTTTGGGCTTATCGGTTATACTATTCACGTCTTCATGTAGTCCTTCCAGCAGGTATCGTAAAAACTCCTGAGCATCTTGTTGGGCGTAATTGATGAAACATGGCGCGAAGCTTTGGATTTGACTTTTCAAAGAAACTTTCAACCACTTGATTCAACGATTCCTCTGACCACAGTTCCTTGATCACTTTCGCAAAAGTTTGGATTAAAGCTCCCTTCGTATCCTTCATATCCCTTGTGTAGGCGTCCTTTTTCAAATACTCCAGCAACCATTTAGTATTCGACAAACACTGGATAACACTGTTCATGAAGCAAGTGTTACCAATATTTTTTAACCCATTAATAAGTGTTTTTACTGTTTTTGCAGAACTATGTATCACAGGCTTTCTGCTACTTTCACCACTAACACCTTTTACTGAGTAGTCTGTAATTGAGTTCATGTCTTTGTTATAGTGGCGTGATATCGAACCTGAGTTAAAAATTGTTTTTCCAATATGGACCCATATTGGTTCAATATTATTTTAACATTTACAATATATCCATATTGGCCCAATATGAAAACAAGATTCAGCCATCATCAGGTGCTACATGAGGACACACTTGAAAGTGATAATACAGGTTTGCTGGCATGGAAACACAAACTGTTTGTTGCAAAGAAAATCACCAAGTATGCCTACAAAAAGTAGGGATCGCTTTGTCCTCATTCAGATTTCAATGTGATTCAATCGACATTTCTTATATCGCAAAACTGCTCCCGGTTTATGCATTCTGAGCGTATGTCGTGCTTCACTGGCTCATGCTGGCATCTGCAATCGCACCGTGATATTGAGTATCTCGCCGCATTCAGCTTGTTCTTTGATGTTTGGGGGCCATCGATGTTGATATTCTGAATAATTCAGAGCTTTTGTAAATTCGATATCGTTCGCCGTTTACTTTGTAAGCTCATTGGGGACTCCGATCTCCGATCGAGATGGGAAACTGGAGGATTAGCCGAGTGTAAGTAATAACTGCAGTACCCTTTCTGAAGGGGTTTGTAGGGTCTAATTACTGGCAGAACATTCAGCTAAACTCGAAATTTATTTGCTGCTTAACATTTGTTTATGAGCAATTTACTCCACTTCCAAAAACGACGAATACACAAACGTCACTCAATGGACCTTTTCACGAGCTATGAGGGTTCAGTGTAACTACGAAGGGTATGCGCCGATATTACTGGGGATTTTTTTTCTGACTACCAGTTTCCCTATGATGGAAAGAAAGTGCTTTCCTGACGTCACCTTTATCAAAATCATACTTGGCAACGTTGTACAAGTTGTGCAAGTTGTGCACTATGTGATCTCAAATTCTTAACACATCTGGTTAGCTAAAACATGTGACCACGGCTGTTTTAAAATGGCCGCCGCACACATGAATTCCTGTTCGTGTTTGGTTTACATTTTTCAGCTTGAGAAGTGTTGTGGCTATTTCAAATAAAAAGTCACTGCATTCGACAGTATCACTCATCTGCTGTGTACTCATTGTTTTTATACAAACAGCAAATGAAGGGCTGCAAAAGTTTGACAGGAAACTAATATTTTAATGCAGGAATCGTCCACGATTTCCAGAACTTCTCCGAAGCATATGAACTTCATGATAAAGTTGAGCTTCTGGAGATTATATCACGAAAAAAAGGCATTCAGAGCAAGTAGGGCTTCGCAAGACCAAGTCTTGGTCTTGTCTTGATTTTGATACAAGTCTAGTACCGAGACTAAGACCAAGACCGAGACCGACCGAGACCGAGACCGAGACCGAGACCGAGACCGAGACCGAGACCGAGACCGAGACCGAGACCGAGACCGAGACCGAGACCGAGACCGAGACCGAGACCGAGACCGATACCAAAACAATACCAAGACTTGAATTCGAGACCAAGACCAAGACTCTTGATAATAATGATTTTACCAAAACGTTGCAAACATTTGTTATTATTGGCCAGTCTATAACCTATAAATTTGAATTGCTTGATCTCTTGAGTCCATTTGAAAGATGCAGTTGCAATAGATCAAACATAGATACAGGTTTGTACAAGTTAGAATACAGAGCATTAGGGATATCACATAGGTACATAAGCCTACTGCAAAATAAAAATGTTATACATTAAAATTCAGAAATCAAAAACGTAGTAATATTGTAATTTTATTTATTTATAACCAAATATTTAATTCTGTCATTACTAACGTCATTGAAGGTTGGGAAGTGTCACATCACACACCTCTACTTCCCGACCTCGATATCTCGAAAACCTAACCTAACCTAACTAATCTCACGACAGGAATGAATCTCTTTCCACCTCGGTGTGTAATATACTATTTAACTTTCGGGAAAATTATTCAAATAGTCCTCGACTCTGGCATCTAGCATACTGTATGATATCTCGGTATCAATATTAACTAAACCAAATTCAGATTAATTGAAGCTAGGAACTCATAGACTCTAGACGAATTTTGATCCAACACCAAGACTATCAAGACCAAGATCAAGACCAAGACTAAGACTTATCCAGTCTCATCTTGGTCTTGAAATATCAAGAGCAATACCAAGACCAAGACTGATCTGTCTTGGTCTTGGGCTTGGTCTCGTAGAGACCTAAGAGCAAGGGTTGTGTATTTGTGATAAGTTATGCTGCAGTGTGGAAATGACAGCTGTGAAATTCAATTGTGTCATTTGGATTGTGTAGTGCTAGTGCATGGTGTCATAATCATCCATTTAAAATATATCTTTTGAATTTCGGAACCACCCTGTATATAGGCTCACTTTTGCTGGATGTGACACAGAATTATATCAACTGCATGTTGTTCATATTCATCGCTAACATTAACTGATATCCTCGTACACATTTTTGATGTTTTAAAAGATAAGGCATAGTAGTCTTAGTGATGTCTATAGGTAGCCTTTAGATATATATACATCTGGAAGACACCCGGAAGATCTGTTGTTGATTTGTTGTCTGTCAATCTTTTGACTCTGGAAGGAACATTACTCTGCTTTTCATGTCTGGTAGAAATAAATTCGGGATTTCCTCATAAAGGACAAATCTTTCAAAAACAACAAAAAAATTAGTATTTTACGTCAAGGATGTGGAATTCTAGGCTACCGGCAATCGTTGAGGATTCCGCACGACCAGTTGGCGGGAGTAACCCACCACTGGATTGCGCGAGTCAGCTCGAAGTATTTCGCGATACTGAGTCACCGCTTTTAATCAAGTTCATTGTTTTGATTGAGTATATGGAATATTTTCTTTTACTCGAGCAAAGAGAGACAATGTATGGAGATCACCTTGCATTCAAAACCATTAATGAAAGTTGATACTCCCAGCAACCCTTGCAGTTGTTTCCCAGTCTCTCTCGTTCTTTGCGTCCAATTTCAGTGGAGTATAAATGCAAATGAGATAGTTTCCAGCCGATAACGATATTCGATACTGAAGTTGAACACATAAGCAAACAGAGGAGCGAGCGGGCTCACTAAGTTTACTTTGCAGTCTGAGGGGTTGTTTATTTTACCACCCTAGAACAAATGTTCGAATGATATTGGAGTGTGTTAGCTGTCCCTTGTCTCTACAAAAATAAATGAGAGTGGATCTAGGGAAAATATTTGTCAAATGTTGTGTAGTGAATTTTAAAGTTCTTGTCGAGAAGAAGATGTTGCTAGACATTTTGGACAAGTTCCAGAATTGTATATCTTGTACTTACTAACAGTGTTTGAGATGGATGTTTATTGAAGAAGCAAACTGTGAAGTTGGCCTTGTTATGTTTTTACTCTGTTTATATTCTGAGTTAATCAGTTATTTTGATTCAATTGGTTATGGGCCCAGAGTAAACGGAAACAGAAAACTTGAGGTAGAATCAGTCAGAGTCGAAAAGCTAAATGATCCTATCAATTGGAATGAATGGAAGTTCCAAATGAAAGTAATAATGAGATCTGCAGATATCCTCGAGGTCGTGAATGGTGAACTCGGAGCAGTGGATGAGCAGAAGAAAGCTAGACAGAAGAAAGAAGATGAGTATCTGAGTAAACTAACGAAAGGAACAAAGCGGATACCATGAGCTCAAAAGTATATTGTTACTGCAAATTAAAAAAAAGTACTGCAACACCTGATGTGCTGTGAAACGTCGAAAGCTATGTGGGATAAACATCATAGAGTATTCAAACAAATGTCAGATGAAAGTCTACATCTGATAAAGAAAAAGTTCTACAGTTATAATAATTTGGACAGCGATGATATGGCTACCAATATATCAAAGATAAAATCCTTAGGAGAGCAGCTCAGGCAATTGGGAGAACCTGTTCCAGAATCTATGATGATTACCAGAATTCACATGAAATTACCACCCCACTTCAATCATTCCTACAGTGCTTGGGAATCTACCCCAGAGGAAAAGCGAATCATGAGTAATTTGACATCTAGACTGTTGCTGGAAGGATAAAAAACTTCCACTCAAGTTCCAAAAGATGAATCGTCAGCTTTCATCACGAAAAAGTTTGATCATTATAAATCACAGATGAAACATGATGAAAAAAATTTTAAAACTGTACCATTACGAAGGTGCTTTATTTGCGGAAGAAAGGGCCACTACAAATCAAAATGTCGGTATAGAGCAGAAAATACGGCTGAACGTTGGTTTACTGGAAATTTGATATGGAAAAAGCAATTGAACGTCGCGATTGTGGGCCCACAGCCAATTGTAACGGCACCATTTTTGTTTTGCGGAAATGCGCTGTTGCCAAGTTGACCTCTTCGGATTACTGGAAATCTGATCTGAAAAAAAAACAATTGAACGTCGCCATTGTGGAACCTCAACTAATTCTAGTAATGCTATTTTTGTTTTGCGGAAATGCGCTGTTGCCAAGTTTTGACTGACTCGCAAGCTAGGTTAGCTTGCTCAGGTTAGGTTTCTGTGTCAATTGCGAGCGAAACACTAATTAATGCATTCTCGACTGACTCGCAAGCTAGGTTAGCTTGCTCAGGTTAGGTTTCTGTGTCAATTGCGAGCAAAAAACTAATTCATGCGTTCTCGACTGACTCGCAAGCTAGGTAAGCTTGCTCAGGTAAGGTTTCTGTGTCAATTGCGAGCGAAAAACTAATTCATGCATTCTCGACTGACTCGCAAGCTAGGTTAGCTTGCTCAGGTTAGGTTTGTGTGTCAATTGCGAACGAAAAACTAATTCATGCATTCTCGACTGACTCGCAAGCTAGGTAAGCTTGCTCAGGTAAGGTTTCTGTGTCAATTGCGAGCGAAAAACAAATTCTTGCATTCTCAACTGACTCGCAAGCTAGGTAAGCTTGCTCAGGTAAGGTTTCTGTGTCAACTGCGAGCGAAAAACTAATTCATGCATTCTCGACTGACTCGCAAACTAGGTTAGCTTGCTCAGGTTAGGTTTGTGTGTCAATTGCAAGCGAAAAACTAATTCATGCGTTCTCGACTGACTCGCAAGCTAGGTAAGCTTGCTCATGTAAGGTTTCTGTGTCAATTGCGAGCGAAAAACTAATTCTTGCATTCTCAACTGACTCGCAAGCTAGGTAAGCTTGCTCAGGTAGGGTTTCTGTGTCAATTGCGAGCGAAAAACTAATTCATGCATTCTCGACTGACTCGCAAGCTAGGTTAGCTTGCTCAGGTTGGGTTTGTGTGTCAATTGCAAGCGAAAAACTAATTCATGCGTTCTCGACTGACTCGCAAGCTAGGTAAGCTTGCTCATGTAAGGTTTCTGTGTCAATTGCGAGCGAAAAACTAATTCTTGCATTCTCAACTGACTCGCAAGCTAGGTAAGCTTGCTCAGGTAGGGTTTCTGTGTCAATTGCGAGCGAAAAACTAATTCATGCATTCTCGACTGACTCGCAAGCTAGGTTAGCTTGCTCAGGTTAGGTTTCTGTGTCAATTGCGTGCGAAAAACTAATTCATGCATTCTCGACTGACTCGCAAGCTAGGTTAGCTTGCTCAGGTTAGGTTTGTGTGTCAATTGCGAACGAAAAACTAATTCATGCATTCTCGACTGACTCGCAAGCTAGGTAAGCTTGCTCAGGTAAGGTTTCTGTGTCAATTGCGAGCGAAAAACAAATTCTTGCATTCTCAACTGACACGCAAGCTAGGTAAGCTTGCTCAGGTAAGGTTTCTGTGTCAATTGCGAGCGAAAAACTAATTCATGCATTCTCGACTGACTCGCAAGCTAGGTTAGCTTGCTCAGGTTAGGTTTGTGTGTCAATTGCAAGCGAAAAACTAATTCATGCGTTCTCGACTGACTCGCAAGCTAGGTAAGCTTGCTCAGGTTAGGTTTGTGTGTAAGTTGCGAGCAAAAAAACAAATTCACGTAGTTTCAACTCAGTTTGCCTTCTTGTTTTGTCATAAATCGGTATGTAATGAGGGCGAGCGAAGCGAGCCTAATCTAACCTAACCTAACCTGGAACTTTCTCCTTTTTCTCCAAGTAATAATAGATTCAGAACACAAGATGAAACGCGAGTGAAGCGAGCTGGTCCGGCCGACATTTCGCAAATCCGTGCGAAGTGACTAACCTGGCAACAGCGCATTTCCGCAAAACAGAAATAGTACCATTAGAATTAGTTGAGGATCCACATTCGCGACGTTCAATTGTTTTTTCCATATCAGATTTCCATATCTCCAAAGTGACCAAAACTTGGCAACAGCGCATTTCCGCAAAACAGAAATAGTACCACTAGATTCAGTTGAGGTTCCACAATCGCGACATTCAATTGTTTTTTTCACATCAGATTTCCAGTATTCCGAAGAGGTCAACTTGGCAACAGCGCATTTCCGCAAAATGGTACCATATGAATGGCACAAAACCGCAATGTTCAATTTTTTTTATAACACATTTTCAGTAAACCAAATTTTTATCGAAAATACATCCAAGACACCAACCAGAAAAGCAAAGTTGCAGGATGATGTTGATGCCTTCGTCGGAGAATTGCGTTAACCATAAGCCAAGCAGGGAATTATGACAGATATAATGACTGGTTCATGGATTCAGGAACAAGTGACCAAATGACTAGCAGATATGAATGGTTTTCAGATTATCAAGCCTTCGAAGAACCCATATACTCTAATGAATGAATAAATCAGAAAATGGAAAAAATTTGGTTTTATTATGGACAGTGACAACTTATTGAATTGTGTTTCAATTATGTTCAACTGTGAGACTCATGAATGAATATAGTTCAAAGTAAAATTCATTCATCAAGTTCAGTCTTTCATATTTTGTTATCGATTTTGCATAGGATAGACCCTTTGCTTCTGAATCCATAGCGGTGCAGTCGCAACATTCCCTGAATTGAATCCTCCTAATTAGTTTGAAATCCTATCCCACAGAAATTGTTGTCTGTCGGAATAATCGTGGGTGGAAATCCGTTATATTTATTTCGCCCAGATGGTCATTTCAACCCTCTAATAATATAATCATAAGTATAGCACAGTGCAATTCAGTAGCGTTGGTGAAATGGGTGAATTGATTTTTTTTTAACGAAGTGTGTGTGTTTCTAAGCCTTTCATCTTTCATCGATCCTTCCTGTCTCCATTAGTGTGGAAATATCCATACTTTCCTGATCGCAGTTTCAAAATTGGAAGAGAGCTGAAATTTTGGCAAAGAATTAAACAATTACAGAACGAACATAAATTTTAGTTTATTTAGTTATTTAGTTGTAACAGGTGAGACGACAGTACAACACAAGATACATATCTGAAAGTAAAACAATTATCAGTACAAATAAAATCAAAATTTATGAGTATGAATGAACCACGACCATATTTTCAATCAAAATCATTGAATTAAAGTTATTTTAAAACAGGTGAGACGGCCGCACACTACAAGTTATATATTGAAAAGTAAAATAAATCACAATAATGGATCACTTGAATACCTAGTCTTGATTTGCTATCAGGATTTCTGAGAAATTTGGCAACAACGTCCAAAAATTCTTCTCAATGCCACCTTCGAGACCCACCACGTCAGAAACTGTGTCCAGTAAAATACCGACATCTTCACGCTAATATCATCATTTCAATTTCAAAAGAAACAACTATCAGAAAACCACACCACTATAACTTTCTTCTATACATCAACAACTTATCAACTATCGAGATTGCGGTCGTGATCAAACTTACCGCAAGGACCCCAACACCATAACAACTTCATATGAAGTGACATCCATCTGCTGACTGGCCTGTTTCAGGCTGTTAATTTTTGGTAAAACAACGAAAAGTGACAGTTTTATCCAAGCCCTTCTCGGATGCTCAGATGTTCATTTGCGATAAGGAAGAAGGCTTTGTGTCGGATTTCAGAGTTAATTCCACAGCGTCTGTTAATTTAAGTGGCGCCCTTTGTGCAATTGGAAAGAATCGTTTTTTGTCTCCGTTTGTTTCGATGACAGCATTTTTCAATGCGGTTTTTGGGGAGAAGTGAGAATTGATGGATCCGTTTCGATGAAAAGTTCGTGTTCTGTGGTTTTCTTAATTTCTTTCAGTAGGCCACCCCACTACTCTACTCCCAGGGATTCTTGTTAGAACTCTAGAAGTTTTCTACTGTCAGTACGAAATTCGGATGAACAATTGTCGTGGCCAGCTCTATACAGGGTGTTATGTAATAAGTGTCCGATATTCAATAGGATGATTCCTCAGTTATTTATGAGGTAAAAAGTTCATATAAACATGGGTCCGCAAGGCCTTCAGTTTTGAGATAGAGGGCGTTGAAAATTTATTTTTATTTTGGTTTTTCCTGAATAAATTTTGAAATAAGGTCGATATTTCAACAAAAATTGGTATTTGGGGACTTTTCAATATGAGAAATTCAAATTTGATCTCTGTTTGGCACTTTATTGTAGGTGCCGCCACCTACAGGTCTTTGTCTCTTTTGGGGAGTCACAACTTCTTCGTGCATGTATGTATCACATTTTCTAGAAAAAAAAGAAAAAACAAGCAGCCGTTATCGAGATATTTTAATTTAAATTAACCGATGCATCTAATCGCCTTCGCACTGATTCGCAAACTCTTTAAAAATTAAATAAACAACTAAGCTAGTTTTTTTTCTATAAAATGTGATACATACATGCACGAAAAAGTTGTGACTCCCCAAAAGAGACAAAGACCTGTAGTTGGCGCCCCCTACAATAAAGTGCCAAACAGATCAGAATGAGGTTTTTTTATGAAAAGTACCAAAAGTTTACTGTCAAAAATGTTAGGGCAATTTGAAATGAATAATGACAGCATACGCAGCGCCCTCTAGATGTTACATGAAAATTGATACGAAATTATGATTTCCCACGTCAAAAAAAAAACCGGGTACCAAATTTCGTGCAAATAACTTATTTTTTGCAAAAATTATTTTTAAAAAGCGTACAAAAAATTCAATTTCAACATCCTGTATGTCCGAAACGAAGCATTTCCGGACACAAGTTTAAATAGACTTTTTTTTCTTAAAATTGTCTCAGGAATACGTCATTTGAATATTTCAACGTACTTATGTTACACCCTGTATATTCCGCCATACCATTTATATATTAATAAAATCTTTAAACCGATTTGAGATGATAACATTTTCAAGCAGAATTATTGGATGTTGAAAGCAATAGAGCCGCTGTTCCATGAATTTTCCATTTCAACCAGAATATTTCGAACTATGTTATGGTTAATGGGGTTCAATAAACGCACGAAGTACACAATTGGTGATATCGTAAGAGCCTTTTATACGCAATATCCGAAATCCAGAAGCTCTTTCCGTGGAGTTCGTTAGCAGAAAAGTTATCCATCGAATATCGAATTTAAAATCACGCAGCCATTCAAATGAACCCCGCCTTGGAATTCCTTCGTGTAGCTGATCCACTCAAGAAGTTGAGTGCCGCATATTCCGCTCGACGGCCGCGACATATCGCAACAACCTCGATGCAAGATTCGGGATTGTCAAGGGGGAGATATTTAGTGAGACGACGAAGGTTCGCCCTGTTCGCAACCCTTTCTGTTCGAGGCACCACAACGAGTGGCCGTATTGTCTCGTATCAGCCGTTGTTGAAACTGTCACGAAGTTCGGAAAATTAACTGTTATTTGTTGTTCTTGAAATTTGAGCGTTATCATTCGGGAGTATGTAACAGAATGCCCGTCCGAAGGGACGCTTGTAAACAAGTTGGAAGGGGGACATGGGCGTGCTAAACGTTTTTTTCTGGGAACAACCGTACTGTCAGAACGAACTCAACTCTGTAAAAAAACTGCCCAAATCACTTCTTGATCAGATTATTAAGTCAATATAATGGTATGTTGTGCGAAAAGAGGGGAAAGTTCAACTTTTCTCACGATTGTGAAGTATCTTTACAGTTGAATAATATATTTAAAATTGACTCAATAAAAATATCAAGATGTAAATTAAAATAAAAAAAAATAGGTATAACTAAATCTTTAAACCGTCTACAAAAAGTTATGTTATTTCGAGAAAAAAAGCGAAGGAAATTCTGAAAATAGTTTACTTCTTTATCAAAACACGAATAAAAACTACCATTAGAATTTAAAAAGGTAATCTGATAGTTCTTGACAGATGTGAAAACTACAGTGTGACCCATTTAAGATGGAAGCACCCATATAAAACTAACATTTTTCATTCGATTGGAATGACTTTTTTTTCGTTAGGTAGACACTTAAAAGGTCTACTTTCATCAAATTCCATGATTAAATCTCCATTTCCAGGGCCAACTAATCTTATTTTTCATGATCAAAAATCTAAAAAAATTACTAGCGATTTTTTCAGAAGAAATCTGACTACACCATTGGATTCGCACCACTTTCAAACGGTTCATATGTAAATTACGTTGGAATGCATCAATCAATCAAAAAGTTATAAGGAAATGAAATTTGCAAAATATGCCGTTTAATCAACTCACCAATTCAATTTCAGAACTTTTATCAAAATTCGGAAAACACTACTGTATTAAGAAGGTTTCGATATATCACTAGTCAAAATTTCATCAAAATCAGTAAATAAATAAAAAAATTATAAGATAATAAAATTTGAAAAATTTTCAGGAAAATGTCATTTTATCTCATTATTTTTATTTATCGACAGATTGCAATGAAATTATAGTCAGCGATATTTCGAGACACCCTTAATATAGTGGTGTAGTCAAAGTTTCGATTAAAGTTCTGAAATTGAATTGGTGGATTAATTAAACGGCATATTTTTCAAATTTAATTCCCTTATAACTTTTTTATTCATTGACGCATTTCAACGTAATTTACATATGAACCATTTGAAAATGTCGTAAATCCAGTGGTGTAGTCAGATTTTTTCTGAAAATCGCTAGTAATATTTTTTACCTTGAAAAATAAAATTAGTTGACCCTGGAAATGGAGATATATTCATGAAATTTGTGACCTAGTAGACTTTTTGGATGTCTACCTAACAAAACAAAAGTCATTCTAATGGGTTGAGAAATGTAAGTTTCATAAGGGTGCTTCCATCTTAAATGGGTCACACTGTATATAAAGCTGAACAGCAGCCAACTAGTTTTTGTCGATATTTTTTGATTCTCCATATAAATGTATGTCGTGTGGGCAAAGTGCCTTGAGAAATGATATTTCTCACAGTAAGTATGAGCAAAACATGGTTTTAAAAATAAGTAAGCCATGAGAAATACGCTACTTTTCATAACAGTTGTAGAAAAACGTACTTTTTCTACTTGACTCTGACAAGGGGAGGACAAACAAAGCCATTTTCTATAAGACTCCTCTTTGTAGGTTTTCTTCGAACATAATTCTAAAAACACGTTCTTGGCATTTTAGTTAGTATTAATTCATTGTTTATTGTCTGAATTGAGTGCATGGGTCTGTAGAGGTGTAAAAAACATTGATTTTCCAATTCAAAAATACGTTGTTATGATGATACGTATCATACGAACAGTTTTCTCTTTTAAATTTGAGGACATAAATCATGAAGACTTGAGCTGTTATGGGTTGTTATAACCTATCCGATCCAGACCAGCTCCTTCTATACAAACTAGGCAGAGACAGCAGACAGACAGATCGTTGCGAACATCGGGACCATGTACGTACCCAAAGTACGTAGAACAAAAAAAAAACGCTAGGAATTTACAGTTAACATTGAAGTCAACATTGGAGGGTGTTATGAAAGACGAAAAGTTATATATTACTGTCTAGTAGTCAAAGATCTCAAAACTAACAGCAAAGTTATTAGTAAAATTTCTCAAAATATTATCTAATAATAGGATTACTAAATTCAGTAAATTTCAAAAAAAAAACACAATTAACCACTAACCACCGCAAAAAAACAATTTTCTTTCAAATTCAAATTCTACGTTTCAGCTGATTACCGCCATGTTGTGACGTCAGCTGACAGTGCTCTATCGTTCCAGAACTCATTCAGCGGATAAAATTTTTTGTAATGGTGGCTAAATATTTATTAACACGTTCCTAATTCCCCATCCGTAGCACAAATCAAATAGTTTGTTTAGTAAAATTGATTCACCTCACCTACAACATGAATTTTTTTTGCTTGAATAAACTAATCCCCCCTTTTGTTTTTCAGGTAAGGCATATCTAATGATATAACTACTCAAGTAAGTACCCACATAAAAGAGATATTTCATGCTTCAGCTGTCGTACAATAATATAACTAATCAGTCATTAAATGAAATGTTATTGTATGCTTCTGATTGCTAGTATTCAGTTGAATACAAAGTAGAAAACGACAAAAAAAATCATAATAATATCGACATGGTCATCAGATATGAAAGACTATTAAGCAATCCGAACAATATCCATCACTGACATGGAGTGCTGTGTTACTTTGCTCAATTTCTATTGGAACTGTAACCAGTTACATTTTTTATCGACCCCGTATATGTATTTTCCATTCATCAATCATTTTCAATAGAGCTGCGGGTACAACTGGGGCATTAACACGCTTATGTGGCGTCTTGAAACAATGTCGTTATAATTTTGCCAGTCATGTTCTGTGAATGCCCGATAAATAACAGCCAATGTTTTCCTTTGCTGTCTTTGCAGAATGGCAACGACACGATCTTGCACTTCAGACTTGCGTTATGGTTATTATTTACGAGTTTTCTTCTATTGGAAATGAGAAAAGTAGATGCAATGAATTTGATAGAGGTAAACAAATTCATTAACTTGCTCTTGAATTGCGATGATTTCCTTTTATGGTTTTATATTTAATTTTCAACATCGGTCCTGTAAGTAAGTGCCACCGTAGGGTACATTTTCTGATTGCGTCTAGGAAATACTCATTAAACATATCATATTAATTGGATAAAAAATAACCTCTCGTTTTCGTTAAAGTTTCGCTACTATACCATAAACACATACATAGAAAGTTTTTCAACTTTTCATTTTCATGTCTGAATTGCCGCTGAACGTTCCCTTTATGTTATTTAGATTTTCATGACAGGCAAGATTTGAAATTATGGTCCGATTCTGCAGCCGCCATTTTGTTTTTTGCCTTAGAAAAATTCCATAATTCATTGTCACCGAATTTATGTTAAATTAGCTTGCAAATGAAGTATCATAATTTGGAATACGGCACAGTTATTTTTCCCGCAAGAGGGTGCTAAAATAGGAAGTTAGGTAGCGAAAATTGACATGGCTGAATTACCTATGAAATTACCTTTTTAATGATGTGTCACACTCACCACTTTCCCTATTCAAATTGTTTGGGTGATAGTGACCAAGGGGAGGGGGGAGAGGTATGACAGTTGGAGTTATGATAGGAAGATGTCCACCTTGGATTAAAAATCGACGTGTTTTTGCATTTTTTCCATAACACATGCGTTTTGAAGATATTCGATCTGTTTCGTTTTCGGTGCCCCACCCTGTATAAATTATTGACAAAATAATTAGTTAGGGAGCTGCCAGTGAACAATTGCGCCGAATAGTTATACCCCTTCCGAGCTCAGGAAAATATTTTTGATTTTGAGTAGTGCCCAGCCGAGACACAAGGGAAAATATTTTAATAAATTTTAGCCGTTTTTTATATTTCTTCCGTTGAGGTATGTTATTCAGAAATTGATCAGTTATCATTTGACAAAGCAGAAAAAAATTTGGTTGGGGTCGGGGCTGGAAAAACATTTTTGAAAATTTTCCTGCCAAAAATGTATCAAGTCAAAAATTAGCCGGTTTCCTATATTCTCACTTTTTAGTTCATTAGTTTCATTTAGGCCCTTAGATAGCTGAAATCGAGGTATAAGGAATTTTTAGCAGGGCCGGGTCACAGAGGGGTGGCAAAAGGGGGCACTCGAAAAACTTGCGGGACCGACTATGTTCAAAAATTGGAAAATGGACTTGCAATGATGATTAAGCTCTGAAATTTTAGGTGGCACTTCTTTAGGTACCAAGAAAAGCAACCCCTCAAGGGAAGGACTTTTCGTCCAGTTTTCACCCCCTACCACGCCTTTCAATTATGGCCCTTTTTATGACTATTTATGATACTCGGTATATAATTCTTCTGTACTTGCGTATATCACTGATTTCCTCCTGAATGACTAACCGAATCGAAAATGACATTATTTTTTTCGTGAACTCTTTTTCTCGTATAATTGCTCCTACTCTCAAAAGTGTTTTCATGGAGCTGAGTAGTTGATTACTTTCAATTATTTTGATGTTGTTCCATTTATAATATGTATGCCATCAACTTCAAATAGAATATAACAAAATTGATACGTCTGTAGTCTTCGAAAGCTCCAAAATGGGGTTTCGAAAGTTATATTGGAGAACCTGAAAATATATTTCATTGAAAATATTCAAGTACTTTCACAGAACATGTGTCATACAAAACAGTGGACCTAACATTGATCCCTGTGGATTACCATATCTACTTTCCTTAGATTTTAAGTTCCATGTACATGTACCTACAAAACATAGGCAAAGACCTAAAATACGTTCATTTTCCAACACACTGGAATTCCTGTCTTGGAAAATATAATTGATTTCTCAGTCCCCAATAGAATGCTAATTAGTTCTAATGAATTGTTCTGCTCTGAATGAAATTTTCCTAAATTCACCAAGCACAATTCGAACGCGATTACGGTTCGTGTCTGCACCGTCATCAATATCCCAAATTGAGGTAAATACGAATATCTCAAGTTCTACGTTAATCAAATTACAATGGAATGAACTTCCCGTGACAAACTTTCGAAGTAATTTCATTTAAAGCTTTTCCCAAGCATGCGGGTTGGTAATTGTATCCATGAAACGCTTCATATTTCTCAATTATTTGTTCTGCAGAACCCACGTAATTACTCTTATTATTCTTATTATATCAGAGGGTATAATCAAAAATTAACTCAGTGAATTGTCGTGGAGGAGATATAAGGAAGGGGACTTGTATCACGATGTGATTGTTATTGAGAGAGCTTTGTGGACAATTAGATCACATTATCACATTAGAGGGAGTGACATAAAATATTTTAGGAATAACTTGATTAGGATTTCATCACTACAATACATCAAAAAGTAATTTGATATTTCAGCTTTTTAGGAAAATGAGTTAAATTACTATTATCACTAATGAAAATATTGACAATAATAACCAGACCCCTGATAACATTGTATTCAACACATTACCTTACATTACTGAAATAACACCAAAGCTTTCACGAATTTTCAACAAAATTGGCAATATAAAAATTGCACAAAAAATTGTTTTAACCATCAATTCCTTATATTCCTTTGTCAAAGATAAAACTCCATTACTTTCCCAATCTAAATTAGTATATTGCATACCTTGTTCTAATTGTAATTCTGAATACACAGGTCGAACAGCCAGGTTGCTGAAAGACCGCATAAATTCTCATAAAAGTGACAGTAGACTGCACCCTGAGAGATGTGCTCTCAGTGAGCTTGTCCACAAAGAAGGTCATGAAATCATGTACTACAATTCCACAAAAAATTTAACCGAAGAGAGGAATGCTTCAAAACGAGTCTTCATCGAAATGACTTATATATTTCAATCTAGTAATTGTTTAAATGAAAGAACAAACCTCAATCTGAGTGAGATCTATTCTTACTTCTCAATGTTATGCAAAAACCATAGTGCTCTCAATAACAGCTCATTTGGAATATTTTAATAATAATAAATAATTATAAAAATAAATAATAAATAAAATCCTATTTCTATATATAACTTCATTCATGTTCAAAATTAATCTCATTCCCATGGGAATGCATTCCCTCAAAAATAATTTCTCTTTAGAAACAATTGGAACTGTATAGTACTCCTAACAGCCAAAGCCAATTGTCTCTTTATGCGTTTCATGAAACTGACAAGTGACAGATATCTTCAAATTATTCAAAATTTAGGCGTCCATTTTGTATAAAGTTTTTTCCAGCAGTTGTTGCAACCTGCTGCCATGCTTTACGGCTAACAGACCCAACTTCGGTTTAATAATAATTGTTAACTTGTATTGTTGCTCCATGTTTTACATGCATGTAATATCTTGTTCTTCTTCTCACACAACATCTTTTAACGATCAATCTCAATGACATTGTAAGTACTGGTCTTGACTTCAGTTCAGTATTTTATTAGTAATCTTTAAATCTGTAGCTCCCTGATGATGACAGTAATCACTGTTGAAATATTGGAAATGTAATGTTATAAGAATACATTTGCGTTTTGCTGCTTTCCCAAATAGTTTCTGAGCTTTGTTTCTAACAAGTCAGCGAATACTTTCCCTTCGCTTTCTCATGTATAAATTAAGTTTCAACCAGTGACTGTAGATGTCACAAGTTATTTTTCATTATATATATATATATATATAGAGAGAGAGAGAGAGAGAGAGAGAGAGAGAAAAGGGTCTTGTTTGCTGACTAGTTAGGAAATGAGTTTTTAATATTTGGGATATGCAGCAGGCCAACTACTCTAATACACAGATTCCAAGCTTTCAACAATTTTTTATTGCCATCTTCAGGGAAGCTACAATATGGAAAGACATTTTTGAGATATTGATAAAGAAAAACCAAGAATCAACTTACAGTGTTGTGAGGTTATGTGGCGTATATGTTAAAATTATTCATAATATATGGACAGAACTGGGAATAAAACTTCATTGGTAACACATAGAGTTAATTTGGGTGCGAACACATTACTGATGATACAGTTTAAAATAGATTTAATTTTTTTTTTGTTTGTTAGTACTAAAAGCACATGCTGTACCTTGAGGAGGCAAACAACCGCGCAAGAGAATATTTTCAAATAAACTGACACATGTGACATGTGACACATGACATGACCCTTCACGGAATCGTTCCATGTTGCCACGTGAAGTGGGGGTGAATTGTTTTTACAGGAAGTGACAGATGACCCTAGGCCTACTGATACAGTTTTGTGATGGAGATACATGGAACATTAATCTATGAAAATTGTGAATTATTTGAAAAGATTGCTCTTATTATGAGAAAATATTGTACCTGACAGATGACATGAAACAACAAGGAATCACATCAAAATTCCAAGTACCAGTCCTAATGTTACAAATTAATGATTAATCTTATGAAAATTATGAATTATTTGAAGGGATTGCTCCTATTATGTGAGAAATTATGTTGTACCTGACAGATGACATGAACCAACAAGGAATCACCTCAAGTACCAGTCCTAGTGTTACAAAAATAATGAATTAGTCTTAAGTGGAACAATACATTTATGCAATTTTGTTAATAATTTTAAACAATTATATTAAATTGAAGAATTGATTTTGATATTGTTGAAAGGGTTAATCCGTGAAGTTAGCATTCATGGAGGTAATCTGCTGATTATCCGTCATGTTGGGTTTGTCTACAAAAATTAAGTAAGAGTAAATCTCACTCAAGTGATTAACATCTGTTCTTTTATTATCTGATTGTGCAATGTGAACCATTTATAAAAAGAGCCTTTTGGCAGTGTTTTTTTCAGTAGATAATATTTTTACAGAGTTGTAATCCATACAGTGTCCCTTCTTATAGACATGTTCACTCAATGCACATCTCTCCGGGTGAAGCCTACTGTCGCTTTTGTGTGAAGTGATACGGTCTTCAAGTGGTCTGGCCGTTTGCCCTATATATTGTTTCTCACAATTTTGACATGGTATACAGTACACTACATCAGAACAGTTTATGGATGGAGTCTTGTCTTTCAATTTAGAGAAAATTCTACTGATAGGTAAAACATTTTTATTAGCAATTTTTATATTCTCAGAAAAAGATTTGAAAATTCTGGATAGTCCGGGGGTGATATCTTTGATAAAAGGTAGAGAGGCATAATCTGAACATGTATATAATAAAACAAATCACTTACTTTTTTCCTGTTGATGCACCGAGATAGTGCAATGGCAGCAGGATACGTGATACTTGTCACAGAACTTGGGAGGAATATCATAGAGGCCATTATTCTTACCGGAGCAGCTGAAGGAGAAGAAGGAAAGAGTCATTTTAATTTAAGAGGCTACAATGTCTCATGGAGTTGCCATTAACAAAGACCAATAGTTCCGGGCTGAAGCTGGTAGAAATTCACTGGGCACTCCTTGCTTCTCACATGGTCAGATTAATGTCGGTTGCTCAAGAGTGTGGAGTTGGCAGAACGTACATATACTGGCGGAAAATAATATATCATACAATGACTTCTATAGAAGTATTTCAATTTAAAGCATATGCAAAACAATAAAAATAATTTTGATTATGAGATTCTACTATTTCGAATACCTACGAGTAAACTTTTTCGTTTCAATCTGGACCCAATTCTGAAGTCCACGCAGAAGAAGTCGCGGGCAGAAACTAGCATGAAATTAAAATCAAATACTTCCTCGAATTGATCTGCTTGATATATCCTACGGAAAGACTTATTCCTGTCAATATGTCCCCCAGTTCTTGTAACAAGATCTCCAAGACATCACGACGTCATGTAGCAAATGATTCTAAAATTACACGCGTGTGGGAGAAACATTCCACAATCTCAAGACAAACACTCCATTAATTTTGTCATTATCACTAATTTCGAACATTTAAGTGAATTAACTGTATTTCCCATGTTACTGAGGCGCTCCCAGACAGAAGACTCGTGTAATAACATCGTTGAGTTTTTCTCGACTTCGTGTGGGATGTTCACTTTCACAAAAGGTCTGGTAGTAACGTGGTTTCGTTGGAACTGTTCAGTCGTTTGTTTTATTTTTCTGTTACACGTATTAAAGGAAATTGTTCTCGTGTCCGATTAGACATTCGTCCCACAACCAGGATATATACGGTGTTTTTCCAATTAACTTTACGATGTTTGAAAGTAGGTACTTAAAAAAATTGGATGTAAACTTAGGTCGTAGAAGTGATGCTTTTAATCAAAACTGAAGAGATTCAAATGAGTTATGATTTCCTTATGATGAAAATACTGGAGCAATCACAAGAATTACTTGGGATGTGTGAGATTGGACTGAATGAATATTTCAAATCTCTGGAACCCAATTTTAGAAATTGTAGAAAAATATAGTCATTATGACGTCGCGTCGTTTCAAATCACGTATTGAGAGAAATTGACGTAAGTTTCTCTAGATAATCTTTTCTTACAATTTCAGAAATTGGGTCCCTGGTGTGAATACAATTCAAGAAATTTATAGTACCCAGACACCAAAAATATGTTGAACCCAT
This sequence comes from Chrysolina haemoptera, assembly GCA_958298965.1. Lineage (NCBI taxonomy): Eukaryota > Metazoa > Arthropoda > Insecta > Coleoptera > Chrysomelidae > Chrysolina > Chrysolina haemoptera. The sequence continues at coordinate 878,171 of OY282598.1, read as the reverse complement.
TATTCCTGCCTACATGTAATAGATTAGTTGATTAAAGTAGATTTTTAATGATTAATAATTAGTCGAATAGATTGAGAAATTTTGATTTTTGTTCAAAATTATGAATTGGATATTCATAAAATCTGTTGTGGAATCATCTGCGGCTGAAAGACAAACTATAGTCGCTATTTTCCATCGTTGAAACGATTTTATTGAAACGATGGAAAAAAGCGACTGAAGTACCAATACCCAAGTACCCTCAGAAACAAAGCAATTACATCAAAAGATATCTCCTTCTTTGAGTTCCATGTTTAGAATCTGGTCGATAAATTCAAGTGAGTTTTCACGCTCAAGCTTGGTTTTTCCACTGGAAGATTCTCAAACTCATTTGTGGGCCATTTCCTTATTTTGTGTGTAAGTGATCCTATCGAAGTGATGATTGGTCACTATCATATGATAAGAATCAGTTGTTTCGCAATACAATCGCTCTTTCAATTGCTGAAGTACCTACACCAAATGTACACTAATAGTAAGTTCCTAGAGTGGTAAATAAGTGGTACTCATTTATAGATATGCCTTTTATTCGGTCAGTTCCAACACAGAAATTGAATTTTGAACTCAAAAACTTTTTCATTCTCAGTTCGCGAAAGATCAACTCATACTTTAATCATAGAAAATCCTCACATGGAACGCTCACTTGGAAAAATTCAATTTGAAATTTAAAAAAATTATTCTTACGGATATGTCGAAGGATTTCTGAAAAATCTTGGGGTTAAGGCCCAAACAAATCCACTGGCTTGTGAAGCGAAGCAAGCAAGCAAAGTTCTCTAGTATACTGTCTGGCAATTATTGGAATAATCAGCAACAAATCGTCAGTAGCTATGGAAACCCTCAAAAAACTTACCTCTTCTTCATATTCTTCTGGATAGAGAGATGGACATTATACAGAACTGTTGATTTACAGATGGTTCCTGAAACACCGTCTGGCGCTGGGGCGCGAAAATAAAATAAATTCTCCATTCATTAACTCCGTTTCTTCAATAAGGTAGGTAATAAAATGATAAATATTGTAAAATTATGGAAATGTCAAGTGAACTCGTTTCTTCTACACCATATGCCACTTAATTTCCACAACTGCCCGGGATCATTGAACAAGTTCTTCATTTCTGCCAAAATATCGAATAATGTCTGTGAAGTTTGTGGAATATACATCAAAGTACCAAAGAAAATACATGTGCTTTATAAACTTCTTGACTTTTAGCCCATTCATTATTCATGGTTTTTTACAATCTAAATCTCAAACAAATATTGTGCTTTTCCAAACAGGTTATTAAAGGAGTTTATCATAATAATTCTACCCTTCTTCCTAATTCTGACTAATTCTTTCGGACTAATTTTCACTAGTTTTTTCCAATTCCGAAATTCCCGAGAAGTTTTCCCAGCGCTCGTTTACTGATGCGGAATGCATCCTCCTTTATTTTCTTTCCTCATTTCAGTATTGAATAAAAATATTTTCCATTTAGCTCTGCTGCTTAAGAGGAATTTGGGGAATTTATATCGGTATCTCATATGATATGGGGGTATTTCTCTATGCGGCATTCCAATTTTCTCGAGATAAATAGACTTCGTGCAGCCATTTTATTAAGATAAACAATTTATGGAAGGAATATAAATCTCTTGGAAATTTGTTTCGATCAGAATATGAGATTCTCAAGATGAAAATTTGAACATTGAAATGCATGATAAAAGATTTTCATCTGCATCTCATACATGCGAATACTCTCTGCAGTTGATCCGGTTTATGAACGGATGTACATGGTGTCCCAGAATAAACGGAACAAACTCCGACGGTAGAATATTCACTTCATTTTAAGGCTATAAGTTCCAAAGAACATATACCCTGAGCTGAATAATAACTCAGTTAGAGGGTGTTGAAAGTGACAAAAAATATATAACTCCAAAACGGCACAACTTTTCTTAATGAAATTTGGTATGTCACATGACAATATTCAGTTCCAAATTTCCATGCACATAATGTATTTGTTGCCCCTCCCAACTTGTACACCACTGGATCAATATGATAGTGGCAAAACCTCTAAAGAAATAAATGCTGAGCCCAACTCTACCACAACGCTAGGTATTTTTTTCTGTATATGGAATTTTTAATTATCGTCAGTCATGAAGGCTCCGACGAGATATGGTAGTGACAAGAAATCTAATAAATGAATTGCCAGGCTCAACTATTCTCCAACGTTCGGTAATTTTTTTCTGTCGATGGAATTTCCAGTCATTTTCAATCATGAAAGCTCTGACGGAATATGGTGGTGGCAAGAACTCTGCTAATATAAAAATTGCCAAGCCTAAGTCTTTCCCAACGGTCGGTTATTTCTTTCTTTCGACGGAATCTTTGATTATTCTCAATCATGAACCCTCTGATGGAATCATGAATAATCTGACGAAATATGGTGGTGGCAATACTTCTATCGGAAAAATTGCCAAGCCCAACTCTTTTCCGACGCTCAGTGATTTTTTTCTGTTGACGGAATCTTCAATTATTGTCGATCATGAAGGCTCTGATGGAATATGGTGGTGGTAGGACCTCTAATAAAACAATTGCCAATCTCACCTCTCCCCCAACGCTCGGTTATTCCTTTCTTTCGACGAAATCTTCAATTATTCTCCATCACGAAGGCTCTGATAGAATATGATGGTAGCAGGGCGTTTAATGAAAAAATTGCTGAGCCCAACTATCCCCCAAAACTCGTTATTTTATTTTTTTGTCGATGGAATCTTTCATTATTCTCAATCATGCAGGCTCTGACAGAATATGGTGGTGGCAGGACCTCTAATAAAAAAATTGCCAAGCTCAGTTCTTCCCCAACGCTCGGTTATCCCTTTCTCTCGACGAAATCTTCAATTATTCTCCATCACGAAGACTGATGGAATATGATGGTAGCAGGGCGTTTAATGAAAAAATTGCTGAGCCCAACTATCCCCCAAAACTCGTTATTTTATTTTTTTTGTCGATGGAATCTTTCATTATTCTCAATCATGCAGGCTCTGACAGAATATGGTGGTGGTAGGACAACTAATAAAAATATTGCTGGATTAATTACGACTTTTATTGAAGTTCTTACGTTTTTCTTCTATATCTCTTACCTATTCACACATACGACATTGTTTTTTAGGAAAAATCAATTAGACATTTTATAAAATGTACAGTGTTAGTCAGTACTGAAATGTAGCTCAGTCGAGAATTGGAGCTGACATGGCATCACACGTTAAAAGGTAAGCACATGTCTCTGGAGGACTTCTGAGGGTTGCTTGTAAGGGAGCAGCTGAAAGAGATCTGGAAGAAGTCAGTATTACGCCAGAAGACCAATTCGTCAGTTTTGACATGGAAAGTCTCAACACGAACGTCCCGGTAGAAGAGACCCCACAGTTCATTCGAAAAAACTTCAAGAGAACTCGAAACCGGAGAACAAAACGAACCTACCAGTGTTGGATATTATGGAACTACTTGAATGCTGCCGCGGAATTGCTTTTGTTCGCCCAGGTGGAAGGACTACCGGATTCCTTATTATAACTGGTCGTAGCAAATCTATATGGAATGGGTCGAACTTTTTGGTACAAACAAAGTCCACAAGAAGCCTCGACTGTGATTGAGATATGATGGTGATACTTTTGTCATATGGAATCGCGGAGACGAGGAACTTGATGCCTTTCTGCAACACCTGAAAATGGTCACACCGTCAATAAACTTCACAATGGAAAAGGAGACTCAAGACGGTTAACCTTTTCTGGAAGTTCAAAGACAGATGGTGAGTGCCAATCAGTTTACAGAAAACCGACCCACAATCAGACAATACCTGACCTTTGAATGGAACCAAAATGGAGCGACGTGATCGCTGATAGACCATGCCCATAGCTGCAACATAAATGAGAGTCTCACCATTGAATTGGACTATATCAAGGAAGATATACGAAAGGATGGGTACCCAGAAAAACATATAGGTGAAGTCCTGTCCGCAGAAGAGACAACACCAAAAAATCAAATGAACCAGCACAGCCTTTCTTATGTTAGACGTTTATCGGAAAGAATGAAAGGAATTTAATTGAAATGCAACATTCGAACATGCATCGGGTAACACCATCCGCAGCCAAATAACGAAAACGATGCCACCTAACACTAATACTGACTCCCAAAACTGCTTATATAAGGTTTCTTGTGAATAAGGAGCATTGAATATTAGAATCGCTGAACACAAGAGAAATACCCAATAATGGAAGATATCGAAATCAGGGAGAGCAGATTATGTCTGGATGACTCAGCATGAAGCCGAAGTTAAATATCTGTTGAAGTTTTACATTTTTTTCCATTTCGTATTCATAAATATGGTATTGTTGTGGTGATGATGATGATGATTGAATGCAGGTTTTTTGGCAGACAAAGCCATGAGCATATTGGCCTCTCAGCTGCTGTTGGAATTGTTTGGTCTTTTCCGAGTTCCCCAATGGAGCCCATCGGAACGGGAGTGGCGGACCCGAAAAAGGAACCCGCTTGGATGGGGGATGGGAAAAAGGGGGTAACCTAGATATGAGCCCAACCCTAGGAGGGTCGGGTAGATTGTAAGGTGGGGTTGCGGAAAACCCCGTATTGGAGCATATCCGCGTGGGAAACGAGGAAACATAAACATATATTGAAAGCCTTCCAATAGTATAGGGCAACTGTTGGGCCCTTGAAGGTGTCACTGGATGGGGAAAGAGAAGTCACCGCACGTGGGCATCTCACAGGTGCTAAAGGCTGAATAAAACTGGGTGCGCCTAATTGCTAATAGTGCTGTTAGTAGTTGATTACCCCTCAACCATCCTTTCGGTGCGTACAATACATTGAGACTCTCGTGCCCCCTGTGACAAGTACTGTCAGATACTAGGTGTCCCACTGATCCTTGCATCACAAGCGGTTTACTCTTTGAGTCGTGAGCTGGTCCGGAGCGATGCTTTTGCAAAGAATTTGCTGGGTTTTTAGGCCCCCATACCCTACTTATGGCTTGCCCTGGCTAGCGCCTGTAAGGGCCCCGGTGGATCCCTATCCGCCACCTGGGACGCGCCTGGTAGGTAGCTCAACCTTTCCATATTGGGCAGGATGGTATTGTTTTTCAGTAAAGATCAATGAGACATTTTATGAAATATCCAGTGTCAGTATGGTAATGGAAGGATATCTATGAAGCCGAGTTGAGTATTGGAGCTGACATATTGAAGAGGAATTATGCAAGAAGTGTACCACTACCACGAAAACCCACTAACTAAATCTCCCTATTTTTATTCCGTTTATTCGCATCTACTGTCACATTCACTCGCCTCCAGGTCGCTTTTTTATTGCTCAGAAGATGAAGATATCCCGTTTAATCCTAGACGATATTCTGCCGCTGGGCCACAACTCCTTACACGGGCCATATAGTAGGGTCACACGAGTGGCGATATCGTTGCCATTCTTATCAGCTCGCCGGACACGGTCGTTCGTTACACGGTGTCGAGCAGCTGTGGCGGTCGAAGAGGGGCGGCTCGATGAGGGGTGTTCGGCGGCCAGCGGTTCCAGGAGACGTGATCAGAAATAACGACTAGGACAGTCCATTTGCTTGAGAACGGATGAAAGCGGTGTGGGCTTGATTTGTGGCGGTGATCAGCTCCGCATTGCTTCCGATAGTTGTAGTAAAAGAAATAGGCGATGTATACATAATATTTCGTTCAGAGGGATGGGCCTCTACATTCACGGAAAGTGAATCGCAAAATTTGAAATCGATTGTTTCTAGTCTGAAGGTCCATTCAGCAACTAGTGCCTTTATGTACCGGGTGTCCACGGAAAGTGCCTAGCCCCTATAACTTTTTTGGTTTTGCAGATATTGAAATGAAATTTGAAGGATCTGTATAAACCATAAAACTGCATTTTTTAACAATTGAATCGTGCAACTTCCGGTCTCACCGGAAGTGATATAAACTTTCGATTTTTAAATGAGACACTTGGTATATTTTCACCTTCTTTGTCTCCATATGACATTCTCAATACAACTATGTATCACTTGTTACTTTTATAACCATTTTTTTTTCGATATTTAATTTATAATCTAGAGGGTTATGGATACGTTCAAATTATTAATGCTAGTCCTAAAGTAGGTATTGGGAAAATACAACTTTACGCTTTTCAATCTACTGGAGTTTTATCTCAACACCAAACCGCTATTTTCAACACCTCAACACGTGTTTCAATCACCAAATGATCATCTTCAAGAGGAAGATTATACAGTTTTTGGTTAAAATGCATCTGCTATGTAGAATTTAATTTTCAATTATTTTGATTCGTACTATTTTATTTTCAAATGACAACATGGTCGCTAGTCGGGTCAGAAAAAAATTGGAGGATTTGTATGCGTCTTAAAACTGCATTTTTTTAATGGAAATTTTGTGAATTTCATTACGATTGTGTTGATAGCGCTTCACTGTTATAGATTTCAAACAAACTTTTGTTGAAAAAACTTGAAAAAATTACTTACTCTTTTTCAAAATGAAACACCAATTCAGATTAAAATGAAATTCAAATACATTGGGTAACCTGTGACCTACATAACTAAGTTATTTGAGGCGTAAATGACTTGTCAATACCTCACTTCTCCAAATCTAAATTAGGAAACTATTGGGTATGCTAACAAAGTCCAAAGTACACAAAGTGTACCGGAGAGTTTCGAACAAATGAAACAAAAAAGTCGAATTCCTCTCCACACTATCTAAAAGATGTGAATCGCATAACCATTTTTGCGAACTGATCTATCTACAGTATCTGCTCATCAATTATCATTGGTAAACCATCAAAAATCCTACATCTCCGCAATATCCTTCGACAGGTCCTTTCACTCTCAAGAGTTTCTGTCCCCCTAGTAATTCTTCAGCTCATTTCAAGGCCCGCATTTATACTTTTGAATGTTCCCAACATATTTCAGGAGTGAAATCTTCTGAATGTGTTTTCATCTCTCGCATTTCATTTTCAATTCCAATGTTAAAGCCAAAGGGAAAATACATTTTTCATTCAATTATATCAATACACGCGTAGTCACGGATTTAAATTTCTCTCAAATATGAATCAGACGGAGTGGGTGACTCATTCAGAAAATCGATCCAGCGTATTTCATTTTCTGTTTTCCCTATTATTCATCCGAAATTAGGTAGGACTTTGAAATGCTATCAAGAGCGAGATGGTGACGCAGTAGCCTTTGATACTGCTGAATGATTCTTCCAATAAGCAGAGGGGGAAATTTCGATATGATCTTTGAGTCCTTGACAATTGGAGTTACAGATATACAAAGTTTGAGAAATTATTTGGACGAATCTCAATAATTATGGAATGACGATATATATCTGTATAACAGGTGTTGAAATATCGTGATGAATGGCGATGGATATCACACCAATTTGTTTCTCATGTTTAGGCTAAGACAATTCACACAAACTCGGGTACCATGTCCCAGACTGTCTTATACCAGGATGTAGGATGATGATGACTGAACGGCGGTTTCTGGGTGGACAGAACCCTGAGCATGTTGACCTCTCCATCGAGCCCGTTAGGCACCCGCCGCAGCTGTTGGAATAGTTTGGTCTGTTACGAGTTTCCCAAAGTGGTGCCCATCGAAATGGGAGTGGCGGACCCCAAGAAGAAGCCCGGTTGGATGAGGGATGAGAGGAAGTGCGAACACTGGATATGAGCCCACCGTTATTAGGGTCGGGGAGTTGTGGGGTGAGGTTACGGGGGAGCCCATCCGCGTGGATGCGAGGAAAAATAAAAATATATTAGAGGACCCCGAGAAGGAAAAAATCATCCAATGGTGAAGAGCAACTGATGAGCTCTTGGAGGACCCACCTGTTGGCTTAATGGCCTAATGAAACTTGGTGCAATTCCGAATGGCCGAATTAGTATATACCCTAGGATTTAAATGGAAAAAATCGATGGACAAAAAGTCGAGTATAACATGATAGATAATTTCTTAAACTCTTTTATTTTTTATTTTAGAGTTTGAAATTTTTGTCTTCAAACGTATTTTGACGTGCTGATTCCGAATCTCTTAACGAAAATGTCGAAAACTCATCAGAAATATTTTTGGTGCCAAAAAAAACTATTGAAAACTGATTCAGAGCTGACCAACTCGAGAACGGTTAGAGATAGACAAATTCTGTGAAAGCCAATCGTTTCAAAATTGCCTAATTAGTATATACTAAGAATTTGAACGAAAAAAATCGACGGACTAAAAAGTCGAGTAAATCATGATAGATGATTTTCTTGAACTTTTTTTATTTTTAATTTTTCAGATTTCAAATTTTTGTCTTCGTACGTATTTTGACGTGCTGATTCCGAATCTTCGAACAAAAATGTTGAAAACTCATCGAAAATATTTTTGGCGCCAAAAAAACCATTTGAAAACCGATTCATAGCTGACCAACTCGAGAACGGTTAGAGATAGTCAAATTCTGTGAACGCCAATCGTTTCAGAATGGCCTAATTAGTATATACTGAGAATTTGAACAGAAAAAATTTACGGACTAAAAAGTCAAGTAAATCATGATATATGATTTTCTTGAACTTTTTTTATTTTTCATTTTTCGAACTTAAAATTTTTGTTTTCATACGTATTTTGACGTGACGATTCCGAATCTTCGAAGGAAAATGTCGAAAACTTATCGGAAATATTTTTGGCGCCAAAAAAACATTTGAAAACCGATTCAGAGCTGACCAACTCGAGAACGGTTAGAGATAGACAAATTCTGCGAACGCCAATCGTTTCAGATTGGCCTAATTAGTATATACTGAGAATTTGAACAAAAAGAATTGACTGACTAAAAAGTCGAGTAAATCATGATAGTTGATTCTCTTGAACTTTTTTTATTTTTCATTTTTCGAATTTCAAATTTCTGTCCTCTTACCTATTTTGATGTGCTGATTCCGAATCTTTGAACGAAAATGTCGAAAACTCATCGGAAATATTTTTGGCGTAAAAAAAAAAAATTTAAAACCGATTCAGAGCTGATCAACTCGAGAACGGTTAGATAGATGAATTCTGCGAACTCCAATCTTTTCAGAATGGCCTAATTAGTATAAACTGAGAATTTGAACAAAACAAATTGACTGACTAAAAAGTCGAGTAAATCATGATAGATCATTTTCTTGAACTTTTTTTATTTTTCATTTTTCGAATTTCAAATATTTGTCCTCGTACGTATTTTGACGTGCTGATTTCGAATATTTGAACTAAAATGTCGAAAACTCATCGGAAATATTTTTGGCGCCAAAAAAAACATTTGAAAACCGATTCAGAGCTGACCAACTTGAGAATGGTTAGAGATGCAAGTTACCTCAATACTTGTTAGGGGTTGCATGGAAGCCCTAAAAAAGCTCGGCAGTCAGAACAGAAAGAACCTATCCTGGGTATCAGCACACACAGGTTATAGAGACAATGAAGAGGCCGATACACTAGCCCGAGAAGAAGCAAGTTGTGTTAGACTCTCAACACTCTTTTCTCATCGCACTATCACTAGCACTAATCGACAGAACTTCAAAGTAGACTGATGAGTCCTTTGATTGAAACTGTTCCAATGACGAGAAGGAGTAAAACTATTTTTTACTTTTAGTTTTGTTGCAAAATAATTCCTTGAGAAATTCACTAAAAATGTCATTAAACAGTCAATAATAGTTTTGGAGTGAAAAATAAAAAAAAAAGAGTGTTTGATGAGTCAGCAGATACGCCAATTTTTGGCCCGAACTGTCTGTCGAAAAAAAAACTAAGTAGTGAAATTTGTAGGAAATATGTACTTTCATTTTGAATGGTATATAGTTTTCTGCTTCAGACTGATCCCTTAGTGGTCTAGATAGTCTTAGGTGGCTCATTTATATACACATAAAATCCATTAGTGGTTCAGGTATAATCATCGTTTGTGTCCTAGTGCCAACTGAACTTGTAATAAAATTCATTGGATCGCCCCAACTAAAACGACATGCTTGAAGATAACATATAAAATATTATATACATTTACGATCAATCTCTACATCTCTACATCAGAATTCAAAACGATATTTGTCATAATATGTAACATAAGACTCAAAATGTAGCAAAACTTTCTTCGTTTTCCATACAGATCTTGTAAAATCAACCGATGAAAAATACAAATTGAAACGCCACTGTGAATGGAACATTTTGTCGACACAGATTATGCTTAAAACGAGAACAATCTCGGTTTACCACTCAGTGTAACTGCATTCGGAGCTTTACATTTTTGATGCCCGTTTCGAAATCCTCATTATAAACTTATGCGAAACAGTATAAATTTCAACTTGATGTTACTGTCGCACTTTCGGTTATCTGGTAACGCACCCCAGGGAAAAGGGCATGTGCCGTGTCACGTGTCTTATCTCACAGGCGTCAATTCGCTGCATTCTTTGAATTCGAAAACATTTGTTGATTTTTGTTGAATTGTATCAAAATGCGGGAAAAATTTTCGTGGTTACGATACTACCCAAGTAGCACACCCATATTGGGACAATATTGGTATAATATTATGAAAAATCACCCTTCTATTTAATTGTGGACGCACAGATTGTTCAAATAACCGTCTGTGCGTTGGTTATGCAATCTAACTCCTTTCAGTTCTAGCTTGCTAGTTCACAATAGCTGAATTTTTGTTTCTCTTCGCGTTTTCTTTCTGTATCTTCTATTCTGCCAGTTTTCTCTTATTCTTTCTCTTTACGCCTTCGTTCTTCGTTCTTCGTATCCATCTGACTTCAAGTTCCAAAACCTCCAGGCCACCGCCTGTATCCACTGACTACTGCTTCAGTCACCAATTTTCACAATTTCCTTGGGTTCTACTGAAATTCCCGATTCAATAATCACTATCTCCGAAACCAGTGGTAAATCTCCTTGATCACTACCTCAAACAACAATAATCGCAAATCTTCTGGGATCCACCCAAAAATTCCTTGGAAACCGTCTGTAGCCAATAATCCTACTTCTAACTGTTACATTTTTCGTCCATCCTTTCTTGGACAACTTTCAGACCGTAGGTGTTCACAGAATTGTTTATCTTCTTCCCGTTGCTTCTCCAACTATTTTTTCTCTTTAGCTCTCTCTTCCATTACCTTTTTGTACATTTTTTCTTTCTCTTCTGTTTGCGCTTCCACTTCTGTTTCTCTGTGCGTTTTCTTTCTTCATCTTCTGGTCTGCCAGATTTCTCTTCTTGTTTCTCTTTGCGCCTTCGTTCTTCGTATTCTTGTTTCTCGTTGCCCCTTTGTTGGTTGATCACATTCTTGTATCCATCTGACTTCAAGTTTCAATCACCAATTTTCACAGTTTCCTTGGGTTCTATGAAATTCCCGATTGAATAATCACTATCTCCGAAACCAGTGGTAAATCTCCTTGATCACTACCTCAAACAGCAATAATCGCAAATCTTCTAGGGTCCACCCAACAATTCTTTGAAAATCATCTGTAGCCACTAATCTTGCTTCTGACTCTTCCGATTTTGAGATTTGTGGCTACAGAGAATACTGCATAGTTATGACTGTTCTATTCTTTCGAATCGCCTGGCTCATACAAACCAATGGAAACATCGAGACGCCATAGAATCGTTTATTTCAGAATGCGTCGCTCCGTTTCTAGAAGAGGATACAGCAAACTCACCTGGTGATACTCAAATTGGTGGTTCTGATCCACCAGGTGGATAATAAACATAAAACCTTGGAAAGAGGCCAATTTACTGATTATAGATCCCACAAGGCTGATGTGTGGATCCTCGACAGAAGGCATCTCTGACTTGAGAAGTAGAATGCAGGCTTTGCGTCATCACTGGCAAATTCTAAAATTAATTCGCATGAATGGAACAGTTTTGAAATCAGTAAATTGAACGATTTTTTTGTTGTTGAATGAATAATTCTTTAACTACACTTGAGTTTTCCCAACCGAATTCCCTAGATTGAAGCTGAGCGGATAAGAAACAATCAAACAGCAGACGAGACTTTTTTTGTACAGAATTCAGCTGAATCCTAAAAAAAGTAAACTTCCCTAATTCCGTAGAAGCAACGTCAGTACACAAATCCACCTGAACGAACTTCAATGACCTGATATGGGCATCGAAAACTTGTTTCGATAAATTTGCCACTGACACTTTCGAAGGGGCGTTAAATTCAACGAAATTCCCGCAAAAAATAATGTATAAACGCCAATCGCCGAAAACGGAGTTCAAAAGGCGTTCTCAGAAGCATTCGTGGCGTGTATTAAAAGCTATAAAACCTATATACGGAGCGGAAACAATTAATAGCTTCTATAAATTATCGTATAGTGTTGCATAAATAACACAATTTTTGGCACAGTAAGCTTCGTGGATTAACAGGGTGTCCGGAGATGGGATAATCAATACTTCCAGATAATTTCATCACTGTGGAAGTTTTTATTCACTTGACATTTAATATGGGTGTGATTTTGAGCAAAACAAAGAAGAGTCTTGATAGGCTGGTGAATATTGGGGTACCGCAAGGTAGTGCATTGGGCCCATTGCCTTTCATCGTTTATTTTGATAACTGAGTGCATTCCCTGTCTTCACCCTCTCAATGTTTTCGCTGATGTTCGCTTAATAAACGAATCTCTTGAAACAAGTGGACCTTGGGAGAAAGAAGTTAATGAATTTATATTACGGACACACTGTAAAGAATAACATTTGGTTCCCAACCTCAATATTCCACTTCATTATTCTGAAAGATGAACTTTAGAAGTATGAAAGTGTATGAACTTTATATTTCAGTGACAAGTTCAATAAACTCAAACAAGTAATGTTTTAATTACAAATTAATGTGTTAATAATCATAAAAGCAGGAGGAATTTGAAAGGACATACCATCTTCATAATCTTCGTCCATCTCCAGTGTCAATTAAACTTGCTTCGTGATGGAACTAGAAGTAAGTAACTGTACGCCACTTTTACATTTCTACTTTTCAATCGTTAACCATTGTGTCGAAATAATGGTCATTAAATTGGACATCCATTCAATTCCAGGATTTATGATGGAATTATAGTCGAAAGGACATTAGAGAGAATGAGGAAACTGTATTTTCTCTCCTATTCGTAATCACAAGTTATTGTGATAAAATCTGTAATTTATTGCCTAATAGACGACATTGCAGTAACACATGGAATGAAAGAGAGTAGAAAGCACGATTTCAGTTAAAGGGTCATGAGATTTTCCTTGAAAAAATAGCATGGCGTGTCATAAAAATATTTCATACTTAGTCTCACCACCAAATAAAATAAGAAGCAATATGTCATGCCCTCCAGGACTGCTCATTGTGAAAATCCTATACAATAGGAGTATTTGGATCAAACATTTTTTGGAAAATAACTACTTTCCTGGCTTATACCAAGACAAACGTTGAATTACATCTGATTAATTTCCGTGCAGAATTCCTACATGGTTTTCTTTGCAATTGCTAGTTGCATGGAAATGTTCATTGAAACATTTGGACCACCTATATATACAGGGACCGCAAAAAAGTATGTACCATATGGAAAAAAGTTTATTATTAGAGCACTGGAAAAAAATTCTTGGGAAAAGTTTGTGCATGTTCGATAACCTAAAAATCGGTTTTGACACGTGATCGCTGTAATGGCGGCAAATTGAAAAAAAATACTATGAAAAGGAAAAAAGTAGGGTAAAATAAAAAGATATAAAAAAAATTATTTGAAAAAGTTGCGTAGAATTGAATTTTATGCACTTATACAAAGTTTGAAAAGATAATGAGAAAAAATTTAAAATAGCAATTTTTTAAAAATATTTTCCTAGCTGTATAAAAATATCAAATTATTATCTTATGAATATTTTGACAATACTGAAACATTTGTATTTCAATGATAATGATAACACTTTCTCATTTTCTCCACACCAGTGAGCACTAAATTAAAAAATTGGATTTTGTCAAAACCCTTGCTATAACATTGGTTCGTATCTAACAGTTATATCAGAATTTCACGACCATTGTGATGACATGACACTCCAGAAAGATGGTGTTTTTCAGATTATAATCAAGTTTTGATGATAAGCAGAGCGTTTCACTTCGCATGCAATGTTGAAAACTCTAGCCTCTTTAATTTGATGCACTATTTTTAAGATTATGTGCGAAGTGAAACGTTCGTGCACGATTGTCATCAAAAATTGATTATAATCGGAAAAACACGATATTTTTTGACTTTCCTATCATCACAATAATCGTGGAATTCTGATATAACTGTTAGATACGAACCAATGTAACAGCAAGGGTTCTGACAAAATTTAATTTTTTCAATTTAGTGTTCTCTGGTGTGAAGAAAATGAGAAAGTTTTGTTATTATCATTGAAATACAAATATTTCAATAGGGTCAAGCTATTCATAAGAAAATAATTTGATATTTTTATACAGTTGGGAAAATATTTTTAAAAAATGTCAAAATCGATTTTCAGGTTATCGGACATGCAACAAACTTTTCCCTAAACTCTTTTTTCCAATACTCTAATAGTAAACTTTTTTCCCATATTGGACATACCAAACGCCGAAATCGATCTATAGGTGGTCCAAAACGTTCGTCGTGGTATAAGCCAAGAAAGTAGTTGTTTTCTGATGGATTTTCGACTAAATTATTCCTATTGCATAGGATTATTGCAAAGACCTGGTAGGGCGGGACATCTTGTTTCTGAATTGATAAGCTCTTTGTGAACAAGTGTAGATTCCTTCAAATACGAAATAAAATTATCAGTGATAATCACCACATTCGCACCCCAATAAATTTTATCAATAACTCTCGGCATTCATCAGTCAAACTTGATGCTTCAGAAAACTGCATGAAGCGTCAAAACCACAGATCAAATCAACTCACCCACCCACAACAAATTATTTTTCTGGTGTTGACTTTTGAATGGAATGACGAACACCCTCAGTAAATCTCCGCATCTGTCTAGAAAAGAAATACAAGCAGTGGCGTCTCGATGGAAAATAATTTCCAAGCACAACATTTTGCATTTGAAAAACCATAACGCAGATCGCCTTTCTCTACAGAGTGTCTGAAAACAACATTCATTAATTTTCCACCCATCTCAATCATCTGCTATGCTTTTTGTGATGAAAATGAAGAGGGATTTCGTTTATCGAAACTTCAGAGCACCTAATTCTCTATGAACCACTCAATTATATATAATCAACAAAAAACCTAGGTCTCATCGCAGACTTTCCTTCAAAATTTTCAGGGCATACCAACTATATTGAAAAAGCATACTGTTATGTGAAAAACCAATGTAAACATTGCCGATGACTGAAGATAGGGGGACCTCATCGGATCTATTTAGGCCAAGAACGGCCTTTTTCTTGTAAGTGGGAATTGTGTATCTCTGAAGTTCTATGCGAATGCTTCCTTTCATTCACAGCATGGTTATCAAACACGTTTGAAAACCGCAAATTCATGGTTTTGTAGGAAATCGGGGAAGTGAATGTCATTCTAATTTCAATGGGCATGTAACAGATAGATAAATATTCAGCATAACAAAACCAACTCATAAGCTAGTTATTACGATTACCACGGTATTTAAACGATTGTAAACTTTTCAGTACTCGCCTGAAGACGACTACGAGGCAGTTGAAACGTTGTTACCAACATAAAGGATAACACGATGGAAGTCTGAAATAAATGTACTCAACTAAAAATTGAGTAATTTTTTTGTTTATTCTTCTTCAAAGTCCGAGTTTTCTACTTTGATCTCGGAAGTTTTCAATTTAAACACGAAAATTTTAACTTTAAACTAGGAAATTTGGACTTTTAACTCGGACATTTTTACTACACAGTTAGAATTTGAACGCTCTGTATCCATCACGTGACTAAGGTGTACGAATTCGATTGAAATTTTTTTTTTCCTCGGCTGCTGTACCTTCGCCAGCTGCGCCTCAGACTCTTGGGCTTTTTGTGCTTTCCGTGTTTTCTTCACCGGTTGATTGCTATATTCTTCGGGAGTTACTCTAAGTTTTCCAAATATTGCGGTCTCTTGCGGTCTAATGCCTTGCATTATAACCGTACATGTCTGGGTGTCCCTTTACCACATTGTCTGCAGGAAAGTTCTCCGTTGTACAGTCACTTTTTGTGCAGGTGTTTTCTCATTGGGATGTGACCAGTGAGAAGGCCTGTTATTGTTCTAACTTGATTCCTGCTCAACTTGAGTAGTTCTTCAGTTTTGTGCTTTGACGGTCCTTCAATGAATGTTTTCCCGTGGTGCATGAGAGGGGCTTCGTTCCACCTCTCCTTTTGTTTTCGCTTGACCAAGTCCCGAATGAATCCTCGAATGTCGGATTTGTTATCCCGCGTGCTGGTTCTGGGCCAATGTATGGAGTTGATGAGCCCACTCTGGCTAGCTCATCAGCTTTTTCATTGCCTTCGATTCCACAGTGTCCTGGAAACCACATCAAAGTCAATTTGTTGTGTTCTGTGAGAACACTGAGTTCTTCTCGGCATTCCCATATCAGTCTTGATGTCACTTAAAGATTCAGTCTTCAGTGACGCCTGGCTGTTCGATTGAGGTTGGTAGAGAATACTTCAGTTTGTCTAAGTGTTGTTATGGAAGTGATTTCCACTAAATGAAGAACTGAGGCAAACAAAACAGATATTTTAGTAATTAATTTTGTGGGAATCACTTGAAAATTACTGCAGTCCAAACTTCATGATTTGGTAAAGGTGGAAAACTAATATTCTCTTTTATTATATATTTTTTTTTGCAATAAAAAGTCCATAACAACCTTTAAACAAACTAGACAAAATTGTTAAATACCTTTCAACTTGGTAAGAAACTATGAGCCACCTCATACATTATTATAATTACCAGACATATCTGATCAAAAAATAACATTTTTCTTCAAGCCCGTTAAACTCCCAAATACGGAATTCGTATTTCAAAATTATTCTATAGATCTCGTGCCGGTGGAATATTCAGTTATGATAATTCCGAATGTTTATTAAACCTGGTTGTGTTCATCTGGTAACTGAACACGCCACTGAAGTGGTTGCAAGGCTGACATGTAACCCCCCAACCCGACCCCAATATTTGTCGGTGACATTTTATTTTCATAAAGGACACGATGAATTTTCGCCACCGCATATGTCGACTGGAAGTTTTGCCATAAATCTCGAGGATCGAAGTGTTCTCCCAACAAATATAATTCGATATAAGAAAGTGGTTTGCTCAACGTGACGTTGAGTTCTGTATGGGCCAGGGGCTGGACATCATCACATTTGAAAGAACGAACAGAAATTACATAACATAAAATTAGTAATTTATGTATCAAGTGAGTAAAGTGATACTTTTTTTAAGAGTAGGAAATGTTAACGCACGACGCTGTAGGCGGAGTGCGGCATTCCTACGAGTAAAAAAACTCTTTCCCTCTAGCCGTTAGTGATATTCCAATTGCTGGAGTAACCCCTTTTCTACTAGAGCGTTTGCTATAGACTCGGTGGATGCATTGGTGAAGGCACCCTTGATGTCTATAAATGTTGTCATGGCTATCTTTTTGTCTTCCAAGGACTTCATTGTTGAGGTCATCCAGTGCTAAGTCTGTTGGCTTGCCTAGTTGACACACATATTGGCGTTCGTTGAGCGAGCTTGTTTATAGTACCTCAGCCCTTATATATCTATCAGCCTTTTCAACGTTTTGAGAGAAAAAGACATATGCCTTGGATGTCTTGTCGCCTATTCTCCCAACTTTTGGGAAATATATGACTTTCACCTCTTGCCACATCGTAGGTATATGTCGTAGGGCTATGCAAGCCTTGAATATACGGCACAGGTATGGAATACGTTTTTCCTGGCCCTTTTAGAGAAAAAGAAGGTATATTCCATCTACTGCAGGTGATTTGTATGGTTTGAATTCACTGATAGCCCACCTGATTCTATTTGATCTCGATATTTCCATAGCAAGCATCCATTCCAAAGCTGTTCGACTGTTTGGCCTGCTTCTGTTGCTGTCTGCTGTTGTCGGGCCCTTAAGAATTACTGAGGCTGGAAAGTGTGCTTCTGTGAGCATCCTTAGACTTTCCTCGAATGTTGTATGGGCATTATCGTTCTTTTTCATTACCTCCTTTGGCTGAAACCTCATGGATTCTTGAACACATAAGGGTATCTGTTACATCTTCTCAGAATTTCTTTCATGATTGTCTTCTGGCCTTTCTAAATTATTTGTTGTAGCATGAGTTCAGCCCTGTATGTGGTTCAATCTTGGGTAAGGAAGCTTTCCAACAGAGTAAAATCCTCAGAGGTGATACCTCTGAATTAGATCTAGTTTATTTAATGATTTTTCAATGAAAACTAGAGAATATTTAAAAAAAATCAACTATCTGAATGAAAATGCGAATTTTCACTTTCAGATTTTTTCTTCTCTCTTCAGTTAGAGTCTTTTTACAATATCTATCAGATGTAGTTCAATGTCCAGCGTGGCTTGTGTCGGGGAAGTAGTTGTTTTCTGTTAGATACCCAAGTAGCAATTCAACGTTGCGGCAACGTGATCGAAAAAGTTGTGCAACCAACCATAAGATGCGTTGCCGACGTCAACACAACGTTGTCACAACCCTGTTTTACATCAATTTGGTCAATCATTTTTGGGTTTTTACAACGTTTCTGCTGCAACTGTAGGAGCAGTTGATCGTTTCCTAAACGTTGCTGAATTTACTTAAGAACAACTGCACACGAGCGCCCTCTCAAGCGGCAATGACAGTTTATTTTCTATGGTGTTCAGAAAATAGTTGATTTATCAACCAAATACTGACTGATGGCCAAAATGGACACTAAGAAAAAACTTTCTAACTACTACCGCAAGTTAATATCGAAATATTTCATGCTCAATATTACCGAAAAATGCCGATTACGAAACAGAAATTGCCAACGTATTACATTTTACTGTCAAATATACCATTATTTCATGCTAAAAAACACGCGGGCTTTCAATCTGTTGGGAAGATTTCAAATGTCAAGAATAAAAAATATATATTTTTACAAACAATTTTTAATGTTTATATCGATTCAAGTGTGAACTAAATGGGATGCCTATGAATTATTTCTAGAAAACTGAAACGATTAATATTCTCTGTAAGTGTTTGTTTTACATCCCAAGTTTTAATGGCCGACCATGTTTCCAAACAGAATTACCCTTCCAATATGGCGTAGTAGTATACAAGTGGTCAACGCGACCTTGGTTGTCAGATAACTAAAAATATACTAATTTTTAACGTTAGTCTGCCAGACAACTAACTTTATACCCGAAGCGCGACTGGAGTTGCTTATCGGACCAAAAAATGAACCAATTTCAACTAACGAATACATTCCGCTCCACATTTTGTAACCCGCCTCTCCCGCGTTTTTCCTCAGATCTTCCAAATTATTAAACTGTTGTACATGGTCATAGTCAAGTTGTTTCTCCTGGCTATAAACAGTTGTTCTTCTGAAAAAGTAGTTGCTTTCCTTAATATCTCTCTATACAGGTTGGCACTTGGAGAAATTAAACTTAAGATTTCCAAACTGTCTGTCTTTATGTTAGCTTGTGCCCGTGAAGTTTCTTCACGACTTATTTTTTTTGTCTGTAAGAGAAGGCAGTGTATTTGTAAGCACCAGGTTGCTTAGAGGACAAGCACCCATTAGCAATATGCACAAGCTATATGAAGAGTTGGATAACGACCCGGTTACAAGAATGCCATCAGATGGCATTCTTCCCAGATATAGCTTTGACAAAACTTTCAAGACAAGTATAACGGACAGGGATGCGTGGAAGGGGGGGCCTCCCATCAATGCGGAAATCGCTGTCTACACGGACGGCTCCAAAACGGATGAAGGTGCAGGAGCCGGCATTTACGGAACCAAGATGAAAATCTCACTGAGCTTGGGCAAACATGCGACGATATTTCAAGCGGAAATCGTTGCAATATACCATTGTGCACAAGAGCTAATAAGGCACGATTTTTCACGAAGAAACATTGCCATATACTCAGATAGCCAAGCTGCGATAAAAGCAGTCAACTCAATGCAAGTTACCTCAAAACTTGTTTGGGACTGCATAGAAGCCCTAAAAGAGCTGGGCAGTCAGAACAGACTGACACTAGCCTGGGTACCAGCACACACAGGTTATAGGGGCAATGAAGAGGCCGATACACTAGCCCGAGAAGGAGCAAGTAAGGCCCTGAATGGCCCAGAACCGTATTGCGGTATAGCAAAAGCTGTACTAAAAACAAACACCAAATCATGGATTCAACAGAAGTCTCAAGAATGGTGGAACAATGCACCAGGGATGAGACAGGCCAAAGAGTTTATCAAACAACCGCAGCCAACATTCACAGACTATCTACTAAGCCAGAAGAGGAACACTACTAGAATAGTAGTAGGACTTCTCACAGGGCACTGTAGGCTCAACAAACATATGAGTACAATAGGCCTGGCAGAAGAAATGCTATGCAGGTTTTGTCAGGAAGAAGAGGAAACATCAGTACACATACTATGCCACTGCGAGGGCTTGTCAAGGCAAAGGTTTCTAACACTGGGAGAAGAAAAACCAAGAGCTCCCAGATTCATGGGAGTTCTAAAAACTAGCCTGTGGAGTCTCGTAAAGAAGACAGGGCTAGACAAAGAACTCTAAATGATCTCGAGGACAAACACAATAGATCTGAAAAGGTCGCGGTGTAGAGGCTTGTAGCACGAAAGTCCCTAATATATAATCTATAATAATCTAACATAAGTGTACTAGTACTAGAGTCGACCTTTGCCTTCGGTTTAATTATAACTGCAAACTTGACTTCCGAAGACTTCCAAGCTAAACCACGCCGCTGGTTATTTAGCGATGAAATATTTATGAAAGATTCATGGAACGTATCTCTCGAATTATGGCACTGCCGTGCCGAGACAGAAACCGTCTGTGGGTTATACGTTCCGCGGATTTAGTGCTCTCGTAGGAGTACGTCTATACGCCGCGCTAGACACTCACACTGTTTTCCATACCAATCTACAACCTACGCGCGGAGTAATCCGAACAAACGCGATCACTTAGAGATTGATAACTGCTAACGAGCGAACATGTCATTGGAATGGCTCTACGGTGTGGGTTTTGTTAACTTGTTATGATTTGATTTGAACGAAGCAGAAGTGAGGCAGAAAAGTGAATGAACAGGGCTTCTCAGAAAGTTTACATTCATAATAAATATACCCACGAGGAGTAGTTATCAAGCCCAAATCTAGGGTGGGGCGAAAGGATGCAAGCGCCCCGGGCGGCAAGTTGAAGGAGCGGCAAAATGACTAAAATAAATCAACCAGTGGAGAGATAAAATACCTAATGTAGGATTACTTTGAAAACTTTAATGCATGATGTTAACTAGTTTTCATATCGTACTGTAATCCAGTAACGACAGACAAACTCGAGCAAAGAGTGAAGAATGAATAATTGTAACACTCTGAAACTCGGCACATGACATCTCGACATCATGTATTATTAAAAAAAAAAATTATTTACCAAAAAATCAGGGGTGGAACCTAAACATTTTTTCATTCAAATAAAATATTTTTTTTTTGTTGTTATTTCAGAAAACATGAAATTCATCAAAAAACGATTTCGATAGGTTGAGAGATAATTCAATTCTCCACAAAAATT
Organism: Chrysolina haemoptera; assembly: GCA_958298965.1. Lineage (NCBI taxonomy): Eukaryota > Metazoa > Arthropoda > Insecta > Coleoptera > Chrysomelidae > Chrysolina > Chrysolina haemoptera. The sequence goes on along the minus strand of OY282598.1, from coordinate 856,477 downwards.
ATTTTCAGTAATACCTCATGCAATACGCTCGTTTTTCCAGAAAACGTGGTTTAATGCTGACGTCACATTTCATGCTCGTTCCGAAATTGTATGATTTTTATTTGCTCAGATATAAGATTTGGCAGGAAACGAGATTTTTTTTTTCATTTTTCGAATTTTAAATTTTCATCATCGGACGTATTTTGACGTGCTGATTCCGAATTTTTAAACGAAAATGTCGAAATCCCATCAGAAATAATTTTGGCGGCAAAAAATCCATCTAAAACTGATTTAGAGCTGGCCAACTCGAGAACGGTTAGAGATAGACAAATTCTGCGAACGCCAATCGATTCAGAATAGTAGAATTAGTATATTTTGTAAATTTTGTTCAATCGAAAAAAATAAAAAATTACTCGAAAAAAGTTGCAAGGGGTAACCCCTAAAAATCATGAAAAATACTAAGTCGTCACGTCGACTTTAAATTTGCACTATATACGTAAAATTTCATGCTCATTCCGAATATGTATGATTTTCATTTGTTCAGTTACAAGATTTAGCCGGAAACGAGTGTTTAAAGTAGAAAATCCAATTTCCTGAGATTTTTTTTTTGATTTTTCGAATTTTGAATTTTCATCATCGAACGTATTTTGATGTGCTGATTCCGAATTTTTGAACGAAAATGTCGAAATCCCATCAGAAATAATTTTGGCGGCAAAAAATCCATATAAAACTGATTTAGAGCTGACCAACTTGAGAACGGTTAGAGATAGACAAATTCTGCGAACGCCAATCGATTTAGAATGGCCAAATTAGTATATTTTGTTGATTTTGAGTCAATCGAAAAAATTAAAAATTGCCCGAAAAAACTTGCAAGGGGTTTACCCCTAAAAATCATAAAAAATACTAAATCGTCACGTCGACTTGAAAATTGCACTAAATACGTAAAATATCATGCTCATTCCGAAAATGTATGATTTTCATTTGTTCAGTTACAAGATTTAGTCGGAAACGAGTGTTTAAGGTAGAAAATCCAATTTCCTGTGATTTTTTTTTTCATTTTTCGAATTTTGAATTTTCATCATCGAACGTATTTTGACGTGCTGATTCCGAATTTTTTAACAAAAATGTCGAAATCCCATCAGAAATAATTTTGGCGGCAAAAAATCCATCTAAAACTGATTTAGAGCTGACCAACTCGAGAACGGTTAAAGATAGACAAATTCTGCGAACGCCAATCGATTTAGAATAGCCAAATTAGTATATTTTGTTAATTTTGAGTCAATCGAAAAAATTAAAAATTGCCCGAAAAAACTTGCAAGGGGTTCACCCCTAAAAATCATAAAAAATACTAAATCGTCACGTCGACTTGAAATTTGCACTATATACGTAAAATTTCATGCTCATTCCGAAAATGTATGATTTTCATTTGTTCAGTTACAAGATTTAACGAGTGTTTAAGGTAGAAAATCCAATTTCCTGAGATTTTTTTTTTTTTCATTTTTCGAATTTTGAATTTTCATCATCGAACGTATTTTGACGTGCTGATTCCGAATTTTTGAACGAAAATGTCGAAATCCCATCAGAAATAATTTTGGCGGCAAAAAATCCATCTAAAACTGATTTAGAGCTGACCAACTCGAGAACGGTTAGAGATAGACAAATTCTGCGAACGCCAATCGATTCAGAATAGTAGAATTAGTATATTTTGTAAATTTTGTTCAATCGAAAAAAATAAAAAATTACTCGAAAAAAGTTGCAAGGGGTAACCCCTAAAAATCATGAAAAATACTAAGTCGTCACGTCGACTTTAAATTTGCACTATATACGTAAAATTTCATGCTCATTCCGAATATGTATGATTTTCATTTGTTCAGTTACAAGATTTAGCCGGAAACGAGTGTTTAAGGTAGAAAATCCAATTTCCTGTGATTTTTTTTTTTTTCATTTTTCGAATTTTGAATTTTCATCATCGAACGTATTTTGACGTGCTGATTCCGAATTTTTTAACAAAAATGTCGAAATCCCATCAGAAATAATTTTGGCGGCAAAAAATCCATCTAAAACTGATTTAGAGCTGACCAACTCGAGAACGGTTAAAGATAGACAAATTCTGCGAACGCCAATCGATTTTGAATAGCCAAATTAGTATATTTTGTTAATTTTGAGTCAATCGAAAAAATTAAAAATTGCCCGAAAAAACTTGCAAGGGGTTCACCCCTAAAAATCATAAAAAATACTAAATCGTCACGTCGACTTGAAATTTGCACTATATACGTTAAATTTCATGCTCATTCCGAAAATGTATGATTTTCATTTGTTCAGTTACAAGATTTAGCCGGAAACGAGTGTTTAAGGTAGAAAATCCAATTTCCTGAGATTTTTTTTTTTTTCATTTTTCGAATTTTGAATTTTCATCATCGAACGTATTTTGACGTGCTGATTCCGAATTTTTGAACGAAAATGTCGAAATCCCATCAGAAATAATTTTGGCGGCAAAAAATCCATCTAAAACTGATTTAGAGCTGACCAACTCGAGAACGGTTAGAGATAGACAAATTCTGCGAACGCCAATCGATTCAGAATAGTAGAATTAGTATATTTTGTAAATTTTGTTCAATCGAAAAAAATAAAAAATTACTCGAAAAAAGTTGCAAGGGGTAACCCCTAAAAATCATGAAAAATACTAAGTCGTCACGTCGACTTTAAATTTGCACTATATACGTAAAATTTCATGCTCATTCCGAATATGTATGATTTTCATTTGTTCAGTTACAAGATTTAGCCGGAAACGAGTGTTTAAGGTAGAAAATCCAATTTCCTGAGATTTTTTTTTTTTTCATTTTTCGAATTTTGAATTTTCATCATCGAACGTATTTTGACGTGCTGATTCCGAATTTTTGAACGAAAATGTCGAAATCCCATCAGAAATAATTTTGGCGGCAAAAAATCCATCTAAAACTGATTTAGAGCTGACCAACTCGAGAACGGTTAGAGATAGACAAATTCTGCGAACGCCAATCGATTCAGAATAGTAGAATTAGTATATTTTGTAAATTTTGTTCAATCGAAAAAAATAAAAAATTACTCGAAAAAAGTTGCAAGGGGTAACCCCTAAAAATCATGAAAAATACTAAGTCGTCACGTCGACTTTAAATTTGCACTATATACGTAAAATTTCATGCTCATTCCGAATATGTATGATTTTCATTTGTTCAGTTACAAGATTTAGCCGGAAACGAGTGTTTAAGGTAGAAAATCCAATTTCCTGTGATTTTTTTTTTTTTCATTTTTCGAATTTTGAATTTTCATCATCGAACGTATTTTGACGTGCTGATTCCGAATTTTTTAACAAAAATGTCGAAATCCCATCAGAAATAATTTTGGCGGCAAAAAATCCATCTAAAACTGATTTAGAGCTGACCAACTCGAGAACGGTTAAAGATAGACAAATTCTGCGAACGCCAATCGATTTTGAATAGCCAAATTAGTATATTTTGTTAATTTTGAGTCAATCGAAAAAATTAAAAATTGCCCGAAAAAACTTGCAAGGGGTTCACCCCTAAAAATCATAAAAAATACTAAATCGTCACGTCGACTTGAAATTTGCACTATATACGTGAAATTTCATGCTCATTCCGAAAATGTATGATTTTTATATGCTCAGTTATAAGATTTAGCCGGAAACGAGTGTTTAAGGTAGAAAATCCAATTTCCTGAGATTTTTTTTTTTTCATTTTTCGAATTTTGAATTTTCATCATCGAACGTATTTTGACGTGCTGATTCCGAATTTTTGAACGAAAATGTCGAAATCCCATCAGAAATAATTTTGGCGGCAAAAAATCCATCTAAAACTGATTTAGAGCTGACCAACTCGAGAACGGTTAGAGATAGACAAATTCTGCGAACGCCAATCGATTTAGAATGGCCAAATTAGTATATTTTGTTAATTTTGAGTCAATCGAAAAAATTAAAAATTGCCCGAAAAAACTTGCAAGGGGTTCACCCCTAAAAATCATAAAAAATACTAAATCGTCACGTCGACTTGAAATTTGCACGTTATACGTAAAATTTCATGCTCATTCCGAAAATGTATGATTTTCATTTGTTCAGTTATAAGATTTAGCCGGAAACGAGTGTTTAAGGTGGAAAATCCAATTTCCTGAGATTTTTTTTTTCATTTTTCGAATTTTAAATATTTTTATCGTCGAACGTATTTTAACGTGCTGATTCCAAATCTTTGAACGAAAATATCGAAAACTCATCAGAAATATTTTTGGTGGCAGAAAAACCATATAAAAACTGATTTAGAGCAGACCAACTCGAAAACGGTCAGAGACCGAAAAATTTTGCGAACGCCAATCGATTCAGAATAGCCAAATTAGTATGTTTTGTTGATTTTGAGTCAATCGAAAAAATAAAAATTGCCCGAAATAACTTACCCCTAAAAATCATAAAAAATACTATTATTTTTCATTTTTCGAAATTCAAATCTTCGTCTTCGAACATATTTTGACGTGCTGATTCCAAATCTTTGAACAAAAATGTCTAAAACTCATGAGAAATATTTTTGGCGGGAAAAAAACCATTGGTCATATACCGAACTTTTTGAACGATTTCTTTTCCGTTTTTTTTTTGTTGCCTCCCTGTAAACCGATGTATGGATGAAATCACTTCTCTCAAGTTCAACGTCAAAAAAAGGTAATGAATAGTTGACTTTCTACTACATTGCGAAACTTATATTATCCCTTACGCCATTGATATTAGATAGGAATCGTTGAAGCTTTTCGTCTCCATGGTTCCATGTTATAAAAGTATGGTCAACATATATCCCAACCGCAGTTTATGTTTTCTTTCAGCTTGTTGGATGACATTGTTCTCAAATTGTGTTTTCATAATATTTCATATCATTTCATGGGCTCGATGCTGGTGATGCTTTCCAAGTCATCGAGAACGAAAAATATGAATAATAATAATACGAAATGTATTTGAGGAAGAGATTTCCACCTGAAAAATGTAACTACTCTTCATTGCAAGCTGTTATTGATTGTGCTATACAGCCCAAAAAGATTGCAACTGATGAACATGTTTTTATTATTTAAAGTAGTTTAAAGTAGTTTGATTGAGTAGACACAGCTCCAACTCGTAAAAAGAAACGAGAATCATTTCAAAACACTGTAACCTCAACTTTTGGGTTTATTAGTGAGATTGTTTATTTGCCTTTTGAGTTAAAAAAAGTTGAGTGGAACATGCGAACGGCAGCTGTTCGTCGGAGAGCATTGGGGTAAGACCATTAGTTTCATTAGGCTTTGATAAAAAAAAAATAAGAATAGCTGGGCGCCATGCAACTTAGGCTTAAGAGAAATTAGTTTTATGTAAGTTACAAAATTCAAAAACAAGCAGTTATATGTAGGTATATGTAATGAGAGAAAAAAGTCATGAACGCAAAAATATCATGATACATTTAATGAAGGACGAAAATCATGAACATGTGGAATATTGTTGATATTTGACAACAAAAAAAATTATGTTGAAAAGGGGAACATTCTCCATGAAAATTGAAAAATGAAAAATGTGACTTATTTGTAATATCTAACAGAAAACAACTACTTCCCCGGCACAAGCCACGCTGGACATTGAACTACATCTGATAGATATTGTGAAAAGACTCTAACTGAAAAGGAAAGAAAAAATCTGAAAGTGAAAATTTGCATTTTCATTCAGATAGCTGACTTTTTTAATTCTTTCTAGTTTTCCTTGAAAAAAATCATTAAATAAATTAGATTCCACAAAAGATTTTATGAATTTCCTATTCATATTTTCGAACTAAAAAAAAAAAAATATATATATATAAATATGTATGACCACAATTATTAAAAAAGCTTTACAGTTTTTTTTTAGAAAGTCATTAGTATATTCAATTATAATTGTTAATAAGAATGGTATTATTAAGAAGTCATTCATAAAATGTAGAAAAATAAATAAAGAAATGAAAAGATCTGGCCTGTTCAACTGTACCTTCCAAGTTTTCTTCACGCAAACTTCGGTGTGACCAGGAACTGGAGGTGGAATTGGCGAGCAGTGTAAAATGGTAAAATCATAAAAACCAGAATCGATACCATTTATCGAAATCTTCACATTCCATGTAACCAATAGTATAGAAATTTTGTGGGTACTTCTGTACACAGCTTCAACCATACGTAACTCTAGCATATATGAACTCACATATGCAATAACCCCAACTTAGAACCCTTTTGAGTAAGGGTGGTGCCATAAAACAAATAGGAAATTGATATCGGCAAAAAACTCAGCAACGGTAAAAACGAAGAAAACGTTTCCAGTCTCTTCGGAGGAAAAGCTGCCTTTTCGTCTAAATTCAAAAAAGTCGGCGTAGGAAATTGTTTGAGATAATCGAAAAGCTAGAAACAAACAGATCCCGTGGACGGAAAATTGCTGTTTTTTGATTTCACTACACTTTCCTTATCACTGTTCAATCGCTTCTCTCAATTTCTCGAGTATGTTGGGTTGCCTGACTAGAAGGTACCTTTGCTAGGTATCTCGAATGCATGCCATACCCGATAATATGTAGCATTTTTGAGAATGCTACAACACGTTGAAGCTACTGAAAGTAATTCTCAACGAATATAGAAGTTTTACATTGTTTTCAGTATAATTTTCATTTTCTTCTACCGTGACCTGCCGGTTGGCATAACATTAACAATCTGGTACCAAGTATACATCCTGTGCAACATATGGCCGACAAAGAAACTATTCAAAACCATTCAATCGAATATGGTTTCGTGTATCTCGTATAAGTCAAAGAACCGTAAACCACTTCAAATCACGGTATTCCCGCGATAAAGCCATTAAATCATCATATTTAATGGATTCCATCTCAACGAAATACATTTACAACTCCATTATACAAAATTATCGAGCAAATAGCGTATAAACTTGATCAACTTTCTATTACCGATGTCAATTAGAGCCGGAGGTAATCTTTGGAGAAGCGTAATGAGATCTGACAGCCAAGGATTAGGTCTATTCAGGCCTAATAGGACTAATGAGAAATTTAAATAATTGCTAGTTGGCGGTACTCCATGAAAAAGGGTTTGCTCAACTTTCAAGTTTTTGTTTGATTTATGGTTAGTAACCACAATTTCATATGTTTTAGGTAAAATCACTCCATGTTGAGATTTCATGATTTCTCTGAGCTGTACCCACTTATTGACTCAGTTTCAGTTTATGAAGAATATTCAGAATAAAGAAAGCACATCGCTAGTTAACGAATTAATCAACAATTGCCAAGCGATAATAAAAATAATACTAATAATAATAATAATGATAATAAATGGGTGTCAAAGGAGGTCAACGAAGGGGGTCGCTGGCTGCAAGGAGAACCTGCTCATCGACATCCTTCTGATGCCGGAGAGACGTTAACTTACCTAGATGTGGAACAGCACCGCTGCCAAAAGGTAGCCATTGTTAAAAACTCTCTCCGCGGCAAGTATCAGCACAAACTCCGACAGATCTGGTCGTCAGAACTATCGGGGAAGAACAAAGTTGCTGGAACTAATATGCTTGCCGCTCGGATCTTACTCTACTCCTTCCGAGTGGTGAGGGGCTCCTGAGACCATAATGCATTTGCTATCCGCAAGACAACTTATGCGGTCTGAGCCTTTATCCACAGGCATAACGCGGCTTTACGATTATTGTACTACCATCTATGACACTCGTGATTTTGGAATCATTTGGAAAAGGGGGAACATTCTCCATATTTTTAATTTTTCAATTTTCATGGAGAATGTTTCCCTTGCAAAAGCAAATTTTCACTTTCAGGTTTTTTCTTTTCGGTATTTTCACACTATCTATCAGATATAGTTTAATGTCCAGCGTGGCTTTATCTAGGGAAGTAGATGTTTTCTGTTAGATATTACAAAAAAATTATATTTTTCATTTTTCTCATGGAGAATGTTCCCCTTTTTAACCTGAATTTATTCTCTCACCTATTACTTTATGGAATTGGAACATATAAGATACGAAAAGAACAGCCGAAAGTTCCTTTCTAAATTGCAGTAATTCTACGAGAAACCCCTTCAAATATCCATCTGAACTTTCCTTTTCTTAGTCTTTACCGCCAAATGCCATACAATCTCCCTGCTAATACTTCCAGCAGAAAAAAACTTTCGAAGTTATTGATAAATTGTCTATATTGACACTCCCTGCCGACAAATCATTTTCAACTATGGAATAATGGTTTGAAAACGCACTTAGGAAGAGCTCTGGCCCATAAAAAGCACATGGTCGGGCTTAGTTAAATAGCCATCTGGCGAATTATGTAACGGTTGCAGACGCGGATGGAATTCGAAAAGAATGTTGGCAGGCGTTTGGGAACGTGAAAATTGTCACGGTTCGGGCCACTCTTAGTTTTGAATAATTTTATAATCTAAATAAAAAGTAAAAAACTTACAAGTTAAAAAAACTTTTAGCAAATTGCACCAAAGAGAAAATAAAGATCGCACATTACTTTCAACGTGGATTGAAGAGTGGAAATAATATTATGAACAAGTTTTTCAATAAACTACGTACAGAATAGTTTCTCATTTTACTTTTTCAGAAGCGTGGTAAGATAAGATCGTCAAGTGATGTTTTTTTTTTTAATTCTCCTTTGCTTTGTTTTATAAGTTATGTCGGTAACAGTTCACTCAAAACACTTGATTTTGACATCAAAACATGTTTTATTCTAGGGAAATCTTAAGTAAACCTTTTTTAAAGTTTTTTCTTTACGAAAATTTGTTTGAAACCTAAGAGTGAGCCGTATCAACATAAATGTTGACATTTGAAAAAAATTGTACAAATTCTACAAAGCAGAAAAATTCCGACTGAAAACGCCACTCTTCAAAGTTAGGGCTTGAATTATTGATTTGACCATATCTATATACAGAGTGACCCATTTGAAAGCGGATCACTTATTCTAAAATCATTATCCGATTCAAAAAAAAAAATGTTTCAGTAGATAGAGCATTAATAATAGTTCTAATTGAGTGCCATAAATTCTAAATAAAAATAAAAATTTCAAGGACTACTTCGAATTTTTTTCAAGGTCAAAAATTCAAAAAAACATACTAGCAATTTCTTAAATAGAATTTGACGACGCCACTGGATTTATGACATTTTCAAGTGTTAAATGTGAAAATTACGTAGGAATGCGTCCATCCATCAAAAAGTTATATGGTTTGATGAATCCCTGATGTTGTCTGACCACCCTGTCACTGACGAGAGGCAAGGACTTCGAATCAGTCAAAACGCGTCTGCATGTGGTCTTCGCCTTCGCCTTCGCCTTCGCCTTCGCCTTCGCCTTCGCCTTCGCCTTCGCCTTCGCCTGTCCTGAATTAAAGATCTAACCCGATTCAATATGAATCGGCAATTCAAAGAACATCGTAAAATTCTTTTTATAACGCCCAACCGAACCGGAACTCATCATTTTCAGTGCCCTCGTGCCATTTCCGCGACGAAGCCATAAAAACTTCAAAGTTGTAAAATGAAGGGAAAGCTCAAGAGCTCTCATGGCTGACTGCAATTAATGTGAGAACACTCCGAGATGTAGGTAAACCCGGGATAAACATAAAACGGAGTTTTCTCAGATTTCACTTTCAATATTGGCCTTTGTTGTAAGACCCGACAAATTGGAGGAATCAGGAAGTACAAAGTTCGGAAAGAATCTGTTCGGGGTGGAAAGAGTACAATTCACTCACTTTCCGTTAATATAATGAACAAACTTTTGGGATTTCATGAAGAAACGGGATCAGGCGAATTTATTCTCTCTTTTCAATGTCATTTCTCTTTTTGTACGAACATTTTATTGTTTTTGTTTTGATTGGATTCTGCGATGATGGGGTCAGAATAAATCGGCATCACTCTCTTTCGAAATACAAATAGGAAAGGAAACAATCCTCGGAAAAAAATTGTAAAGTTTTTAAAGCCTAGAGAGCTAACGTGTTTTGAATGTACGTAATTACTACCCTATCGTAAAATGTACGACTTTTTCAAATAACCATAAAATGGAAAAGTAAAAAGGTTGGTAATTTATTTATATATTTGTAACTGAAATTAACATGTATTCTAAACAAAAACACAAGAATGAGGTGAAAAAGAAGAATATTTTTTTAACATTGAGTGCATGATGTTGAGCACATATGGGGGCTTTGTACTGGTCGATGGACAAAGGCTACTATAGTCTAGTTCCTGAATTGTAGATAGTGACTCATCGTACATTTTCGGGTTTTTACGGGATTTGAAAGTGAAGGGGGTAGTGAGAAAGTGGCGAAGTAAAACTCGATTTAAAACCTAAGTAGCTGGCTGATTTCTGTTCCATTTCTTGCCCTGCTTCATATGAATTATGAACCGTTCAACCTATGAGTCACTATCTACAATTTAGGAACTAGACTATAGTTCTAGACACCGACTGATGAAAATTCGTAGATGGACTGAAGCGACACCCGAACACAACAAAGTCAGAAAGTTGTGAAAATAACTGGACGGTACATTTGGCAAGGCTCCTTACCTATATAGAGTTTCCCGAAATCAACTATATCTGCCCTATAAAAAAGGGGGTTTGAAATTAACAAATATTGAGCTAAAAGCACAGGCTCTCTTCTTGAAGACGCAGCAACTATCATGGACCGACAATACTAATAAAGTGGACTTCAAATCTTCCTTGAATTCAATTTTCACTAATCCCGAAAGCCCCGTACATCCTGCATTCAGGAATATTGTCAAAATACTCAGGAACCAAGACCTTACCTTCAACAAACAAAATCCTATAAAAACAAAAGAAATATACCACACACTATTAAATAAATATAACACTAATACATCAACGGTAGAGCTTAAATACCCATCCCACAACTGGAACAAAATATGGTCATTTATGGGATATAATAATATATCTACAAAATGGAGATCCGCGGTATACAAGGCGCTGAATGAAACATACCCAGTTGCTCAAAAATTACAAAAACATAATTTGTCAACTACGGCCCTGTGTTTAAAAAAAAAAAAAAAAACAACACCGAAGATTTCTGACCATTTCCATCCTACCATCGAAAATTTGACGAGCGATAGCTTTCTAGGGTTGATGTAATTCACAACAGGTACTGTATAGTGTCATCGATGTATAATGTGAGATTTCTTGAGATAAAATCCTTCACCAAAATAGCATCAAGTGACATTTATTCTCTCAGTTATAAGTTACACTGACCAGCTATGTTTTGGACATTCAGGCTAGTATATAAATGTGTCATCTGCAGAATATGTTTGAATTCAAGGTACCTATAGGTTTAGATATCACGAGTATAAATTATGAACAGGACATATCCTAGAATTGACCCTTGAGGTACACTAAAAGTACAGGAGTAACATTTCGTGTTGACAACATTATCTAATCATAAAAACAGCCTTGTTCGAAAATGGGCTGGACACCTCGTAATGTCTTGAAAGCTTGGGCGGAAATATAATACATGATGAGATGCAAAAATGAAATCAGAAAACAAGTAATGTAAATATAATTCAATTTTGATTACAGCCTCCGAAACGTCAACAATTTTCAAAAAAAGAGAAGTATTCTTTGTTAATTCGATCTCATTTTTTCAGATAGGCAAATTCAGTGTAGGGTACGTTACTGACAAAAATTAATTTCTTTCAAGACAGCAGTCTTGTGAACGCAGTAACTTATCGGGCAAATTAATCAATTTGCCCTTCTACACTTGTACAGATTTCTTTGGATTAATTTTTTTTTTTTTTTCATTTTCAGATTGTGGAAGGTCATAAACCCAAAAAATCATATCAAGAATCGGATTTCCTCCACAAATCAAACTTCCAATCAATATTCAAAAATGCATTTCGGCCGAAAATCGTGAATTTGTAATTTTCTCAAAACTTCAGGACTAAATAATTTTAACGTATCCTCGTCATAAAAAAAAACGTAGGTATGATACGTGATTGTATTCAGAATATCATGGCGTTAGATGGAAGAGCAGATGTATGTTAACTCTTACTTCATATTTTATATTGTATTATACTTAATTTTACAAACAAACTGAATCTCGCCCTAACTGTATGCACAAAATGTCATTCATTCTTATTTATTCTTGATAAAGACATTTATTATTATTATTATACAGAGAAAAAAAATTGAATGAAAATATACCACGGATATCATTTAGAAATCGAACGTTTATACCACTTCTAGTCATACCAGAAATTGCATGAAGTTGAATTACTTGGAAAAAATGCAGTTTCATGTCCCCTACATATTCTTCAAATTTCATTTCAATATCTTTGAAAACAAGAACGTTTTAGAGGCGAGCCAGTTTCCGTGGACACCCCGTATATATTTTTCAGTTCAAATTGGAAATTCTCATTTCCTTTCTATTTATATATCAATACGGGGCATTTGTCTATAAAAAAAATTGGAGATATTTACAAATTTGTTAGGTTTTCCGACGAAACTTCTGATAACATTTTTATCAACCTTGGGACTTATCATTCACGTATATGGCTTCCCTGTTGCTGAGAAAACTCCACCGTACAATAAAACTTGCTTTACTTCCAGAACTTTAATCTCTCAGCATAATGCGTTTTGTTTCGTTCATTCCAATCCGAAAAAAACTTCTCAAATTTTCATGTCACGTTTCATTATGAATGTTATGTCACCCCAGATTGCAAGTAAGTCTTTTATTGTTGCAGTTCTCTGTGAAACTTCCTATAAGTGGAAAACTTCCAGGCAGGTCATTCCGCTAAACGCGCAACTCCTTTCAAATTCCCCAACTTTTCCTTCTCAAAAATTCTTATCTGACACTTTGTCTCGAAACTTGTTATCGGAATATTAATTTTGTTTCGGTGTTCAGCTTCACAGTTTTCCTTCGAAATTTTGTCTTCTATTTGTTGCGCATGGAAATCATGAAATATGAGTTGATTTCTGGAGATAGATAGGCCAAAACTTTCGACTGCGTCAGTGATTGGTTTTGGAAAGGGAAGAGAAATTCGAATATAAAGAACAACTTTATTAATATTTCATTATTGGTTTCACGGGAACGTTGAATTCTTGTAGGAAGTTGCCGGAGAGAAAACTGAAGAAGAACACCATGAATGCTCTTTAATTTTCAGAAGTGAATATAACTTTAAATAGTAGGGATGGATTTTAGACTGCTTCATACCGGACGCATCTGAAACTTTCGTTAGTTTTGGATGTTAGATTATAGTTTTGGAAATCCAATTGCAATTTCGATAATTCCAATTGCACCCTGTTTGTTTATTATTTTGTCAGTTCGGGATATATCACTTCTATCCGCCACTTATTTTCATTCTGAGAGATGTATCAAAACAGCCGAGTAAGAGCAGTATTCTTTCTCAAACAAATGTATAATTTTCTTCTACAAAATATCTTCACTGAATACAAAAGAAGATTGTTCATCCAGTACGAGAGAAGATTCAGGCCAATTGAAAACACTCATGAACTTACTTGAGAAATTTAAATCAGAAATATTTAATAAAAAGAAATTTCAAAATAAGTTTCAAAAGTTTATCAGATTTAGTGATACCTGATAAAAGTCAACAATTTATCTCTTTCAGTCTTACAAAATATTTAAATGGATGGAGATAGCCAATGAGTATTCGTTTGCTGAATTTCCACTCACATCCTCCCAAGAAAATTGAATTCAATTTGATAAATAACCTCAAAACCAGAGTTGCGAAGGGCACTCATCCATCTTTAAGAAATGACTGTCTGAAAGACTTCATAATATTATGTCATAAAATTAATATTCAAAATTTACCGCATGTAGAAAAGGTTTGACTCCTAAACTCATCAATTTGTTTGAAATATGGACAATAATAAAATAGCTAAAACCAGTTTGAAATCATTATCACAAATACACTCAGAGTTGAAAACTCTCATATCAATCAAGATAGACCCAATATAATTTATAAAATCCCCCGTTGAGAAGCAGTATACATTGGTCAGACAAGCATAATGCTCACAGAAAGAATAACCTTACATGGAAGAGATTGCCGAAGGAATGTGAGATATTGTAGTTCTGTTGAACATGTAATAAACAAAGACCATATAGTGGACAATGAGATTGAAAGAATCAATGACATCATTACCATATATCTCCCGAACAGATATAAAACAATTATAGGGTGCAATTCAAATCATCAAAACTGAGACCACTTATTGGGACCCATTATTTGTCAAAAGTTGTATTTCAAAGCAGGCCGTGCTCTATGTATCTCAATTTGTTTTTAAGAAATTAACAGTTTCTTTTTGGTGACACCCCCTTATTCCATTACAAATATACAGATGATCAAAGTGACTGCTAAGCATAAAAAATTATCGTTAGGACAAGTTGAAACATTTTAATAAGAAAACTTCTGAGGATTCTCAAGCCTCTACAAAAAGACTCACACTGTAAATTTAAACCATAAAAAATATCCACGTTCTCTAAATTAAACAACGATGAGAATACATTTTTGGGCTGGCGTCCACATTCAGACGATGAACTCATTTGATTCTTATCCACTCACTTTGTTATCATAAGATTCGACGATAATGTTTCTCCACAAGGGCTTGTTCTTCTCTGACAGTCGCATTACGTAATATGTCTCGGCTGCAATAACAATCATTTCTCCTTTATTGACACCTTTCAAATCTATGCAGACGATGAAGATGATGAAAGTAATATTTGTTTGATTGGAAACAATGGAATTTTAATGGCGTTCGATGCCTTCACAATCCATTTTTTGAATTGAAGATTGGGATTATTGGTTACAGACGGTTTCCAGGAAATTGTTGGGATTCAAGCAACTCTGAGGTTATTGTTGTACAAGGTAGTTATCATTGGCTGCAGGCTATTTTTGGGTAAACCCAAGGAGCAGTAGTCAGTGGATACAAGCTGTTTGGGAGGATCTAAGAAAATTAGGGATAATTGTCAGAATTGGCCGTTGGTTGAAAACAGTTATGGCGGATACAATACACTGAAAGAGAATACTTTTACAGTAGGATAGCTGACTTTCTGAAGAAGTTCGAAGCTAGATGGATACAATTAGAAGAAGAAAATAAATGTAAATTGACAAAATTCGTAGCGAAATCGACATAATCTAGAGGGCGATGAAAGATTGCAATAATGAATCACGAGAAGGAGCAAAAGAAGTCAGTGAGAGAACATCACATCATCTGGAAAATCTATAGAATCTATTTGCTCCGTTAAGTATCCAAAGCTGAGAGTTTGCTGCATCAATTTCTTGAAACTACCAACTTTTGAGAGGACCTGCTCTAGAATCATTAGAGAATATCCTCGAAGACAAGCAGCGCAAGTATGAAGACCTGCTTGCTGCTATGGAATTGAGATATGACGATCACCATCGATCGGGAACAGTTGTAAAATTGAAAACGCTAGATGAAAATCTGCAGCAGTTTGCAGCGAATGTACAAATATTGATCCAGCTTGTCTTTTCAAAGATTCCTGAGGTATTCAGTGGTAGATCAACTGACGATGCAGACATTCATTGACGGACCGAGAGATGTCGAAATACGAAGAACTCTGAGGCCGGAAATCTTCGAGAAATCCAGTGAAGCATGAGTCTGTTAGTTTGAAGTGGAAGCAGCCTCCAACATTTCAATAATGAGTATGAAAGCGGTATCCATTGAGGAATCGCTTCAAGAGGAAACACCAAACGACTGTATGAATGTATGAGGCACATGAATTGCAAACTGAGGAGAAACTGTTTCAGATGTGGCGAAAGTGGACATTCTATAAAAGATTGCAGTAATGCACACATCTAGAACACCTAGGAATACTTTCTACGTTGAAGAGAGAATTGAATATATGAAACCAATGAATACATTCTTGTTGCCATGTACTATTTTAGAAAATGCTTAGAACCTTTGTCATTCCAAACCAAGGAGCATCCACAGTAGCAAGATCATTGATGGATAACATGCTCTCAAGATTCAGACTACTTATGGAGCTACATTCCGGTCAGGAAAGAAATTTTTACTCAAAATTATAACAGAAAGTTGCAACAATTGCAGGAACAATTATCAATGGCTTTCGCAGAATCTCCATGTAACTGTAATATACGAACTAACGTAATCTGGTGTTGAGAAACCAAAGTTCTATAGTCACTGAATTACAAATTCCTCAAATAAATGCTCGAACTACAAAATGCAGTTGTAAGCACTTTTTCGAATCAAATTTTTTATATTGACATCAAACTACATATTTTGTTCTCTTCCTATTATTTTTTTTTTTTTTCAATAAGCCACTATACCATTAATCGCGTGACATATGTCAAAATAGCTTAGTTGTTTTTTGATATGCAATATCTTGAGTGACTCGTGGAGCGAGTATAGTCTGCAATTCTGGAACGAAAATTCGATGCTCGTGATCCAATTTTCATTCCAACCTTTTGTCATAATAATATGTTAATCATTCAATTTTTTTTTTTCGAATATTTATTTATATATGATCTTATCACTGTCATTTCTGTAGCGAATTTTTCATATTCTGTAATTGGGTATACGTGTATACGTATTTCTCCTACTGAACCAGTTGTTTTTCAGTGACAAAGATTTCCAGATGGATAAATATTTTCATTTTAAAGCAGAGAAGACGGTGAAAGTAGCTGAGGGTTGTTTAAAAAGTACATCATGTCGACAGAACCAGCTGTTCGTTTACGACAAAAATTAAATTGAAAACAAACAAGCAAATAATATGCCGACTGTTCAACTTGTTAGTGGAATTTGCATTTAATTAATATAATTATAAGACACGGTAATATAATATATATAAACGTTGAGTAAATAGCCAGCGGGGCTTCAATTTCGAAATAGTTCTTTATTGCACAACGCAAGCTTCATAATATATTCAAAATCAATTCTAATACACCTGTTTACAAATCGGGCAAGCAAACATAATAAGTTTCACAATTGGATTTGAAATATCGGTCTGCGTTGTTGCTTGTTTCCGATTCAGGAGTACTATTTACACTAATACGCTTATTTGTTAGTACACAATTATTGGAACACATTGTTCACTAATTCCGTCCGGAAGGTCCTGATTGAAAATAAATGAACAATTATATCTGGACATCCAAAAGAATGATTTTCATTCACTGTGTTCAATTGCATATCACATTTAATCCAGTAACGACAGACAAACTCGAGCAGAAAGTGAAGAATGAATTGTAATCCTCTGAAACTCTTCACATGCCATCTCGACATCAGAAAAACAATTGTTTACCAAAAAATCAGGGGTGGCGCCTAAAAAATGTTTCATAAATGTTTCAGAAAATATAAGATTTATCATAAAACGATTTCGATAGGTTGAGAGATAATTCAATTCGCCACAAGAATGATTTTCAGTAATACCTTATGAAATACGCTCGTTTTCTTAGAAAACGTAGTTAACGCCGACGTCACATTTCATGCACGAGCTAACCGCCACTGCAAGTTCAGGCAGGGCCGAAAACTAGATTTGTCATAACTTTGCTAAAAATTATAGTAAAAGGAAAAGAAAAAGTGCATATATCGCTCCTGAAAACTTCTACTTCCTCATGCAAATATAATGTGTAGAGTAGTGTAGTGTAGGGTAGTGTAGTGAAGTGTAGTGAAGTGTAGTGAAGTGTAGTGCAGTGTAGTGAAGTGTAGTGAAGTGTAGTGTAGTGTAGTGTAGTGTAGTGTAGTGTAGTGTAGTGTAGTGTAGTGTAGTGTAGTGTAGTGTAGTGTAGTGTAGTGTAGTGTAGTGTAGTGTAGTGTAGTGTAGTGTAGTGTAGTGTAGTGTAGTGTAGTGTAGTGTAGTGTAGTGTAGTGTAGTGTAGTGTAGTGTAGTGTAGTGTAGTGTAGTGTAGTGTAGTGTAGTGTAGTGTAGTGTAGTGTAGTGTAGTGTAGTGTAGTGTAGTGTAGTGTAGTGTAGTGTAGTGTAGTGTAGTGTAGTGTAGTGTAGTGTAGTGTAGTGTAGTGTAGTGTAGTGTAGTGTAGTGTAGTGTAGTGTAGTGTAGTGTAGTGTAGTGTAGTGTAGTGTAGTGTAGTGTAGTGTAGTGTAGTGTAGTGTAGTGTAGTGTAGTGTAGTGTAGTGTAGTGTAGTGTAGTGTAGTGTAGTGTAGTGTAGTGTAGTGTAGTGTAGTGTAGTGTAGTGTAGTGTAGTGTAGTGTAGTGTAGTGTAGTGTAGTGTAGTGTAGTGTAGTGTAGTGTAGTGTAGTGTAGTGTAGTGTATTGTAGGGTAGTGTAGTGTAGGGTAGGGTAGGGTAGGGTAGGGTAGTGTAGTGTAGTGTAGTGTAGGGTAGCGTAGCGTGTGGTGTGGTGCGGTGCGGTGCGGTGCGGTGCGGTGCGGTGCGGTGCGGTGCGGTGCGGTGCGGTGCGGTGCGGTGCGGTGCGGTGCGGTGCGGTGCGGTGCGGTGCGGTGCGGTGCGGTGCGGTGCGGTGCGGTGCGGTGCGGTGCCGTGCGGTGCGGTGCGGTGCGGTGCGGTGCGGTGTGGTGTAGAGTAGTGTAGAGTAGTGTAGAGTAGTATAGAGTAGTGTAGTGTAGTGTAGTGTAGTGTAGTGTAGTGTAGTGTAGTGTAGTGTAGTGTAGTGTAGTGTAGTGTAGTGTAGTGTAGTGTAGTGTAAGTGTAGTGTAGTGTAGTGTAGTGTAGTGTAGTGTAGTGTAGTGTAGTGTAGTGTAGTGTAGTGTAGTGTAGTGTAGTGTAGTGTAGTGTAGTGTAGTGTAGTGTAGTGTAGTGTAGTGTAGTGTAGTGTAGTGTAGTGTAATGTAGTGTAGTGTAGTGTAGTGTAGTGTAGTGTAGTGTAGTGTAGTGTAGTGTAGTGTAGTGTAGTGTAGTGTAGTGTAGTGTAGTGTAGTGTAGTGTAGTGTAGTGTAGTGTAGTGTAGTGTAGTGTAGTGTAGTGTAGTGTAGTGTAGTGTAGTGTAGTGTAGTGTAGTGTAGTGTAGTGTAGTGTAGTGTAGTGTAGTGTAGTGTAGTGTAGTGTAGTGTAGTGTAGTGTAGTGTGTGTAGTGTAGTGTAGTGTAGTGTAGTATTGTAGGTTAGTGTAGGGTAGGGTAGGGTAGGGTAGGGTAGGGTAGGGTAGGGTAGGGTAGGGTAGTGTAGTGTAGTGTAGTGGTAGGGTAGCGGTGCGGTGCGGTGCGGTGCGGTGCGGTGCGGTGCGGTGAGGTGCGGTGCGGTGCGGTGCGGTGCGGTGCGGTGCGGTGCGGTGCGGTGGGTGCGGTGGTGCGGTGCGGTGCGGTGCGGTGCGGCGGTGCGGTGCGGTGCTGGTGCGGTGCGGTGCGGTGCGGTGCGGTGCGGTGCGGTTGCGGTGCGGTGCGGTGCGGTGCGGTGCGGTGCGGTGCGGTGCGGTGCGGTGCGGTGCGGTGCGGTGCGGTGCGGTGCGGTGCGGTGCGGTGCGGTGCTGCGTGCGTGCGGTGCGGTGCGGTGCGGTGCGGTGCGGTGCGGTGCGGTGCGGTGCGGTGCGGTGCGGTGCGGTGCGGTGCGGTGCGGTGCGTTGCGGTGCGGTGCGGTGCGGTGCGGTGCGGTGCGGTGCGGTGCGGTGCGGTGCGGTGCGGTGCGGTGCCGTGCGGTGCGGTGGTGTAGAGTAGTGTAGAGTAGTATAGAGTAGTGCAGAGTAGTGTGGAGTAAAAAAATTCTACAATAATTTTGTTGTGGAAAATGAGTGAGATGTGTTTTGTCTCTATTTCGGTCAAATTATTCCGAATCAGCTGATTTCGACAGAAAACTTGGGAATAAACTTTTACATGGCTACTTATCGGGTAGACGTCAAATATGGTGCAAATACTCCAGCCTACCTGGACATAAATAAAGGAGTTCTCCAAGGGTCAATCCTGGGACCTATACTATTCAGTATATATATTTGCAATTTTTCGTCTAATTTTCTCTCTTGCTCACAGCATTATTATACTGATGACACTCAACTATAGTGTAGTGTAGTGTGGTGTGTGGTGTGTGGTGTGTGGTGTGTGGTGTGTGGTGTGTGGTGTGTGGTGTGTGGTGTGTGGTGTGGTGTGGTGTGGTGTGGTGTGGTGTGGTGTGTGTGGTGTGGTGTGTGGTGTGTGGTGTGTGGTGTGTGGTGTGTGGTGTGTGGTGTGTGGTGTGTGGTGTGTGGTGTGTGGTGTGTGGTGTGTGGTGTGTGGTGTGTGGTGTGTGGTGTGTGGTGTGTGGTGTGTGGTGTGTGGTGTGTGGTGTGTGGTGTGTGGTGTGTGGTGTGTGGTGTGTGGTGTGTGGTGTGTGGTGTGTGGTGTGTGGTGTGTGGTGTGTGGTGTGTGGTGTGTGGTGTGTGGTGTGTGGTGTGTGGTGTGTGGTGTGTGGTGTGTGGTGTGTGGTGTGTGGTGTGTGGTGTGTGGTGTGTGGTGTGGTGTGGTGTGGTGTCGTGTCGTGTCGTGTCGTGTCGTGTCGTGTCGTGTCGTGTCGTGTAGTGTCGTGTAGTTTAGTGTAGTGTAGTGTAGTGTAGTGTAGTGTAGTGCAGTGCAGTGCTTGCAGTGCTTGCAGTGCTTGCAGTGCTTGCAGTGCTTGCATCGCTTGCAGTGCTTGCAGTGCAGTGCAGTGTAGTGTAGTGTAGCGGTGTGGTGTGGTGTGTAGTGTAGTGCAGTGTAATGTAGTGCCTTACAGTGTAGTATGGTGTAGTGTAGTGTAGTTCACTCTGGTAGTTTGGTGTAGTGTAGTGTACTAATCTAATGTTGTCTGACCTACCTTGTTACTGACGAGCAGCAAGAACCGCGAAACGCGTGTATATTTACACGGTCGCAGCTTCCCATCTATCCAAAAGTTCGAAGTCAGCTGAAACTGTAGCATTGTCTGGCGAAATTATGAAACGAAAAAAATGCCGGTTCTTGATAATGCATATCTTGACGCATCTATTGAAAATTTACCACTTCCGGTTCAACCGAAAGTGGCCTAAAACTTTTTTTTTTAAATGACACCCTGTACATATTTTTCCAATATTCGAAAGAGCACGCAATTTGTTATAACACTGTTCTTCAAAATTGAAAATCGGTTGAAAAATAGCGGAGATAAAGTTGATTGTTCAGTCAAACAAAGTTGGCCATGAAATTCAAACTCAAATCATCACAACTGACAAACGACATCAGAAGTTACCAGAGGAAGATTTGAAGTGCGAAACAGTTGAGGAAGGATGGATGATAAATCCAATTTTGTTACCTTTTGGCACATAGCTTTTTTTTTCATTTGTCTGTTATGAACTGTCAAATCTGTCAATTAATCAATTTATTATTATTATATATTCCAACAATGATCAAAACTTACTTAAAAACGGAATGGCATCCATAAAGAAATGCTAATAACTGCCATTTCTTAAATGGCAACGTGTACTTTTAAATTTAAATTATCAGTTTACTCGTGTGAAAAGTTTTGGAGAATTCCTGAAGGAAACGAAGATACTATCAGGTTTCATGATAAGTATTCCTAAAATTAAATGTTCTTCAACGTAGGCGGCTTAGACAGGCCCGGTGAGAAGAGGGTGCAGGGGGGGCAAATGTCCCGAGGCCAGAGAAGACAGTCGGAGCCGCAGTCCTCTTGAAACAAAATGATCATAATTCAATACCAACGTCTAAAACTCAAAGCGAGGTGCCAGGCAGCCACAGCCTAAGTCAGAAAGGCGAATTTGTTCAAAAAACATATTTTATTGCTGAAAATTATAATGTTTCATTATTTTTTTTTTAATATCTGTAAAATAAAAAAATCTTCTACAAAATTGCATTTCCCAGTTGCATCAAACTTCCAAAAACTGATGGTCTAAATAGTAAAAGATAGAGGGTCCCAGCAGCATACTGTGCCCCAGGCCCAATGCTGGTTCTCTCCGGCCCTGGGCTCAGAACATAATCAAGAAAGCAATACACAAAAGCTCATATTATTTCAATGCAGTCGAAGTGTATTCTACTTATTTAATCAATGCTGCTTTTTTGTTTCACTTTTTTATTTTCATGGCCAGCTTCGTTGAAGAATATTTAATCTTGAGAACACTCATGATAAAACATCTTGTATCTGCGATTTCTTTCGGAATTCTTCAACATTTTTCACACGAGTAATCTGATAATTATTCATTTTTCATCATGACGAAGTGAAAATAACATGTTGCCATTTGAGAAATAACAGTTATGAGCATTTCTTGATGGCTACTATTCCGTTTTTAGGAAATTTTTGATAATTGTTGGATTATGTGGCAGCTGCAATTACACGAGAAACTCAGTTTTCAACTGTATCGCACTTCGAAACTTCCTCTGATAACTGCTGATGTCGTTTGCCAGTTGTGATGATTTAGGTTTGAATTTCATGGCCAACTTTGTTTGACTGAACAATCAACTTCATCTCCGCTATTTTTCAACCGATTTTCAATTTTGAAGAACAGTGTTATCACAAATTGCGTGCTCTTTCAGATAATGAAAAAATATGTACAGGGTGTCATTCGAAAAAAAAAAAGTTTTGGGACACTTCCGGTTGAACTGGAAGTGGTGAATTTTCAGTAGAGGGGTCAAAATATCTTCATACTATAGAAAAATTGGAGGGCTTACCTCACCTCGTGGTCACCAGGTATAATAATGATCTTTGGTGTCTGCCTATTCAAGAGGTGGAGTTTGCTCCTCTGCCCCCCCTGCACCCGTCACTGTCAGCAGCTTTGTATTCTGATTGAGTTGTTACAAGCGAGCCATGTAATTTAAAAGGTAATTCGTATCCTCAGACCGAGAAATGAAGGAATTCACTCTTCTCTGCTCATGAATTATAAACAAGTTGTGTTGGTTTAATACCTTACAATTATAACTGCTTTTATCTTCGTTCACGTTGATTCGGAATAAATTTAATGGAGGTGCCTTCGTACAGCTGTCGCCGTAAAAAATCTGAGGTTCTGTAGCCGTGAGGTTGGACTGTCCACCAGGGTCGGGTCTATTTCTAGGTGCTGTTACAGGAATGATGAGAAATCGATTGGAAATCGTTTTTCGTGTGACAAGATATTTACGAACTTATCGTCACGATAGGATCAAAAGACAATAAGTGGAATTGATCCCCTTGACCCACATCGAAGTCAGCAGGCGCTAAATATCTCTTTTATCCTTTTTCAGTCATTTTGTTGGTAGGTAGTCACAAAACAATTTATTTAGATAATAATAAGAAAATGTATGAGATAATCCAATTTTCAGCTCAACACTTTACAGTGGGTTTTTTCGTCGGCACTTCTTCAACAAGAGACAACTACTGCCCCCTACAGCAGTTGAAATATATCTGTTGGACACTAGGAAAGGTCATGTAGAAGAAAAAAATTAAAAATTACTCGAAAAAAGTTGCAAGGGGTCATCCCTAAAAATCATGAAAAATACTAAGTCGTCACATCAACTTGAAATTTGCACTGTATACGTGAAATTTCATGCTCGATCCGAAAAAATGTGTTCAGATATAAGATTTACTTAGCCGGAAAAGGCTGTTTAAGGTAGAAAATCCATTTGTCTGAGATTTATTGTTTTTCATTTTTCGAATTTCAAATTCTTGTCTTCGAACGTATTTCGACCGGCTGATTCCGAATCTTTGAACGAAAATGTCGAAAACACATCAGAAATATTTTTGGTGGCAAAAAATCCATCTAAAAACTGATTAAGAGCTGACCAACTCGAGAACGGTTAGAGATAGACAAATTCTGCGAACGCCAATCGATTCAGAATGGTAGAATTAGTATATTTTGTGAATTTCGTTCAATCGAAAAAAATTAAAAATTACTCGAAAAAAGTTGCAAGGGGTCACCCCTAAAAATAATGAAAAATACTAAATCGTCACATCGACTTGGAATTTGCACTGTATACGCAAAATTTTATGCTCGTTCCGAAAATGTATGATTTTTATGTGCTCAGATAAAAGATTCAGCCGGAAAAGGGTATTTAAAGAAGAAAATACAATTTTCTGAGATTTTTTACTTTTCATTTTTAAAATTTAAAAATTTAAAAATTTCGTACTTCAACGTATTTTTACGTGCTGATTCCGAATCTTTGAACGAAAATGTCGAAAACATATCAGAAATATTTTTGGCGGCAAAAAAAACATCTAAAAACTGATTAAGAGCTGACCAACTCGAGAACGGTTAGAGATAGACAAATTCTGCGAACGCCAATAGATTCAGAATGGTAGAATTAGTATATTTTGTGAACTTCGTTCAATCGAAAAAAATTAAAAATTACTCGAAAAAAGTTGCAAGGGGTCACCCCTAAAAATCATGAAAAATACTAAGTCGTCACATCGACTTGGAATTTGCACTGTATACGCAAAATTTTATGCTCGTTCCGAAAATGTATGATTTTTATGTGCTCATATTAAAGATTCAGCCGGAAAAGGGTATTTAAAGAAGAAAATCCAATTTTCTGAGATTTTTTATTTTTCATTTTTAAAATTTTAAAATTTAAAAATTTCGTGCTTTGACGTATTTTTACGTGCTGATTCCGAATCTTTGAACGAAAATGTCGAAAACACATCAGAAATATTTTTTGCGGCAAAAAAAACATCTAAAAACTGATTTAGAGCTGACCAACTCGAGAACGGTTAGAGATAGACAAATTCTGCGAACGCAAAAAAAACATCTAAAAACTGATTTAGAGCTGACCAACTCGAGAACGGTTAGAGATAGACAAATTCTGCGAACGCCAATCGATTCAGAATAGTAGAATTAGTATATTTTGTGAACTTCGTTCAATCGAAAAAAATTAAAAATTACTCGAAAAAAGTTGCAAGGGGTCACCCCTAAAAATCATGAAAAATACTAAGCCGTCACATCGACTTGGAATTTGCACTGTATACGCAAAATTTTATGCTCGTTCCGAAAATGTATGATTTTTATGTGCTCATATTAAAGATTCAGCCGGAAAAGGGTATTTAAAGAAGAAAATCCAATTTTCTGAGATTTTTTATTTTTCATTTTTAAAATTTTAAAATTTAAAAATTTCGTGCTTTGACGTATTTTTACGTGCTGATTCCGAATCTTTGAACGAAAATGTCGAAAACACATCAGAAATATTTTTTGCGGCAAAAAAAACATCTAAAAACTGATTTAGAGCTGACCAACTCGAGAACGGTTAGAGATAGACAAATTCTGCGAACGCCAATCGATTCAGAATAGTAGAATTAGTATATTTTGTGAACTTCGCTCAATCGAAAAAAATTAAAAATTACTCGAAAAAAGTTGCAAGGGGTCACCCCTAAAAATCATGAAAAATACTAAGTCGTCACATCGACTTGGAATTTGCACTGTATACGCAAAATTTTATGCTCGTTCCGAAAATGTATGATTTTTATGTGCTCATATTAAAGCCGGAAAAGGGTATTTAAAGAAGAAAATCCAATTTTCTGAGATTTTTTATTTTTCATTTTTAAAATTTAAAAATTTCGTACTTTAATGTATTTTTACGTGCTGATTCCGAATCTTTGAACAAAAATGTCAGAATTTTTTTTTGCGGCAAAAAAAACATCTAAAAACTGATTTAGAGCTGACCAACCCGAGAACGGTTAGAGATAGACAAATTCTGCGAACGCCAATAGATTCAGAATGGTAGAATGGTGCTACTCAGATTCGTGTTGAATTCTTTGCATTTGGTAGTTCCCCCTCTGGTCTATCTGTATGTTGTCCTCATCGATATACTCTCCACTACTATATAGAAGTGTTAGAATTACCCCCTTAGCGGCCATTAGGCACGTTCTCATTGTACCTGTTATGAATTCAATACACCAGCTAGTTTTTGGATTAAGGGCAGAGGAACCGAAAGCACCCCCGGAAACAAGTTTATAGGGAAACCTTCAAAGAGACCCCTGTAACCACATTCCAAGAGCAGGCTTTCAAGGTGAACTGAAGCAGAAATCTATGGAACCCATTCGAGAGGAACAGGCGATGGTGCCTTGGAGATGGCAAACGTAGGCGCCAAGGAGGGCACCCAGGAAAATGGAACCAGAGGAACCGAAGGTACCACTTAAAAGCAACAGGGACCCCCGAAACTACGCCTGGAGAAACTTCCAAACGTGCAAGACCATCAAAGAAAAATTGATTCAGCTCGATAATGTTGCGAAACACTATCCTGGTGAAAAATCTCAAAAACAAGATATGAATTGAGCCGAAGTTGTTTTGTACGCTAGTTGAACTCCTGATTTCTTCGAGTCCATGTAAAGGGTCTCTAACTGAATACTTACATGATGCCAAAACCGAAAGGTTACACACCTTCGGCTTCGGTCCATCTGTATAAACACTCCAACTTCCGTGTACTCGTGCTCGAAGCACACATTAATCATCTTATGACAAGTACCACCAACAAACAGTACGAAGGAGCAGAAATGAGTAATGAACGTTAACTGTATTCATTTATTTTTTAATTGCGATTGAATGTGAAATGCGTTTTTTGCGATCACAAGACAAATATGCAAATTATGCGCTCTAGAGTTCGCCTCTCGCTCATTTTGTATTCGGGTATTCGATGCAGACGTCTCTTGCGTTTGATATATGAACAGGGAGTTACAATCACGACGAGATATGTGCATGATATATCGAGTCAAGAAGGCATTGTCTCGCGAAGATGCTGCTCTGCACGCTGGATGCGTTTTTTGAGTGGGGCCAGTTTGGAATGGGGGAGATAAAAAGAGTTGGTTGTTAGGGATGAGGGGACTGAGATGAGTTAATTACGGGGTTCAGAGACGGGAAATTAAAATCAAATTGTTTTACAACAACAGGGGGGCAATAAATCTTGGAGAACTGGTACCTATACGAAATACTTCATCATTTGACAATAATACTGGTAAAAACTTGGGATGAGGAAGATATATTTAGATGATCTGAAATAAAGTGGTTGCGTTGGAGGAGATTCGAAACAAATTCAAGTGAAAACAGTTAAGGGACCGTTCGGCAACGACCTAAGACCTTTCCTATTACAATCATACTCGCCATATATAATAAAATTTTAATCGAAGCTTCAGTATGGCAAAACTGAAAATATTCTACATGATATATTTGGAAGATTAATCGTTTTATTGTCAATGTTTTGATTTTGATGAATCCATCATCAGGGCTCTGCAACTATGAGTTGTATTTGTTAAAAAGTGAAAAATTGGAAAGAAAACAAGAGAACATCATGCCACAAGTATTGAAATATCAACAGTGAGTTAAAATATCAAAATATGGGAAAGCTAACAATTTTTTGTTTGTTCTAGAATTCAATGCAACAAAAATTGATAAATACACAGATTTTGGATACAATCAAAATAGCATTCACGTCGATGCAATAGTTTTCATGTACTTTCTATGACAGTGACCACTTGTGCTTGAAAAATTAGTTCATTGATAAAAAAAATAGTTTATGATATAATAAAAATTAATCTCAAATGTGTTACTAAGCGCAAAACTCGAGAACAACTAGACAAATTTAGCTTTTTTTACATTCCTTGAATCTCGCTTCTTTTCACTCACATTTCTTTTTCCAATACAGTTTTGGAGCGTATTGAAAAAAAACTAGAATGAAGTTCTCGATTATTTGGTCTTCGCTAAATAAAGGTGAGGTTTGAAACTTTCTAGAATAGTTGTATGGAACACACAAGAGAAAATCTAGAATGTCGTCGAAGCTTCAGCAAGGTTCTAGAAAGTTCGAAGAAGCCGTGAAATGGAACCATAACAGAGGCTCCGGAAAGTTCTGGAAAAAACTGAATTAAACTCGGGTGAAATTCTGAAAAGTTCACCAGGGGAAGATAGGGGGGTGAAAACTCTAGAATGTTCTCGAAGCTTCTAGAGGGTGCTGATTGATTATAAAAATTGTGGATTAAAACCAAAAAGGGGTTTTGGAAAGTCCTCGAAACTTGTACCACCAGTTCAAAAAAGAAAAAAAAAAGTGAATTATATGTGATTTGAACCCTAACATAATAATATGATGAAATTAACTGCTATAGAAACTTCATGCCGACTATTCAAAAATATATAATTTGATTGTCATCAATCTTCATATTGAAATAAGCTGTGTCAATAGTAAATCATCCTCACTATTACTACTCATTTTCGATAACTTTTTTTTACGAATTTTGTAAATATTGATGTGAAATATCAAATTATTAGAACGTTAACCAACTTGATTTGATCTTAAATTATTTATGATCATAAAAATTACATTCTTTCATCGATATCTGACGATGGCCCTGTATAACTCTCAGAATACTGCTGAATCTACGGATACGAATACATTGATGCACAATCAAAATTGAGTGATCCTCTGCGGAAATAAAAAAAAAAATGTTTTCTGCTGTGCATCGCAATTTTAAACTTTTGACATTTCAAATATTACGTATAGTAAATTATATTTAAATCAAATATTTTCTAAAAAGATCTAGAAATACGGTAATGTACCGGTTGTCCTTTTTGAAAAAACGAAGTGTGGTTCCACTTCTAGTAAAATTATATTATGACAGAAAGAAAGGAAGCCGCGTACAGAGTAAGAGTCTGCATCAGACTAACAGATATATCTGAAAACTTAACTGAATGGTCTTAATCTAGAAAGTGGTGAGTGGAATATGTCAATACTGGAAAATGTATTGAAATTTGTATTGATTTTGAATGTTGTTATTCAAAAAGTACACATTTAACCACGGAAGTGAAAACACGTTTCACAAACTGATCGTTTACAAGCTCCATAACAACTAATGAATGTATTTTTATCGGCCTATCTTCACAATAACTCTGAACCAGAGGGAATAAACATTTATCCGCAAAAATTCGCATCAAACAGGAATTCCATATAATTTATTGATAAAGTGGATAATTTGGTTTCCAACTGACCAATTCATGCATTCAATGAATGTTTTGTATTATACATCATGGTTTCATGTTGAAATTTTCCGATAATGATTGTTAAAGTGGTTTTTATCCCGCGGTTGTTTTTTTCATGACGCAACTTGTATTTCATTTAATTGACAAGCTTTCAAATGGCCACTCGTGATTTATACGGTGAAAAATGAACCCCACATTGTTATACTTTTACTGCAATTGATTCAGATTAGCCATAAAATAAAAATTTTGCAATACCGGGAAAATTTCAATCGATCTTTTAAATACAATTCATTAAGATTGGTGGATACTTTCATTTCCTGATTCGCTATGCACTCAGAAATCTGAAAACATTATAACAGTTGGGTTGAACAAATTAATGAAAAATGGATCATACATATGAAATGCACGCTATATTTCGGACTATCTGATTCTGAATATTCATAAACACGGAACGCTGGGAAAATATCTGTGGTATGTAGTTCAATAACCGGCGTAGAATTCGCCTGGAAAGTAGTTGATTCCTGTCAATTATTCTCCTCATATTTCACACTTTATGAGATTGTTTGGAGAGAAAGGTTTTGCCTGAACAATTCATTTTTGATGATAAATATGGTTGTATCCTCGAGTCTTCTACAAGTTCAGCTTTGATTTCGATATGATACTTGATTGGATTGAAGATTTGTCGAATAATTTCATAACTCAGGCCTTCGATAAGATACACCACGGCACTCTTTCAGTTAGCAGGAGTCTAAGTAATGTGTCATCAAGCGAAGCGATGGTAAACTCAGGAGTCCCCCAAGGGTCTCATGTGGGTCCATTACCTGTTTCAATATTTTTCAATAACCTGGACCACTGCTTCAGAAACTGTGATCGTTTGTCAGTTGTCATGGCCAACTTTGTTTGACTGAACAATCAACTGTATCTCCGCCATTTTTCAACCGATTTTCAATTTGGAAAACATTAAACAAAGTTTATCAATTAGACAATCCTACGAATTTAAACCTTGAAAAATCGTATAAACTTGGATATCTCAATTGATAAACAAAAAAAAAATGAAAATTGCGGAAGAGATCGCAATAAGATATTTCAATTCCAGAATGAATTGAATTCGAGTATCAAAATTGGTTGAATTTTTTGTGAAGAAACTCGTCACTCTGAACTTTGCATTTAATGGATTCGTCCTCCTTTAAGAATGTAAACATATTCACATTGAAACAGCTTTTCTCTTCACGATTAAAGATGCAGGATGCTCAAATTGAAATGAACAATAAATTTAGGTAAGTTATGTTTGTTCTAGAGAATCCCGAAATGTTTGTGAACTCGTAAATTCCAACGGTATTTATGGCGAACAAGTTCATGCAGACTTTGATAGGGTGTTTCTCACACCTTTAATGATGGCACTCTATAAACTCCGAATCATATTTTCTACGAAATATACTTTTGGTAGAATTGAAAACAGTTGGTTTAACTGCGGAATATTACATTTTGATTTTTAATAGAAAATGTGAACAGGATGATCATGAAATCAGTTGTGGAATCATCTGCGACTGAAAGATATCAGAAATCACAAATAGAACAGTAACCACAGACAAATGTAACGTGAGATGAATCGTAGCACTTTGAAACTCGGCACACTTTGACATCATGTATTGTTAGAAAAAAAATTGTTTACCAAAAAATTAGGGGTCGAACCAAAAAAATTTTTATTTAAAAACAAAGAAACAATTTCAACAAGGCGAAAGATAATTCAATTTTCCACAAGAAATATACCTAGTAATTTATCACAAAATGCGCTCGTTTTCTCAGAAACCTGATTGAATTCCGATATAACATTTCAGGAACGTGTTAACCCGCTACTGCCATTTCCAGCAGGGCCGGAAATTAGATTTGTCATAACTTTGCTAAAAATTATAGTACAAGAAAAAGATAAAGTGTATATCGTTCCTCATGACTTCTACTTCCTCAAGCAAATATAACATGTGAGTATCTGAGTACCTAAAATATGTGTTATCCCACTTCACTTAACCCTTCTCCGATATTTACGAAGGATCCAAAAGTCATGGATATTTTAGTTAACATGAAATAATTACTGGAGCAGGAATCAGTACCCTCTTCGGACCATATGCAAAGATTTTAGACCAGGGAGACAAGTCACACTTATACAAGCCAAAGAAAAAAATGGGTTTTTTTCCTGCCTCAGTTTTCAACTCACCCATAATCCCGGCAATTTCTTCAGTAAATGTTGAAAATAATCGCTTATACATATCCTACATAAAATATGAAGTATATATGTGATTTCAAGCTTGAGGTTTTCACTTCACAATAGTGTTATTAAACATATATGCAGGATATGAACAAGCAATTTTTTTCAACATTCACTGAAGGGAATGCCGGTTATATGGGTAATTTGAGAATGAGGCACTACTCTTAAATTGTTTCATATAGTCCAAAGAGGGTATGGGTTGCTGCTTCAGTATAATAATTCCATATTTACTAAATTATTCATGATTTTTGGATCATCCGCAAACATCTCCGTGAAGTGCGACAAAACACATTTTTGATACTCAAATACTCGCATATTATATTTGCATGAAAAGGTAGGAGTCTTCAGAAATGATATGAACTTTTCCTTTTCCTTTTTCGATCAATTTTAGCAGAGTTATGACCACTCAAATAGTTGGCTCCGCAAGAACTTTCAGCGGAAGGTAAGCGTGAACCTGAAATTTGACGTCGGCGTTCAATCACGTTTTCTGAGAAAACTATCGCATTTCATAAGAAATAACTAGGAATAATTTTTAGGAAAATTGAATTGTTTTCACCTTGTTGAGTTGTTTTTCCGACAAATCATGTACTTTTTAGGATTACAGCAAAAATCTATTTATTTATTTTTAAACAAAAAAGAAAATATGTTCCACCCCTAGAATGTTGGTAAACAATTATTTTTCGTGTTTACCATGGTTCCAACTACTAGCGTTCCAAGTTTGGTGGTGCTATAATCGATCCTCGTCTCAAAGCCCAATCGTACTGAATTAAAGTATTCATGTCAAGAAATGAATTTCCTCCACATGATCAAACTCTCTAATAATCTTCAAATTCTTCTCATTCAGTTCATCTCTCATGAAAAGGTGAATCATATAATGTGTGAATTTCTGCAGTCTATACGTGCCTCAGAGAACACTTTCCGAGGCAGTGACTTCCAAAGCTTCAGCGTTCGTTGGAAGAACAAGACCGGAAAAAGAGATGTTCAGCAGTTTCCAAAGAGACAGCATATAGAAGTGAGAACTGATCTCGAAAGGTCAGTCACTATGGAGCGATATAATGTTTGATTACAATTCAGAAGAGCGTCTTTTATGAAAATATTATCGAAACAGGGACAGATTGCCAACTTTTCTGCGGTATTCCAGAGAAGTGAGCGGGCTCATAGGCGAAGTATCACCAACGCGACTGTAATTGCTCTTTTTGTACATAATTTGATAGTTTCTATATGTGTTGGTGCACTCCAAGGTGATTGTATCAATGAACATGGTCTTTAAACAACGCCCTCAGTAAACATATTAACACCTCTCCAGCAGGCAATCAACAACTGAACCTTATATTGATCACATAGGGCAGAGGTTGAAAATTAATGTACAAATACATTGTCGTAATGGCTTTTTTCATTATATTCAGGTCACTTCTTCTTTCTGTATATTATGACAAGATTATAGAGGACAAGAAATTCGCTCATTATACAAGTAAATTCAATACTTATTGTATTTCAGGGCCAGCAGCTATTCAGTTACAATTCAAATTGTCCTCAGACATCCCCTAGCGACTGTCGTCCATTAATCTTAGTAACTTTCAATTAGGTGGATTAAGGAAATTAAATTCCTATGAAAATTAGTTTGAGCGTAAGTTTACCCGTTCTCAGGTAATTAAATCCTATATAAGCAAGTTGAAAGTAAGCATCGGGGTATTAGCTACTTCATCACGTTATTTATATCACTGTGACTCGTTTCGCATATCAATTAATGCACGTGGAGATATTAATGTTTTGTTGTGCTAATGAGATAAACTGCTGGGAGGCGCGAAACTCACAAACTTAGCTTTGATATTGGAATCTGCATGATGGGGGAGGATTATCTCGCGGTGGTGGAATTAATTATGAGCAGAATACAGTACTTCAGGAATTTCTTAATTGGAATGATGGATAGTAAAGCCTCATTTTGCATATTGCTCATCAAAACTTCTCATTTGTAATCCATTTGACAATGAAAAGCTGAAAATATTGAAAGACGGATGATAAAGGGTCAACTAGCTCAGTGGTTGAGACTGAAACGTTCAGAACCATTGACTGCTAGTTGGCTAGGTTCGAATCCTAGCGACTACAGATTTTCATCTGTTGGGCCGAGAAAGTGCTAGGAATCGCACGTTAAAAGGTAAGACCTAGTTAATCCTTGGCTCGCACAAGTTTCGACTTTTGAGGGCTGCCGTTCGTAAGGGGAAGACAGCTGGTTAACGGAAAAACAATTTTAACAACAAGAAAACAAAAAAATGCTAGTGAAATATGGCAAACGCAATATTGGTTAAGGACACATTGGAGATGCATTTTTTCTAAACTGAATATATCCCCTTATAACTCTTCTCCTACGTCAGAACTTGAGTCACATTTTCTTAACCAAATTTGCGATGAGTCACAAACGGAGGATCAAAATTTTCGAGATTCCTGTTTTAATATCAATGCTCAACTCACTAGCCTATGGCAGGTAGATTTTCAGTTAAGATGGTTACAAGTATACGAAGATATCAGTTTAGTGGCAAAAAAAAAGAAACTTGAAACATGCATGTATGCAGGACATTTCCAACCAAATGAAGGGATGATATCAAAATGTTTCATTACAATTAGCACTTATTAGTGTACCTGTAAGGAACGCTACACAAATTATTGTCAGTATACGTTTCTGTTTTATTTCAGATATTTGCCTCAAATTTCCCACTTTGTGAGAATGAGTGGAGAGAAGGTAAAAAGTACAAACTACACAGAAAACAATTTGTTCTTCACAAACTTTAATTGGAATATCACGATATGTTTTGCTAACACAGTAGGGAATTTTAACATTGTTATGTCGGATACATAATTTTTTTAACGTAACTACCCTTCATTCCCTAAATAACTGGGACTCTCCAAGACGAAGTTGAAGCAGACCTCATGAAAATCAAAATATGGATGAAAAATAGGTAGTTAAAGATAAAGTTTGCAAAAAAACGACTATCCGCCATTTTACAGAAATAATTTCAATTCTCTAAAATCAGTTGAATATCAATAATAATATATCGATTAGTGATTGTATTAAATATATTTGAGATACATCATTTAACAAAAATGTATCAAGCATTGGTTGCTTCTTACATCACATATCAAATTTTAGGAATGGGTGATACAACGAAAACTTTTCTGAATAAGCTAGGAATTACTCAGAAGAAAATTATGAGGGAAATATTCAAGAAACCCCATAGACATCCTTCAGACAATTTTCAAAAACTGTATTTAAGGGTCTCTTCAGTATGTTAAAAACATTATGAAAGCTCTGTTCTAGTTCATTCCACGAAGATCTCGAATTTTCTAGAACTTTCCAGAAGCTACCATATTATTCTAGAATTTTCTTTCTTATATTATAGGAATGTCTTTTTCATACTCTATAATATTCCAGAAAGTAACATCACCACGCCCTTTCCCTGATTACCGAACTTTCGAAAACTTACTCAGTTGTATTTTCAATATGTTCTAGAACATTATTACGCAGGCTATGTGCTAGCTTATCCAACGAAGATCTTGATATTTCTAGAAGTATCTAGAAGCTTCGAAAACATCTTGACTTTTCTTTCTCATATTCTAGAAACTTCATTTATATGTTTTAGATATTTCCAGGAAGTTTCCTCCACACGCCCTCTTCCTGATAGCCGAACTTTCGAAAAATGCACTTGAGAGTCTTTTCAGTATGTTATAAAACATTACAAAGACCCTGTTCTAGTTTATTTCACAAAGATTTCGAATTTTCTAGAACTTTCCAAAAGCTTCAAGAACATTCTAGGAATATCTTTCTTATATTATAGAAATATTCCAGAAAGTTACATCACCTCGCCCTCTACCCGGAGACCAAACTTTTAAATACTTACTTGATTGTATTTCCAGTATGTTCTAGGACATTACGGAGACTCTGTTCTTGCTTATTCCACGGAGATCTTGAAATTTCCGGAACTTCTTAGAATTTTTTTTCGTATAATTAATTTTTTATATTCTAGAGATTTCCAGAACGTTTCCTCATCACGCCCTCTCATGATGATCTCGGAATTCTGGCTATTTAGGTATAGGAACATGATAAATCAATTCGAAGGGAATTTAGTCATCTTTCAGGATATTTCATAATATACAGGATGTTCCATTTAAAAAAACGCACTTTCAACCCTTTTCGTATCTAGCAGTAAGATCATAAATTTTGAACGACCCTGTATAACGCAGAACAAACATCTCTATACAGAATCAATGTACATGATCTTGATGAACTAAACATAAAATTGCAACTTCCCAATACCGCAGAAATAAACATTCAATTCGAGCTAAGTTTTGGATAAAAAATATGGAAAATAGCCAATATCTGAAAAACCGTTAGAGATAGGCGTAGGGGAGTATGAGGCAGAAATAATCAGAAAGGAATGACAAGTTCAAAAATGCGGTAATATACAGGGTGACCCATCTGAAATAACAAAGATGCTGCTACTTTCTGGTATAAGCGGCAACGCTGCATTGCTGAAAAAATTTTAGATCGATATACCAAGAGCAACTACTTGAGAAACCAAATTTTCCGTTCTCCGTAAACGTCTAAGGTACCATCGACCGTGACCCACCCTGTATATAAGAAACATAAGTATAGAAGTAAACTTTACGTTTTCGAGTCTTTGGGAAAATTTAACTACGTTGTGCTCCAATTAAAAAAAAAACTGAAGTACCTACGTATCAATATATCTACAACCGAAGAATATTGTGCATTATTTCCAGATTCCATAAAAATCAACCCGTTCAACATCGATGATTTACCATCCACTAAAAGTCTTTATTATTGCGGCAGGAATCATATCATCATAAACAACGTGCATTAAGGAATTTATACCGAATAAACATGTCATATTCTTGCAGCACTTAGTACTGCATCCATATTACTGCAACCGTGTCCCAGCAGGACCCGTCTCAAATTGACAATACGTACGATTTAAAAACGGCTGGTGCAGAACCGTACTGGTGTTGCGAGCATAATATGTATTTAAAATTAAGGACAATAGTCCATCGAAAAATACACATAATGTAATGTTTAGTTGGGTGGAAAGGAATATATTTCTTCCTACAAATGAAGTTTGCAATCAAACGTCAAGGTTTTCTTGGTCACCAGCTTTTGTTCCAAAAAAAGTTTCAATTTCCATCATAAAACCGATCATATTTCCAGATAACCTTTCTGATGAAGACTATTGGATGAATGACGGTTGTCAAGATATAGTTTCATCAGTGATATACTTTGTATAAAAAACAATTCTACTGTTGCTATTTAGAAAAAATGTAATGTCAATGTGACAATTCAATGCCAGAATATAATCATCTAATTTCACATTTCGTCTTCCTGTCATTTGAGCTACCAGCAACATATACAAACGACAGTCCACTATATCGCATTTTAAACAAGAGATTACCTATCTCACCTTCAGCAAAGGCTGAAATGGAAAGAAGCCTCTCCACCTCTGAAAGTAGGGAGTCTAGTTTTGACCCAGAATGACAATAGCCCTCCTTGTCAATAGCTATTGGGGAGAATAGAAGAACTTTATTACGGTGATGACAGGGTAGCTAGGGTGGCTACAATCAAGACTTCATCAAGCAAACTGAAGCTAGCAGTTCCCAGACTGTATCCACTTCCTTTACCAGAAACGAAAAATACTAGTGATGCAAATGATCTGAATCAATGAAATTAATTTATTGTGTATTATAATTATTAATTGAATGGTTTTGTATTGAACAATCATATTAATGCTAGTTAAAGGCGGGGAGTATGTTAAGATATAGTTTCATCAGTGATATACTTTGTATAAAAAACAATTATACTGTTGCTATTTACAAAAAATGTAATGTCAATGTGACAATTCAATGCCAGAATATAATCATCTAATTTCATATTTCGTCTTCCTGTTATTTGAGCTATCAGCAACATATACAAACGACAGTTCACTATATCGCATTTTAAACAACGGTTTTTAGGCGTACAGAACCATGAGCATGTAGACCTCTGAATATATTAACGTGAATCTCATTCTTTTGATGGAACACTGCTGATAACACGCCCTCCAGAATTATTCAGAAACTATTTAGGTTGTGCGAAAATGAAAGTACACCTCATTATCAACGAACATGCCAGTCCAGTATTTTGTCCAAAAAGACCAGTGGCATATGCTGTCATAAGTAAAGTTGATCAGGAATTGGAACAACTGCAGCAATTAGGAATTATTTTACCTGTTGAACATTCAGAATGGACAGCTCCGAAAGTTGTTACCAAAAAGTCAAGTATAAGAATTTTTGGTGATTTTTCAACATAACTCAGTAATGCATCATTACCTACTACTCACAGCTGAGGAAATGTTTGCAAAATTGGGAAATTGCACGATATTTAGTATATGATCGATCTCTCTGATGCATTTTTACGAATAGAAATATATGAATCATCCAGAAATTTTTTGAAAATAAATGCCCATCATGTGCCATTTCAATATGATCGGTTGCGTTTTGGAATCAAAGTAGCATCATCAATTTTCCAACAAATAGTTGATACCATGATATGCGGAATGAATGGAACTGCTGCTTACATCGAGGATATCCTCATTTCTGGTGTAAATGCCAAGGCAAATTGCAAGAGATCAGCTAGCCCTCGAAAAAGGGGAAAAAGGCCCTACCTTGCGACTTGAGAGCCATTATGGCACTGCTATCTGTTATATGGAAAACGAACGAACGAACTGATGATATATTTAAAACGATGACATATGGTTTGCGTCCTCAGAGTTCAACTGTCGGCCTGCATGTATATGTTTCACATATATGGCACTCATTTATTGAAAAATATTGCCATGGTATTAGATTCATTTATTGCGTTAAATCGCGTTTGGCCCCAGGGACGTCTAGCCAAGCTTTCATTTATGTCTTGCCTCCTATCGTATTCCTTCCTGTCTAGATTCCGCAGAGATCAAATTTAGCACCAACTTCTTGCTTATATGAACCAATTTCTTCTGAACATGCTTCTGCACATCATAGATATTTGTCGGAAGCTACCCCATGCTCACTGCACAGCTTTGCGGCTGATGGTACCCGGAGAAAGAAAATGAATGATTCGAATATAGACTTAGCAATGCATGGCAAGAGCTATTTCACTTTCCATTAGCTGATTATGATTCTATAAGGTACAGATCCGACATCTTCTGGAATAATGTCTCTGAACACGAATGCCAACAGACACTGATAATTCGAAAAAGCCATTCATTCCATCAGTGATACTTCGCTAACAGGCTCGCTCTTACTTTTAAACATTTGTGATTTGTCCCTAGCTGTTTGATAGATATTTTCGTAGTCGATGCTCTTCTGAAATATCTTCCATCGCTTTACTGTTAGTGGTTTCACCAAGAACGACCCGTTTAGGTCAGTCTTCACATTTTTCTTTGTCACTTTGGAGACATGCCGAACAGTTTTCTCCTAGAGCCCGTTCTCTCAACGAACTTTAAAGCTTTGGTACTCACTTCCTCGGAGATGTGACCTCAGGCATACAGTCTGCAGAAATGCAAGAAAAAAAATTAAGAATGGGTAAAATGAAAGATAAAAAAAGACTTGGATTACTTTGAGACAGACACTTTCATCATTTTATAACATTGTGGTTCAACTTTCCACAGTTGTAAATAGTACAGATCAACAAAATTTTCATTGAAATTGAAGAGTTTCATTTTTTTTTCGGAAACAAAACAGAATCTTCGATAAATAATATCGTGGAAACGGTCCTGAACATCTATATTACTGGGCCCATATAGCAGCAAGAAATGTCTCGAACTGACAGAACGTGGGCTCAGAAACAATATGTGCTTCTCGTGGTACACCAGAGATGACACATTCCTAATACTCGTTTCAATATGCGAATTTAATGTATCTATCGAATGACGGGTTTTACGATTGGGCTGTGTACTAAAAGTAACAGGGAATATATTGCATACATGAAGGTTCCAATATTGGAAGGCTTCGAAAAGAGATAAAAAATGCTTTTTTGCTACCAAACCACGGTTATGTAAATTCACATTAGAGGCTTGACAAAACTCTGAATAAGTTTAACAGTTATATATTATTATACTGTGAGAGTTTTTGTATATAAAATATTGTATGGAATTTTATAAATTTTTGTTTTTAGGTACATATGCCCGGTTTTATACTTTTACTTTTTTGTAGTTCTTATTTTTCGTTCTTTCTTTTTCAAATAGCTAGCCTATGAGCATGTTGACTTCTTCTTCTACAGGAGAGTTGCAGTTGGACTTCTTATTCTTGATGTCAGAATCAAAATAATGATAAAAATTGGCTACCGGAGGTGATTGCTTGGAATCGTCTTTTGCAATCGGAAAAACCGTGACTGCAAACGTTCTATAGGATTTGGCAGGCTATTGGTATACAGTATATGGAAATAGGCTTCTCTAAGTATTGGTGAAGAATTTTGCATATTTATATTAACTTTTTAATTTCACAAAAATATAAATTCTGTATTTTCCATTATAATGTCACGGAAATATTCAGACCTGGCGTCATCTAGGTGGAGAAGAGCGAAATGATAACAGCGGCGTGAGTGATCACGCCATCTTTGGACGAAGAACGGTAACTCAAGCCTAGAAACGCCCGGAAAGATGGAACAGTTCTTGAAAGATCTGGAAGTCGACTGTTTGTATTTTGAAGATAAATAGAAATAGTCCAGTGATTGTGTACATAAATAAGCGTGTTAAATACAGAAATTTAAAGTGAAATCAAGAAAGTTCTTTACAATATAAACACAAACTCTTTATCTTTACCATACTGCATTAAGGACCCATTCCAATTAAATGAGAACAAATCATCGAATAACCGTTTTTATTTCCCGAACCAAAAATAAAAGCATGCACCGTTGGTACTTCTCTACTTTGCTTGATAATAATATAATAGACAATGATTGATCGTTAAAAAATATGGCATGTTTTCTATAATATGTGTCAGCCTTTAGATCGATCGATAATAATATTTTCACTATGAATTTTTCATAACAAGTCAACTGAAATTTGAGAACCTATTATCCACGGTAGAAAAATAAACTGAACGTGTAAACATATTATCACAAAATCGTTCAGGTGGAAACGAAAGTAATAGAATCAATAGATTGAGTTTAATGTTTTAAAAATGGATGAGTGTATCATAATTGATTTGTTGGGCAATAGCTCTATAATACTAGTGAATTATAGGAATGTAGGCTCTTATATTGGCGCTAATATTCTAGTTGACTTCCGAATATTGCCGTGGTCTTCTTTGGTTCAAATCTCTAAACGTTTCAACTGCAACTGCCGCAGTTATCTTCAGTGGCGTGGTCGAATTCATGAGCTGGACTAACAGCCCTCCAAAGCATGATGTTGCATTTTGGGACACCCTGTATGTTCTTTCATCCTTTCTATTGAAGTATTCTTGGTGCTTGTGTACTTCAATGACTTCTAAATACATTCTGGTTGGATAATGTTGCATATCGGTGTTTCAGAATTGGATTATTTTTTTGTCGAACGATGCTGAATGCACGTTTGGCGACTGCAGTAGAAGTCCCCTCACTCTGACGAGACAGACGCCCAACCCACCTGACACCCCCCACCCCGTTTAATTTTTTAGACGCGTAACCTAGGCACCACCCACTCCTTCTATTTTAGCAGGCATCGTTCCATGGTTTTGAAAAGCGAAGCGTTCCACGGTTTTCTAACCTGTGGAATGCTGGTAACCCTATTTCCAGAACTATGGAACGCTACGGTTTTCAAAACCGTGGAACGCCGCGCTTTTCAAAACCGTGGAACGATGACTCAATAAATGGAAGGAGTGGGGGTGCCTAGATACGCGTCTTAAAAATGGAATGGGGTGTGGGGTATCAGGAGGGATATGCGTCTGTCTCGCCAGAGTGAGGGGACTTGTACTGACGGTGGACTTCGATGGTGCTCGACTAGGATGGTACCAATGCTTGTCGTTTGTCCGATGAAAATCTTACCAGGTATTATTTAGAATCACTGCTATCTTCTGCTGATCACGAATATTCCGATATTTTCTTGATCGATTTGAAGATGCTGTTTATTTTCTCCTTCTCCAGAAGTTTTCCAATTCATTTGGAAATAACATCTATGTATAGCAAATATACAGTGCATTGGGGTTGCTCTTCTTTTTTATTTCGTTTCAATTTGGCAATTTTTTGTTTACTTCACATTTTCAATACAATAATGTTCTTGATATTTGCACAAGTGTGTATATAAGAGTTCATATCAATGTGTGGATATTAAAATCGTTGGTTCATATTTATTCGTTAATGAATTAAAAATTACTTTATCTGTGGCAGTTTCCATATAATTAGGAATATTTTTGCTACTATCAGAATCACCGGTTTCGTTTTTGCTGCAGATTACAGTGCTGGAGGTTGATCTGAAGGATCTTCGTTCTTCGAGCCATTGGTTGGGTCATCTGTTCAGGATCCTGAGAACTACTTTACCAAGTGTGAAGTAGAGAAAATCGTCCACGAAGAGTGCGATAAGTTGTTCGTATTCCCCCTCCATACATATTCCCTTTCATCAGAATTCATTCTTGAGTCCGCAGATCCGGATTTCGGAATCCAAGGCAACGCCTGGATTCTCTATATCCTCTTTATCCCAGGAACGAAACAATGTCTATCGTTTACTAGTTTTCAATAAAATCACGGTGTCAAGAACTATTCATTATTAAGTTGTCCAACTCATAGAATGCCCCCCCCCCCCCTACAAATGTAATCAATTCACTAGATCTTGTTCACTAAAGTACTCTTTATGTAAGTTTAGTTATTATCATTGATGATTCAAAATAACATATCTCCACTCAATTTCCTACGAATAAACTTCATTATATTATTACTATCATTCAGTCGACTGTGCGCCAATCCTCCCGGGGATATTTCACAATTATAAGCTTATTAAATGCGGACATTGAAATCATGTTAGTGGTTTGTAATTCATCATGTGGGTAGGGACGGTCTTCGTTTATTAGTGCGTCTGTCGAACTAAACAAGAATTATTACTGCGCGGCGCAGTCGTCGGTGGTCAGCACTGTCCTGCGACAATCAGTGTTGATGTAGACAAATTCATCTAGATCAATATTCATTTTCGTTCGGAAAATGAATTGTTGGCGGCGAGTCAAATTGATGTTTACTGCGGTTGGACTGGAGGACACGGCAGTCGGGATGAAAATACCGAAAGATGTGAGAGACAGTCGTTTTCAGTAGGCGAGAATAAGGTGGTGAAGGTCCGACGTATTACTGAGGCTGGGATTGAAGAGAAAGAACTGAGACAAAGTAACTGCTAGTTTTAATTACCACTGTTCATTTATGAAAAAATATATTTTTTTGCGTGAATTCGAAAACTAATCGATGGCCAATCAGTCTCTTACCATCTATCACAAGTATTTGCCATGGGCAGGCATTGTAAATTCGTGAACAACCGCTTTTAGTTAAAAATTCTGAGATTTGTGACAAGAGACGAGACGGGATTAAACAGTTCGCTGTAAACATGTGTCGTGATGCATTGCTAAAGAAGCATGCCTGAATAATGGCAGACGTTCAGTATTTATAGCCGTAATTAATGGAAGCGCTTGTTTTATTTCGTCTGTGGCTCTTTTCGGTACAATAAAATCTCGTTAATGATCGATCGGTTGCATTGTTAAGGATTCATTGCCTTTAAATTTTTTTTTGTTCTAATCAAATATTTAAATTTGCAACTGAGGTTATCCATTTCAGCACACATATACAGCTTGTACCATAAAGTATGCAACAAATCGAATAACAACAAATCAATTTCTCAAAAAAAAAATTGTTAAAAGCCGGTTTTTGTTGAGAAACCCATAGAGAGCGACCACAAGTAATGTTAAGTTTGTTTTTATAGCGTGCGGAAAAATCCACTTTTCCGCACTCATTTTAGTTTTGAAAGCACTAGTGCGGAAAAAACATTTTACTGCGGAAAAGTAGATTTGTTTAGTTTATGCGGATTATACTGACATTTAAATAAAGCTTACCAAGTATGGTTGTATAGTTTAATATATATTTAATAATAAGTGTTCTTTATGTTAACTTTTCGCTGTTTTTTCCGCTAGTAGAAAAAATAGTGTACCTAACACGAGCGTAAAGTGTATTTTCCGCCGAACGCTAACGCGTCGTTTGGCCATCTGCAATCGCGTCCGGAAAAGTATCACTTTCCGCACTTGTTAGGTAAACTACTATAGTTTGCCAATAAAATCAATTTTCTCCAAAAGTCAACAGGGCTGAAATTCTCATTTTTCAATACACCGAAACATCCATTGAAAATATTTCATTGCCATTGAATTGACTAGTCAGATTTCAAATATCAGAGGGATCCTCATAAAATTGATTTTTCATCTTATTCACACACGACTTATACATCACTGTCCCATCATTCAAATGATTTTTGATGAGGTGTCCTTATAATCCAGTAACGACAGACAAACTCAAGCAAAAAGTGAAGAATGCATTGTAGCACTCTGAAACTCGGCACATGACATTTAGACATCATGTAATATTTAAAAAAAATAGTTTGCAAAAAAATCAGCGGTAGAACCTAAAAAATTTTTCATTTGAAAAAAATATATAATTTTTTTGGTTGTTATTTCAGAAAATATAAGATTTATCGAAAAACGATTTCGATAGGTTGAAAGATAATTAAATTCTCTACAAGAATGATTATCAGTAATACCTTATGAAATACATTCGTTTTCTCAGAAATCGTGGTTTAACGCTAACGTCACATTTCATGCTCGCCCTAACCCGCCACTGCAAGTTCAGGCAGGGCCGAAAATTAGATTTGTCACAACTTTGCTAAAAATTATAGTAGAAAGAAAAAGTGAATATCGTTCCTGAAGACTTTTACTTCCTCATGCAAATATAACATGTGAGTATCTGAGTACCTAAAATGTCCCA
Organism: Chrysolina haemoptera; assembly: GCA_958298965.1. NCBI lineage: Eukaryota > Metazoa > Arthropoda > Insecta > Coleoptera > Chrysomelidae > Chrysolina > Chrysolina haemoptera. The sequence goes on along the minus strand of OY282598.1, from coordinate 812,407 downwards.
ATTCACATAACCCTTCTACGATATTTATGAAAAGGTAGAAGTCTTCAGAAACGATATGAACTTTTTCTTTTCCTTCTCCGATCATTTTTAGCAGAGTTATGACCAATCAAATATTTGGCACCGCCAGAACTTTCAGCGGCGAGTAAGGGTGAACCTGAAATTTGATGTCGGCGTTCAATCACGTTTTCTGAGAATTTCATAAGAAATTACTAGGCATAATTTTTGTGGAAAATTGAATTTTTTTTCAACCTGTTTCTTTACACATTAATTCTATAGTTCACCATATTTAGACTGGATACATATGAAACTCTCCGTGTTTTCAAGTTGGTTCTCATTTTGGCCTTTCACTACATTTCCTCATGTAGCGTTCATTCATAGCTATATTTTATTCTGTCTACGGCATTTAACAGTGCCATAAAATGAAAAGTCAGGTATGTTATTAACTTTACTGCTGTTTAATTCAACTTTATATATAAATGAATACCATATCTTTGGAATATTCGTAGGATGACTATAAAATGTATAAACTACTTTCGAAAATTGATGTGGTTTGTGTAAAACAATAAACTAATGTAATACAATCTTGAAAATCAAACAACTTTTCGAATTTTGTGATAGCAATATAATTTAATGTTCTCCAGATGTACTTCAATATAAATTATTTCCGTTGGGAATGAAGTAAGTTTTTATATTTTCAGTCGATCCATACTATCCGCAAGTCTTTCTGCAATGTTTCCAATGTTTAGTAGAGTAGATCCTTGGTTTACGGTCCAATTACTTTGAGTTTTTGGGGGAGTAAATAAATTACTTTTGCTTAATAATTATTGAAAATCATGTGAGTTGATTTTGAAATACCTACACACTGCAGTAGAATTGGAATTTGCATTAGGTGTGACATTTTCAGGAAAAAAAATTGCCTTTGAAATGGGTATATGGTCCGATTCTATTCAAGGTATATTCGAGGTCTAAGAGAATGAGTATTTTGCTGGAATACAAGTTGAAATGTCATGAGTTTGGTGATTCATCGTATAATTGTATTCAAAATTGGGGTTTTTGGAGATGGGTATTGAATTTTTTTTTTTTATTTCAATAATTCAAAAAAACACTTCTTGTTGTTCATAGTACGTTTCTTCTGAAAAATATACAGGGTGTTGTGTAAGTATGTGGCCAAACTCGAAGGGGTGATTCTTCGGGTGATTCTAACACGAAAAGTTCATAAAAACATATGTTCTTTAATGCTTCGTTTTCAAGATACAGGGTGTCAACATTTTTAAAAGAAATCGTTTCTTTCCTAAATATCTTAATTATCCTTCAACCGATTTTGTTGAATTTTGGCAGTGATATTAAGGGTAGTAAGGGGTTAATTTAACCCTAACTCATCATCTCATTGGCGTCCTGGAAGGCACATCAATATTTTTGATGGAAAAATTGTGCGCCACTGTTTTTTTTTTGCAGTTTTTGTATTTGTTTCAAAATTATCAACAGAAATAATTTTTTTTATAATCTGATATTTTTTTAGTATTTTGCTTTGTTTTTGAGGACGCCACTGGATGTTAGATTCCAATATAGTTAGGGTTAAAATAGTCCCTTACTACCCTTAATAATACTGCCAAATCTCAAAAAAATTGGTTGAAGGATTCTTTAGATATTTATGAAAAAAAAACGTTTTCTCTTAAAAATGTTGACACGCTGTACCTTGAAAATGAAGCATTATCGGACCTATGTTTATATGAACTTTTTGTCTTAGAATCAATCCAAGAATCACCCCTTTGAGTTTGGACGCGTAATTACATAACACCCTGTATGAACAATTATTTTTTTGATATAACGTTTCTTTTCCATATTCTTTTTAATAGTATTTCGAGATTGAGTGCGATTCTAAAATCGAATTCTGCAAGACAGTTGAAAGAGTTGAATATCATAATTCCTCCGCTATTGATTAATAGCACGACAATTTCCGTACATATTTCACAAAACCATAAACATCCAACTCAGTTTCCGTGAATACCAAGAATCGAGAAAATTAATTCAAAGGCTTTAGCCTCCAAACATGGCAACAAGACACAATAATTCATCGGCGCAGCGCCTTGTAGATCTTATCAATCCTCGGATGATTTAGAAATGATTTTCATCAAGATTGTCATTAATTCGCCCTCATTTATCTTAGGCTAGGCTAAGTAGGTACCGAGTGACTACATTTCCGTAGCTTTTATTTATGTTCAGTGAGGAAAGATCCAAACAGTTTGTGTAGACTAAAATAAATATGTCAATTAGGAAGGCGTATGAAATGACATGCTGTTGTTTCTTATTGTGATTCACTATATCTAGTAGGTACCAGCAGTTAATTTACAAAAGTGTATTTCGAGTAGAAAATTAGTTTATTTTGGCACAAGAAATCAACTTCCAAAGGTTTATTTTTGAAGCGAAAAATAAATGAGCCAATGTCTTTTAAATGCAAAATTAAAAATATGAAATAAGTTGATATTCTTGCAGAGAACTAGGAGTTTCAATGGGCATTGGGTTGCTTCATACTCCGGGGTATATTGAGTCCGTCATACAGAATGAGTAGTGCCCAATCTATTGGAACTACTCATTCTCCACCCTCAGGCAAATACAAGCCAATACCGTCAAAGTAAGACGATTTTCGCCATTGCGTTTTCGGCTCCTGGCGATACTTACATCTCTGAAAAGAGGAGGAAAAACAGACTAAATATCGAGAGTTACTCTTTAAACTCCGCAGGCCATACCCAAACCATTCTGTTAAAATGGTGGTGCTTATTATAGGGGTCCTTGGTGGTATGATGGACACACTGCTCTCGAACTTGAAAATCATACTGGCTTGCCGTAATATGGCAGAAATCTTAGCCGGACGAAAGCGGAAGGCCGTCATGCTTGATTCACACGTCTACTCAGGACACATGACTCTCGGACCCAGTAATAGTAATAATTGACAACGAAGAATAATATATTGCTCGAATTCTGAATGCTCAGTTAGTATCTGGGCGATATTCTTCTTTTGTTTTGACACAAAATCTGCATAAAATTATTACAAAGGCGTTCTGAGACATAATCATCTTCTTCTTGATTTTTGTTCGAAAATATGAATAGGATATCCATTAAATCTGTTGTGGAATCATCTGTGGCTGAAAGACTAAATTTAGTCGCTATTTTCTATCGTTCAAGATAACCTCTTGCGAGGTATTCATGTTGAAAAGGGGAACATTCTCCATGAAAATGAAAAATATGATTTATTTGTAATAATTGTGGAACGACTCTAACTGAGAAGAAAAGATATATCTGAAAGTGAAAATTAGCATTTTCATCCAGATTTTTAATTTTCTCTAATTTTCATTGGAAATTCATTAAATAAATTAGATAAGGAGATAATATTTGTGAAAAGACTCTAACTGACGAGATTCTGAAGAGCCTGTATTTTTTCCAATCCTATCACTCCCCCTGAAGAGCTTGGCACAGCGAAATAGATTTTCGTCGACCAGAATGTATTGGGGATTAAATGCGAGAGAAGCGAACCTTGCTTCAATGAAATGAACGATTTCTGTGAGTGATATTTTTTAATAACATTCTCCCTATGTAATTTATTCAATGAATTTTTAATAAAAACTAAAAATGCGAAATTTCACTTTCAGATTTTTTCTTTCCTTTTCAGTTATAGTCTTTTTACAATATCTATCGGACATAGTTCAATGTCCAGCGTGGCTTCAGCCGGGGAAGTGTTGTTTTCTGTTAGATATTACAAATAAATCACATTTGTCATTTTTCAATTTTCATGCAGAATGTTTCCCTTTACAACATCTTCTTCTTGTTGTGAATATCCACAATTCGCAGTGAGCTTTCTTGAAATAACGAGCCTTTTAGCAATATCTGTCATACTACATTTGCTCCGTTAATGAAAGCGAATTAAAATCATAAACAGAATTCCGGCATTTCATTAATAATCTCTTTCCCGAAAATGCCCTAAATTGAAATTAACTCTTTTAATGGACTTTTTAATGCACTTCAACCCCTTAAAATGAGGAGTAAAAGCAGCTACGAGTTTTTCATTTGGTAAAATGGCGAACACATTTCCAAATTCCATCTAATACAGCAATTACCGTGACAGCATCAAGCCAAGTAGAAGGTTGGTCGAGATCAGACCTGTGCGGAGCACTGACAGAAAGTGCTTCGAGCACTAAGCTCTGAGCACTCTTGAAAAGTGCTCCGAAATCTCGAACACTAAGCACTTTCAAAAAGTAATTTCAGTCAGCGAGCACTAAGCACTAAGCACTTTTCAAACTGTTGTATACTTAAGTTACCAAAACTTAATCAAACACGTAATATTTTCACAAATAATATTACATCGTGACATGTTTCGCTACACTGTCGCACTACACTACACTACATTACACTACACTACACTAAACTACACTACCCCACACTACACTACACTACACTAAACTACCCTACTTTACCCTACCCTACCCTACACTACACTACACTACCCTACACTACACTACACTACACTACACTACACTACACTACACTACACTACAATACACTACACTACACTACATTACACTACACTACACTACACTAAACTACACTACCCCACACTACACTACACTACACTAAACTACCCTACTTTACCCTACCCTACACTACACTACACTACACTACACTACACTACACTACACTACATTACACTACACTACACTACACTACACTACACTACATTACACTACACTACACTACACTACATTACACTACACTAGACTACCCCACACTACACTACACTACACTAAACTACCCTACTTTACCCTACCCTACACTACCCTACACTGCACTAAACTACACTACCCCACACTACACTACACTACACTACACTACACTTCACTACACTACACTACACTACACTACACTACACTACACTACACTACACTACACTACACTACACTACACTACACTACACTACACTACACTACACTACACTACACTACACTACACTACACTACACTACACTACACTACACTACACTACACTACACTACACTACACTACACTACACTACACTACACTACACTACACTACACTACACTACACTACACTACACTACACTACACTACACTACACTACACTACACTACACTACACTACACTACACTACACTACACTACACTACACTACACTACACTACCCTTCACTACACTACACTACACTACACTAAACTACACTACACTACACTACACTACACTACACTACACTACACTACACTACACTACACTACATTACACTACACTACACTACACTACACTACACTACACTACACTACACTTCACTACACTACACTACACTACACTACACTACACTACACTACACTACACTACACTACACTACACTACACTACACTATACTACACTACACTACACTATACTACACTACACTACACTACACTACACTACACTACACTACACTACACTACACTACACTACACTACACTACACTACACTACACTACACTACACTACACTACACTACACTACACTACACTACACTACACTACACTACACTACACTACACTACACTACACTACACTACACTACACTACACTACACTACACTACACTACACTACACTACACTACACTACACTACACTACACTACACTACACTACACTACACTACACTACATTACACTACACTACACTACACTACACTACACCTCATTACACTACACTACATTACACTACACTACACAACACTACGCTACGCTACTCTACACTACACTACACTACACTACGCTACACTACACTACACTACACTACACTACGCTACACTACACTACACTACACTACACAACACAACACTACACTACACTACACTACACTACACTACACTACACTACACTACACTACACTACGCTACACTACACTACACTACACTACACCTCATTACACTACACTACACTACACTACACTACACAACACTACGCTACGCTACTCTACACTACACTACACTACACTACACTACACTACACTACACTACACTACACTACACTACACTACACTAAACTACCCTACTTTACCCTACCCTAACCTACACTACACTACACTACACTACACTACACTACACTACACTACACTACACTACTCTACACTACACTACACTACTTTACCCTACCCTAACCTACACTACACTACACTACACTACACTACACTACACTACACTACACTACACTACTCTACACTACACTACACTACACTACACTACACTAAACTACCCTACTTTACCCTACCCTAACCTACACTACACTACACTACACTACACTACACTACACTACACTACACTACACTACACTACACTACACTACACTACACTACACTACACTACACTACACTACACTACACTACACTACACTACACTACACTACACTACACTACACTACACTACACTACACTACACTACACTACACTACACTACACTACACTACACTACACTACACTACACTACACTACACTACACTACACTACACTACACTACACTACACTACACTACACTACACTACACTACACTACACCTCATTACACTACACTACATTACACTACACTACACAACACTACGCTACGCTACTCTACACTACACTACACTACACTACGCTACACTACACTACACTACACTACACAACACTACACTACACTACACTACACTACACTACACTACACTACACTACACTACACTACGCTACACTACACTACACCTCATTACACTACACTACACTACACTACACTACACAACACTACGCTACGCTACTCTACACTACACTACACTACACTACACTACACTACACTACACTACACTACACTACACTACACTACACTACACTACACTACACTACACTACACTACACTACACTACACTACACTACACTACACTACACTACACTTCACTACACCACACCACACCACACCACACCACACCCGATAAGTAGCCATGTAAAAGTTTATTTCCAAGTTTTCTGTCGACACACCACACACCACACACCACACACCACACACCACACACCACACTACACTATAGTTGAGTGTCATCAGTATAATAATGCTGTGAGCAAGAGAGAAAATTAGACGGAAAATTGCAAATATATATACTGAATAGTATACGTCCCAGGATTGACCCTTGGAGAACTCCTTTATTTATGTCCAGGTGGGCTGGAGTATTTGCACCATATTTGACGTCTACCCGATAAGTAGCCATGTAAAAGTTTATTCCCAAGTTTTCTGTCGAAATCAGCTGATTCGGAATAATTTGACCGAAATAGAGACAAAACACATCTCACTCATTTTTCACACCCAAATTATTGTAGAATTTTTTCCACGTTCTCGCTTTCCGTGAAATCCTCAAAGTCTCTCCATTCCGCCTGCCATCCGAGAACTCATAAATTAAAAACGTCCGTGCATTTGTCCCATTCAGGCATATTCCAATACATCTGCTGGCTGGCAAGAAATTTTTCACTGATTAATGGCTCCCACAAAAATGTATTAAATTCCCGTCGTAGAATCTGCCATATCTTCGGATAATTTCATAACGCCGATGAATATTTAATCCTACAGACAAGAGAGACCTCACGCGCCGCTGTCACAGGGTCATAGTTGACTTGAATAGGTAGGTATGTGAGGTCGTGACGGAGCTTTCCCACATATTCTGTTTTGTTGAGAAGTGGAATGTTGCAACAAGTCAAGCAATAACAGAGTGAATTATGTTACTTCTCCAAAAATTATCAAAAAAGTGCAATTTTTTTGTTCCTAAAGTGTGAAATTATTCAATATGAAATTGCTATTTTTGTAAGCAGTTGCAAAAAACTGCATGTTCATACAAGACTGTTTCCAATTGTGGACGTCAATTTTCAATTAACATTTTCTAGTTGTTACAGGAAGCATTGTAGAGTAGTAGAAGAACTTTTGCAGGTATTGGGCACATGTTATTTGGCATTCGTATGGGTCTGTATTATTGTCTGTTCGACCATTGCAGACAAAACTCCTATATCATAGTTACTGATTTTTTAAGTTTCATGGAGAATGTTCCTTTTTCATCTGTATGGTCTTGAACCAGAGTCAAATAATAGCTCAAATTTCAGCTGTCGAAACCTAGACCGCTGAACCAACCACCATTATGACTTGTGTCATAATGTACTATTATATTTTTATGACTGTTTTGTGGAAAAAGTTAAAAATACGTATGTATACATGAATTGTGATCCCATGTTTCTGATTGATTCGGCCAATACTTGATGCAGATCCAAAGTAATTGTAGAGACAGGAGACGTCTGCAATTACTGCTTTACCAATTTCCTCGAGTTCCCTTGGAACAGCTCCTTTCTCACTTTGTTTTCCTCACATTTCCTTTTCCACACTTCATAGGGAGTATTAATGAGGATGATGCCGTCAAAATGTCTAGAACGTCAGCTACACATGGTTTCTCGGTTGTTACAGCGTGTTTATTCGAGTTCAATTAGCATATTCATGGTGTGCTAAGAAACTAGTGCTGCCAGCTGCAATTAGTGAAAGGGCGAGTGTCCAAGTGCCTCATTAAATTAATTATTGTCTTTATTGCGTGGGGAACAATTCCTAGTACACAAATAGGGTGTTTAGAAGTTAGGTGGAGTTCATGAATAGGATATTTTTTCAATTAGTAAGTAGTTTAATAAGTATGCAAGCTCGTTTGATAAGGAGTAAGTTTCTGGAAATAATATCATCGAACACTGATTGCTCCCAACTCAACTTACAACAGTATGCAAATATGGTATATTTATACATATCCTTAAGACAGTTTTACAAGTGGTATTCTTCAACTACACGACCACCGGATTCTTATATGATACACTGTATCATAACAGAAAGAAATCTATTATTTAACCACGACAAACGTTGAATTACATCCAATGAATTTCCGTGCAGAGTTCCTACAAGGCTATCTCCGCAATTGCAAGTTGCATGGAAAATGTTAATTGAAACATTTGGACCGCCTACACATCGATTTCTGGGTTCTTGCCCTCATCAGTATAGGGTAGTTCTCTGCAGACAATTTTTGTCTTTTGTCTTTTCCGTTAACCAGCTGTCGTCCCCTTACGAACGGCAGCCCTCAAAAGTCGAAACTTGTGCGAGCCAAGGATTAACGAGGTCTTACCTTTTAACGTGCGATTCCTAGCACTTAATACACAATAAGTAATGTCTGCAACAAATGGTCCAATTATCAATCCATGTATAGGCAAAAGCTAAGACAGCACCTGCAGATCGGTGTTAAACAAACTACGAGCGCCATCTCAAATAAGCAGTTCATTGTTGGCAAACCTGGAAACCAACGAAAGATCAGAAATAACTGGTCGTGAAAGTTTACTTTCATAGATGAACTGGCAAGAAGTTCGAGAGAGCCAGCCAGAGAATTGCTTGAACTTTGAATCAAAATTATTTGAAATTTGATAATTTTCATCTCTATATCATGTATCAAGCTTGAAGCTGGTCAGGAGAAAACACGGAATTTATGAGGAAGGTCACAAGGAGTTTAAATGTTTTCTGAAAATCCATCTTTTTTTTTTCATGAAGAATGAGCAGCTATGATGACCTCAAAGATCTTTTTGAAAGACTATCACATATTCATGTCTTCTGACTCAGCAATGATGATTTGGGATGCTGTCCTTTCAAACCAACTGACATTTGTACCCTGTATAATCCCGTCCTTTCATCGGATGTGAGGTTCAGCGGGACTCACAACACACGTTATTGCAAAACAGGCCAGTCTGTATATGACCTTCAATTCATTTATTTCTATAGTTGAGTTATCATCTCATATACAGTGAAGTCCCAACGTAACGCAGAATGTTTCTCTTTTTAGGATAAATTCAATTTCTACGTTGTTAGCCATTTTCAAGCAAAACCCAGAAACATATCGAAATTTAAAAAAATAGACATGACTAAAAACATAAACCGACATGTTTGGAGGGTTTTTTTTTGAAAATGACCAGAAATGTAGAAAATGAATGTATCGTTTACTTTAGGATCTCACTTTATAGTTATACCCGCATGAAGTATTTTTGAATCCGTTTCAAACTAAATTGCGAAAAGTACACGGAAAGATTAAATTTTTTCCTCAACAGTGTAGAAGAAAATGTGAAAATAATAAATACAATTGTCGAAACCTGGTTGTAATATAATTTTACCAATGATTATTTATTTCGGTTTGTGGTGAAATTTTTCCCAGTTTTGTGACTTTTATACACAATACGTGTAATACATAATAAATTGTGGATAAATTTTACCTATTTTTTATACAAAAGATACAACAAAAAATGTGTAATGAATCACAAACAAGACTACCAGCCGATAGAGGGCACACCCCGCGCTATACTAGAATTCACTGAGTCTGAGGCTTACTAGCAAGACCAAAGCAATCTTCAACGCCAGTTCCATTCAGCCCCCGACCGGTTAAGAAGGAAGGGATAGCTAGACAACGAGGAAGCAGTGATGAGATATTTTAAAAACTCATTGTATAAATGTCGCACACATTATGGAGTATTTTAAATTTATATTCTCTAACAGCTATTTTTAAAAATACAAAGCCTCGTGTAAAATTCTTATACAGTATTGTGCATTCTGAATTTCAATTTTGATCACAGAACTATAATAAAAACAAAATGATCATTTAGTCCACAAAATTTACAAAAAAGATCTTCAATTTCTGTAACATGTATACACAGTGGTGTTGTTCACCAATTTGAAAAATATTGTGTAAAAAATAGATTCAAATAAATATGCAGAATGTGGATATATTGTTACAACAAATTAGGATAAACAATAGTGTGCGAAACTTCCACACAAAGTTGTTTCTGTAACCATTCCAGACACAATTTGTTTAAAAATTTCAAACAATTGTGGAAAAAACTACACACTTTTTTTCCGTGCACCTGTGCTCCATTTGGAAACTCACAGAACTCCACTTGCTGGCACTGAAGAACCATTTCAACACGAACTCAAATCATTCTCCGAATCGAACAGGAGTTACCATGCGAACTCCTGTCGGACACCATATTAAATCAGAGTTATTCATGTTGACAATTTCCCCATTCATTCACTTCGATCATACATTCATCCAATCCGACAACACTCATTTCGGGAATAATTTGTAGTTTGCTGATATTTAATTAATATCGATTGACCAGCAGACCGCTTCAATTTCGCAGATACATATCGAAGTTTCGAGCGGTCCGTACTCCTATGAAATTAGTGAAAAATATCAAGGAAAAGTGAGGAAATTGTTCAAAATATGTGTTCTTTCCATCAACCCTCAGAAGCCTTTGAGAGACTTGTTAAAGCTAGAGAAGAAAAAGCCCCTACTTATCCTTAACTTGTAATTCCATGAAGCAACGAGGATTGAAACTGAGACGAAGCCATTACTTTTTAGCGGACGGAAATTTAAAATATTTTTTCTACAACTGTCAAAAAAAGTCTACTTTTTTTGTGTGGTTCGTGTGCGTAAAGTATTACAATATTTCACTATCAACATACGATTTCTTTATTAAACAGAAAAGCGTAAAAAAGGCCACTTTTTTAACGGCTGCTGCTAGGCAACCGACAGTTTCATGCAACAACAGTGACAGATCCGAATAATAACGGAATCCTGTCATGAAGCCAGTTCTCATTTTCTTTGACAACTAATAACCTATAAATATCTGATATACAAATGTTTCACCAATAATATTCTTAGCATTCTTACTACTAAATAAGTATTATCAAAATTCCAAACTATCACGGCGAATATATTCAAAATAATAGAATATACATCTAAGGAACTATTGGACCTAATCTACACTAGGTGATCCAAGGTGTTTGGACGTCAGAAACTAGTTTACAACAATAATTAATGAAATTTGTGAAATTGGGCATCTATCCAGATAACGAATTCTTGATAACTATTAATTTAATTTAAGTAGAAATGAAAAGAGATGAAGATTGAACGGAGAAAATCGTGGATAGTGCAAATATGAGATTTCCTTAACATAGTTCGAAGAAAGAAAAAGGTATTCGTTGCTTCACGAGGATTGTTTATTTATTTTCAATACAAATCTAAGAAAATGAAAAGTTACTTCGATGGACTAGTTATTCGAAAGTCAAGTCAACATTAATAATAATAATATTGACCTCGATCATGAAAGTACCGTGGAATTGAAAAAAAAAATTATATCTAGATGCCTAGTTTCATTTGTTTGACGTCCCTCGTTCTCGTATCTTCTGAACGAGTACCAATTGGCCTGTTTGTCGGATGCCTTTTTTCCGGAAATTCCCGTTTGTTCAGAATAGGCTTCCCTCACCACCGTCAGTCGCTTTTTATGGACTTTTGCGAAGAATGTTGATCAAAATTTCAATTATTTCAATATTCGTCTTGACCATATGAATATAGAAAGAAAGCTAAGAAAATTTCCTTCAAGAGAATGTTTTTGTTTCCTGGCGTAAAAGTTCACTTGTAGGAGTTATAGGTGGTTTTGTGATCCGGATTCGTGCGATACCATTTTTGTTTTATGGTACACCGTGTATCCAAACATATTCAAATCATACATTTTCGGAATCAGCATAAAATTCTGAGTATATCGGTGGTATTTTGAGTGAATCCGATGACTCCGATGATTCATTTGATGCCGATCGACTTGAAAATAACAGCATCTATCATTTTTGGCATGCTGAATCGATTGGCGTTCGCAGAATTGGTCTATCTCGATCCGGTCGTCGGTTGAAAATGTTATCTAGAGGTTGCAACTGCCGTTTTCACGCCAAACATTTTTCTAATTTTTTTTTGTTATATTCATTAATTCCAATTTTTTTTTTATACGCTGACTGCATTTGATAACGATTGCTAGTCAAACATAGATTTGGTAGGCGTATTTACGAACTTGTGCACTTTGAGTTTGACCGGTTTTTAAATTTACAACTTTTCATTTTTCGAGTACTGCGCCACAAAGATTGACGGAACATCATAAATGTTTGGTAGAGTAGTTCTATTAGCATCTATTTTGACATTTCGCACTTCATAGAGTATCTATTGGGTCGATATATACTTACAATTGTCTCCAGCTCTTCTTTGTTTTTTGTTAATTTTATTGAGTACACGTTCCCTGGAATATTTTATCTTTCTATAAAGATAAAAATTATTGAAGAAATATTGAAGATGTGTTCGAATATTTTTTGATTTTTAGGTTAGAACTTTTTCACATGTACAGTTCAAATAACTTTCTCTTAAATCACAGCGAATATGGATTGATTAGTTTTTCCGAAAACAATCTCACCTCAACTCAAATGAATAATCTAAACAAAAGATCCAAAATTGATCCAAGGATATTCCGAAATGAATTGTGCATGTATTGGACATCCATAGGATATCGTGTGTTGTGTGGGTTTCATCTTTAGATATCTTGAATTAAAACATTATATCATTATATCATTCCTTCATCTCTTGAGAACATTTTCACCAATTCGTCTAATTTGCGTGGAGTACGGTGCATGTTCTCATTCCCGAACCCTTTCAAATTTAATCTTAATTGATTTATTCAGTTTAATAAATCGCGCGTTTGAAGTTGCCGCCGGTCCGAGTTGTCTGTAATTGCTCCTCGGGTGGAACGCAGCCCCAAATCGGTCGAACGTATGTGCTACTTGATACCACATTATGTTCGAATTGGTTTATTGGATAGCTTTGTCCCGAGGAATCGCGCTCGCCTCACAAAAAGTGATTCGATCGATCTGTTCGATATTGGAGGTTATGGGAACATAAAAAAGGCGGCGGAAATATTTCCGCCAAACTTTATGTATGCCATTCCATATTTGTTTTGAACTCGAGCGGATCGTATATAAATGGAGAAACGTCATTGCATAGGAAGAAAATATAAGGAAATGTGTATATGGTGTCTTCCTGTTGTGAAACAAATTCTGAGGTGAGAAAAATATAAAGGATCCCGCACGGAATACATGGGATTTTGGTTTATTGCAGAATTCAATGAAACTCTGGTATGGTGTAGATCACGATCTGTAGATAACACTTCAAATGTGCTTCAAATGGGCCATAATCAAATCGCATGATTAGTTTCTGAGAAACAGGGTGATTTTAAAAGTAGTTACACAAACAGAAAATAAAATTAATTTATCAAAATTGAGAATATTTCTGGTGATACTGTTTTATTACAAACACAGTATTTTTACCATGTCATCAGAAAAGTACTTGAAAATATCCTATTCCGAAGTTTTTTACTTACTTTATTCTTTCAATAGGAACTTTGAAGAACCCTATGTTTTCAATGTTTAACGTTAATATATGAAAACTCTCAAGCTATAATACAGCATATTCAAGAAGAACATCAATTCCCTACTTTTCCCCAGCCCTCACGATGAATTTTCCTTCAAAATTCATGAAACACAGAATAAAGAAAAATGTAAGACAAGTTTTGATTAAAATGCGCAAAAAAGTAAAAAATACGTGTTTAGATATGTATTGAAGGTATTCTGTGAGATAAAAATTCAAAAGTTTGCTGCTTCAATATTTGAAATGAACCTTCTCGAGACAAACTTTCGCATCTGTAACTAAGAGAAGAACCTGCATCACACATCTGAAGAAATTATTTTTTAATTTTGAAACATTTGAGTATATAACTTTTTATTATTTTTTAAGTTATCAGTTTTTCATAGCGACTGCACTGTATGAATGTACTCAGTATGTCCTCAGTCAGTTCCTCTGAACATGTCCGAGGAGATATTGATCGCAATTAAGAGTGGAAAGAGCCAACAGTAAAGCTCGAGCTAACGAAAGCTGAAATAAAAATCAAATCCTTCAATCAATAACTTTTTCATCGTCGTTAGGAGAAATATTTTATACTCTTATCAGCCATAAATCTATTGGGATGGTTTATCAGTTAATTGCCTCATTAAGGTCGAATAAAAAGCGGCGTTAGAAGTTTCTTTCAGCATGAAAGTCATGTCGGCTTGAAAGAGACGATAATAATTATTGGGAAATGTTAGCGTGAGTCTCATTATGAACACAATATCGACATTATCTTGAGGACCGTAACGAGAAGCATGTCAGTGTAGAAGACGTCTATGGAATTTTGTCTCCATTGTGATTTATTTCCATCGCTGATTTTCTGAAATTTTGTGGGATGACGAATGACCTTTGTGTTTGACTGCAGTAGTTTGAAGGCCATATTTGAAAAATTATTAGTTCATCATTTTGCAGCTGTTGATAGTGGTGAACAATTTACGTTTATCACACATTTTTTTTGTTATCTACAGAGCTAAACAACAAAATATTTACATGATTACGTGATCAAAGTACTAATAAAGCCTGCTATATTACAATAAACAAAAAATGACTCAAAATATATACGTAATATATACATAATTATACTACATTAGGTTGAAAGTACACGTGGAAAATGTTCAAAGAGTTTAGTGAGGTGAAAAAACGAAAGGTGTACCGTTGAAGAATTGCCGCGTATACTTGAAGATTGGGTCGTAAAGGTGAAGAATTAAGACGAATCAGAGTTTGAAAAAGCCACCATCAAAACTAGTTGGAATGTGACTGATAAACTCTCACATGAAAAATACTTGGTGTTTTTGAAAATAATGTGTTAGGTAGGTATACTGGTTTTTTAAATTATCTGAAAAAATTGTCCAACTAAATATCCTTCGATAATTGATAAATTCTCATAATGTGTCCTAAATTTCCTCAAGCGACTTGCTTTTAGGTAACAGCCCTCCGCCTCCGCCTCCGCCTCCGCCTCCGCCTCCGCCTCCGCCTCCGCCTCCGCCTCCGCCTCCGCCTCCGCCTCCGCCTCCGCCTCCGCCTCCGCCTCCGCCTCCGCCTCCGCCTCCGCCTCCGCCTCCGCCTCCGCCTCCGCCTCCGCCTCCGCCTCCGCCTCCGCCTCCGCCTCCGCCTCCGCCTCCGCCTCCGCCTCCGCCTCCGCCTCCGCCTCCGCCTCCGCCTCCGCCTCCGCCTCCGCCTCCGCCTCCGCCTCCGCCTCCGCCTCCGCCTCCGCCTCCGCCTCCGCCTCCGCCTCCGCCTCCGCCTCCGCCACCGCCTCCGCCTCCGCCACCGCCACCGCCTCCGCCTCCGACAAATAAACGAGAGCTAAAATTTAATATTTTTTTCACTATTTTTTTATGTGACGGAAAAAACGACGATTTAATCAAATATCTACCTTAATCTATGTCCTTAATATATATCCGGGAAAAAAGTACTCACTTTTTTTCCGTGGGGAAAAGTACCGCTTGTTTTCCGGTTCTCGGGGAAAAAAGTAATTACATATAAAGTTATTTTATTATCTGTCAACAGGGATAAAATGTTAAACTTTTTTCCCGTCGCAGAAAAAAAGCGCTTTTTAAATGAATTTATTTAATTTTTATACTTTCAGTATTAGAATTTGTTCAAGTATCTGTCTGATACCCTATGCCATCCGGATTCCCACCTCTTACCCAACTTCAATGAATACAAACATACATACATATCAAGATACAGAAATAATTCGACTGCTCGATTTCTTACTCGCCTACGGCTCATGCTGCAAAGTTGAAACTAGTAGAAAATGGCTCTAATTCCATACTCGTAAAACAATTTACTAATAATTGTGTCGAAGATCTGTACTAAAGTCCACGTTATATCATATTTATATTTTTACAGGACTTTCTCGATTATTCTTACAAGGATATTTTTTCCTCCGTTGCACAGAAAATCCCATTCTGAAGACGTGGTCTGTTGACCATAACCGGCATTTAAAGTCCTCTGAATGCTTTCCGCAAATAAAAGCAGTTTGCGGCAAACGACATGATTGAAGTAAATCCTGATCACAATATTTAACTTTAGATAACGGGTATTTTCCAGCAATAACGTCCATTTCTGTTTCGAATGGCCGGAACGTTGTTGGGTTTCCGAGAGGTTGTTTATGTGACTTACAGAGCACCGTGCAGATGTTTAAAAACTTCTGTTGAAGATTCATGTAGACGATATAGTCCGGTCACAGGTTTTGATGGGATAATTTCTTGAACTTCCCAGTTAACACAAACCTCTAGGAGATGTTTCGGCTTTTGTACCCTCATCAATGTAAATCGGATAAAAGTTCAAATTTTATTTATTCGGTAAATGTACATGAATTCCCACAAAATAAATGAGTCGTCAGTTGAACAACTTGAAAATGATTTGTTATTTATCATAATGTCCCCCTAATTTGATAGATTTTTGCAACGCTTTCTTAATGAACCTATGCTTTTCCATGTTAATATTATCACAGCTTTCCCTTCCTCTCTCCAGGAAGAGAAGCCTAGAGACCAACAAAACTCTTCGAACATTTTGATGAAAGCCTTCACAAATCAGGAGATATAAGATACCGTTAATCCAGACTCGAAGCTCTCCTGGAACAAACGTCGTGAAAAGGTACTCACAAAGACAAGGACACCACTGATGATGGACAGGCGCTCCTTTGGCAAAACCTGAGCACTTGGACCCAAACAATCCCTTTCGCTATACACAGCGAAGGAGTCCTGCTATGGTGTCCAAAGGTTGAACTAGTGACAACCAAAAAGGGTCTGGTTAGTTCACAAAAACTAGCCAAGCTCTGGGTTACTGGTACCATGTCCAGCACATCTACAATTGGTCTGGAGGTGATATTAAACCTTTCTCATCTTCATTTGTATTTTGAAGCGGAGACGAGGATTCAAGCCTCCAGACTAAAGTGGCTGGGCCAAAGAAGGGGCATAACCTAGATCACTCCAACATAATGGAGGTCATAAGAATCGACACATATGAGATGCCGTCGGACAAAATGACTCTAACTTACTCCTTTGATGAAACATTCACCACCATTATACAAGATGGGCAAGTCACATCAAACGCCATACCAATGGTGTCAAAAGGGCAATCACGCAGATGGATACTCCGAGAAGGAAACCGATGGGGAATTTTGGTGTAAATTGGGTATTAGTGTCTTTACTCGAGAATTAGTAGGGAATTGGAGACATTACTTGAAAACTATTGGGTATTACAGGTATTACTGGTGTGTTACTTGGGCATTATCGGAATAATTGGAGATTACACGGGAAAGGGAGTATTACTCGAGCATTACAGGGGTATTACAAAAATTATTCGGAATTGAGAAAATAATTACTGCACAATAATAATCGTTGAAGGGAAAAAAAGATCAAAACATTGGAATTGGAAATAACATGAGTTATTCGATAAATTAGAGAACAATGGAGGAAATCAGGTAATAACTATTTCCGTTTGCAAAAACGAGATTCTCAGGAGGGGTTCTAGAAACCAACCCAGTCTGGCAGCAATGAAGGCCCTGCTATTATGCAGGTTTTCTTCCAAACAAGTTTGGGAGACTCACAAAAATCTGAGTGACCTAGGTATCTGGATATCAGGTCATAGGGTCATCCAGGGGAATGAGAGCCCTAGCAAGAGCGAAGGCAGCATCAACTCTCATCGGACCGGAACCAGCCTGCGTGCCAAGAAGTATTTCACTTCCCGTCAACTGATTATGATTTATCCTGTTCTTGAATACCGTTCCCATATATGGAGATTACGTCCAAAAGAGAGATATTCGTCTTGTCGATGACATTTCGCTCATATAAGCTCGCTTATGCGAAAAGTTAGCGATCTGACTCTGTTTCATAGATATTTTCATGGGCGATAATCTTCCGAAATATAATCAATCGTTCCACCGTTGGTGGTCCCATCAAGACTGACCCATCGAGCTCAGTCCTCATATCCGTATGTCGTCACTTTAGAGCTATGCCGACCATCTCTCTTCCAGGGCGCGTTCTACCACCGAACGGCAAAGATTAGGAACTCGCTGCCTCGGGAGGTGTTCCCTGAAGCACACAGTCGACAGAAAATCAAGATCACCAATTCCCACCTACTTTCCTTCGGCTCTGAACAATACGGGATTTTCCTTTTTGTGGAAACCAGAACTTAAAAAAATATCCATTTACCCCGCGCTAATGCCCCATCTGGTATCCTAGACAGCCAGATGACAGTATTCACGCTACCAATTTTCGTACTACTTTCATCGCTCTGTTGAGAGGACCTCTTCGCAGACCATTCAACAAAAGGCGTGACCGCATTAGTTCGCTTAATCATATACAACCGCAAACCGAGATATTGAATGACACAATTAGCATCGCATCGGCCGCGAATAACCATAAACAGTCGAGCAGCGGTACACCTCGACCAGTCGACTCGACTATTGGGGCACCCACATAATAACTCCTTTAATCTTCGATTTTCTGATTGGGGTTGGGTGTGGACCAACTGCACAAGGTTTGAATGGATGATAATTTGATAACAAAAAAATTTTTGGGGAATTTTAAAATTTAATCATAGTCATTTCTTAGCTTGATCGTCAAGTCAAACTTGAAGGATTGTTTGTTACATTGCCCCCTTCTAAAAGAACTTTTTTTTTCGAAAAGTCGTCCTTGGAGTGTGTCGCTACCTGCAAGCTTCTTCATATCTGCACCGTGAAGTTTCATGAAAGTAACACTCCTTAGTATTCCTGTTTGATCCTGGAAGATGGTTACAGCACACCAAAATCTTAACTCAACTGGATCTGAATATCATCTTCAGGTCCCTGAGATTTTGATCCAGCATCATATCTCTCAATCATCAGGCTCTTTCCGTATTCTTCATGGGACGGATTATCTCGAGAATGTTTCTTGATAGCTACCTCATATCCAGAGAACAGCTTTGCAGATGATGGTACCCTTCAAACCGCTTTCTCTTCCAAAGTTCCGATAGTACAAAATCTAGAATGGGGATCCCACAACTTGGTGGAATTCAATGCGAATAAAACCCTAGCATGTCTTTTTCCTAGAAAGGTTGATCTCACAGTGGCCAGCGTAACTGTCAGGAGTACTAATGAAATCTTCCATTGCGATGCTCGATATTACCATCAGCAGTACCCTCTCATGGGAGAACCATATGAGGTCCATTTTTATAATTCTATTTTGAACCTTGTTTGAAGTTCTGGATATACAGTATCGGAAAGTTTTCCTCTTCGGTATGGTTTCATAAGAGCGTAAAGAATAGCTTGCTATATATTGAGAGAGCATTACAATTTCTCCTCTACTCGCTCGATATGAGTTGTTAATTCGTCGGGTCAGGAGAGGCGTACAGTAGTGCGTCTCTCTTATTTATGTGGTATTACCATATCATTGCGTTCCTTGTTGCTAGCGTAGATTTCTGTCTATACCCCACATGAAAAGTTTCCGATACTGTATAGTTCAAAGTTATTGATTGAAAAATATACTGTTCACAAAACTAAGACTATATGGAATACTATTGTATTTTTGTATTCGAATATAGGAAAAATTTTCATTCTAAAGCTGAAGGTAGTTCTTTCAAAATGTAATGGTGTTTTAATAAAATACCAGAAGTATATCAAGGTGGAAAATTTCCAAATAAATTCAAGATAGTAACGTTTTCAACAGGAATAGTTCATCAAAATAAAAAAAGTTATTGTTTCATTAAAATTTAACACTTTTTTATATCTACGATATTTCTTCACCTGCTTTTATCGATGATATGATATGTGCGAGGCGCTACTGTGGATACTTTGTACTATGCCATGGGCCAAGCTTGGGTCAAGTGAAAGCTAGGCTATGTACCATGCTACGTGCGGTGCGCTAATGTGGACATACCCTAAGGGCGGACGCAGTATAACGCCAAAATACTTCATTCGAGAACATTCGAATGCAAATGCATGACGCATTTCAAATTAACTTTTCTATACTCTCTTACGGCTCCAAAACTGATGAAGGTGCAGGAGCCGGCATTTACGGAACCAAGCCGAAGATGAAAATCTCACTGAACTTGGGCAAACATGCGACAATATTTCAAGCAGAAATCGTTGCAATACACCATTGTGCACAAGAGCTAATAAGGCACGATTTTTCACGAAGAAACATTGCCATATATTCAGATAGCCAAGCTGCGATAAAAGCAGTCAACTCAATGCAAGTTACCTCAAAACTTGTTTGGGACTGCATAGAAGCCCTAAAAGAGCTGGGCAGTCAGAACAGACTGACACTAGCCTGGGTACCAGCACACACAGGTTATAGAGGCAATGAAGAGGCCGATAAACTAGCCCGAGAAGGAGCAAGTAAGGCCCTGAATGGCCCAGAACCGTATTGCGGTATAGCAAAAGCTGTACTAAAAACAAACACCCAATCATGGATTCAACAGAAGTCTCAAGAATGGTGGAACAATGCACCAGGGATGAGACAGGCCAAAGAGTTTATCAAACAATCGCAGCCAACATTTACAGACTATCTACTAAGCCAGAAGAGGAACACTACTAGAATAGTAGTAGGACTTCTCACAGGGCACTGTAGGCTCAACAAACATATGAGTCAATAGGCCTGGCAGAAGAAATGCTATGCAGGTTCTGTCAGAAAGTAGAGGAAACATCAGTACACATACTATGCCACTGCGAGGGCTTGTCAAGGCAAAGGTTTCTAACGCTGGGAGAAGAAGAACCAAGAGCTCCCAGATCCATGGGAGTTCTAAAAACTAGCCTGTGGAGTCTCGTAAAGAAGACAGGGCTAGACAAAGAACTCTAAATGATCTCGAGGACAAACACAATAGATCTGAAAAGGTCGCGGTGTAGAGGCTTGTAGCACGAAAGTCCCTAATATATAATCTATAATAATCTAATACTCTCTTTTAATTTTTTTATTGCAAAAACAATTACTTCTCTACTGAATGAGGACAAACACAATAGATCTGAAAAGGTCGCGGTGTAGAGGCTTGTAGCACGAAAGTCCCTAATATATAATCTATAATAATCTAATACTCTCTTTTAATTTTTTTATTGCAAAAACAATTACTTCTCTACTGAATGAGGACAAACACAATAGATCTGAAAAGGTCGCGGTGTAGAGGCTTGTAGCACGAAAGTCCCTAATATATAATCTATAATAATCTAATACTCTCTTTTAATTTTTTTATTGCAAAAACAATTACTTCTCTACCGAATGTGGACACAATATTGTAACAAAGTGAACGTGGGGGTTCGGCAAACTTTAACTGTGCCCTCTTCAGAACAGATTATTACGCCCTTTGTGTACCGATTGCTTTGATAGCATAATTGCCGGCTTAGGACGCTTCTAATTCGTCCTCGACTAACTTCAGTACACGCTGTGTTTCAACATGATAAGAAGCTTTGGAGATGCTCAGAAAAGGAGTCAATGCTAAATCGCTGTGAGCTGAACAATATTTGGGACAAAAATCACTTTGCAGATTCCTTAGTACATTTTAGTGTTTGATACAACACATTTTTCGTTTGTGCCAATTCTGAAACCGATACAGGTCGTGATTTAGATTGGGCTAATTTTGTTTGTAATATATCTAGAAAGGCCGCTAACAAATCCTCTTCATTTTTTTAAGAAGTTTGACAGAAAAGACAAAAATTTCATTGAAATTATTAAAACGGTACAATGTGACATCAAGTAAATTCCAACTGAATGGTGCATGAGTTTATTAAAATGAACATTTGGTTTGAAATTGGTCAAAGAATTAAGATACGGCCAAATCAATGAAAGTGGTTGGTCTATTTGAAAATTACCGTTGTTTTCTTGGAAGAAAGGAGTCAAACAAACAAGCAAATTCAGTTGTTCGTAAAAGGAAAAAATTAGAACAAGCACAAATCCGAAAAAACTTTGAGAAGAAAAACTTGTATTTGAAAAGAAACAGAATTGAAAAATTAAACTTTAGTCAAGAAAGAAGGTATGTATTACAAAACTTCAGAAAGTATTAACCCGAAAAAACCTTCAATAAAATCTAGGAATAGGCATTTGCCGACCAGATTCTAGGGCTCGTAAGATTGAACAAAAAATAATTAAACCAGTTCGAAATCTAACAGGTCATTTTTCGATAAAAATACAACTATTCCACATCACTGCCAAGTATTCAAGAAATGGACATCATTTCCCCAAACTACAGAGTGTTTTTTATTACTTTTCAAAAACAAAAGACTTCATTACCGTGAGAAATTGACTGTGCCCCAGTTTCAATTATCCAAGAAGGTAAATACTTAGTAAGAATAAAATTAGATAGCACAGTATAGGAGGAATTTAACCATCTTTTCTAAATCGTTCGTAGTTGTGAATCTATGCTTTGTTTGCGCAATTGAAATTTGATGCCAAATTTTCTGGTTGATTCCGGTATTTTGACCTCAACGCCTTCAGCTTTTCCAGGATGATAAATTCCCAGAACAGCAACACATCTTACTGCAGTACAGATGAAATATCTATAAGACACGACTTCAATAATCTTAAATAAGGAGTAAATGCGGAACACTCAAAAGGCAAGTAATTTGCACTTCCATAGTCACTTTTGAACAATTACATTTCAGGAGTTATGATAACTCTACCTGTCGAATTTTTCAATTCAGTACAATTTTGAAAGATATTCCAGGACTAAACATATCCTGGAATGGCGACACTGCGCACTCCTGTTCAAGTGGAATGTTACCAATTTCATATTCCTTCAACCATATCTCTGTTTTAGCTAAAAAGCACTTATTTCCCAGTGTCGTATCCAATGGAATTGCCTCAAACTTCACCTCGACGTCGTAATTATAGTAAACTCGAAAAATTAATGACATCACTTGCAAAACTGTATTAATCACGGCAATATCTCATGTTATGCCTACCTCGTAGAAGCGTGGCTGTCAGTTAGGTTCAGCCAGAGAATGAGACCAAAACGTAATAAATTACGCTCGAATGTCAACTCCTAGACGAAAGTATAGCGTTATATGCTTCGGTGATCTTATAAATGTCTTGAACGTAAGCTATTGTTTGGTTAAATTTATGTAGTCTAGGGTATTTCATCACTCAACATGGCTCTGGGAGTATCATAATAACCACTTCGTGTCCTCTGTTTTTCATTAGTGTCGTCGGATGATGTTGATTCGGGAGAGTGTATACACAGCCGAATTATATGGTGTATAACAGCCCCTATTATATTGCGAATTTGCTAAAAAACTCACTTCTTAATTCCATAGGGTCCTTAAAATGTCTATGCATACCTGATGCCTGATTACAATTTTATCTCTTGCAATTGTATCCTTCTGGAGGAATATCGCACAAATATATATCAGATGTAAATCAATGTACGTAGGGGTGAGTAGTTGGGTTCTTCGACTTTGTCAAAATTGATCGTTTCATTCGAAATCGCCCTAAAATTTGATACAAACCGATTTTATGAGGAGGGTGCAATAAAAAACAGCTACTATCCCTGCTAAACTTCAACGACTTTATTTTTATTTTTATTTTTCTGTCAAATTCTTCACCACTTGCTCAACGTAAAATATCATTTCAACCCTTTTATGGGCGGAGTTTGTAAAACCCCTTAAAATTGTAATATTTATGTTTAATGAAGAATCTAAAATATAAGTTTCATATCTACAGCTTCAAAGATAACAATACGCCCATACAAACTTTCAACCTCCATTTCACCCTTTTCAGAGATAATGGATAATTTCTGGAATCATAACATTCGTAGTCTCAACCATCTCTATAACAAATATCATCTGAATCGGTTTAGTGATTAAAGAGTGAAAAGGTAACAGACAGATAGATAGACATACAGACATCAGAGAGAATTTTTTTCGCATTCATAATATAAGTATATTATTATCGTATAATCGTCTTCGGTGCCCCGTTGGTCAGTTCGAGATATCAAAATATGTTGCAAAATGTGACTCCAAATGAGCCCAATGTCCCATTTATACTTTGGAATCGAATACACATTGAGACCCTTTCGATGTGACAATGTGAAATTGAATGAACTGGCACTTACTTCAAAATGCGCTTCACTTTCTGTTTCTCCTGTATGTCACAAACACTTAAAATTTCAACATAAATAGAAATTATTCCTCAATATTATTTTCATTTCTGATTAATAATTATGGTTCATATGGAACGGAATGCTAGAAAACAAATGAGTTGATTCCGTAATATATAGTTTTTCTAAAAAAATAACAAACTGTCTAAATCATGAAAACAATATTCAGAAATGTGGAAAAATCTATAATTCAATTCCAATCCTCTAGGCAGCATTGTCATCCCGGCGAAATCAGGACCTATCCTGAAAATGCCAAATTTTCAAGTCACTGAATTTAGCTTTCTACGTTTCTACTCACCGTTCAGGTCCTTGAAGGGATACAGTTCTTGGGTAGGAATAATAATTGTGTAATACACATTTGATTCAACTAATGAAATAAAAAAAATCGAACAAAACACTACATACTATCAGAAGTAGCTGTAGAATATTTAAAGAATGGCGTCAACCAAATACAAATTCTACTTGACTCGTCGTGGTACCAACAAAATCGCAATGAAATGAAATTTCATGTTAATGTGCTTCGCAATTTTCTTCACATATCTGCCTCACAGCGACATTAATGAGGAGTAAATTGTGAACAGTTCATAAGTAGTAAAAGTGATGTCTAAATCCAACTAATATTTTTACCATAATGATCAAGAAAGCAACATCTCCTAGACGTTTGCGTCAACTGGAATCTTTTCGGCTTATTAGTACAAGTGAGTCCCATATTCCGCCAAAAAAACAGGAGACCGTTAATTGTCAGAGTGCGTCGAGAGCCCTAATTACTTAACATACCCTTGCATCTGGGGTGGCGTTGAAACAATGAACATGTGTTATGTCGACAGGCGGGATATGTCGAGAGCTTTTGACATGGACATTGAATACGAGACATCCCTTGTATGGATGTCGGGAGGAACGAGGAGTTAGCACTTGTTAGCGATGAGATTTTCCGTGATAACGCTATCGAATGTCGCTAGGAAGAGCATCACATAGTTTAACGCCCTTGGCGTCGATTGCAATAGACCAGGAGCCAACTGGACTGGAGAACGAAAAACATATTATGTGTTAAATCATTGACTGTTTCTGCGGAATCAGTTTCACGACTGACCTGAAAAAGATCTTTTTCGAAAACTGAACTCAAATGTTGACATTTTCGTTAAAATCTCAGTAAGCGAAGTGGTTTTTCCAGTACGTAAAAGACTCTTCCTCCAATCCCTATAGAAAGTACACACTTTCCTCCCTCAAACCAGGGAGGAAACTCATACTTTTCTTCCCTAGGGAGGAAGGTACTTTCTCTCCCCCTCATTTCAAGTAAGTTATAAACGATGAAACTTGTGTATCTATCATAATCAAATTGTTTCCGTGATTTCTAGAACGGCTTATATATCGTGTATTCTGGAAAAAATCAAACATGAATGTTACTTCTACTTTAGTTCTTTAAAAGCTATATGTGTATTTAGAGCGCAAAGTGATTGATTGTCGCTCGACAAACAGATTAATGTTTGGAGAACGACAATGACACTTTGTGATCGAAATACACACATTCATATCTCTACAAGCGCAGCTCTTAGAAAAAAAATTATCGACACGTCATTCAAATAGGCACATAATATACTTATGAGAAAATTACTCAATAGCAATCAAAAATGTATAAGCTATCTAAATGTCCAATAATTCAAATCACTAACAAGGAAAAAGGAAAATAACGTTCTTAAAAAAAAAGTTGCAATTGCCAGGAGCTGAACCTGGGACGTTCGGATTACAAGAGCCCAAGACGCTAGCCATTGCACCACCGCATATTCTCAGATGGACATGACTGTATTGTCTATACTTTCCGTCATGCAAGTATGGGTCCGTTTTAGACAAATGCAGTTGAGATGCGTTTTAAATTTACAAAAAAAGGTTCATTAAGTGGGTAGAGGGAAAAATCATATGTATTACATGGGAATAAAGTGCATTTTCCTCCCTTGGATGTTTACATCCTGCGGGAGGAAAAATGGCACTTTTCTCCCTAGTAATACAAATAGCTATTTATGTTCAAGAACGTAAAAGACTTTTGCGTCCTGTTTATTATTTGTTACGTTGCAGACACAAAATACTTATTACATTCTTGGTGTCCCGGAAGAAATCAAACATTTTACTGAAAATTCAATATTTTTTTTTTTATTTCGTTCGATATTATCAAAAATTGAGTAACCATATGATATATCGAAATATAAGGGTGGTATGTATGAAAATTGGAACTCTTTAGCCAATTCTCATTCTGGCTCCTGGCCTATTATTGCGATAACAATAAAGCTAGTGCTTGTTGTCAGTCCATTACAGAATCCTCTCCAATTCAATCAGGATGGAGGGAGATTATGGGGTTCAATCAGCGATTACCTTTATAAAATCATAATCAGCACAACGTGGAGGTTTTATGGGGCTTCCTTCTACTCCGAGGAACGTTTGATAAGTTCACTGTCCTATGAAACATGTCGGGATTCAGGATCGTTGTTCATCAGGTCTGTGAAATAGCTTTTTTATATTCCGAACATTTCGTGTTTCATATTTGCGAGTTGAAAATTTTTTTGAATAGACAGTAGCCGAAGGTTTCTACTGATACTTAACACTGAGCTTCCAGGAAACAATGCGGTATATACAGGATTTTTCATAAGGTTTCACTTGCTAACTGTGTTTTACGTCATGCGCAGTAGAAAAAGGGTAGTTATAAAAGCGTGAGTTCGAATCCCAAAGCTTAATTTTTTTTTCCTCAAGCATTTAGCTATTCATATATAATTGTTATTCTTCCTCATATTGCGTTGTAATTTATAATACTTTTGGGTAAGGAAGGCAATAATTTCGATAGATAAGTACCTTATACCCTTATAAGTACCACAAACTCAGCTTTAGTCATAAATTTATGAATTTTCGAATAGTCGTAGAGAAACTATAGTCTTCTACTCGCGTATAATGAGCATTATTCTCACGGATGAATCTTTATCCTCGAGAATAATAGCTATCATACACGCTCGTTAAATAATATATAATGTCGATACTGATATGAGTTTTATAATGAGGTTCATTACGACCTGTTACTCCATTACGACACTGGAACAGTATTCAAATTGACGTAATCTCAAATTTGGGATTTTGAAATGACAACTTGAGTTACGTTGCTGGCTCTCTTTGTTTCTCTTTTTAAATGTCAGTGTATTTAATGGAAAAGGATAACGAGAACTAATTTATTATAAATTTTTGAGTATCTATCCCGGGGTTTGAATTTTTTATTGGTAGCGGATTCTATATCTGAATCTTTTCTCTAATGGTCTGAACTAATGTCGACGAAATTTTACTAAATTGGAATGAACGTGTCAAAGTTGACAGTTCGCAAAATAAATCAACAATGAGCGCAACGCTTGCTTGTTGCATGATTCTAATATCATTAATTTAAGGAATATTGACTAATTATGAGTAAATAATTAACATTACTGGTGGTAGGTAAAATATTGTACAATATTTGTGTCGTAAATTCATATATCGATAATCGATGGGTTATTAAACTCAGCCTAAAGGCCTCGACAAATGTTCCATCTCATATCGTAATATGAATATTTACGACACTTATATGGTAAATATCTATTTTGTACTCGCGTGTGTTTGTTGAATGAGGCGCCCTCATCCAAAATCTAACTGTCATTTCAGAGAAATTTTGCCCAAGTCTTAGATGTTAACTGCACACTCCTCTTGACTTATTCTTCGCATAAAATCGGTACTAAAACCGACGAAACGCCACCATTTTTAACGCGATCATAACTAAGCATTCAATATCCAATTCAAAATAAATCGGAGACAGTATTTTCTTCCAATAAAATTCCAATCACAATCATTATTTAATGGCTTCATTGACAATCACTTTAGTTCCTACATTTCCCACCGAAACTGTACGACCATCATCAATTATCGATCCCACACCATTTCCATAATAATTTTTCATACAGTCCCCGACAGGCGGCTTAATAGGCTTCTGCCATAAGGCGATGCTTCAACTATGAGAGGCTAACAGCATTATCGGAGGATTATCATTCCATAAAGTGGTGTACGGGACTTGAATGTTTGGAATGAAATCAAAGATAATCCTCCAGACATGCCATTACTGGAGTACATTATTAGCTGCCGATACGTTATAAGAAACTAGCCTTAAGAAGTTGAGGTGACAGGATAATGGAGTGCCATAAATATAGAATGTGGAACAAGAAAACATAACAACTTTAAATTGATAGTGTTGACAGTGTGTTCAGTGACGACGTTTCTATATCGCTCTAGTTCGTTAGGGTTGTTGAGAAACATCGTGCACATACACTCATTCTGACAGCGTAATATTTTTCAACAGAACTCATACGCGTTTTTATAAGATGTTTTTGTACAACTGTCATTAAAAATGACGTTTTTAATCCATGCAATATGAACTAAAAACTAGCGTTTTCACAAAATCACTTTCAACACTAGTGTTAAATTCAAGAAATAGAAGCTACCAAAAACACCAAAACTACGTCACTTTCACTCGACGCACGTTTCGCTGAAAAAGTTTACAATTATTTAAGACTCATTTGGCTATTTAAAACTCATTGCCAAATGAGTCTTGAATTCCACCAATGTGCTATCAAACTTGGATGTACAATATTGTTTTTTATTTCTAAAATCGATATGAGAGTAATATTGAAATCGCAATATTGGCGCTAGATGCTAGAAACAATATGCAGGCAATATCGCTCTCTCGATATTGGTGAAAATTATTGAAACAATATACATTCAGAACAGGTTGAGCCAATATTCCACACTGATAAAAAGGAAATTTTGCATCAATGCATAAATGCATTGATTCAAATCGATTGTATTCTTGAATAGGTCCAACCAAATATTAGTTTGATTTTTTGACGGAATCCTCTTGACCACTTGAAAGGAAATTGTTTTGAGACATATGAACACTTTCTTCACTGAATAATGGAAGTTGTTTGGTGCAAGAATATTTCAACTTTGATAATGAAGACTATTGTGAATTCTTTGTTCGATGGTGTGAGTTGGTTGAGGCAAGAATATTTCAACTTGAATAACGAACAATATTATTCTTCATAATGCAATACATTTTTGATTCAAGATTATCTGCATTTGGAGGCTCAGTACAAATGTGCACTTGGTTATAAAAATATGCCATGGAAGCCATGCTCATATGGTACA
The DNA here is from genome assembly GCA_958298965.1 of Chrysolina haemoptera. Taxonomy (NCBI): domain Eukaryota; kingdom Metazoa; phylum Arthropoda; class Insecta; order Coleoptera; family Chrysomelidae; genus Chrysolina; species Chrysolina haemoptera. The sequence continues at coordinate 782,292 of OY282598.1, read as the reverse complement.
GTTCAACAAACAGAGAAAAACTTCGAACAATTGAGGTATAATGGTTATATATGAGAATAGTTTTGTAATATTTTAATTTCAGAAACTATATAATCAACGTAGGTATTAAGTGACGCATAGAAATGCGATCGAATATAGAAACGACAGCGTCATTCACCATTATCACACACCTGTTGAAAACAAAAATATCTTCAACCTACCTCCACAACTGGTTCATAAATGACCTAAATTCAAATCGTGCAGAAATAATTGGACCTCCATATTGCACTTCTGTAGCAGCACATTTGCACATAACCACTGTGTCAAATACAAAACAACAACTTAAATTATGATTAAAACACAACCCCCAAACGAAACGCGGGCAAAAGCAAACAGGATAGAGGTCCCAGTCGGCAGTCGCAGTGCGCGCGCTTTCGCGTGGGTTCGCGTCGTTCCGGTAGCGGGGTTTCGCCAAGAAATCATGTTCTTGAGTCAAAATGAGCATTTTTCACAAGTAGGAGTTCTCTAGGGTAAAGAGTTGGAATGTTATAATGCAAACAAATTAATTTCAAGATAATTTATGTAAAGAAGCAAACAGTTCAATAAGTTTGAAATAAGAGTATATTCATCAATTAGAAATAATTATTCTTTTCAGAAGATGATTCTGTTCAAGAGGATATATATATATTTGACTGAAGACATCCTTTTTATCAGTGCACCAATATTATTAATGAAATATTGTTTTTCCAATATGAGCCCATATTGGTTCAATATTATTTTTGCATTCACAATATATCCATATTGGCCCAATATTAAAACAAGATTCAGCCAACATGAGGTGCTACCTGGGAAGGGTTGTATGGGATGGGGTCCTTATCGGCATTCATACTAGTTTTACACTTCGCAATTTCTAGACTCTCGAATATGGATCGAGAAGTCTGCGGTCATGAACCTTTCCAATGAATCTCAAACTTGTGTCATCAAGTCGGTGGTCCTGGTCCAAAGCATGTTGAGCCACGCTCGATTTTTTTGGTCTAGAAAAACGCATATGAGCAATGTGCTCTCGGAACCGTACTTTCATGGCCCACATACTTCTTCTCGCAGTTCTTACAGTTCATCTCATAAATCCCCGACTTTTCTTTTCTTTATGGCAAAAAAGATTCGTTTATCTAGTTAAAGTTATGTATTATGTATGTATGTATGTAGTGTGTTACTTCCTTTTATGGGTGGGAAGGCAATTCCTATTAGTAGAAAAAGAACGCTTTACTGGCGAGCTGTATGCAATATTTTTTTTACAACTGTCAATAAAGCCAGCCAATTAACACCTTTCTTCCAATGAATGAATTTCGCATATTTCTTGATGAAGATATTAATATCAATATTGCCTTCACTGTTAGGCAAAATATTATTGAAAAACCAAAACATTTTTTGAGTGAGATATGAAGAACTCTCAGTTCATGTCAAATACGGAAGAACGGAAACGTTTGCCTTTTCTTGTTCTCATAAAATATAATGATTCCGGAAATCGCTGACGTCGCCTCAATTTTTTCTTTAAGAAAGTTTCATCTACTTTATTTGAGGATTTTAGACGATGTAGAAACTTGATTACTTACATTGCAAACGTATATCCTCCTAATAGTTGGAATTATTTTTGATAGAATCACATCGTGTTCTTGTTTTCCAAATCTTTTTCTATTTCTTTGTTTTTGAAAAAGTATTTTGCCTTTTTTTGAAGACATCGACCGAATGTTCCGTGAGATGTGTATCATGCATGCGGTCTCTTCTGTTTGAATGAATTTTATTTCAGCTTTGAACGCGTTAACAACAACTTGCTCATTCAACTCCATGATCCTGAACAGATTTATTTTTAACTGAAAAATTACAGCGCTATTATCAGAGAACCAAATTTATTCAACGAGGTAGTCATAAATTAGTTACATCTTCTTTTGTTCTATAGCACCTGTTAACTATTGTGCTGGAATTTTCTTGTTTTTTAATTTGTAATTTGTTTTTTGTGATATGTTCCCAAATATCTACCAAATCTTCAATCTACAATATTGTAGAGTATTTTGGTGCACTGAACTTTTTGAAACATTATAGGTGTAGTAATGAATACACTGCATTTTCATCCCAATCTCAAATCACCTTTTTTAACACTTCTTTACATGTTTCATTCACAAAGTTCTGGAGGAATAAAAATCATATCATCCTGCAAAAGGTTTTGGTAGAGTTACATTATTCAGAAGTGATAAAAACAAACGCTCCAATCGTATTTTCAAAGTTTATACCTGCTGACCAGAGAACCCTGCTGTGACAAACTGAAAATAAAGTTTTTAACTTTCCGTGGATACTGCAATGCCTGCTGGTTGACCCTACCGATGGAACATAAAGATATCACAGCAATAATAATCGTATGAAATTTGTTATCTTCGTTAACTTAATACAAACTCACATAAGTAAGATAAACAGGTTTGCGTTAATTAAAATAATATTTATGCTTGCACCGTACACAAAATAATGTGTGTCGGTTTACTTGACTCTCAACATTTGTTTTCGGATAATTACTTGAGCAGGGGCGTTATTTAATTATAAAAACATTTCGCAACATCATATACAATAGGAATTTCATCGGCAAATAGTCAATATTAATTTTGACAACAAAGCTTAAGTGTTTATTCTGGGTTTCAATGTATAACAAATGGAAAATGACAGTTCTGACAATTAGTTATTGAATTAATTCAAGAGCAATGTTGTCACTTTGCATTTTTTGAAATAATTGATAAAAACATATTATAGAAGATAACTTATTCTAGATTGAAAATAATTTAAATGTGTTAACTAATTACGTGGCCAAACTCAAAGGCAAGAATTCTTTAAATGATTCTAAGACAAAGAAATGGGAAAAGTAAATTTCTATGTTTTTCCCATTTTTCATGATGATCTCCTACCACATAGTAACGGCTACATCCATCAATTTGTCTAAGACAAAGAGTTCATGTAAACATAGGTACGATAATGCTTCATTTTCAAGATACAGGGTGTCAACATTTTTAAAGTTTTTTTTTTTTCGTAGATATCTTAAAAATCCTTCAACCGATTTTGTGAAACAAATAATTCTGGAAAAAATTACTGAATTAGCTAAAACTCGTCTATATTTTCTTACTTAACATTTGATAAGTTTATTCTAATTCATTCTGTGGTTATTGATTCAACTCTAATGGTACTTTTTTGTTACAGGTATGTTATCCAAACCCAGCCCACCTGTTTGCTTCTGGGTAAGAATTTATTGTGACCTATCAAAGAACGAACTGGAAGAAAATTGTTTATATATGTCGAATGAACTTTATTTCGTCAAAATAAACCGCGAGTCTTTATATCGTTGATATTCATACTCAAGTCTATGAAACGAAACAGAAATTATCCTCAATGGAGTCCTTCTTTATAAACTTGCAGAAATATCTGTCAGATGAAGCAATGTTCGTCATGGTAATAACTAGAGAAGCAGGTAGTTGTTTTCTATCAGATATTTATTATTAATATTTCAGCTTATGGAAATTTGTGGGGAGAAGGTTATTCCGACATCGTCGAGTCATTACTGGTGACTTTAAATGAATGCATGTTCTTGCAACAATCTGTCATAATGTGATTCTCCCTTGACTTGTTTCTCCTCCTAAATTTTCCGCAACTGGACCCGTTCATGTCGTATTTTCCACAGCCACTTCGCCCAGCAATTCTGAAATTTCCAGAAATCCGCTCGGTTCATTTCGTTTTCCTTCAGTTCCATTGTTTTCCTGTTCTCGCAAAATTTACTGCAACTGGTCTTGTTCTTCTTGTCTTTCACCATGTCCTTGGTCATTTTCTTCCCATGGTGTTTTCTGAAATATGTCCTGTTTGTCTCGCTTTTATTCAAGTTCCTGCGAAGTTTCCTGCAAGCGGTCCTGCCCTGCTGTGTTGTCTTTCTTGTTGGTTTCTGTCCTGCTGTTTTTATAAAACGTTTAGTAGACGGTCCTTTTGTTCATCTTCAAAAACCTTGTTTTCCTGCCCCTGCAACCGTTCGCTTGTTAACTTTCTCGGCATATTTCGCCTTTCAGTCCCTGTTAAAATTTCTAGAGACAGGTCCAAATAATATTGTTTGGTTCGTCTCATTGAATTATTCCAAGACCCAGTCTAAATTCCTTCTTGTTTTTTTTATCTCTGTTGCTCTTTCTTCTCTGTTTGCTGTAGTTCCTCCTTAATTTTTTTGTCTTTGTGTTGCCCTTTCCGCTCTTGTTTTCTTCTTTTTTTTGCTCCTTGCCCTACTGTTCTTTCCTAAGTCCTCGTTTTCCATCATGCTACTAATATTCCCAAAACCTCCCAAAATTTCCTTGGCAACTTCCTTTGTCCTATGATAACTATGGACCGGGAGATAGTGACAGATTTTGGATACAATTTTAATCAGTATGCCTTTTGGAAAAAAGTATTTCTCTGTTTCTTCTCTTTCATCAAACGTGGTACTAAAGCTGGTGTTTCAAATAAAGTTTTAGCAGAACTACAAATTAAAATTATGTTTACACATCATAAAGTATACCATTTAATTTTCTGTAATTGTTTACAGTTCACCACGTATATGCTAGTAGGTCCTAGACAAGCAATTTTCTTCCAGCAACTGTAAAGCAAGTCACGGCTTTCCCCGAAAATCAAATCCAATACCCTTCGAGAAGAAAAAGTCCCTTATATTAAAGACTGAGGAATCTTATTTGGCTAATATTACATTCTTTTGCTTCGAAAAGAGTACGACTTTTTATAATGGAATTCGAAAGAATGCGTGAATCAGGGGAATCGAGATGATGCCGATCGTTGTGGCAGAATTGGGGGGAAGTATTGGGAAGCGAAAGGAAACAATAACATTCTTTGAACGTTCACATCTTGCTGAATAAATGAATAGGGATTTATCGTATGTTCAGAATTGAAGAAAAATATATTTTCAGCATGGAAATAAATTGAGGGCGAATAAGTATCCAATATAATCTGTTTTTTATTTGATGACACTTGGATTAATGACTAACATTAAATTGATATAATATTTCTTGACATAATTTTTTGGGTTTATGACCTTCCACAATCTGAAAATGAAAAAAAAATTTTAATCCAAAGAAATCTGTACAAGTGTAGAAGGGCAAATTAATTTTGGAAAAAACCATTAATGAAATTTAAAATAGTACTACACTTTACAATCGAACAACACAACACACAGACATGCGACATCTCCATACATATCCAACAAACAATATTATACCTTATGTCCCTGGACTGTCTGAAAAGATAAAACGGATTGGCCATAGGTATGATGTGAGAACAACATTTAAAACAACCAATACATTGAGATCAATACTCACACATACAAAACCCAAAAACGCTGGTGAATGTTCAAAAAATTGTGTTTACAACATACCTTGTTCGTGTGGTAAGAGTTATATAGGTGAAACATCAAGACCATTGATTGTGCGCCAGGAAGAACATAAAAGTTACATCAGAAATCGAAAAATAACGGGTTCGAAAATATCCGAACATATTCTAACGATCATATGGCGATCATATGATGGAATGGAATAATACCAAAATTTTATTGAGAGAATCAAATCAAGAAAAAAGAAAGTTGCATTCTTTTATCGAACAACTGCTTCTCAACCAATTCCATCGAAATGGACCGCACCTGGTTACCCTTCCTCAGAGATGAAATAAGAACTAATAGAATGGTGATTGATTGATACCGAACACCCTATGTATCAAGATACCAAATGTCAATCAAAAGAATGTATGACAGATTTCATTTGACTCTGTCAAAGAAAGGTCTTATTACCAAAATCGCAATTCAAATTCAGTTTCCTCAGCGTCTTTCTAAGAAGTTTTGATAACGGAGGCAGATACAGCCTCCGAAACGTCAACAGTTTTCAAAAAAAGAGAAGTATTCTTTGTTAATTCGATCTCATTTTTTCAGATAGGCAAATTCAGTGTAGGGTCCGTTACTGACAAAAATTAATGTCATTCAAGACAGCAGTCTTGTGAACGCAGTAACTTATCGAGCAAATTAATTAATTTGCCCTTCTACACTTGTACAGATTTCTTTGGATTAAATTTTTTTTTTCATTTTCAGATTGTGGAAGGTCATAAACCCAAAAAATTTTGTCAAGAACTGGATTTCCTCCACAAAATCAAACTTTCAATCAATAGATATAATATTTACTTTACCAACATTACCCAATGGGCACACATACGTTTTTCAAACGTATTATAAACGTAGCATCGGTTGAATAAATGTTTCTGGTTGAAAATTTTAACGGCAATAATTTAGTGTAATTTTCAACGTTGAAAGAATACGTTATAAAATGTGTTTCCAACGTTACTTCCTCAACAAGTCGTTAAATATACGTTTAACAATCGTTATGTTGATTCAAAAAGAATTTTTAATCAAACTTGCTTTATGCAATTCATTTATCAATGTTTCTGATACCTTCCTTAACCTTTTATTTGGTCAAAACAATGTTGTTTTATTGAGAATCTTCGATGTTGAAAAAACCTGATTGAAAACGGCAATAAAGCGATAATCAGTAAACAATTGGTTTAATATTACGTTTTATCACGCGACATTTTTTCGTTGAAAAAACATTCGATTTTCAGCCATTTCACAACGTTATTTCAACGTCTTTGTGCCCATTGGGTAGTTTGTCTACCAAATCACTTCCCCGATGATAATTTTCTCAGTTTTGAATCCCTCTTTGTTGAGTGGAAACGACAAGAGTCGATTTACCAAGATATTTAATCCCACCATTGTGGGCAATGATGAGAACTTCAAGCTGATATTGGTCGTTCCTAATTACTGATACATCTAAAAACGGCAACTCTTTTTCGATTTCAGTTTCATACGTGAACGATATGGTTTGAAACTGGATATTCAATTCTGAAACAAAAGTGTCTAGTTGACCTGTTTTTTATCAAAAATAGCGAACACGTCGTCCACAAATCTAACCCAAACCCTAGAAAAATAGTTGAAGTTCTTTCTTGCCTCCATCTCAAATTTCCTCATAAACAAATTAGCTAGGAAGGGGGACAGAGGATTGCCCATGGCTTACCATTTCGTCACTGAAACCGTTGATCAGCAGTAACTCACTTGGATATTCCAATGTTTTGGGTATTGGAACACTTGGAAACAAAAAACTTACACCAAAAGAGATCAAGATTTCTTCTTTTTCCAGTTTCACGTTCCCAATCTGGTCGATTAATTCTAGTGGTTTTTTCACGTTCGAAATCTTTTGAGAGCCATTTTGCTATTTTATATGTGGGGGCCCCTAGTGGACTTTTTTGACAGTTGTTGAGGAAATCATATATTTAATCCTCTGATTGAATTACAAATACTTCTTACTGTATTTTTGTATTTTGAATGACATCTGACCATTTCATGACATTTAAGAGATAGGTACATTGCTGAAACGTCTTCATTATTTTTATTTTGGAAATAATTTCCTATCATCGAACAAATATATATCCACCCTATAAAATTTATCTTTCATGTTAACTCGTACGCCTTTCTGTTGGGTCTTATTTCAGGATACGGACGAAGTTTTATGGGTTTCACGCTTGTGCTATAAGTGTTTTATCTGTAATAACAGGCCTGGGCGGGTAACCCTAAATTTTGTTAAATATCTACCACACCATATAAACAAAAAAAACGTCTCATTTGACCTTTACTATACAATTTCCTCACAGATTATCCAGTGTCGTAACGGCAAAATCGAAAGATCTACGAAAATTAACTGAAAAACCAAGATTTGTGTTCCTAGTTTGGAAAGTCTTGGGAGTAGGAATCTCTATAGATGGGTTGGTCCTTGTCAAAATATGAAATTTTCACAGGAATGTAGGTTTTCACGGCTGGCGTTGATGTTCTTGTTAGTTTCCAGGTATTGCAAATCACCCAACGTTTCGACTGCAACAGCGGCAGTCATCTTCAGTGGTGGGGACGAAGTACTCTTTTCGACGTATCAACTGAAATGAAGCTCTCGTTCGCTCCTGGATCGTCATTTGTTGTTTCGACGCGCACTTTCTGCGATCGAGGATTCGCGTGTACCTCCCGCTGGATATGGGCAAAATAGCCCGATCTTTGGGAGATATGATCTCTCTTCCGAGACCACTGAGACCGATATCGAGCGTCATTAGATCACCAATCTTGACAAGCACTTATCGGATATGCTACAGAAACATATCGGGATGTTTAGTTTGAGACACCACTCACACTTCATAGAACAGTTGAACGAAATCACCTTGGAGCCAAACGACATCAAGTTAGCTTTGATACTGTATCCTTATTCATTTAAGAACACCCGTAGAGGAGATTCGTCTACAAGACATCAACTTATTTTCAGTGGTATCAAACCTTCTATGAACAAGTTGATGCCATGGGCAGTCCTCTCAGTCCAGAATTGGCGAATTTTTACGTGTAAAAATTTGGAAATAGAACCATTTGAACTTCAGAAAAACGACTAAAGCAGACGTACGTAGATGACACTGGAGCCACGGAAAAGAAGAACTTCAGAACTTCCTAAGCCAGATATAGTTCAAGATGCAGCCGGGGAAGTGGTTGTTTTTTGTTTGATATTACAAAAAACTTATTCTTGACATAATTTTTTGGGTTTATGACCTTCCACAATCTGAAAATGAAAAAAAAATTTTAATCCAAAGAAATCTGTACAAGTGTAGAAGGGCAAATTAATTAATTTGCCCGATAAGTTACTGCGTTCACAAGACTGCTGTCTTGAAAGAAATTAATTTTTGTCAGTAACGTACCCTACACTGAATTTGCCTATCTGAAAAAATGAGATCGAATTAACAAAGAAAACTTCTCTTTTTTTGAAAACTGTTGACGTTTCGGAGGCTATATCTGCCTCCGTTATCAAAACTTCTTAGAAAGACGCTGAGAAAACTGAATTTGAATTGCGATTTTGGTAATAAGACCTTTCTTTTCCTCACGATTGTCATCCATGTGAACTACCTTATCCTTTTGTTGTGCCCACAAAACACATTCCACATAAATCGTCTTCCATTGAGTGAGTACCAAACATTGAGTGAATAATAATCTACGAATCCAAAGTCACGTGTATGATGCCATACCCGCCTTCAGAAAAAGTCCGCCTCTGATCAAAAACCCTAATTCTTTCTATTCCATTACGTTAAAGCTATTTGAAAGCGTATTAAAGAGGGCCAGACAACAATAAGATGTAGAATTTTCTTCATCTAACCGAGCGTAAAATCTGTCCATTCTCATAAAAGACCCAAAAATTACGATGTCTCGGGAAAAAAAATAAAACTAGGTCCGCATGGATGGTACATTCCTACTCAATTCCTTGAACACTCCAGAGGAGAGGGAAAATATTTGGGTTTACTGATGACACGGCCATTTTATACAAAGGCAATTAATAAAAACGTCTTCAAAAGAAAATGAAAGAAACTTCATAGTTTTTGAGGTAATTAACAGGACTACCTGTTGTCCGGATTGGACATGCTTCAAAGTAGTAATACTAGTCGTTGGGAGGCCGCTACCACAGCCAGGCCCAATGGGCATTTTTTGTCATCCTCTGGTTCTCCTCATAACTACATCGCCTCTCCTAGTCTTCCTTTTCCGAACATTTGTGACCTTCTCAGTATTTCCGTCCACTCTATTTCGATAAGTTTCTCTTGTTGGAGTTTTTCAACTGCAAAGATTTCGAGTCCCAACTTACAATTCCAGACAGAACCGCATGGTATAAGTCCACTTATATCGTTTGAGCCGGTCGAGTTTCCTAAAATCTATCGACTTGTACGGACTTGTGTTGAAGGTTTCGTCTGCCGTATGATATATTCGACTTTTTTGTTCGTTGATTTTTTACTAATTTGGCCATTTTGAATCGATGAGCGTTCGTAGAATTTGTCTCTCTCTAATCACTTTCGAGTCAGCCTGAATCAGTTTTCAAATGGATTTTTTGACGCCAAAAAATATACCTAATGAGGTTTCGACATTTTCTTTCAAAGATTTGGAATCAGCACGTCAAACTACGTTCACAGACAAAAATTTGAATTTCAAAAATTGAAATATAAAAAAGTTCAAAAAATTATGAATGATGATATAATGGACTTAACCGTTCTCGAGTTGGTCAGCTTTAAATCAGTTTTCGATATTTTTGTTAAAAATTTCGGAATCAGCACGTCAAAATACATTCGAGGACACAAATTTGAAATTCGGAAAATGAAAAATAAAAATTTCAGAAAATTTAATTGTTTACCTTAAACACCTTTTTCCGGCTAAATCTAATATCTGAGCATATATATATCATACATTTTCGGAATGAGCATGAAATTTTACGTATAACGTGCAAATTTCAAGTTGATGTGACGCCTTAGGATTTTTCATGATTTTTAGGGGTAAACCCCTTGCAACTTTTTTCGGGTTATTTTTAATTTTTTTCGATTGACTCGAAATTCACAGTACATACTGATTCGACCATTCTGAATCGATTGGCGTTCGCAGAATTCGTCTATCTATAACCGTTCTCGAGTTGGTCAGCTCTAAATCAGTTTTTAGATGGTTTTTTTGCCGCCAAAATTATTTCTGATGAGTTTTCGACATTTTTGTTAAAAATTTCGGAATCAGCACGTCAAAGTACATTCGAGAACACAAATTTGAAATTCGAAAAATGAAAAATAAAAATTTCAGAAAATTTAATTTTTTACCTTAAACACCTTTTTCCGGCTAAATATAATATCTGAGCATATAAAAATCATACATTTTCGGAATGAGCATAAAATTTTACGTATAACTTGCAAATTTCAAGTTGATGTGACGCCTTAGGATTTTTCATGATTTTTAGGGGTAAAACCCCTTGCAACTTTTTTCGGGTTATTTTAATTTTTTTCGATTGACTCGAAATTCACAGTACATACTGATTCGACCATTCTGAATTGATTGGCGTTCGCAAAATTTGTCTATCTCTGACCGTTCTCGAGTTGGTCAGCTCTAAATCAGTTTTTAGATGGTTTTTTTGCCGCCAAAATTATTTCTGATGAGTTTTCGACATTTTTGTTAAAAATTTCGGAATCAGCACGTCAAAATACATTCGAGGACACAAATTTGAAATTCGAAAAATGAAAAATAAAAATTTCAGAAAATTTAATTTTTTACCTTAAACACCTTTTCCGGCTAAATCTAATATCTGAGCATATAAAAATCATACATTTTCGGAATGAGCATGAAATTTTACGTATAACGTGCAAATTTCAAGTTGATGTGACGCCTTAGGATTTTTCATGATTTTTTCGGGTTATTTTTAATTTTTTTCGATTGACTCGAAATTCACAGTACATACTGATTCGACCATTCTGAATCGATTGGCGTTCGCAAAATTTGTCTATCTCTGACCGTTCTCGAGTTGGTCAGCTCTAAATCAGTTTTTAGATGGTTTTTTTGCCGCCAAAATTATTTCTGATGAGTTTTCGACATTTTTGTTAAAAATTTCGGAATCAGCACGTCAAAATACATTCGAGGACACAAATTTGAAATTCGAAAAATGAAAAATAAAAATTTCAGAAAATTTAATTTTTTACCTTAAACACCTTTTCCGGCTAAATCTAATATCTGAGCATATAAAAATCATACATTTTCGGAATGAGCATGAAATTTTACGTATAACGTGCAAATTTCAAGTTGATGTGACGCCTTAGGATTTTTCATGATTTTTTCGGGTTATTTTTAATTTTTTTCGATTGACTCGAAATTCACAGTACATACTGATTCGACCATTCTGAATCGATTGGCGTTCGCAAAATTTGTCTATCTCTGAGCGTTCTCGAGTTGGTCAGCTCTAAATCAGTTTTTAGATGGTTTTTTTGCCGCCAAAATTATTTCTGATGAGTTTTCAACATTTTTGTTAAAAATTTCGGAATCAGCACGTCAAAATACATTCGAGGACACAAATTCGAAAAATGAAAAATAAAAATTTCAGAAAATTTAATTTTTTACCTTAAACACCTTTTCCGGCTAAATCTAATATCTGAGCATATAAAAATCCATACATTTTCGGAATGAGCATGAAATTTTACGTATAACGTGCAAATTTCAAGTTGATGTGACGCCTTAGGATTTTTCATGATTTTTAGGGGTAAACCCGTTGCAACTTTTTTCGGGTTATTTTAATTTTTTTCGATTGACTCGAAATTCACAGTACATACTGATTCGACCATTCTGAATCGATTGGCGTTCGCAAAATTTGTCTATTTCTGACCGTTCTCGAGTTGGTCAGCTCTAAATCAGTTTTTAGATCGTTTTTTTGCCGCCAAAATTATTTCTGATGAGTTTTCGACATTTTTGTTAAAAATTTCGGAATCAGCACGTCAAAATACATTCGAGGACACATATTTGAAATTCGAAAAATGAAAAATGAAAATTTCAGAAAATTTAATTTTTTACCTTAAACACCTTTTTCCGGCTAAATCTAATATCTGAGCATATATATATCATACATTTTCGGAATGAGCATGAAATTTTACGTATAACGTGCAAATTTCAAGTTGATGTGACGCCTTAGGATTTTTCATGATTTTTAGGGGTAAACCCCTTGCAACTTTTTTCGTGTTATTTTTAATTTTTTTCGATTGACTCGAAATTCACAATACATACTGATTTGACCATTCTGAATCGATTGGCGTTCGCAGAATTTGTCTATCTATAAACGTTCTCGAGTTGGTCAGCTCTAAATCAGTTTTTAGATGGTTTTTTTGCCGCCAAAATTATTTCTGATGAGTTTTCGACATTTTTGTTAAAAATTTCGGAATCAGCACGTCAAAGTACATTCGAGAACACAAATTTGAAATTCGAAAAATGAAAAATAAAAATTTCAGAAAATTTAATTTTTTACCTTAAACACCTGTTTCCGGCTAAATATAATATCTGAGCATATAAAAATGATACATTTTCGGAATGAGCATAAAATTTTACGTATAACTTGCAAATTTCAAGTTGATGTGACGCCTTAGGATTTTTCATGATTTTTAGGGGTAAAAAACTCCTTGCAACTTTTTTCGGGTTATTTTTAGATTTTTTCGATTGACTCGAAATTCACAGTACATACTGATTCGACCATTCTGAATCGATTGGCGTTCGCAAAATTTGTCTATCTCTGACCGTTCTCGAGTTGGTCAGCTCTAAATCAGTTTTTAGATCGTTTTTTTGCCGCCAAAATTATTTCTGATGAGTTTTCGACATTTTTGTTAAATATTTCGGAATCAGCACATCGAAATACGTTCGAGGACAATAATTTGAAATTCGAAAAAATTGAAAATGAAAAACTTCAGAAAATTTTATTTCTACCTTAAACTTGTATACAGCGGTTTGAATAATTCTTGATTATATTCAAGACAAGGCCAAGTATAACCGAATTTTCCGCACGGTGGAACTTGATACTACGATTTGCAGTATTGAATGTCTTGGGCAGTTGGTTTCACCTGGGTGCTCGAGGGAAAAATTAATGTATTATGTTGATAAATAACTCAAAGGCCATGGGTCCTGAAATTTATAGATGAGTTGCCAATTCAGGTACATTATCAAGTAGAGTAGTGATTTTTTTCTGTTATATCAAGGTTTCCAAAAGAATAAGGTCTTTGAGGCTCTGTAACTTCAATTTTCATTTATTTCCTTAATTTTGCAAGAGTTTGTTTTCTCTCACAATTATCTGGGGTTAAAATTAAACTTGAACTGTATAGAAATATTAGGTCTTCCAAGCTGAATTGTAATTTTCAGAGAATATAGTCATGTTTTTCTTCAAATTTCATGGAAAATATATTCTGGGGAGGAATCCGCAAAATATATTGTCACTTATTTTCGTGACATACATCCCTTGAGCCAGAAGCTTACATGCCGGATTGCGTCGCTCTTCCAGCGTGATCATGTTAGTTTCTTCCTTGGTGCATAAAAAGCTAGTATCGTTTCATGTTGGAAAATGAGAAAATAAAGCATAATGCGAAGAAATTCGAATTCATACCAGTTTATATTCATAACAGAACTCGGATTATGTGGGTATTTAATGTTCATGATATAAAATATCAATAGAAGGACAATAAAGAATTGATGGAGAGAATCTAGCGATAGCTATCACCCGGCTTTGAAAATTGACACAATCTGACAATTTGGACAGTACTGAAGTTGTACTTGGTTTGAACAATGAATAATTCTAACAGGGATCTACAACACTTCTCTAGGTTGAGTGCCTATGAGTGTTAGTACATTTTTCATGATATTATGTTATGTACATGGCTTTGAAGACATATGATCCCACTTGTCCCAGATTTCCAATCTGTTTCAGGCTTTGCAGGTTTTCTGTAATAATGATTGGAGAAGTTGAAAATTTTAGATCACAATCCTGCTTGATATCTAATCAGTCCTATCATTTTCAGTTTGATAATTTCCAATTGGTCAAACTACTGAACCCTTTTGGAAATTTGTGAATTTCAATAGGAAATACTTGCTAATTATTTTTCATCTGACTATGAAACAACAAATTCAAGTGTTGTTAATTTTCATCCTATCATTTTATATCATCTCTCAGTTGGTTTAATAACAGAAGTGGTGGAATGTTTGTGTTCACTTGGTATCAGTGAGGGACCTGGCTCTTATTTCATTTTTAACGAATTCTTGAGGAAATGTATCTTTTCCACTGTATCTAGACCATTGTGTTCAATAAATCTTTAACTTTACTGGGATTTTTTCATTCTATTAGAAAAAGTTTCTCAAATCGGGTAAATTTGCCCTAATCGAAAATTATAGACCTATTTCTTCTATTCCTCAATCCTTTATTGGCTAATGAAATGAGTATGAGTTAAAATGGGATTCAAGATGGACGATCAATGAGCACTAATATCACGATCTCCACCAACTTCATTGTATCTGCTTCAGAGAAGAGTGTTCAGGTGGATTCTTTTCTGGATATCCTAATATTACATCGCCACAAACCTCATCTCATCGTCGAAGAAATCTCCGATCATGAATTCTTGATCTATTTTATACAAAATCTAGGAATCCAGAATGTCTTGAGGTGAGGTGAGGCTTCAAGTGGTTTCTCTACAAATAAAATGAGCCTAATACCTCTGAAATGTTGAGGTATCAGCTTCCACTGCACAAAGCAAGAGGTGAGCTTCAAGTGGGTTCATGATGACACAGTAATTGAGAAAGTTACATTAATCAAATATCTTGGAGTCTTCTTTCAGTCTTATCTCTCCTTTTCTTCGCTCATTGAGTATGTCTGTAATAGAGCTCTCGGCAGTTGAGTTTCAAGAATAGACATTCCATAAATTGTGTTCAAGTAAGTACATTGTAAATTTATTAAACTCATTGATAAGATCTCATCTCGAATAATATGCTTTGATTATTTGATATCCTCATGCCCAAGTTCACATCGAAAAACTGAAAAAAGGGTTCGAATCCGATTTTTCATATACTGCTCATTTAAACTGAACATTCCTTACTCTTTTACTAACATGTCGTCATTAATTGATATGAGTACATTGATCCTTAGAAGGTAAGACCTGAAATTTCATGTACCTCAAGGGCACTACGTTAATAGCACATTTGCATTGGTTGTATATGTTTAGCGAATGTGATGGACTAAATAATGAGTACCTAGAAATAGTTCTTTACACCTAGTTGGGTTCATATAGCGGTTCAAAATTTTCATTACCATTAATTTTTGATAAATTTTTTCTAATGACAATATCTTTCAGACAAGCATTCCTTGGAATCTAATTTTTCACGAGGAATCCATTGAAGATTTCAAATCGAGAATAAGATGGACAGCACTCTCAATAAACGAATTAGTTTTTGAAAAGTTATGGAGAAATTGGGGTAATTGAACCATATTCATAACTTCAATTTTAACGGTCAAAACGAAAAGTACCATATCGCATAAAACAATTGAGACGATCAATAGAAGAAGAGTGGCATAACCCACAAAAATCCGCAATTAGTGATGGCGTGGAATCATCAAAGGTTTTTGGCAAAACTTTGAAGCCACATTGGCCAAACATCATTTTTCGCTGCTCTCAATAGATGGCGCTGGCAATTATCTAGTTTAAAAAAGTAAGAAAGAAAATAATTCAGAGTCGAATTTTTTTTGCCCATAATCTCGGTTATCCATCAAAGTGGGTAAGACCACTTTTCCGCTGAACGCCTCAATCAATAAATATGCAAAATATTTACGTCCACGCATTCTAGATACAAAAATGAAAACTCTTCTGAAAAATCAAGTGTGTCAAATTCGTGTCCCATTCCAAAAAACTAAAAATGTGTTCTATTTGACTCCCGGTATAGCCGGTTGGCTCCCCTAATGTATCACTCTCTGTATCTCAAGAACAGGTAATAACAAATCCATTAGTGTGACATTATAATAGTGTACTGAATATGAAAATAATCACAAAAAAATTAAACGACGAAAATTATTTTAAAAAATCACTTTTTTGTATTTTTTATCATCAGCAAAACAGAAGTGAAGACTTTTTGACTCACACCGTAAAAATTTTGAATTTGTCAATTTGACACAATCAAAGGAGGATAATTCTCAGTTTGGTTAAATCTTCATTTCGTATAGTCAATTGATAACTTAATTTAAATTTAATTTTAAGTAATGCTCGACTCACTCAGTATCTAACAATATTTCATCAAAAGTCAGTATCAAATTGACGCGATATGGTTTAGCAATAATAGTCCTGCGAAACATTCGCATTCAAGATATTTTCCTGAGAGCAAAATTACTTTAAAGAAATTACCACTTTCTAACTATAACACCCTGTATCTCGGAAACCAGTCAGGATTGAGTTGTGTCCATAGCCACTCTTATTCAGGAGAAAAGTCTGAAAAATTAACTAGTGACTTGTTTTTCCTAAGGCTGCTGTCTGGTCCATTGCTTAAAAATGCCTTTAGTTCCTTATTAAAATTCAATTAACAGTTGGGTAACAATATTGGCTAATCGTTTTCGTACGTGATTCGAATGTACTTAACGTGATTCGAATGTACTGAACGTGATTCGAATGTACTTAACGTGATTCTAATGTACTTAACGTGATTCGAATGTACTTAACGTAATTCACTTGTTTGATGAATAGCTTTCATTCTTGATTCCATGATATTTATATACAACACACAATCTTTCAATATGTTATCTTCACAGAAAAATAAAATCCTCTCGACTTTGCTAGCTGAACTGTCAGGTATTATTGATTTTTCCCAGCAGTTTCACGTAAATACAGTGTTCGGACTCTGCTCCATTATATCTAAATCATCGCAACAGGAGCTTTGTCATAAATTAAAACCACAGTGTGTGATTAAAAGGAATGACAAGCCTGTGACTGACGGCGAACCCCCAAGTGGTTCGTTGCGTGATACCATATTCAGACCACCTAGAAGTAGGTCTTTTTTGTTGATCGACTTTCTATTCTATTCGCCAATTATACTTGAAGACTACATGATATTATACAATGAGAAGGACCAATAACGCAAAAAAAATAAGTTAGATCTTCTGCAGAAGTTTGGTTGAAGTGTTGTTTGACAGTTTTAATAATGGATATGAAAGTAAAAAGTATTCAAACTTAAAGATATAAGAGGGTTACAGTAAACCCATAGTTTTTAAATGAAAAGCTGAATAAAAATACTTGGGAAATGATAAACGTTCATTTCAGGTAAAAAAAAATTATAATAGGCAGACATGGGGATTGCCAGCAAAAGAGAAAACTATTATTAGTCTGAGTTTGACATCTATTTTTACAATTGTACAATTAAACTAATTATACAGGGTGAACTTCGAATCAATTACAGAAGATTCTAAAGTATGCCCTCTTCACCAAACGAAGGAATTTTGAAATTTGTAACCAAAAATATTACCTTCAGTTTCTGTAGGAAAGCGCCACCCCTGGACATCGACATTAAATTAGAATTTTTCTGTTCCTTCTCTTTCATCAAGAGTGGTACTGAAGCTGATGATTACAAAGAAGTTCCAGCATGCCAGACCTCCACTGCATTCCAAGACCTTTTGTGGCTCACCCTGTTCCATTCACCAGACCTTTGGCATTCGCCCACTGCAGTAGCTTCGGATTGGGATTTGTCCCTTCTCCCTTTTCATTTCGAAGTTGTTCAAGCTTTGGCTGATCCTGATCTGTTTCAAACACTTTACTTCCCTGATCCGAAGTCAGTTTTGAAGGCAATATGTTTCCGCTCACCGAATTCTTGGCGTTTGCCTCTTCCATCAGCTTCAGATTGGGATGTATCCCCTTCCGGTTGTGTTTCAGTTCGAGGTTGGCCAACGCTTTGGTTTCCTCGTCCTTTACGGGGACTTCTACAGTTTTTTTTCCCCGATCTGAAGTCAGTTCTGGAAGCAGTAACTATCCGCTCTTCTCTTGTTGAGAGGTAGGCCTGAGATGCAGATCCTTACTCATGAATTCCCATGAGTATCTGGGAAAATGTAGTCCAGCATGGTGGAGCCCAGCCTTGCCATGGTGAGGATATTTCACTCTGGGAGGTCACCTGGTATCACAGAGGGAGCAATGTCACTTCCAAGGGGTAAAATAGTTTATAAGTTGAACAGGTTTCCTTCCCCACATGGTCGTCGACCATCAAACAGCAGATATCGCAGAATTTCTTTTCAAGGCAGAAGTATGTGCAACCGATAAACTGGATCTCGCATTCGATACTGAATGAGGTGATCAAAATTATGTCAATGAATCAGAAGCCTTCCAGCAAAAGGTTCACATCTAATCTGCGGAGACTGTCTAAGGTATGCTTACAACTATACAAGGATAAGCTAATACTTAGACCCTTCTTCAAGAATATTGAAGAATTTGGCTTGTATAAAATGCTGACATGATGAAGTATTCTGGCTGACTGCTGGATTATACTCCATTTTGGTCATACTGTCGTGGCAAAAAAATCAATAACGATTCAAAGTAAGAAACTAGATGCATAGTTCTCGTGTGTGTGCAGTTTTCTTAATTGCATTTATAAATATGGACTTAACATGTTTAAGGCCCTCGCTTGTAAACAAACAAAGTTATGTTGACTTCAAGACAAGGATGGAGAAGGCATCTCTATGGTCTTTTATATAACTGTGAGTATGAGCTTTGGTTCGTTGAAAATAAATGAATGTCTCATAGCCTTAGTCCTGAATGAAACAAATCAATTACAAACGTGACGAGTAACTCCCACTAGTCCCCTAATTGCATCGTTCTTCTTCCTTCTGAACAAATGCGCCCAGTGTAAATCCGGAAATTTTTGTACATGTGTCCACCCACAACCGCCATTAGATTAATGAACGAATATCGGGCAATAAATCCGACCACACTTCAATTATTTGACTTGCTTTCACCATCCATCACCAGCATTTCAACTACTGTGCAAATACCAGCGTGGCATGTGAAGTATAGATTTATTGATAATTACAGAAGTGCGCGATTGCCCTGAATATTACCAATAAAGTGATAGCTATCTTTCATTATGCATTAGGGAACTGTTTATTCATGGTATTCGTAATCAGTCCGTTAATCTTCTGCTGACGTCAACAGGCCACTTGTGTTTATGGGACTGAATGTATTGGGTCAAATATGGGAGGGTTTCTGAGGGATTTATTGCTGGTGATGGGCTACGCCTACGAGTTATAAGTTTGGTATCTATTTTTTTTTTGTGCAGGTGACAGTGCATTTCCATTATATCCCAAATATGCAATTTCAAGAAGAATAACGTCATTTGAACTTTTTGTAGAGCTCTTTGAGGGCAATTGAACTGTTCATATAAAATTTTCTGATATTTTGTTTGTTTTCGAGTTTTTGGCGATTTTTTGAATTTTTTCTCAAATTCCAAATTTCTCCAAGTTCAACTGTTTTCTCGTCTGTTTTTAAAGTGATGAAGAAACTTCATCGAACATTTTTGAAGACTCATTATTGGGCAATAAAACAGTTCATATAAAAAAAATTATGTGGTGTTTGGTTTTTGAGTTTTTGGTGATTTTAGGAAGAAAGTACAGATTTTATATATTTTTTTTTTTCGAAATATGAACAAATTTCATACGAAACTTTTTGTATTACTTATCGAGTATTGAAATTGTTCGTACACACTTTTCGATATCTCGTTTAGTTTTTGGTGCTTTTATAAAAACAATCCAGCCTTTTTTTTGGATTTTATTGTTCCCCGCTCTGTTAATGAATTTGAAAAAGCCAAACTTGGAGGGTAGATAAAGTTCATTGAGAGGTAATTTTTGCAAAAAACAAATTTTTAAGTTTTTGTTAGTTCGGGAGATTTTTCCATTTTTTTCAAATATTCACTGCAGTATTGATTCAATCAAAACATTTTCTGTAGCTTTTTTGAAGGCAATAAAAAAATAATTTGGTGAAATTTCGGAATTTGCAGCCGTTTTCGAAATATTCGATATTAAAAAAAATGAGAATTTTAATTTTCCATTTTCCCACCGTTTTTTTTTTTTTCGAAAAATGGTTTATACAAGATTTGTTCGTTTCTTGAATCTCTATGTACTGCATATTTGAAATCCCGATTTCCTCCATCGGTTTAGCCACAATGAAGGCTCAGAAAAAGTACATGTTTCGGAAAATCGCCCGGAAAATCGTTATGCATTTTCCGATCCTCCTCAAAATCTATACGTATCTGTAGAACATATAGGCGCATATTAACAAAAAATACGGATGAAAAAAAATCACTTCCAGAACTGCTATCGCGAGTCGCGTGAAAACAGGAAAACCCCTGTAAAAAATTTCCGGGTTTTCCGATCGCGAAAAAATTTTATTTTCGAAATACTATTTTTTTGTTATTGACGTGATTCAAGTTTCAACTCGATATCTCCAACGGTTCCGGAATTATAAGGTGATTTCTGGAGCGACAGACTGACAGACGACAGAATTTTTCGAAAAATTCATTATTCATTTCTTATATATAGCCGAAACGTACGTCCTAAATAAACATTTTGAACAAAAATTGCCTCTCTCTGGACTACAAGGAACTCTAACCTCTATTGACTGAGTAGTTCTAATTTAAATTTTCCCTTCAAACTCTATATTTAGATTGGATTGATTGATATCAACCTGAGAAATATTCCATATCAACCCCATTCTAAGGTTATATTTGCTTTTTTTTTAGAAACTCAGCTGACTGATCAGTTCCTATGCGAATTTTCACATCAAACTTCAGATTCAGATGGGGATGATTGATATCAGCACTACCCATTCGAATTTTGAATTCAAACTTCATGTTCAGATTGGAAAAAATTATATGAACCTGCTAACTGAGCACTTTCAATTTGAGACTTCAAAATGTATATTCTGATGGAATTTATTGATATCAAGTTGCCACTGGAGAATTGTTTTTTGTCAACCCCATTCTAAGGGTAGTTCATTTTTAATTTTTTTTATGCCACTTATTGACCATTACTAGCTCTAATTTCAAAGTATGAACTTAGCACTAATCATAGGTCGGCTCTCATCTTCTAATGCCAAATTTTATCAGTTTCAATTTTCTAAATGAAGAAGTTTCTGCTAGTACTGACCTTTATCGAAGTATGAGGGAAAAATGGGTAAAAGTGACTCTTTACGCTATGTCCTGTAGTTGAATTATCTCGCAGATCCTAGGATTTTTGGCATAAGTCTGTCTTCAATATACAATAACAATCAATCGTTGATTGAATTAGTAATAGAATTTATTTAATTCAAATCAGTCATATACATTCTCCAACTAGTAATCTTTTATTGCGTAAAGCCTTGACATAGTTTGCAGAAAGCCTTCCATACTGACTTGATAGATCCAAATAATATGATCAAAACACTTTCCCAGTCAATGATGGCACATTCATGGGTGGAGGACGCAAGCGTCAAAGACTATATAGGCCTCAGTGGGTCCTTTTCGAAAACCAGTCTTCACTCATCCCATGGCAGATACCTGCGCGAAGCTCCGAAGACGTTTCGTCTGAGCCTGCCACATTTCTATAGGAAGTGGAACGAGTCCTGCTCCTCACCACATTCCGCGCATAGTGGCTCAACTCTGATGGGAGTCAGATGCTTCCTAAGGCCACAGTGGCCGATAAGAAGTACAACGACTAAATTATGAGCGTCACCTAGTGGGAACGCAGTTTGCTTATATGTAGTATCACTACATAAGGATTGTTGTAGATGATGAGGCTGTGGTGATGTCCGATAAGGTAGGATTGATGTGCAAATAATCCATCCACCTTCTCCCAGAAACAAGGAACATATTGAGTTGCCATCATATTACAACACTTTTTGGAGCTTTCATTCCACCCAGTACATTGCCAAAATGTGGCCACACATAGCCTCCCGCGACCGACACCGTTCCTCTATAATCTCGTACGGTAACACCACTGATACGATCTGTGGAAACGGTTCGCCTTCGCCTATCATCAACGCCTATTGGCCATCTCTCCATGGGTGGCCGCTAATTGCTGCGGTTCGAAAGCTAGTACTGCGTGTACCGATCAACTCGGACCAACACTTTCTGCCTCTCGGCATGTGTTTATGAGCGACGAATGTATGGGTGATTAAAATAAAGTGATTCTATTAGTGTTTTTCGTCAGGGATACTCCGGTTTTGCTTCAGATGAATTGGGTCAATTAGTTGAGAACGTTCCGGTTCAGTTTTTTCGGTCACTTGGTAATATTGAAGGATGTTCGAAATTACTCAGATGGAAATGTAGCCATACGTCAACTTACTGCCCTGAGAACTCGTTTTTATTGTATCTTATACGAGGGTGAAAATTTAAAAATAATTTTTTTGCTGAATTTTTATTCATTTCCTAAAACTAAGATTTCTACGGAGGCGTAGAATGGCCATATAATTTTTTAAAAACATTTTTACTAATTTCCGACTCCGAGTCAAAATTTAATAAAATATCGACTTCGAAGTTGGAGAATAATAAAATTCCGACTATGAAGTCGGAAAATAATGAAATTCTGACTTTTAAGTCGGAAAATAATAAAATTCCGACATCGAAGTCGGAAAATAATGAAATTCTGACTTTCTAGTCGGAAATAGTGAAATTCCGACATCGTAGTCGGAAAATAATGAATTTTCGACTTCGAAGTCAGAATTTAATAAAATTCCGACTTTGAAGTCGGAAATAGTAGTTTATCTAACAAGTGCGGAAAGTGATACTTTTCCGCACGCGATTGCAGATGGCCGAACGACGCGTTAGCGTTTTTAAATCCTGTAAAAACCTGAAAATCTATGATGAGTCACTATCTTAAATTTACCATCTAGGGCATAGCATGATGAAGCTAGTTATATTTTTTTTATTGAACAAAAATTTCTTTGATATTAAAAAACTGTCATCAAAAGTTGCAATGGAACGCTCACATTTGAAACATGTGTAGAATCGGAAAAGAAGCATTTTTTCTAAAGTTTTTGAAAGTCAAACATATAAGCCTATTTTGAACGAATAATTTGAAATTTATTAACCAAAAGCACTGCTTAACGCAAAAAAAAGGGTTTCAAATAAAATATTATATGAAGTTTTTCCCATATGATTCAGATTACAAAATATAAACTGAAATCCAGCACGATAAAAGTATTTTTTTTATTTATGGTTCTTAAAATCTGTTATTTGAAGTATGTCATACAGTTCCTCAATGTTCTCCTTGATTCTTTTTCTGGGTGCGAAATCAAAAACTTTTTCGAAAATCTCCAAACGATCTCCATCAAAATACTTTTTCGATTTTTCTGCGCTACTCACAATATCGCTCATAACGTCTTTAGGCATCAACCACAATTGATTATAAAGTAGCGACATACAAATAGCAGTCGCTTTCATATCAGAAATACTCTCAATGAAAGTCTGGTATGGATAGATATCATCTATATCAACATCGTGCTGGTCAAGAATATTTTTCATTTCAGAATAATACTCGTCTAGTAGCCTCAGCGAACATGTATCTCTGGTACTCTTATCAGTATTCGTATGCATTACGAAAAGTATATCTATAGCTGGAGGGCAATATCTTATCAGTTGATAATCCACCAAGTGACTTGAGATGCACTTGGTTTCACTGTCAGTGCGCAACAAGATGTTATTTCCCCATAGATCACCATGATTCATAACATTCATGTACTTTTCTGATCTCCTGACATCCTGAAAAACTTTGTCAAATGCACATTTTACTTTTTTCTTGAACTGCTCCATCGTCATTTCCTTTACAATATTCGAATATTTATCTAAAAAGAAATCTACAACTAAATCACGTGCCGATTCTACAACAGGTATGTCTGAATTGTACATGATTTCCTCAAGATAGTCCTGATAGTAGTTCCCAATTTTGACTGTCTTTCCAAGTACCTTCCCTAGCTTTTCTTCGAATAGAAAAGAACAGGAGTGGAGTTTAGCCAAATTCTTCATTACAGCTGAGAGAATGTCATAATCGAAGGGAACAAGTAGATCTATCGACGCATATTCAGAAATGGATAAGTCTTCCAATACTATGAAACTATTGGTTTTGATAAAAAATAGATCAGCAGCAAAATCCGTTATCGAAGCTATTCCCAGTTGTTTGAGAGTAGGTATGAAGCGATTATAGAAAAACTCTTCTTTTTTGTATATCAGCATTGCGATCTCTCTCTGGTTTGGATTGGTGGGAAAGAACTTGGCGAAGAAACGCAGGAGTTTTCTTTTATGATTGTGCTCCACCATTATTTTCAATTTGTAGTAGTCACCAAGTTGTCCATTTCGCTCTCCTGTGGAAACGAGACTATATTCGAGTAACTTATAGTCGATTGTTTTCAGTTTCTTGGTGACTATTTGGTAGCAATCTTCCCTTAGTATATTGGGACACACTATATACTCATAAAGCTCATCGACAGCTGTTTTCACATAAGTTTCTTCGATATTTTCAAAACTATCATAAAGTTTTTTCGCCACTACTAGCTTCGTAAGTGGAAGAAACTCGTTTATATTGTTCTTGTAATCTACCAGCGATAAAACACAAGACAACATTTTATCTCGGTGCAATTTTTCATTGAGACAAATATAAAAATGATGCACCAACTCCTCAAAATAGTGCTGTCTCTCGATTTGACTTGAGTTTGAATATATTATCGTGAGAGCTTCATAAATAAGCCTAGTTACACCACTAAGTCCTATTGTTTTCAATTTAGTTGTGAGTTTTTTAACTTCTTTCAGCTGGTCCAGATCGATTTCATTTTTGTATTCTTCCGAATATAATTTCTGAAGTTCTTGTATGAATCTGTCGTCTATGTTGAGATCAATTTTTTCATGGATTTGAGTGAGTTCTTCCACCAAGACTGTCAGCAAGGCCTTCAGATGATCGACAGCCATGATCAATTCACCAGCACAATTCAACTTATATTGGAGATTATTTCAATGCATGTTGTACCCAATTATCTGAAACAATACAATACAATTAGATAAGATAATAATTATCAAAGTGAAAGATTGATTCCAATACTTCAAAGACTATAGATCTGATTTTTCATTAGGCTGGCCATCATCCCCTCTTCTTCTTGTCTGTATGAAGGTTCATAGGAAAATAATTTTTTTGGAGCTCACTATTTTGGAAATATACCAACAACCCGATCGTTAGATTTCGGCATTTATCATGCCAAGTTGAAAATATTCAGTAGAAGTTGAAACTTTAGAAACCATACCTAAAAATCTACTTGCAAGGTAATGATACTGTGCGTGCGATTTAAAAAAGCCACACCATGTTGATTTTCATTCGAAAATATGAATAGAATATTTATAAAATCTAAATCATTTATTAAATTTTAAATGATAACTATAGATAATTGAAAAAATCAACTATCTTTGAATTTTCCAAATTCATGTATGAATTTTATAGAAAAGGTGAAGTAACAATTCAATGAAGGATCAATTCGCATACTAAGGGGAGGAGTATTTCTTTTCATTCTTATATATACTCGTATTCCTTTTTTAACAAATTTGTATCCCGTTAGCTACAGATGAGTTCGAAATATTTTGATGTATGTTGTTTTCGAGCAAATAACATTTTCTGAATTGATTTCATAAATTTTATATTCTATATTTTCACCATCAGACGTGCAATAAACCAAAATAACCGTAACAAAATTCACAACAAAACATCGCATTCATTCATCGATTCATCTCAATAATCTTATGAAGAACCAGAATTCATCATTCAGTGTGCCGTCCTTCCTGTTCTATACAAATTATAGTTCTTTCATTCACAGACTTTGTGGCATTTTTAATGAATAGGGAATATGTGAATTATAAATATATAAACATCTGTACACAAAACAAATAATTTGACATCAACCAAAACTAAAACTTTGTATCAGAAGCCTACTAAAGAAAAATTTACCTTTACCTTTATCTACTATTTTTTTCCCGACATGTTACATTTGTCTTGTATTGTTTAAAATCACGGAATTTTATATCATGTTTAGTACAAATCGCTAGAACGATAGTCTTTTGAATAATTATGAAACTGTAGGTCATTGTTTAGTTTACAAAAAATTATGATATTTCGGTTTTGTTTGTAAATGAATTATTGGTCATAAAAATAATCAAACTGGATAAAAATCTATAAAAAAAAGGAAATACTAGTGTAGTAAGAATAAAAATAAATTATTTTATTCGATCACTGACATATTAACGTTCATATATTGAAAATCCCAATCTAGATGAACTTTGCAACAACAAAGATGAACTTCTGGAGGTGCATTTAATTATTTTTCTGGTAACAGACCAACTTGGGTATTTTCTGGGCAAGATATGACGTTGAAGTCTCGTATTCATCAAAATTATGAATTTTGAATCATGTTTCGTTCAAATCGATAAAGCGAAAGATTCGAAAAATTAAAAAAATTGGAAAAAATCGAAGTGAGAGTAGAGAGTCCAAATTTGGAGAAAAGGTGTGAAATTGAAAACAGAGCAACTTTTTTTAGCATTTTTCAAAATTTCCAAAAAAATCTCGATTTTTGAGGTTTTTTGACAAAAATGTCAAATTTGACAGGTTTAGAGTAACACGTGCGACAAAACATAATAGGCTGTTTTTCACCCATTTTTCAAGCACAAGCGGAGTCAAATTTCCATTATATTTGTTAATGAGAAGAACTTCCATATGTGGCGAACTTATGTGTGACACTGTATAATTATGGTATCAACGAAGTAGCAATTTGAAAATACCACGAGCTGGAGACACTGTTGTCAATAGTGTGGAATACGAAAATGGTGGCATTGGATTGGTTTATATAATATGAGGGATATTGTCACTGAAAGCATTAGCCGCACACTTTTGCGATTTGGCATTGACCGGAATGAATCACTCATTACGTTGATGAAATGTAACACGTAACTATGATAGTCTTCGACATAATAATGAACGAGTAAATGTGAAAAAATCTCAAGCAGTTCGCGTTTTCGGTATTAATTTTAACCACTTACTTCCCTATTCCAGGTAGGACCATTCAAAACTTCTAACATTTTTCACGTTTTTTTCTATAAAAGTGATATCGTTGCGAAACTCAAACAATAAACAATGGACCACCGTTCAAAATACGAGTGTATACTGAAGGTCGCCACGTTAGACATGCTCACAGATTATCTGTTTTATATCCGTTAACAAACGTATGGAGTGATGAAAGCCGGCACATGAATTCTGGGACGCTGTTGGCAATTACGTTGGCAATAAAATTCAGCAATAATTTTTTTTATTTTTTTTTTCAGAAAAACATTGGGGGAAAAAATTAAGCAAAAATTGTGTTTTTCAGCTTTGGTATTGAATTCACAGGTTTTATGGACCGACATAGCTCAAGAAATAAGTATAACTTCCGCATTGGGAACTCTGCCAG
This sequence comes from Chrysolina haemoptera, assembly GCA_958298965.1. NCBI lineage: Eukaryota > Metazoa > Arthropoda > Insecta > Coleoptera > Chrysomelidae > Chrysolina > Chrysolina haemoptera. Next base: position 754,419 of record OY282598.1, on the reverse strand, counting down.
TTTCATATTTCGTATAGACAATAACAATGGCATGAGAAAAAAAACCACAAGTTCGGAATAATTTTACCGGGCGTCCAAGGCAGTTAAGATTTATTGCTGGAGTGAAACCGGTCCTGGAGATATGTTCTGGTAGTGAAACCGGCCCTGGATGACCGAAAAAATTATTCTGAATATGTGGTTTGTTTTCTCATGTCATTGTGATTGTCTTACCAAAATATGAAACCGGCAGAGTTCCTAATAAGGAAGTTAAGATTTATTGCTGAAAAGAAGCCGGCCCTGGACGCCCGAAAAAATTATTCTGAACATATGGATTCTTTTCTCAACCGATCATGATTTCTACCTTGAAACATGAAACTGGCAGAGTTCCTAATAAGGAAGTTAAGATTTATTGCTGGAGTGAAGCCGGCCCTGGACGCCCGAAAAAATTATTCTGAACATATGGATTCTTTTCCCAACCGATCATGATTTCTACCCTGAAATATGAAACTGGCAGAGTTCCTAATAAGGAGGTTAAGATTTATTGCTGGAGTGAAGCCGGCCCTGGACGCCCGAAAAAATTATTCTGAACACATGGATTCTTTTCTCAACCGATCATGATTTCTACCCTGAAATATGAACCTGGCAGAGTTCTTAATAGGGAAGTTAAGATTTATTGCTGGATTGAAGCCGGCCCTGGACGCCTGAAAAAATTATTCTGAACATATGGATTCTTTTCTCAACCGATCATGATTTCTACCCTGAAATATGAAACTGGCAGAGTTCCTAGTAAGGAAGTTAAGATTTATTGCTGGAGTGAAGCCGGCCCTGGACACCCGAAAAAATTATTCTGAACACATGGATTCTTTTCTCAACCAATCATGATTTCTACCCTGAAATATGAAACTGGCAGAGTTCCTAATAAGGAAGTTAAGATTTATTGCTGGAGTGAAGCCGGCCCTGGACGCCCGAAAAAATTATTCCGAACATATGGATTCTCAACCGATCAAGATTTCAATCCTGAAATATGAAACTGGCAGATTTCCTGATAAGGAAGTTAAGATTTATTGCTGGAGTGAAGCCGGCCCTGGACGCCCGAAAAAATTAGTCTGAATATATGGATTCTTTTCTCAACCGACCATGATTTCTACCCTGAAATATGAAACTGGCAGAGTTCCTAATAAGGAAGTTAAGATTTATTGCTGGATTGAAGCCGGCCCTGGATGCCCGAAAAAATTATTCTGAACACATGGATTCTTTTTTCAACCGATCATGATTTTTATCCTGAAATATGAAACTGGCAGATTTCCTTATAAGGAATTTAAGATTCATTGCTGGAGTGAAGCCGGCCCTGAACGCCCGAAAAAATCATTCTGATCATATGGATTCTTTTCTCAACCGATCATGATTTCTATCCTGAAATATGAAACTGGCAGATTTCCTTATAAGGAAGTTAAGATTTATTGCTGGAGTGAAGCCGGCCCTGGACGCCCGAAAAAATTATTCTGATCATATGGATTCTTTTCTCAACCGATCATGGTTTCTATTCTGAAATATGAAACTGGCAGATTTCCTTATAAGGAAGTTAAGATTTATTGCTGGAGTGAAGCCGGCCCTGGACGCCCGAAAAAATTATTCTGAACACATGGATTCTTTTCTCAACCGATCCTGATTTCTATCCTGAAATATGAAACTGGCAGATTTCCTTATAAGGAAGTTAAGATTTATTGCTGGAGTGAAGCCGGCCCTGGACGCCCGAAAAAATTATTCTTATCATATGGATTCTTTTCTCAACCGATCATGGTTTCTATTCTGAAATATGAAACTGGCAGATTTCCTTATAAGGAAGTTAAGATTTATTGCTGGAGTGAAGCCGGCCCTGGACGCCCGAAAAAATTATTCTGAACACATGGATTCTTTTCTCAACCCATCATGATTTCTATCCTGAAATATGAAACTGGCAGATTTCCTTATAAGGAAGTTAAGATTTATTGCTGGAGTGAAGCCGGCCCTGGACGCCCGAAAAAATTATTCTGAACACATGGATTCTTTTCTCAACCAATCATGATTTCTACCCTGAAATATGAAACTGGCAGAGTTCCTAATAAGGAAGTTAAGATTTATTGCTGGAGTGAAGCCGGCCCTGGACGCCCGAAAACATTATTCCGAACATATGGATTCTTATCTCAACCGATCATGATTTCAATCCTGAAATATGAAACTGGCAGATTTCCTGATAAGGAAGTTAAGATTTATTCCTGGAGTGAAGCCGGCCCTGGACGCCCGAAAAAATTATTCTGAACACATGGATTCTTTTCTCAACCAATCATGATTTCTACCCTGAAATATGAAACTGGCAGAGTTCCTAATAAGGAAGTTAAGATTTATTGCTGGAGTGAAGCCGGCCCTGGACGCCCGAAAACATTATTCCGAACATATGGATTCTTATCTCAACCGATCATGATTTCAATCCTGAAATATGAAACTGGCAGATTTCCTGATAAGGAAGTTAAGATTTATTGCTGGAGTGAAGCCGGCCCTGGACGCCCGAAAAAATTATTCTGAACACATGGATTCTTTTCTCAACCAATCATGATTTCTACCCTGAAATATGAAACTGGCAGAGTTCCTAATAAGGAAGTTAAGATTTATTGCTGGAGTGAAGCCGGCCCTGGACGCCCGAAAACATTATTCCGAACATATGGATTCTTATCTCAACCGATCATGATTTCAATCCTGAAATATGAAACTGGCAGATTTCCTGATAAGGAAGTTAAGATTTATTGCTGGATTGAAGCCGGCCCTGGATGCCCGAAAAAATTATTCTGAACACATGGATTCTTTTCTCAACCGATCATGATTTTTATCCTGAAATATGAAACTGGCAGATTTCCTTATAAGGAATTTAAGATTCATTGCTGGAGTGAAGCCGGCCCTGGACGCCCGAAAAAATTATTCTGAACACATGGATTCTTTTCTCAACCGGTCATGATTTCTATCCTGAAATATGAAACTGGCAGATTTCCTTATAAGGAAGTTAAGATTTATTGCTGGAGTGAAGCCGGCCCTGGACGCCCGAAAAAATTATTTTGAATATATGGATTCTTTTCTCAACCGACCATGATTTCTACCCTGAAATATGAAACTGGCAGAGTTCCTAATAAGGAAGTTAAGATTTATTGCTGGATTGAAGCCGGCCCTGGATGCCCGAAAAAATTATTCTGAACACATGGATTCTTTTCTCAACCGATCATGATTTTTATCCTGAAATATGAAACTGGCAGATTTCCTTATAAGGAATTTAAGATTCATTGCTGGAGTGAAGCCGGCCCTGGACGCCCGAAAAAATTATTCTGAACACATGGATTCTTTTCTCAACCGGTCATGATTTCTATCCTGAAATATGAAACTGGCAGATTTCCTTATAAGGAAGTTAAGATTTATTGCTGGAGTGAAGCCGGCCCTGGACGCCCGAAAAAATTATTCTGAATATATGGATTCTTTTCTCAACCGACCATGATTTCTACCCTGAAATATGAAACTGGCAGAGTTCCTAATAAGGAAGTTAAGATTTATTGCTGGATTGAAGCCGGCCCTGGATGCCCGAAAAAATTATTCTGAACACATGGATTCTTATCTCAACCGATCATGATTTCAATCCTGAAATATGAAACTGGCAGATTTCCTGATAAGGAAGTTAAGATTTATTGCTGGAGTGAAGCCGGCCCTGGACGCCCGAAAAAATTATTCTGAACACATGGATTCTTTTCTCAACCGATCATGATTTTTATCCTGAAATATGAAACTGGCAGATTTCCTTATAAGGAATTTAAGATTCATTGCTGGAGTGAAGCCGGCCCTGGACGCCCGAAAAAATTATTCTGAACACATGGATTCTTTTCTCAACCGATCATGATTTTTATCCTGAAATATGAAACTGGCAGATTTCCTTATAAGGAATTTAAGATTCATTGCTGGAGTGAAGCCGGCCCTGGACGCCCGAAAAAATTATTCTGAACACATAGATTCTTTTCTCAACCGGTCATGATTTCTATCCTGAAATATGAAACTGGCAGATTTCCTTATAAGGAAGTTAAGATTTATTGCTGGAGTGAAGCCGGCCCTGGACGCCCGAAAAAATTATTCTGAATATATGGATTCTTTTCTCAACCGACCATGATTTCTACCCTGAAATATGAAACTGGCAGAGTTCCTAATAAGGAAGTTAAGATTTATTGCTGGATTGAAGCCGGCCCTGGATGCCCGAAAAAATTATTCTGAACACATGGATTCTTTTCTCAACCGATTATGATTTTTATCCTGAAATATGAAACTGGCAGATTTCCTTATAAGGAATTTAAGATTCATTGCTGGAGTGAAGCCGGCCCTGGACGCCCGAAAAAATTATTCTGAACACATGGATTCTTTTCTCAACCGATCATGATTTCTATCCTGAAATATGAAACTGGCAGATTTCCTTATAAGGAAGTTAAGATTTATTGCTGGAGTGAAGCCGGCCCTGGACGCCCGAAAAAATTATTCTTATCATATGGATTCTTTTCTCAACCGATCATGATTTCTATCCTGAAATATGAAACTGGCAGATTTCCTTATAAGGAAGTTCTGATTTATTGCTGGAGTGAAGCCGGCCCTGGACACCCGGAAAAATTATTCTGAACATGTGGTTAGTATTCTCATGCCATTGTGAATAATGAGTCTCATCATTCAGAACTAAGCTGGGGTTTACTAAGATTAACTGTTGAAAACTGACAGTGACTGTACGAGCACAGGGTGTTTTCAAAATAGGGGCGAAAGTTTCTGAGTCGAATTCAATAAACCACGAACGAACGATAAAATTGGATTCTTGGTCAGGACACTGGGATCTTCCAGCCTGGATGGAATTATCGCTGCAAAGTATTATCGAGCCAAATATGAGCGTTTCTTCATGAACTTACTTTTTAATTATGTAAATACTCTGGGAATTAAGTTGAAGTTGGCGAGAAGTTGATTCAGACCACATTTTCCACTTTGAAGCTGAAATAACATCAAAATTAACCAATTTGCAATTCACAAACTCGAGTTCGTTATCTTAGAAAAAAAACTTCAATGCTCTGTATCTCAGGAACAAAGCAACTCCGTACATATGTTCATAGTAACTTTTTTCTTGAAACGTAGAGGGTGATTCTCTACTCTCGTACCGTAGTTAGGAAACACATAAAAACAATATCTATTTTTTTTTTTTTTGGAAAAAGACCCCCGAAATAAATAAAAAAGTTACAGAAGAAAACAGTTTTTGACTAGGTCCAATGAAGCCATACAGAAAGTTTGGAGAGAGTAGCTACCAGTCAAATTTTTGCCCACTGATAAACTTCGATTTCGTATTAATATGTTGGATTCACTGAAGTGGTTGTCAATAAAAAACAGGCTATATTTATTCAACATTTTTTTTTTATTCTCAAAATTGTCAAGGTTATAACGTCATCCACATAAATGGAACAAAATTTAGGTTTGAATGCATTCAATAAACCCCCCTCACTTCAAAGAGTCAAATAATATTATTAGTTGAAACAGGGGAACATTCTTCATTAAAATTGAAAAATAAAAAATAAATTGAAAACTGAATCACATTTTTCATTTTTCAATTTTCATGGAGAATGTTCCCCTTTTCAACAAGAGGTTATCTTGAACAATGGAAAATAGTGACTGAGGTTTGTCTTTCAGCCGGAGATGATTCCACAAGAGATTTTATGAATAATCAATTTTATTAGTCTTAAGAAGAGTCTAGAGGCATCTTTAGAATACAATTTCTGATGTGATACTTTTTGATATTTCGATCTGTTTAATGTTATTTATTGTTATTTCATTCATAAAATATATCATGTGTATCTAATGATTCAGAGAATGTTTGTATGTAAGTTAGATTATTATTTATTTAAATGAATTATTGCTATCACTATGGAAATTTGCTGGACGTTTCTTTTTCAGGACCAGTTCTTTCCCGGCCTCCAGAAATTCCAATCACAACTTTGATCCAATTAATCCTATTGTAGAGGATTATTGCAATGAGCAGGACATCTTGTTTCTCTCTTTATAAGCTCATTGTGAATAATGCAGATATCTTCAATTTGTTTTGATGGTTTTACTAATCACGCAAGTTCGGGTATTGCTTTGGTTGAGAAGCTGGAGTTGAGATGGCGTTCGTAGTTTACTGAACGCTACACTGTTGGCGATGTCAAATCAAATCAAATCAAACTGTACTTTATTGTCGAAGATAGAATCTCATTGACAAAGTGTTGATATCCTAAGAAAATTGAACTACAAAATTTTGAGGTACTAGACCATTTGGTGATTTCACAATATGTGAGTGATAAATGAGTAAAATTATATACGAATTTCATTCACAATACACAATATGAATATTGTCATACAACACAAAGATGTAAATGTAAAAACATAAGGCAATAAAGCATATAAGTAAAACTGTACCCACTTCATAAACATTTACATTATACAATTCACGTCAGAATATGTAATTATACAAATCGTCAAAAATTTTAAAATAGTTACACACAGTTCAAATAATTAAAAGTACTAAAATACAGCATAAAAAATAAAAAGAAAAATTTCTTATTTTAGTATAAAATTTCTGTCAGAATAGAATTCTTCTACAGAATAGTAGGCTTTAGCTAACAGAAGCTCTTTTACAGACTTTCTGAATATAGTTGAACGTGTTTTGCCTTTAATCCCAATTGGTAAATGATTAAACATTTTTTTTCCATTATATATAAAAGATCTCTCAATTTTTGATGATATTGGGATCGGTAAACTTATATTGAGCTTATTTCTTGTATTTCGTCGAGGTGAACTGAAAATTTCGCTCTTGTATTTTTTTTGCATCAAACAAACCATTTCTAAGATAAGTATGGAGGGCGAGGTCAAGATTCTATGTCTTATGAATAAAGGTCGACAGGACTCCCTGAACCCAGCTCTACACATATTTCTAACTCCTCTTTTTTGTAGTACAAACACCCTATCAAACAAGAATTGGGAGCACGTTCCCCAGAAACAGATACCGTAACGCAAATGGGAATCAATGAGAGCGAAATACACATTTTTTGCTACAGTAGTGCCCAATTCATTTGCTGCTACTCTGACTGCAAAGCATCCTGAGGAGATTTTTTTACATAGAATGTTTATGTGACATTCAAAATCCAGATGTTTGTCTATTTGTAATCCCAAAAACTTAGCTGACATTTTGTTCTCTATTAATTGAGAGCCCAAGTAAGTATCCATTATGGAGCCTTTGAGGGTGATGATGCTAGTTTTTGAGATATTAAATGATAATCGGTTTGCATCACACCAGTCCTTTATTTTTCTAATATCATTCCTGATCAATTCTTGCAGTTCACTTTCCCTGTTGCTATGCCAAAATAATGTCGTGTCATCTGCGAATTGTGTTATTTTTGCATCAATATCAATGCTGGCTAGGTCATTAATATATATCAAAAAGAGAATAGGCCCTAAAACCGAACCTTGAGGAACTCCACAAGTAATTTTCTGTAATCGGGGTGCGTTATCTGGTAGTGTAACTTTTTGAGTACGTTCCGATAAGTAAGATTTGAACCATCTTAACGATACATCCCTAAAGCCATATACTTCTAGTTTTTGTAGAAGAATTTCATGATCCACGCAATCAAAGGCTTTAGAAAGATCGCAAAAAACTGCTGCTGCCATTTCACGATTATTTAAATGAAGATATGCGTTTTCCAATAGATGAAACATCGCATCTTCCGTGTTTTTTGAACTTTGAAACCCAAACTGACAGCCATTTATAATGTTATGCTTATTCAAAAACATCATAATTCTTTTTTTTACCAGCTTTTCTATGATTTTGGCAAGTGTAGGTAGCATCGAAATAGGCCTAAAGTTAGCAGGGTTGTTGTTGTCGCCTCCTTTGTGCAAGGGTATTACCACGGCTGTTTTCAAACATGTTGGGAATATTCCTGTTATGAAACTTGTGTTTATCGCTTCCACCAAAGCGGTAAGGGCGGAGTTTGGCAAGTTGGTGAATATTTTGTCTCAGCTTTTGCCTTGACATGGAGATGTTGTCAGAACTCCCCGAAACACTAATTTTCAAATTGGTTGTTTCATTGTAAATATTCCCGTTGAAAATATTATTTCAAAAATAATATTAATTCTGTTACTCAAGAGAGTACATCAGGACCGCGAAGTCCAATAGGCCCCGCCCACTAGCGGCGCGGTTACCTATTGGCCGGCCATAATGTGCCGATCTCCTATAAATCAAATCGCATTTCATTTATTTTTATCAGTCTCACCGCAGGCTTGGCCGGGTGTGGAGCTATCTGATAGCCCTATAAGGACTCAGATATTTTTAGTTGTCGATTCGACTTTAACTCAGTATTTCCTTGAATTCTTTGGAATCTAAGGCCTGGTATTATGTATTTGATGTTCCTTCGTTGGGAACCAAATCTTGAAGAATTCGTGTTTAACACACATCTTCGGCTTTCAGACTTTTTCAAGTCTCAATAAAGCGTATTTTTGGCTCTAGCCTTTTTCAAGGCACTATTAGAGCACACACATCTACAATGGGTTTGAAACCGAGACCTATCCGAAGTTCCAGATATCAAATACATTTTGCGGTTATGTGGCTAGATGGATGGAAACCAGAGCTACCCGTTGAATTTCCATAAATCCAGCGACCCGCATAAGCTGTCAATGTGATTGAACCATTTGTTGCAAACAAATTGTCTGCTGAGACCTACCTTATACTGATGAGAGGTATGAGGGACAGAACAATGAACAATGCAGATTTCTTTAATTCAATCAAAACTTCCTTTTTGATTGGTTCTCAAAATAATTTTGAGAACGTGGAGTGTGAACCTGAATACCATTACCGAATGCTCTGAAATTGTGTTCAATTAGTCTAATGTCATCTCAAAAATATTATCTTTGTGTAAACAGAAAAAGTTCCACAAAATTCAATGTCTAGATAACTGCATCATTATAATAACCACTTCCGATCAAAAATCGACAACACCAACTACTTTTCCACAGTCAGTGAATCATACTTCTCCATTTATGAACATCCAGCTCCCAATTTTATTCGAATCCTTCCATATCGCCCACTATAAATCGAAGAATCTCAAAGTCAACCAAATTGGGAGTAAAAAGTGGATGTCAGATGTTTATTTCTTACTACGGCTTGCCTTTTTTAGCAGGCCTTGCACGCTAGCACGGCATATCAATAGCGGAATCTCAAGTTCAATACGAAGAGATTAAATATTTGCGTCCTAGAAAAACAAGAGAAAGATCCTTTTTTGGTCGTCCCGAGATACGGCTTGGGTTCAGCTAAAAAGTATTAGAATTTATTTGAATTTTCCAATGCGAAATCCGATAGTTTTTTTGTCGATTACGAATTTTAAATTGAACTCAGTGAACCGGATGATTTTTCTCAGAACAAAAGGCTGTACCATTATTTTCCTCTGGAAGTTTATAGATCTATCGGGATTATAAAAAATGGTTGTATTCTCAAATGAGAGTGAAATAATATTCGTTTTTATCTTGTTTATTGATGATCATGATTTGTATCCGAAGAAATTTTTTGTTCGTAACAAATAAGTTTATTAATTACATGAATTTCTTGAATTCAGTTTATGAAATCACACATTTATCTGCTACAGGAGAGTCAAAAATAGATGTAGTTTTCATGAGTTCGGTCTTGGATGTTACTGTATTCGATTCAGGAAAAAATTGGTACATACCGTTATATAAAAATATCGTCAATAAATATTCTACCAAATACTTAATAACTAGAGGAAAAACTAATGAGGGGACAGAGAGAGGAATGTAATTCACAGGTTTGTAACAATGTAACAATTGTCTTAGATTGGTAAAATGTGCTGACCATTATCAATACTCAATAATGGGCAATAGGGAAAAATAAAGATCATAATAAATACAACCTATACCATGAAGAGACAGTGACATAGAAAAGCTGAAAAAATACGAATTTTTGTGTCAGCATTGACAAACGTGTTATTATGTAATAGTAATCCACATAATGACTAACATTATCAGGTCGACTCAATATGAAGCCAAAATCTAATATACGACAATAAGTATTTTACTAAAGACTATCAACTAATAATGAATAATAGATTATATAACGCAAAATTCTGCAAAAAGAAATCGGTATGTTCGACGGCAAGTATCCGATAGAAAACAATCACTACCCCATACGACTGTTGAATTAAATTTACAAGAACTTTTTTGCGATGCCCTTCAAATAGCATGGCATGGAAATTATATGTCGATTTAAATGGGAGAACACCTCCTTGGCTCTGGTTTCATGTTTTTTTTTTTCACCCATCAGCGGAAGCTAGTTCTCCCAATTAAATCGAAGAACGTTTTCAGCTTCTATTGGGAATTCCTATGATAAATACTGAAGTATGTATCCAGCGCCATCTCTGGATTCCAAAAGGAACTTATTAAAGCTAAACGTCAACGAGGCGATTTTTGGATAATATTTTTGAAGAAAATTCATTCACTCAAAAAACTGAAACACTTCAGAGTTAACAAGTGAAACTATTTCATAAATCAATAAAAAAAATAAAGACCACCCCACGAAGCAGGTTCTGAAATATACCATTCTCTGAAGCTGACACCACAAACATCTTTATAAAATCCTCCGGTACCTGAGAGATAACGAGGCAATGAATTTGACGATCCATCTTCATCTGGTTCTAAATCTGACCACCGATAAAACGAAACGTGAGATCAAACTCATATGTGGGAGTAAACTGGACGTAGTAAACTCAACTTCCATGAAACGCTATCGTGATATATCGTGTGAGTACTGATAAATTCCCGATCCTAATTGGATTTCTCGAACGACAGACCATGAAGTGAAATTCGAAGCGACCGACAGGACCGGCCTCAGGCCATGTACGGTAGTTTGTTTTCACTACACTTTTTAAATGGCATTTTGCAGATCAATGGGATCAATATGGAATTGAATCTGAAATTCTTTATTTGCAATAGGAAATCCAAATATAAAAACAGATTCAAAAAGGTAAAGCATAATTACAATGTCATAACACTCAAAAACTCTTCAGGAATTGATTTCAAGTTCAAATTCGTAAAACAAATTTTAACAAAAAAAAGGGTATAAGACCAAATTTGTTCAAAATGTGTTAACTACGCCCATTGACAAAGTTGTTTACTCTCATATGGCCACATTGATATAGCTTTATCTACACGGTAACATGAGAAATACTTTAGTATAAGTAAGTACCAGTTATAACGTTTGAGCCGGTGGAGTTTCCTAAAATCTATCGACTTGTACGGGCTTGTATCATACTGATCACGTCATGTGATTGAAATCAGAAGGTTTAGTCTGCCGTATTATATATTTGACTTTTTTTTTCGTTGATTTTTTTCGTTCGAATTCGCAGTATATACTGATTCGGCGAATTTGTTTATCTCTAACCGTTCTCGAGTTGGTCAGCTCTAAATCATTCTTTAGATGATTTTTTACCGCCAAAAATATTTCTGATGAGTTATCGACATTTCAAAAAATTGAAAATAAAAAAGTTCAAAAGATCATGTATGATTATAATATAGGTAATGACGATTATTTAGAGCTGAGCAACTCGAGAACGGTTAGAGATAGACAAATTCTGCGATCGATTCAGAATGGCCATATACTGGGAATTTGAACAAAAACAATTTACGGAAAAAAGTCTAATACATAATTTTTTGAATATTTTTAATTTTCATTTTTCGAAATTAAAATGTTTGTCATCGAACGTGTTTTGACGTGCTGATTCCGAATCTTTGAATGAAAATGTCGAAAACTCATCAGAAATATTTTTGGCGGGAAAAAGACCATCTAATAACTGATTTAGAGCTGACCAACTCAAGAACGGTTGAAGATAGACAAATTCTGCGAACGCCAATCGCTTCAGAATGGCCAAATTAGTATGTATCGTAGATTTCGAGTCAATCGAAAAATATTACCCGTAAAAATCATGAAAAATACTAAGTCGTCACATCGACTTGAAATTTGCACTGTATACGTAAAATTTCATGCTCATTCCGAAAATGTATAATTTTTATGTGCTCAGATATAAGATTTAGCCGGAAAAGGATGTTTAAGGTAAAAAATACAATTTTCTGATATTTTTTATTTTTCATTTTTCGAATTTAAAATTTTAGTCCTATAACGTATTTTGACGTGCTGATTCCGAATCTCTGAACGAAAATGTTGAAAACTCATCAGAAATATTTTTGGTGGGAAAAAGACCATCTAAAAACTGATACAGAGCTGACCAACTCGAGAACGGTCAGAGATAGACAAATTCTGCGAACGCCAATCGATACAGAATGATCGAATTAGTATGTATTATGAATTTCGAGTCAACCGAAAGAAATTAAAAATTACCTTAAAAAAGTTGCAAGGGGTTTACCCCTAAAAATCGTGAAAAATACCAAGTCGTCATATAGACTTGAAATTTGCACTTTAAACGTAAAATTTCATGCTCATTCCGAAAATGTATGATTTGTATGAGCTCAGATACAAGATTTAGCCGGAAAAAGGAGTTAAGGTAAAAAAATCCAATTTTCTGAGATTTTTTATTTTTCATTTTTTGAATTTCAAATTTTGGTCCTCGAACGTATTTTGACGTGCTGATTTCGAAATTTTTAACAAATATGTCGAAAACTCATCAAAAATGTTTTTGGCGACAAAAAAACATCTAAAAACTGATTTAGAGCTGACCAACTCGAGAACGGTTAGAGATAGACAAATTCTGCGAACGCCAATCGATTCAGAATGATCGAATTAGTATGTATTATGAATTTCGAGTCAACCGAAAGAAATTAAAAATTACCTTAAAAAAGTTGCAAGGGGTTTACCCCTAAAAATCGTGAAAAATACTAAGTCGTCATATAGATTTGAAATTTGCACTTTATACGTAAAATTTCATGCTCATTCCGAAAATGTATGATTTGTATGAGCTCAGATACAAGATTTAGCCGGAAAAAGGCGTTAAGGTAAAAAAATCCAATTTTCTGAGATTTTTTATTTTTCATTTTTTGAATTTCAAATTTTGGTCCTCGAACGTATTTTGACGTGCTGATTTCGAAATTTTTAACAAAGATGTCGAAAACTCATCAAAAATATTTTTGGCGGCAAAAAAACATCTAAAAACTGATTTAGAGCTGACCAACTCGAGAACGGTTAGAGATAGACAAATTCTGCGAACGCCAATCGATTCAGAATGGTCGAATTAGTATGTATTATGAATTTCGAGTCAACCGAAAGAAATTAAAAATTACCTTAAAAAAGTTGCAAGGGGTTTACCCCTAAAAATCGTGAAAAATACTAAGTCGTCATAAAGACTTGAAATTTGCACTTTGAATAGTTTATCCATGAAGACTCAGAAAAAAGACTTCTAACAACTTGATCAGATCGATATATAACAGATTCCTTTTAGTATGTAGTACTCTGCTGTATTTATTGAAAAAGGTGTAAATACATTTTTCCAGTTTTTGAGAAAAAAATATTATCTGTATTTCTACATCTTATTTCCTCAGGAAAAGAAGGCGAAAAGGTGTGTATATGTTCAGTCTATATTCAAATTCAAATTAATGCCTTCTAATCGTATATTTTTTTATGTCATTATCATCACTTGCTAGCTTACCCCTACTTTTCCATGGTACATAGTGTTTCGTTTGAGTGGTTGATATAACGTTAGTGTGACTATTTAATTCAATATTTCTCATGTGAAGAACGTGTCGAAGAGGAAAGTAGTATCAACGAATTTTTCTCTACAAGGTTTGTCTAAAACTGCTACACTGGAAAAACTGCTGCCAGGAATGCTCATTGTGCGCCACGTTTCTCGAATCTTGCACAGAAATATTCAAGTAATCTTCCGCATATTTGAATAACAATGCTCTTAAGTGTTGAGCCGGTCCTCGCTTTTCGGTTGGCACTCGTTACAATATTGGAAACAACGAAAGACTTTTACAACGCGGCGATGAAAATTTCATTACAAAAAACCTGAAACGTGTCGATACTGTTACATGGTTCACTATTAATAAATTAGAGAATAGGACGTATCCATTGCGCTTTCATCGGATTGAAGCGGGCCCCAATCGTGCAATTTAGGTTTCAGACGACACATAGACATGAATCTTATATTTCGAATTCAGGTGGCACAGACGCATAAAAAGTTTGAGAATGAAATTCCCATTCGCGAGTTAGGTCGGGATGGAAAATTAACTGACGTGCTCAGTTTTATTGATAATAATTCGATGAAAATGAGAACGTTGAACTATCGAAGTTAAAGAGGTTCAGGAAAATAATATTATAATATAATATACTCAAAGGTACTAATACAATACTATATACTAATTTATAAACTACTACTTCATAAACTTCTTCTTCAACTTGAACTTCAAGTTCAACTCCAGCCTCAACTTGTCCGTTTGCTCGAATCGGCTTGCTTAAATAATCCAATGAAAGCTTCGAGAACTTTTGCTGCGACGAAATCGTCTAGAATCATTCATTTCGTCGAAATCTAGAAGCCCTACTTGCATTCCTCACTCAGATAGCTCGTCGATGGTAATGTAATCCAGCTCGAACTGGCCAGCGTTGCTTGTTGAATTATCGGGTTGAGAATAAAAGGAAACTGAGTATATTCGAGTTCTGCGAGTCAAAGTCCTCCTTTGTTGACGTTTTGAACCAAATCAATATTTTATTTATGAACAAAAAATTTTAAAAGGGGTTAGACTTCTTTCTTGAAGAGACCCAAAAATGCATTTCTTCCTACAGTTACCAAATTTGGTCTGGAGGATTCTGAAGTCATTTACTACGGCTGAATACACTAGTGAAAAACGTTTCGATATTATAGGTGATTTGATAAAGCTTTTTTTAACTCACACTGAAGAAAAGCCTTCGTTTACTTACAATGAAGAAAAGCCTTTGTTTACTCGTGCTGAAGAAAGTCCTTGTTTATTTTTGCTGAAGAAAGTCCCTTGTTCATTCGCGCTGAAGAAAGTCCCTTATTTATTCTCGCTGAAGAAAGTCTCTTGTTTATTCGAGCTAAAGAAAGTCCCTTGTTTATTCGTGCTGAAGAAAATCCCTTATTTATTCGCGCTGAAGGAAGTCCCTTGTTTATTCGCACTGAAGAAAGACCTTTGTTTACACGCGTTGAAGAGAAGCCCTTGCTCAGTCACGCTTAAGGAAAACTTTTGGATACTCGCGCTGAAGAAAAGTCTTTGCTCACTCACGCTGAAGAAACGCATTCGCTCACCTACACGGAAAAACGCTTTTTAAAAGTGAATCATGAGTAAAAATTCAGTCGGATATTTTCATTTTCCTGATCAAAATCTACTGCTTCACCATAATAGGGCATAAGTCCTTCCAAATGAACGACTTTCATCTCAGTCAGTACGATTGACTATGTCATCGATCTTTTTTATCACATTGTACGGTCCATCTCAACACAGCGTTAGTTCTGGAGACACTCCTTTCTTCATACGGGGATCAAACAACTGAACCCGGTCGCTTCCATTGAATCTCTTCCGAAATTTCCTAAAGCTGTCTATCTTCCTCTTGTTTATCAGGTATGTTTTTTCCTGTAACCGGTCCAGTTTCTGCGGTTTTTCTCCATGTCCTTCGTCTTCCTGATCTTCCGGAGTTTCCAGGAGTCAGCCATGCACCTCCTGAATTTTTCCACCGATCCGTTTTCTTGTTTTCACTACAATTGGTTCTGCTCTTCTTGCCTTTTTCGTTCAACTTTTCCTGAAAAATATGCCGACGCAGGTTCTTATAAAACTGTTGTTCCTTCACCTTTTCTTGCCAACGTTCCTCCTCAATTTGTCGTTCTTCAGCTCCTTTTGTTTTGTCTTTCCTTAGCTCTTACATTTGCTTTCGTTTTCTTTTGTCATTTTTTTTCCTTTTTTGTTTACGCCTTTGTCCTTTCTATTTCCACCGCGCTTCCTCTTAGTGTTTTTCTTTGCGCCGTTGTTTTTTTCGTCTTTCCTTGCTTCATATTCTTCGTCCAATTGAATCCGAGTTGTCAACTCGGAATTCCGGGGTACTTAGTCGGAATAATGCAATTCCGCGTTAGTAAATGGGAATTCCTAGATACTAAGTAGGAATTATGGAATACTGAAACACGAAGTTGGAATTTCGAAATAGTAGGTCAAAATTATGAAATTCCGAGTAAATCCAAGTCACCAAAGTCGAAATATGAGCGATAGTGGTGCAAAGCGGCTCATTTGAAGCTCACCGTAGTTTGATACACTGTTTTTCAAAGCGACAAAATAGATTTCGCTCGGACAAAATTATAGATATAATTCACTGATTATGAAGGCCGCTGCATGGGTGACTGGGGTAAAATTTTCTTATACCGTATACCACATTCCATTACTTCAACCAGACTATAGTAAGTCGAAATTCCGACATTCAAAGTCGGAATTATAAAATTTTGGATCACTAAATCGGAATTTGAAAAATAAAATTCGAGTGGCCCTCCTAGGCGTCCATGACGGATCACGATATGCACCGACAGCAAGGCGTCACCGAAGGCTCTTATGAACTCGAAAGTGACATCAAGACTGGTATGGGAATGCCGAGAAGAACTCAGTGTTCTCTCAGAACGCAACAAATTAACTTCAATGTGAGTTTCAGGTGGTATCGAGCAAATTAGTTCAACTCCATATATAGGCCCAGAAACCGCACTCGGGATTAACAAATCTCACATTTGAGAATGCATTCGGGACTGGATCAAATGATAACAGAAAAAAACGGGAACGGGAACGGGAACGGGAACGGGAACGGGAACGGGAACGGGAACGGGAACGGGAACGGGAACGGGAACGGGAACGGGAACGGGAACGGGAACGGGAACGGGAACGGGAACGGGAACGGGAACGGGAACGGGAACGGGAACGGGAACGGGAACGGGAACGGGAACGGGAACGGGAACGGGAACGGGAACGGGAACGGGAACGGGAACGGGAACGGGAACGGGAACGGGAACGGGAACGGGAACGGGAACGGGAACGGGAACGGGAACGGGAACGGGAACGGGAACGGGAACGGGAACGGGAACGGGAACGGGAACGGGAACGGGAACGGGAACGGGAACGGGAACGGGAACGGGAACGGGAACGGGAACGGGAACGGGAACGGGAACGGGAACGGGAACGGGAACGGGAACGGGAACGGGAACGGGAACGGGAACGGGAACGGGAACGGGAACGGGAACGGGAACGGGAACGGGAACGGGAACGGGAACGGGAACGGGAACGGGAACGGGAACGGGAACGGGAACGGGAACGGGAACGGGAACGGGAACGGGAACGGGAACGGGAACGGGAACGGGAACGGGAACGGGAACGGGAACGGGAACGGGAACGGGAACGGGAACGGGAACGGGAACGGGAACGGGAACGGGAACGGGAACGGGAACGGGAACGGGAACGGGAACGGGAACGGGAACGGGAACGGGAACGGGAAAACATTCCTTAAAGAACCGTTAAAACACAACATTGAAGAACTACTCAAGTTGAGCAATAATGGACCTTCTCACTGGTCACAGTCTAATGAGAAAACACCTGCAAAAAATGGGGCCGTATAACGGAAAACTTTCCTGCAGGCAATACGGTAAAGGGACAGAAACAACCAAACACGTACTGTCAGAATGCGAGGCATTAGATCGCAACAGACCGGCAATATTCGGGAAACCCAGACTAACTCCTGAAGAATACAACAGTCAACCGGTGAAGAACCTTAACTGACTGGTACAGGGGACTAGAATTACGGAGTGGGTGCTGTAAAACTGGCCCGGAAAACACAAAAAGCCGAAGAGGCTGAGGTGTAGCTGGCGAAAGGACCAGCATCCAAGAGGAAAAAAAGGCCTCAACGAAGATTTATCTGAGACTTGTTTCAAACGCTAGATAGCAAGAATTCAAAGAAATGTTTTTGTCCCCGCACTATGAAACTCACGATTTTTTCTGTAAGTAATTCAAATCATTCATAAAATCGAATCTCCACCGATGCCGTCAAATCGCCGACTCCATTTGCGTTTGCGGTTATGAGTAAGCGGTTTATGCGCCCTCGAATCCCTGTGTTTTGGATTCTCTGACAAATTGGACTCGAAAACAATTTACCACCCACTTATCCGGGCATGAGTGCATGTGTTCCAAACGGATCGCCGGTCATTTCGACTGACAGCTGTCGGGGTATCGGTGATGGATTCCGTGTTTGGTGATTGCGCGCGAGCAGGGATTGTTATTTGCTTTGCTGTCACAGGTGGTGGGTGCTTCAATAGCAATGAGATGCGGTTCTGCTTATGAAAAAATGCCTGGAAATGTTATTTATACATATTTTCTGAGACGAGAAAAAGTTTGACATTTTATCTCTGTTGACAGGTACTAAAGTATGAATTTTCATGAATTTACTCACTTTTTTCCCGGATATATACAAAGGTAAAGGTAGATATCTGCTTTTGCAAAAGCCGATGCCCAGCTCAGGGCTCTAACCCGCTCTAAGTGCCGCTTTGAACCACGTACCTATGGCGTAGTAAGCCGCAATCCTATCGATGCGGCTATGAAGCGTGTTTGTATATGAAAATGAAATGGTTGTTTATCAGAGAAAAAATGGAAGATCTCGCGAACCAAAAGGTCTTAAGCCGTAGACATTTGATTTTTTCACTATTAAATCTTCGTTTTTCCCGTCACGGAAAAAAATAGTGCATTATACAAGAAAAAAATTATAGATTTCGGCTCTCGGCTTCTTACAACCTCGAGCTTAAAGCTAATAAATGTTTTTTTCATAATAACAATTTTTCGGAGTTTTGCTAATGAATGATAGAGACTGGTACTAAATGACTGTTCAAGAGCATTCGACAAAAATACCGAGTGGCCTCTTGTGACTAGCTATATACAGTGTGTCCATAAAGTAAACCATGTACCCCCTGTTAACTTTTGAATGGATTGAAATTTTTCATTGCTACTTTTTGACAACAGAAAAAATATCTGTCTTTCAAAATGGCGGCCAGACGCAATTTTGAGAAAAAAAAATTAAATGGCATGGTGGGTCGAGTGATACCTCAGTCGAAACGTCTTTCCATTCTGTATATGACCGCAGAATTTCAAAGAAAAATATTCAGCTAAAAAAAATAATGGTACATAATATTAGAACTCTTATTGAGTAAATCCCCCTGTTAACTTTTGAACGGATTGGAATTTTGCTCTGAAATTTCATCTGGTTGAATGATAGTTCATTATCTAGTTTTTTGTGTCTGAATGAGAGAACACAGAAAATTGAGAAAATCGCATTTTTTCAAATTTCGAGCACATTTTACTCGAAAACGGTGCATTTTAAAGAAAAATTTGTTGAAACTTTTTTTGTAGAGAATTTTATGAAGTATATTGTAGAGTCAATTGTTTTTGGAAAAAATGGATTTTTCGATTTTCCACGAAACATTCTTTTACTTTTAGGTAAAATTTTCCGTTTTTCCGCTACTGAAATGTTTTGTGATCATGAAAAATTATGTGCTGAACCCGTTTTGATTGACACTATAAGAAATTCATTCACTGCGTGAGCTTCGCGAGCTTCGCGAATAAAAAAATGCCGGTTCCATGCAAGGTAAAAGTATCAGGAAATTCAGTACCGAAAAATCCACACCGAATGACCTTTTCAAAAATGTCTCTTCTGTTATTCATAGTCGAGGCATATATGAATAATTTGGGGAAAGGTGATCCTGAAAATATTATTATGTGACTGAATGATACAGCACTGAAAATTGAGAAAATCGCATTTTTTCGAATTTCGACCACGTTTTACTGGAAAACGGTGCATTTTCGAGAAAAACTTGTAGATACCTTTTTTGTAGAGAATTTTATGCAGAATATTACAACATCATTTTTTTTTTTGGAAAAAATGGATTTTTTGATTTTCCTCGGAAAATCGTCCATAAAAATTTTCCGGATGCATTCACGGCTTATCACCCTCGAAACTCGGATTCAGCGGGTCAAAATACATAAGAATAACTTGGGCGATCCCGTCGCGCTTCATCGGCTACCAGCGGACTAACATATGCTAAGGAATAATCGAAATTTAAGAAGGTGTCAACTGTATTTCCTCCATTGGGCACACAACCGTAATGCTATTACCCAGAAAACTCGGTGTGCCTACTTAATTATGTATTGACACGTAATGAAAATAAAACGCAACACGGAGACAAACACCGCACATCCTTTATTTGTGCCGCAAGGTTCCACGCGGCGTCGTCGGATTCCTTGAAAGGTTTCTGAAGGGTTGCCGAACTGTTTGTTAATGGATTATCGCTGTTTGGATTCCTAACCTAACATTGCTTTCAACGCTCGTACACGCGCGTTTTATCGTCGGTAGTTTGTTTGAATGGCAAACTCGACAAATAATGTATCGGTGACACTTTTCCATTCGATGTTTGAACGGCGATATGACACGATAACAACGCTGCGCGGTTTGTTTGTTTTCGTATTATTGTATGTATGTGATTTTGCTATACATATCATAAAATTCGAAATGCAGAATAGGGCAGACGAAAAGTTATTAGGAAAAGAGGAAAATAATACCAATTATTTGAAATGGTTTTTTGGGGGGTATAAAACAGTCTCAGAATAGGAAAATGTTGAAAGAAGGAACCATATTCAAGGGCAAATCAATCAGTTTGCCCCTATAAGATACTTCGTTAACAACGTTTCAACAGGGGGTTCGACTTCATCAGATTAAAATCTGTAGTCGCTAGGATTTGAACCTAGCCGACAAGCAGTCAATGGTTTTGAACGCGACAGTCTCAACCACTGAGCTACCTGGCCCTCGTATGGAATGGCGGTTTTGCATATTTTCACCAGTTCTATATATGAAATATTAGGGAATTTTCTTGAACCTTGACTTGTATGTGGTACTTAGATTCATAACACTGTATTTCAAAAATTACTCCAATACTTGATAACATGTTATCTACCAATGATCCTGCTACTGTGGATACTTCTTGGTCTGGAATGGTATAGGCTTCTACCCATCTGCTGAAATAGTCCATGGCTCACGGAAATAAATCCCTGTGTATATTTGTAAAAAAAACACCTGGTTGTAATATATTTCTGCCAATGATTGTTTATGTCGGTTTGTTGGGAAATTTTTCCCAGTTCCGTGACTTCTATACATGTACTATATAATTGTGAATGAATTTTATACATTTTTCATTCAGAAGGTACAACACGAAACGTGTAATAAATCGCAAACAAGACTACCCACCGATAGAGGGCACAACCCGCGCTAGACTGAAATTCACTTAGGCCGAGGCTTACTAGCAAGACCAAAGCAATCTTTATTACTAGTTTCATTCAGCCCCTGACCGGTTCAGAAGGAAGAGATAGCTATGCGGTATCGGAAACAATGTATCTGGGGTATCGACACATAACGTAACCCTTTAATGTTTTTTCGGCTGAAAATTAATTTGAACTTGAAACTTGAAAATCACAGCATATACTAATTTCGGCATGCTGAATCGATTGGCGTTCGCAGAATTGCTCTATCTCGATTCGGTCATCGGTTGAAAATGTTATCTAGAGATTGCAGGTGCCGTTTTCCCGCCAAAACTTCTCATAATTTTTTTTTATGTCTCTATCCAAAATTTCTTTCCAGGAGAGTCTACTCGTTTCGTTCACTTTCCAATGTTGAAAATATCTTGTTATTGGGTCGGTTTTTCTTGGTCCGTCTCATTTGTGAGGTAGTCTGTTGGTCCTCTTCTGGGTTGACTGTTTCTGGCTTATTAGTTATCCTTCGATTTCAGTTCGTGTAGTTTTTTGCCAAACATGTACGTTGTACTGTCGCTTGGTGTTTCTTCTTGAAGCGATTCTTCCATGGATTCCAATCTTACACTTGCTCTTGGAATATTAAAGGTCACTTCCACTTCCAAGAAATGGACTGACGCTTCACTGTATTTCATTTTCAGTCTCAGAGTTCTTTGTATTGCGACATCTCCTAGTCCTTTAATGAATATCTTCATTGTTTATCTCTGGTTAGGCTTCTGTACATCCACTGCAAACTCCTGCAGAATTTTACCTGTTCTCGATGGTGGTCGCCATATCTCAATTCCATTACAACAACCAAATTCCATTCGAAGCTTAATCGTATCATTGATATTGACAACGATGGTATGAAAATGAAATCAACAACTTCGGTTATGTCATCTTCGAGTTCAACTTCTCCGTTTGCTCGCATCTTCCTGTTAATATAGTCGGATTGAAAGATCGAGAACTTCTGCCGCTACCAGAACGCCTAGAAACATACATTTCGCCGAGTTATGGGATCATTGTCCGCATTTCTCCCTTTGACAGCGCGTCGAAAGTGACGTAATCTGGCTACCGCTACTTGCTGATTTCTCGCTGCGATATTAACCGTGCAATGGCGTAGGGTATTCGATATCTCAAAACTGATTTCGAAAGATGTTGCCATCAATTTTTTGAAAGATGTTGCCATCAATTTTTTCTCTTTCCAATTTCTTCATTCAATACGTACCACAGTGTGTCGTTTTTTATCTCACCCTGTATGAAACCTCAACGAGCAGCACCCTATGGCGCAAACATTAAAATAATGGAAAATTGGATATGCATGAAATTAATTTCAAGACACTTGTCAGATAAGCTAATGAATATAAAACAGGAGATAACTTTATTACGGAATCTCATTAATGAAGGATGGCCCTTGGTCAGTTTCTATAATTAGATACCTCCAGTAATACCCTGACTCCCTGTGTTTAAAAAACGATAGACGATCGTACACCGCACTGTAATTATGGCTTCGAACACCACACAAGGTGACTCGGAGAAAGCTACGGAGTGGGGTGCTATAAGCAGGAATTTTGATCGAATCAACGTCTGCCTCTATGTGGTTCTATGTGGTAAAACGCCACTATATTACCAGTCAAAATACGAAAATAGTTATTTATGTACCAAGGACGAAAAACTGTCCATTATAGTCGAGCCTACAAATTGAAGCAAACAGGCGAGAACAATAGACATTTTTCGCCGAGGTGCATATTACATTTTTGCGTCGACCTCTACAAATTACGTTCTAATTTACTATTTCCGAATCAATAATCGACTATTTCTTGAAGCAAGTATTTTTCATCCTCAGGCACTTCTATGTGGTCACTATTATACGGCATAGTGACCACAGCGGACGAAAAGCGTTTGCGGACAAAAAGTGTTTGCGGTCGAAAAATACTTACCTTTAAAAATTGTCGATTTTTCATCCGAAAATTAGTACGTGAAAAATAAATTTTAATAGAGGTCGACGAAAATAGTTATTTATGTACCAAGGACGAAAAACTGTCTATTATAGTCGAGGCTACAAATTGAAGCAAGCAGGCGAGAACAATAGACATTTTTCGACGAGGTGCATATTACATTTTTGCGTCAACCTCTACAAATTACGTTCTAATTTACTATTTCCGAATCAATAATCGACTATTTCTTCAAGCAAGTATTTTTCTTCCTCAGGCACTTTTATGTGGTCACTATTATACGGCATAGTGACCACAGCGGACGAAAAGCGTTTGCGGACAAAAAGTGTTTGCGGTCGAAAAATACTTACCTTTAAAAATTGTCGATTTTTCATCCGAAAATTAGTACGTGAAAAATAATTTTTAGTTGAAAATTAGTACGTGAAAAATAAATGTTTGTAGAGGTCGACGAAAATAGTTATTTATGTACCAAGGACGAAAAACTGTCTATTATAGTAGAACCTACAAATTGATAGCTGAGGCACAGCCAAGGCTAGAAAGCAGGCGAGACAATAGACAGTTTTTCGCCGATGTGCATATTACATTTTTTTGTCGACCTCTACAAATTACCTACTAATTTCCGATTTTTGAATTAATATTCGACTATTTTTTTAGGCAAGTATTTTTCGTCCGCAGATACTTTTTGTCCGCAAACACTTTTCGTCCCAAGACGTGGCAAAGTAGCCAAGTACGCCCAATTCCACCTGTAAAAGATTTTTTCGTCGACCCCTACAAAAAATTACATTTGACGTACTAACTTCCGGACGAAAACTCGACTACTTTTGAAAGCAAGTACTTTTCGTCCACAAACACTTTTTTTAATACGTAAAATGTAATTTTTTGTAGGGGTTGACGAAAAGATATTTTACATGTGATTTTGGACGTACTTGGAGTACTTTGCCAACTCTTGGGTAGACGTGATTCAGTAGTCGTATGGAGGTGTTAGATTCCCTACCATCAAAAAGGCAATGGCAAAGGACAGAAATTTGAAATTCGAAAAATGAAAAATAAAAAATCTTAGAAAATTGGATTTTTTACCTTAAACATCCTTTTCCGGCTAAATCTTATATCTGAGCACATAAAAATCATACATTTTCGGAATGAGCATGAAATTTTACGTATAAAGTGCAAATTTCAAGTCTGTATGACGACTTAGTATTTTTCATGATTTTTAGGGAAACCCCTTGCAACTTTTTTCAGGTAATTTTTCAATTTCTTTCGATTGGCTCGAAATTCACAATACATACTAATTCAACCATTCTGAATCGATTGGCGTTCGTAGAATTTGTCTATCTCTGACCGTTCTGGAGTTGGTCAGCTCTAAATCAGGTTTTAGATGTTTTTTTTTGCCGCCAAAAATATTTTTAATGAGTTTTCGACATTTTTGATGAATCCCGAATTTATTCACTCCATTGATGTGGACAGAAGTTTTGGAGTAATACTGGTGCTTCTTCAAAATTATCGAAGTTGCAAGAGAACAGCCTGGAACATTCCGTATAAAAAACTTAATAAAGAAGCACAGTAGATTCCTTTCAGATGCAGTGTCTCAGAGGCAAGAAATGGAGGCTGAGAAAGAACTTTTCCGGAAAAAAAACATTAAAATGTCATCTAAGTATTCACAAGATAAAAATATACCACTATACCGCAGAACCCAAAAATATATCACTTTTATTGCCTCCCTAATCTATATATAATGTTAATAAGTATCTTCCGGTTTCAAATAACGAGAATGGATCTCTATTTCATGCCAAATCTCCTCTAAATATCCAACTTAATTACATTCATTATCCTCGAAATTCCTGAAATAAACGCAAAATGGAATAAAATTCAAATTGGATTCGCACTCTCCGTATTCAAATGCTCCGTTGAAACGTTATACGAGAAGCTTTCGGTATTGATCCAAATTTGCATATCGGTCCGAGATGAAAAATAAAAACAAGCCTTCAGAATTGACTAGCATTATTCTTCTCCTAATTTTTCTGTGGCTGTAGTTTTGCGTAGCAGAAAAAATATTCAAATTTTTTCACGTGCCGCTCTCGCCATTTGAGTCGTGCGCCTTTTGTTTTTAATATTCCGTTCATCTCATGAATAAAGCGGCGTTTTTTCATAGGGCTATACAAAATATCCGTATATTGTCTACTCTTTAAGGTTGTATCTCCTTTCTAAACACGTTGAAATACGTTGAAATACATTCGCCTCTGGGTGCAGATGTCCTTCTGATAAAATTTCAATTTCGTGAAATTCGATACCATTTTGTGAATACTAATTTGCCAGTAACCCAAAACAATGGGTGAAATATTCAGGTTTTCTAAGAAAACGATTGCATTTTGTGAGAAATTACTGAGTATTTTTCCTTTGGAGAATTGAATTTTCTTTCGCCTAGTTGGAATAGTTTCTTTCTTATTTCTAGTCCGAAATAACTGACTTTTTAGTAAACAATTTTTTTTTGTAATAATACATGATGGCAAGAAGTCATGTGCCGAATTTCAAAGTGCTACGATTCATTCTTCACTTACGTAGAATAGAAAATCTCAGAAAATTGGATTTTTTTACCTTAACGCCTTTTTCCGGCTAAATCTTGAATCTGAGCACATAAAAATCATAAATTTTCGGAATGAGCATGAAATTTTACGTATAAAGTGCAAACTTCAAGTCTATATAACGACTTAGTATTTTCCATGATTTTTAGGGGTAAACCCCTTGCAACTTTTTCCAGGTAATTTTTAATTTTTTTCGATTGACTCGAAATTCACAATACATACTAATTCAACCATTCTGAATCGATTGGCGTTCGCAGAATTTTTCTGTCTCTAACCGTTCTCGAGTTGGTCAGCTCTTAACAGTTGTTAGATGTTTTTTTTGCCGCCTAAAAATATTTTTGATGAGTTTTCGACATTTTTGTTGAAAATTTCGAAATCAGCACGTCAAAATACGTTCGAGGACCAAAATTTGATATTCGAAAAATGAAAAATAGAAAATCTCGGAATGAGCATGAAATTTTACGTATAAAGTGCAAACTTCAAGTCTATATGACGACTTAGTATTTTCCTTGCAACTTTTTCCAGGTAATTTTTAATTTTTTTCGATTGACTCGAAATTCACAATACATACTAATTCGACCATTCTGAATCGATTGGCGTTCGCAGAATTTGTCTATCTCTAACCGTTCTCGAGTTGGTCAGCTCTATATCATTTTTTAGATGTTTTTTTTGCCGCCAAAAATATTTTTGATGAGTTTTCGACATTTTTGTTAAAAATTTCTAAATCAGCACGTCAAAATGCGTTCGAGGACAAAAATTTAAAATTCGAAAAATGAAAAATAAAAAATCTCAGAAAATTGGATTTTTTACCTTTCACACCATTTTCGGCTAAATCTTATATCTGAGCATATAAAAATCATCCATTTGTGGAATGAGCATGAAATTTTACGTATACAGTGCGAATTTCAAGTCGATGTAACGACTTGGTATTTTTCATGATTTTTAGGAGTGAACCCCTTGCAACTTTTTTCGGGCAATTTTTAATTTTTTTTGATTGACTCGAAATTTACAATACTCAATTATTCGACCATTCTGAATCGATTGGCGTTCGCGAAAAAAAAACATCTAAAAACTGATTTAGAGCTGACCAACCGAGAACGATTAGAGATAACCAAATTCTATGAACGCTAATCGATTCAGAATGACCGAATTAGTGTATACTGAGAATTTGAACGAAAGAAATCAACGGACAAAAAAGTCTAAATATATAATACGGCAGACGAAACCTTCTGTTTCAATCACATGTACGTGATCAATATGATACAAGTCCGTACAAGTCGATAGATTTTTAAGAACTCGACCGGCTCAAACGATATAAGTGGACTTATACCATGCGGACCTGTCTGAAATTGCAAGTTGGGACTTATACCCAATTATTTCTCATGTTACCGTTTAGATGAAGCTATATCAATGTGGCCATATGAGAGTAAACAACTTTGTCAATGGGCGTAGTTAACACATTTTAAACAAATTTGGACTTATACCCTTTTGCTCCCCCACCCTAGGAATGTTGAAATATAGTGCTTGAGATTGCAACCCCGTAATTCCTTGCTCTCCTGATTACTAATGAGGGTTGCTTGTGAGGATGCAGAAATAATAAATTCTCAAGTTCGCAAGGAAATGTCCAACTTTGTTAAACTATCGAAAAATTCCATTTCATTTGAATAATAACAACCTCGGAAAAAAGAACACTTTCACTTTCATTTTCAGCCGAATGTCGAATTTGTCCGGAATGATTTGTCACTATCAATCTATTTATTAGTAATATCACAACAAAAATGAAGCTAGTCAGGCTACGCCTATTATACCTATTAAGTTTTTAATCTATCCACTCGAAGTCCATTTCACGGCCAATTTAACACAATTATTGATTCTACACGGTGGTTTGGTTCCGATGATAAGATCTAGACCCTGTCACATGAATTATTCCAATGACAAAATAAGCAATATACCTAAGTATATTGAGGTTTGTTGGTAATTTATTTTGGAATTTCTGTGGGTATGTTTGTAGTGCAAACAGATAATTCATGAAACTTTTGATGAGAGCACTTTGTAGTATGTCACGGTGGTTACAGTTTGGCAAACATCGCTAAAACCGTGAAAATATTCACGCACATGATGCGCATTAGTCGTGCGATGGACTATAGATCCTTAGTATGTCCCTTGATAACCTAACCTAACCTAAGTTCAAACGTCTGCGCAATAAGTATGGGAATTTCACACTTTCAGCTATATTTTAGAACAAAATTAGAATAAAATTTAAATATACAGTAGTACGCGTGTCTCACTTCTCATGGAAACACCCCCGTATCTTCCGTAATAATTGAGGTAGGATGATGAAACACTTAGGACAGATGAAAATGGTCAAAATGCACCTACCACCTCAATTGGGTTGGTCTAAGTGATATACACTGCCCACCAGTCGTGATGGAACAACCCATTTTTGCGGTAAAACATACTGGGGGGCAAAATAGGCTCAAAATTCTTCAGATTCGTGATCAGGACAGATGAAAATGGTCAAAATGCACCTACCACCTCACTCGACTCGACTCGACTCGACTACGGCACTCCACTCCACTCTACTCCACTCCACTCCATTCCACTCCACTGCACTCCACTCCACTCCACTCCACTCCACTCCACTCCACTCCACTCCACTCCACTCCACTCCACTCCACTCCACTCCACTCCACTCCACTCCACTCCACTCCACTCCACTCCACTCCACTCCACTCCACTCCACTCCACTCCACTCCACTCCACTCCACTCCACTCCACTCCACTCCACTCCACTCCACTCCACTCCACTCCACTCCACTCCACTCCACTCCACTCCACTCCACTCCACTCCACTCCACTCCACTCCACTCCACTCCACTCCACTCCACTCCACTCCACTCCACTCCACTCCACTCCACTCCACTCCACTCCACTCCACTCCACTCCACTCCACTCCACTCCACTCCACTCCACTCCACTCCACTCCACTCCACTCCACTCCACTCCACTCCACTCCACTCCACTCCACTCCACTCCACTCCACTCCACTCCACTCCACTCCACTCCACTCTACCCTTCCCTACTCTACTCTACTCTACTCTACTCTACTCTACTCTACTCTACTCTACTCTACTCTACTCTACTCTACTCTACTCTACTCTACTCTACTCTACTCTACTCTACTCTACTCTACTCTAATCTACTCTAATCTACTCTAATCTAATCTAATCTACTCTACTCTACTCTACTCTACTCTACTCTACTCTACTCTACTCTACTCTAATCTACTCTAATCTAATCTAATCTACTCTACTCTACTCTACTCTACTCTACTCTACTCTACTCTACTCTACTCTACTCTACTCTACTCTACTCTACTCTACTCTACTCTACTCTACTCTACTCTACTCTACTCTACTCTACTCTACTCTACTCTACTCTACTCTACTCTACTCTACTCTACTCTACTCTACTCTACTCTACTCTACTCTACTCTACTCTACTCTACTCTACTCTACTCTACTCTACTCTACTCTACTCTACTCTACTCTACTCTACTCTACTCTACTCTACTCTACTCTAATCTAATCTAATCTAATCTACTCTACTCTACTCTACTCTACTCTACTCTACTCTACTCTACTCTACTCTACTCTACTCTACCCTTCCCTACTCTACTCTACTCTACTCTACTCTACTCTACTCTACTCTACCCTTCCCTACTCTACTCTACTCTACTCTACTCTACTCTACTCTACTCTACTCTACTCTACTCTACTCTACTCTACTCTACTCTACTCTACTCTACTCTACTCTACTCCGCTCCGCTCTATGCAAATTGATAACGTGTCCCAAGTGTGATTTGGGACAGCATCTTTTTCATTTTTTTAAAGGAATATTAAAAAAATTGAGATTTTATTCCAATGGAAATATCAAATATTTGTACTGAACGTGTCATCCGATATTCCCTGTTCATCCATATAATGGAATATATATATATATATATATATATATATATATATATATATATATTTCATTTTTAAGTACTACTCTTTTTATTACTGCCCTATGAATATTATGGTTTTGGAAGACAGTGTCGTGGGAAGTAAATTTTCCGGCTTTATTACCATGTTTATAAAACGATCATCGTAGTTTCATTACGAAAAGTTAAACGAGGTACTAGAATAATTTCCACACGAACTTTTATAGTTGAATGTGTCATTTTTCATTACATTCCACTAACGTGACCGGGTGTAAATTGTCCGTCCTGTGTCACATTCTCTTAATTATGATCGTTTTTACGGCATAGCCAACAGAGTCACATTACCATTTCGATAAAGTGTTTGTGACTGCTCAGAGTAATTTTTCTGTCACTAATTGATCGTTAATAAAAAACGTGACTAAGGAGAATGAATTGAAATTGGGAATTCCATTTCGGAGTGTCTGTTTTGAATTGGTGAAGGTCAATTCAACACTCTCGGAAGTCATATTTTCACTTCAGGGGAGAGTGGGGGAATGTCGTTACATTTAGAGAGAGTTTGTTTTTGTAGCTTCAATTTGATCTGAAACTTTGGTATCAGTACTTAAAGGAGGGTATGCTTTTGATAGGGAAATTTGGGCTTTTAAACTTTTGAAGTCTTTCAAATGCTTAGAAATAAGTAGACTATTTTAATTTTAATTTTTTTTTAATCTAGAATAAGTCATTGTAACGATTTCTACTCCAGCCGGTCCTGACGGAGCTCGTAAATATCACACAAATCACAGCTGTTCATAGTCGATGATGTCACCATTCACCTTCTTCAGTCAGTCCTTCTGCGAGTCTTTTTTGAAGCGTGGCCTTCTTACCCGTTATTTCCAACTCTCTTTCTTCGAGCTCTTGTTTCAATTCCGACACTTTTAAATCTGCCAAAAGAACTCTCCCTGAAAACATTTTGTATTTCAATGTCTTCGAACGGAATATTAGTCTACTTCACACAAACAGTTTATCAGTTTATTCTCTCGTGGCACGCAAACTGTCCACTTTGCACACTTATACGTGCCACTAGTTTATTTCGCGCTCAAAACGTCTCACTCCGCGACACAGAGTTTGTCCACCAATCTAAAGTTCACCGCGCAACAAATCACTTTCGTCCCGATCATAGGTCTGTTTCACGCGCAATAAGTTCAATTGTCCTCTGCAAAGCACGTAATTTATCTCAACATCCCACTTCTGACACCAATTGTATTAATTAAAATAGCCTAAACGTTTAAAATCTGATATATTTAAACTCTTATATCCCACTTCTGACACCAATTGCATCAATTAAAATAGTCTAAACGTTTAAAATCTGATATATTTAAAATCTTGTCTAGATTGCCAGCGGCGAAGGTGAATGGTGGCATCATCGATATAATTAGCTGTGATTTGTGTAATATTTACGAGCTCTGTCAGCACCGGCGATAGAGAGGCATGGTCGGCCTAGGCGTTCGGGGTCTGACGCATCTATCTCTCTTTCTCTCCATCGGCCGATGCCTCCGAGTAGAAGAGAGACAGCGGCAGCACACAACCTACACGTGAACTGTTTTGTCAACTGTTTATTAAGTGAAGTGGAAAGTTGATGTGGTTTCATTGTTTATTACAATAACAACTGCGACTAAAAAGGAAATCAATTCTTGTATTTTGAGAATTTGATTAGCGATATGATCTCATATATTTGTTCTTTGATCATTGATAGAAAAGTAGCATTGGTCGGCGAGGGCAGTAATAAGGTTATGTTACAATTTTGACTAAAAAATTATTATGACTCATATAAACGATCGTATAAAAAGTCAAACGCTTTTATTTAGTATTCAATCAAAGAAAAAAATTATCGTGTGTAGCTATTAATGTAAAATTGAAAATTAATGTTTAACCTCACACAATGTGTCTAAAATGACAAGTTGAACCGGCCAACCGTGCGAGAAAATGTTCTATAATATAATATAACAGGTCAATGAGGGCTTTTCAAAAGCATGATTTTGAAAATATTTATTTAATTGTCCAATTTCATTATTTCAATTTACCAATTTATTGACATTGATTTGATTGATAAATTTGCTATAAACTATACTATAACTATAAATAATATTGGAAAATTGAAAATTGATATTTTTAACCAAAGTTTTAAGAATATTTATGTCTAGTTTCTAATGAGCTCATTGTTAAATAATAGATTATTTCTGATATGATTTGTTCGTTCTTTGCGAACAAGTGGGTATTGTTTAGTTGGGCTGAGGTTGAGATGGCGCTCGTGGTTTGGTTATCACCGATCTACGGGTGGTGTCTCAACTTTTGCCTTGACATGGATTGATAACTGGACCATTTGTTGCAGATATTAGTGATTGTCTGCAGAGACCTACCCTATACTGATGAGGGCAAGAACCCAAAAATCGATCTACAGGTTGTCCAAATGTTTCAATTAACATTTTCCATGCAACTAGCAATTGCGAAGATAGCCTTGTAGGAACTCTGCACGGAAATTCATTGGATGTAATCCAGCGTTCATCGTGGTATTAGCCAGGAAAGCAGTTGTTTTCTGATGGATTTTTTACTCAAATATATTTCCATATTGTATGGGAAAATTACAGTGAGCATCCAAGTATGGCAGGAGATTTAGTTTCTAACGTAATGTTTATGTTTTAATGAAAAGTTAACGCAGTGCAATGGAGTATTTTTCAAAGAACTCCTTCTGTGTATTATACAAAATAATGATAATTCAGTGATAATTATTGAATTCAGTTCATAAAAGTAGTCAATTTTTCATCAATGTTTTCTTGTGACGATATCATCGACTTTACAGACAACCAATTTTTTTATTACATTCCATCTATCTCTTTGTCCGTAAATCAATTATTTCTCTTACATGATCAAATCAAAATTTCATATATGGTTCAGTTTCAGTACCTATCAAATCCCTGGCTCCTATCCTGTACATTCACCCCTCACGAATCTAACACCCATTAATAGAAACACATTTCAATTCCCATTAAATGCAAATGCAATTCTTTCCGAATCGAGCGCTAAACAGTCGTGGGGTGTGTCACTTTAGACAACATTCCGAGAACGGAGAACTGCACCTTCGGCGTGACGCCCTTTGGCCGCCCTTTCGCCGCCCTTTACTGATCGTCTGGAAAGAGGAGTTCCTTGGATGCGGTGTCTGACAGCTGCTTTGATCTATGATAGTTCGGTGGACGTTCGAGCTTATTTTGCGAATGTATGACAATTGGCAGGGAGAGACTCTGTACAATAGAGGGAACAAAAAATGTCTCTGATATGAAGAGAAAAAGTGTTATTGTGAATCACTGAATTTGAATGTCTATAATAAATCTTCTCTAGAATGGCCTTTACATTTATGATCAAAGCTCGAAATTGATTTGAATTGATCATTTTTAAGGTAGTGAAGGCAAATATGATGAAACTGAAAACGAAAAACAGTTGCCATTTTTACATGTATTAGTAATTAGGAACGACCAAAATCAGCTTAAACTCGATATCTACAGGAAGGACACGAACACACTCAGATACATCCCTGAGAGTTCTTACCATTGCATACAGCACAAAATGGCGGGATCAAAGGACCCCGCAACAACCCTTATGATATAGATATCGATGTCCTGATTAAATATCTCAATGGGCACAAAGTCCAAAAATGGACAGTTTTTATCTCAATATTGTCGACTCGAGTTGTAATGAAACGTTCTAAGACACCATATACAGGGTTATTAACAATTACAAAATTTTTATGTAATTCTTTGAACAAAATCAGTCAAGCAAAAGCTGGTAGACTTGCAGAATGAGTGAATATCATTTGATTTTGATATTGGGTGATCTAAGGTTACTTTTGTACAGGGTCACTCAAAATTTTCTTTTCTTGTATTTATTTTAATTTTTTTATTAAACATCGATACAAATTAAACGTAAAGTAGAAAACTAAATATAATAAGATCAAAATATCATAATATCAATATATCAATATCAAAATATCCTGATACAGGTTTATTGAATGTTATAAACGATGCTAATGTGGATATGGAACAGGAACCTGTAGTTATCGAATAGTAATTTTATTACATAGTTTCATTAAATTATAATTAAAGTAACTCACATTTGTCCTTTTAGTAACCATGTGCATACTGGTAATTACAATGTCTTAACA
This sequence comes from Chrysolina haemoptera, assembly GCA_958298965.1. Lineage (NCBI taxonomy): Eukaryota > Metazoa > Arthropoda > Insecta > Coleoptera > Chrysomelidae > Chrysolina > Chrysolina haemoptera. The sequence continues at coordinate 720,360 of OY282598.1, read as the reverse complement.
GACAAGGTATGAACAAGTAAAAACAATTTTCAATGAAGTAGTCTCCCTTACGCCGTTGACCAGCAAATATTGATCATATTATATTTAGTTCTCTACTTTACGTTTAATTTTTATCGATGTTTCTTAAAAAAATTAAAATAAATACAATCAGAAAAGAAAATTTTGAGTGACTGTATAAAAGTAATCAAATTATATTCACTCATTGTGCAAGTCTACCAGCTTTTGCGCTTGACTGATTTTGTTCAAAGAATTACATAAAAATTATGTAATTGTTAATGGTGTCTTAGAACGTTTCATTACAACTCGAGTCGATAATACTAAGATTGCAATTATATTCCCTAACTTTTTGTAACGAAATAATCGCCATACTATTGATTTTTGAAGGTAAGTAACATCCTTCTCTCTGCATGTTTGACACCCTGTATCTCAATAACTGTCCATTTTTGGACTTTGCGCCGATTGAGATATTTAATCAGGACATCGATATCTACAATATCCTAAAGTTTTAGCCAATTTCACCGAGAGCCATTTTCCATAAGGGTTGCTGCGGGGTCCTTTCTTGGTGAATCGACTCTTGTCGTTTCTTCTCAACAAGGAGAGATTCAAAACTGAGAAAATGATCATCGGGGTAGTGGCTGAGTTGAACGGTTATTCTGTAGACTTGGTAGAAAAACTGATTAGGAAACATAAATTCAAGAGATCCCTTCGTAACTCTACGACTTTTCAAACAGCAGAAACCCCTTCTAAATATATCGTTATTCCATACGAACCTCGAGTTACTCGAGGTTTCGACAGCATTCTTAGAACCCTCAATATGAAGGTAGTAAACGAGACCATATAAACTCCAACAAATCTTGGTTACTCCCAAAGATAAGACGGAAGAAAAAGAAAAGTCGTGGAATTATGAGATTAGCTGTAAGGACTGCGAGAAGAAGTATGTGGGCCAGACCCGCAGGGCCATGAAAGTACGGTTCCGAGAGCACATCGCTCTTCTAATTAATCTCAAACTTGTGTTATCAAATTGGTGGTCGTGGTCCAAAGCATGTTGAGCCACACTCTGATATGAGCAATGTGCTCTCTGAACCGTACTTTCATGGCCCTACGGGTCTGGCCCACATACTTTTTCTCGCAGTCCTTACAGCTAATCTCATAATTCCCCGACTTTTATTTTTCTTCCGTCTTATCTTTGGGGGTACCCAAGATTTGGTTCAGTTTATATGAAGTCTTGTATACCACCTTCATACTGAGGGTTCTAAAAATGCTGTCGTTATTCCATACGAACCTCGTATTACTTGAGGTTTCGAACAAATCCGACATATTTGCGAAAAGTGAAAGAGGATGTGGCTAATGAAAGTTTTATAGGAAAAGAGGAAAATGATGAACCAATGATACATACATTATTCAGATGCTTCCGATGAAGTTTGCAAAAATAATGAGAAAGGAGATGGAAATCTTCAAAAAGAAACTTTGCGAAGGTCTATGAGAATGAAAATACATTTGAAATGGATGAATTATTTCTTCAGTAAAGAGATACAAAATATATTGATTGAAAGTTTGATTTTGTAAAGGAAATCCAGTTCTTGAAAAGATTTTTTGGGTTTATGACCTTCCACAATCTGATACCAAATGTCAATCAAAAGAATGTATGACAGATTTCATTTGACTCTGTCAAAGAAAGGTCTTATTACCAAAATCGCAATTCAAATTCAGTTTCTTCAGCGTCTTTCTAAGAATAACGGAGGCAGATACAGCCTCCGAAACGTCAACAGTTTTCAAAAAAAGAGAAGTATTCTTTGTTAATTCGATCTCATTTTTTCAGATAGGCAAATTCAGTGTAGGGTACGTTACTGACAAAAATTAATTTCTTTCAAGACAGCAGTCTTGTGAACGCAGTAACTTATCGGGCAAATTAATTAATTTGCCCTTCTACACTTGTACAGATTTCTTTGGATTAAAAAAAATTTTTTCATTTTCAGATTGTGGAAGGTCATAAACCCAAAAAATCATGTCAAGAAATACAAAATATGTTATTTACATTAAACGTTCAGACTTGTGAATCAAGTTATTGAACCATAACTACTTATAAATAGGTATCACCAACATAAGTTTTTGATGTTATGATAATTTGACACAGGCCTTTGAGGTCTGTGGAATGTGAGATTCCATGGTGCACAACTCAAACAACGTTGCCAAGTCTGCTTTTGCTGAATGGGACGTCATCCGTTCATCCCATTTTTTATTATAGAAAAACTGACAGTCAGAAAATAAAATCCCAAAATTTATTGCACAACGTACAAAAACTCAAAAATAACACCAATTCCCTTCATTTCTCCACTTGACTCGCACGATACTCTTATTCACGATGAAAAAAAATCATTCTGTCAGGGATGATTTGTTTTTTTGAAAATTATAAAAAAAAAGATCGCAAACCCAAAAATAATATCTGGCAACCAATATCTTACGAATATATGATAGTTATATTCTTGTTTTCAAACTGAATATCGTCCCTGCACTATAAATCGGAATCCTCGACAGATCTTTTGATATAGGGTTTCCAATAAATTCGCGTACACTCGCCCGATTTACCAAATGTGTCAGGAAAACATTTCGGAGGGACCACATGAAATTTGTCAATGTAATTGCTTGAACACTTCTTATCGATTCCGGAAATGTGATAAGTGTAGTTTGATGTGGGTATGCGGGCCAATCAATCATTGGTCGGAACGGAATGTTGTGAAAAACACTGTGGCGGATGAATCTGATTGTTTTATGGTGGCGGGGAATCATTTGAAATCGTATACCACAGATTCCACTGTAGAAGGGAAGGAAAGATCGTTGTTACGGAAAAACTTGTGATATAATTGGAGCAATCCTTTGTTTGGTAGAACATCATTGAAAATTTATGTAGCGTGTCTCAGAATTAGACCAATCAATAGAGCATAAGATAGCAACATAACAAAAATACTAGTAGGACTCAGCCATCACATGAAAGACACTCCGTAGTTATATTCTGTTATGTTTTGGACTCCCAAGTGTCATTCAATAATTTGTTATAAACTTTTGAATATAAAGAACGACGTGTTTTTCAGTGTTACGATTGAGACTAGAATCGATTGTAGCACCACCAAACTTGGTATGCTAGTTGTTGGAATCAAGATAAACCCAAAAAAAAATTGTTTACAAAATTCCAGGGCTGGAACTTTTTTTTTTTCCTTTAAAAATGAATAAATAGATTTTTGCGGTAATTTTGGAAAGTATATCATTTATCGAAAAAACAACTCAACAGGGTGAAAAACAATTCAATTTTCTAAGAAAATTAAACCTAGTAATTTCTTATGAAATGCTCTAACGGTTCTTGAGTTGGTCAGCCCTGAATCGGTTTTCAAATGGTTTTTTTGGCGCCAAAAATATTTCCGATGAGTTTTCGACATTTTCGTTCGAAAATTCGGAATCAGCACGTCAAATTACGTAAGAGGACAAAAATTTGAAATTCGAAAAATGAAAAATAAAAAAGTTCAAAAAAATCATCGACCATGATTTACTCGACTTTTTAGTCTGTCGATTTTTTTCGTTCTAATTCTCAGTATATACTAATTAGGCCATTGTGAAACGATTTGTGCTGGCAGAATTCGTCTATCTCTGATCGTTCTTGAGTTGGTCGGCTCTGAATCGGTTTTCAAATGGTTTTTTTGGCGCCAAAAATATTTCCGATGAGTTCTTGACATTTTCGTTAAAAAATTCGGAATCAGCACGTCAAAATACGTACGAGGACAAAAATTTTAATTTCTAAAAATGAAAAATAAATTTACTCGAATTTTCAGTCCGTCGATTTTTTCCGTTCAAATTCTTAGTCTATACCAATTAGGCCATTCTGAAACGATTGGCGTTCGCAGAATTTGTCTATCTTCAACGGTTCTCGAGTTGGTCAGCTCTGAATCAGTTTTGAATGTTTTTTTTGGCGCCAAAAATACTTCCGATGAGTTTTCGATATTTTCGTTAAAAAATTCGGAATCACCACGTCAAATTACGTACGGGGACAAAAATTTGAAATTCGAAAAATGAAAAATAAAAAAGTTCAAAAAAATCATCTATCATGATTTACTCGACTTTTCAGTTCGTCAATTTTTTTCGTTCAAATTCTCAGTTTATACCAATTAGGCCATTTTAAAACGATTGGCGTTCGCAGAATTTGTCTATCTTTAACGGTTCTCGAGTTGGTCAGCTCTGAATCGGTTTTTAAATGGTTTTTTAGGCGCCAAAAATATTTCCGATGAATTTTCGACATTTTCGTTGGAAAATACGGAATCAGCACGTCAAAATACGTACGAGGACAAAAATTTGAAATTCAAAATATGAAAAATACAAAAAGTTCAAAAAAATCATCCATCATGATTTACTCGACTTTTTAGTCCGTCAATTTTTTGCGTTCAAATTCTCAGTATATACTAATTAGGCCATTCTGAAACGATAAGCGTTCGCAGAATTCGTCTATCTCGAACCGTTCTCGAGTTGGTCAGCTCTGAATCGGTTTTCAAATGGTTTTTTTGGCGCCAAAAATAATTCCGATGAGTTTTCGACATTTTCGTTCGAAGATTCGGAATCAGCACGTCAAAATACGTAAGAGGACAAAAATTTGAAATTCGAAAAATGAAAAATAAAAAAGTTCAAAAAAATCATCTATCATGATTTACTCGACTTTTTAGTCCGTCTATTTTTTTCGTTCAAATTCTCAGTATATACTGATTAGGCCATTCTGAAATGATTGGCGTTCGCAGAATTCGTCTATTTCGAACCGTTCTCGAGTTGGTCAGCTCTGAATCGGTTATCAAATGGTTTTTTTGGCGCCAAAAATATTTCCGATGAGTTTTCGACATTTTCGTTGGAAAATTCGGAATCAGCACGTCAAAATACGTACGAGGACAAAAATTTGAAATTCGAAAAATGAAAAAAAAAAAAGTTCAAAAAAATTAACTATCATGATTTACTCGACTTTTTAGTTCGTCAATTTTTTTCGTTCAAATTCTCATTATATACTAATTAGGCCATTCTGAAACGATTGGCGTTCGCAGAATTCGTCTACAGGTTATATGGACCTTTTAATTGGAGTCACTTCCATTTCTCTCTAAAACGACTCTCTTTTTCCCTCTATCACATCTGGAGCCTGTCGATGACGCAAACTCATAAGTTTCTCATCTCATCTATGGAACTGCAAATATAATTCGGAATCACCTAATTGTTGTGGGAAGTGGTGGAAGGGAGTGGATAATTCAGATAGTTACCACGAAATATGTTCTATGGACGAAGGAAAATTAAAACTGGCTCCAAAATGTGTCTAGTATATGAAAATTGGTCCAGCCCGTCAACCCCCGATTAGTACTATGCATACTCACCTCAACAAGGATGATAAATCACCATTGTGGGTCCATCTTGTTTGAAATTTGATAAATACCACACGACGGAATTTTAACCAGATGAGGTATCACAAGCTGGGAATTCTACTGAGAGTCTTTGAGTGGGGGTGGCTTGAAATCAGGAGGGTTGATGGAGGTGGAATTTTCCTTTAATAGGAGCACACAAATCAAATTGACACCCAGTATTTCGAAAAATGGTCATAGAATCGATCTGTAAATTGGATTATGTACATCCAAATTTCAGCAAAATTAGCAAAAAACCATTTTACATTAAAAAAACTAAAAGAAAGGATGTACATAAATCTTACCTTTATCTTGTGAACTGTACTGTTCTGTGCCACACGAATAATAATTGTTACGTGATAATATTGTGAAATTCATTCAAATGAACCAAACAAAATCAGCAAAACACCAAGTTTTGAGATTTGTAGAATTATATAAAACGACCTATGGACTACTATTCTTTATAGTAGTTATTAATTGATTGTTGAATTGATATAATTATATGCTTTTTATTAGCATATCCTCGTCTAACTACGTGATTATGAATTTTAATGAAATATCGATAATTCTTTCGAAAAAATCCGCTGATTTGAAAAGCAATATGATAAACACATTCAACCATTCTTCATACAGTATCGAAAAGTTTTCATTTTAGATATAGTGGTTTAATGAGAGCGTAAAGAATAGCTTGCTGTATGTTGAGGGAGCATTACAATTTCTCCTCGACTCGCACGAGGAAGGGATATCGACGTGCGCTGTGTGCGCTGTGTCGCATTTCCACGTGGTCTATTAATGCGTCGGTGGTGTAACAGGCGCACAGTAGTGCGTCTCTCTTGTTTATGTGGTATTATCATTGCGTTCCTTGTTGCTCGCTTAGATTTCTATCTATACCCCAGATAAATTGTTTCCGATTCTGCATGAGTTAGAAAACATATTATGACAAAAGCACGAATTCCGATAAGTAACACAAAACATTTCAGAGAAATCAAGTATCACTTTTTTTCCATTTCTAGATCTCAAAAAAGGCACATACAGAACGTAATGAGCGTAATGAGCTTGATAATATTAGCCACATCATAAAGTTCTGAATAGCAACGAAGCTAAAGGTTTTGTCAGGAGAATAACCCATATGAAAATGAAGAATGAAAAAATTGAAGATGAAGCCAGAAAGGGCACATACTTCATTATATTGGAGGGAGGAAAAGAGACATTGACTAGTCCAGAAAAAAACCCAAGGTTATACTTTTGTTTTCCTTCTTTCCTTCCAAACAATATTCGTAGTATTATAAACCAAAATCTGTAAGTCTTTAATGTTAACGTTTCATCATAAAAGGTAATCTGCATCAATTCACGGATTTTTTCAATTGAACAAAAATATCGCAAAACAATTTCGGCACTGACAAATCTTCAAGAAGGTTGGAAGCTCACTGAGAGTGAAATTAGTGAAGTCATTACTCAGACTGACTTCACTGGACAAAATTTCATGTACCGTAAAATACGTGTTGTCAGATTTAAGGTGGTTCTTAGACTATAGGTTATTTTGGAATTTATCAGTTATGACGTCTAATGAGTTAACATACACTACTTCAAAATCGATTTTCTTCTATGGAATAGTACAAATTGAATCTAGTCAGTGTTCAGTTAGCTTTCGAGCACTATCGCCCACAAAACTGAGAATATATTCTCGTTGACAATTCCTGATGAAACAAATAGCCATTCCTATGTAGTAATTGACATGTTTCTTCGCAAGAATATATGAAATATTGGAATATTAATATATTCGTTTAAATATGCGACGACACCATGTTAGCCAAGAGAATTTACGACCCTATTAGAATGCCTTCTTGTGCGGTCTCAATACTGCAACATATTTATTACATTTTATGAAGTCTCCGAAATAGAATATTGATGGGAAATACTGCATTGTTTGGAAGGCTTTTGAGGATATTGAGGAGGATTAGTGCTGAAAACGATTTCGATACGAATTATGGAGCAAATAAATAGCTCACTAGCCTTCTCTCTAGTGGATCTTCTATTACTATGAAGCCAGAGACATACCGTTATTTATGTGACAAGTAAAGTGATATTTTTTTATTATTATTTTTTCCAAGAAATTGAAAATATTGAAAGTAGCTCTTGTGAAGCTTTACTAGAACGCAGGTTGTATATGTTGAGAATGCCTAGACAAACTTGATGATCTAGGCAGGAACAACAAGGTGACCCTCCTCTGGGTGCCGGGGCACGTCGTACTGGAGGGCAATGAACAAGCAGACACCCTGGCACGGAAAGGCGCAGCAACGCCACTGATCGGGCAAGAACCATTCTGCGGACTTGGAAAATCTTACTTCCAAGAAGAACTCAATAAAGCTGAAGAAGCAATGAGAGCAGAATACTGGCTAAGACTTCCAGGGCTGAGGCAGGCCAAAGATCTCCTCGGTAATTTCAACCAAGCAAGGTCGAAGATACTGATCAACCTCAGCAAAACTAGTCTAAAGACAATCATGTGATTTCTAACGGGGCATTGCAGACTTAAAGAACACCTGAGGAAGCTGGGCTTAGAAGAGGACAGCACCTGCAGATTCTGTGGGGAACATCCAGAAACACCCCACCATATATTGAAGGAATATAATGGGATCACACCAGCTGACTGTGGGAGACATACTACAAGTAGACCCCCTCAAAATCCTAAAATTCCTGAAGGAATTGAGGCTTGAAGGGCTGCTGTAAACAAGAACACCTTGTGATAGCAGAAGATGGGGCGCAATAGATCTAATCAGATCGCAGCGCTTCAGTCACCATCCATACTTACCAATACCAATACCAATGATGTTCAATCACCTCTGAAAATTTGTCTCTCATAATACTGAGACGTTTTCTCATTCCATAAATGAGTCGCGTATATCTCGTGTCTATACATTTTCACGCAAGGCTCATGACCGATATCTGCAAAATGCAAAAGGATCTGCAGACGATTACGAAGAAAATGATGATAGAGAAGAAGTTGATGATTGAATATTGTTTTTTAAAATAAATAGAATAACGTGAACCTTAGAGAGTCGAGTTAATTATTTTGTATATTATGATGATTACATTTTCATTTAGTATAAATATTTCACATATTTTCAGTCATCATTTTCAAATCATCCCATATTTTTTTAGTTCAATCAGGTTGACTTTCCTACATTAAATTAGTTGGAAAGTTATATATCCAATATACCACCTATCTACACTAAAATTACTCTCATTTGTGTCTTCTTCTATTTCAGTCAATATCAGTAATTTACGAAATTTCCTAAAAAAAATTTCAGCATTTCTCAATTTGCTAGCTACATTCAATTTGAATATTTATTTGAATGAGAAGAAAACATTACCTGAGACATTCTTCGAATTCAAGAAAGTTGATGGCTGTCAGTAAAATATCATTTGAATAATCTAACAGAATTAAATCACAAATTTCTGCACCATCACTGGCTTGAGTTAATCCATTTTTTTTGTTTTTGGGTAGTTTTGATTTTTGAGGTGTGCCCAGTGACTTAAGAACATTAGGCAGTAGGTACTAGTTTGTAATCAATATCATTCGGTTCAAATACCAGGTGCCAAGGCATGAAACCAAGTTAATTTTGATCCTATATAAGTTTACGATATTAAATGGCCTATAAATAATAATTTTCTGTACTTTATTTGGATCAATTTCGAATTATTGAGTTTTAATAATTGTTTGAAGTTAACTATTCTAGAATGAAACAAAACAATACAGTTAGGATGTACAAACTGTTCTCAAGTTGAATTTAGCATTCCCTCTTTAAAAATATTAGGATTGTTGCTGATCACAATGGAAATAGATCTTGAATATTATTGAAGAATTGCTGCGTATTTGAATTATGACTAACTATGGCTTCTCTTGAGACCATTTTTAACCCAGATATTTCTGCTATCAACCATTTGGAGCGCTCCAAGCTGTTACATGACGCTACCATGTACCTTTTCATCTGTCTCCTGCCACATATAGACAGACATCTATAACATCTAGACTGTCATTCATCACCCGTCACCTGTCACCTGCCAGCGGTTACCTGGCGTCTCACCTCGTTCACATATTATAAACCATTTTTCACACATTATCACTCATCTCTCATCTGTCACTTATCGCCTGTCATCCAGTCACCTTTCTTTTGTCACAGGTCACTCGTCAGTCGTCACATAACAGCAGCCATTTGCCATTATAGATTATTCCAAAGGACTCTTTGATATTTAGAGTTTGCATGAAAAAATGTATTTCCATATCAATAACCTTTATGAAGACAGTAGCTGCTAAAAACTGAGGCGAAATGTATGAACACAACTTTAGGACACGCTGTTTATGATGCTTCAACTGCTCGACATGCATCATAAATCCATCTAATCAGATGACTTTTTTCTCTCAAAACTCATCAGCCAAGATTGTCAGATTTTTTATATTTGTGTTTAGTGCCAGCCCGGTTTGTTTTTTCTCGGAAGTTTTCTAATAAACTTCAAAACTCATTAGTTCGCTATAGGCGGTGGAAAGTTCGGGAAGTTTTAAACGGTTTCATTGATATTCGGTTAACGTTGTCAGCGAAGTCGTACCCTTCAAGATTGGACTGTTTGAGAAGTTCCAAACAAGAATTTTGAGAGGCGCTTTGTCAATCTCTTGTGTGGAGCTTCAGAATAAGCAGTATCCCAAATCGACTTTTAAGCGACCGAATTTCTGTAATCGTTCAGGAAAGTGGAAGTTGGCCTTGTTTGTTGATATATTCACGAAACTAGTGATTTATTCTGTAACGACGTTAGGTTGAAAATAGAACTTTCAAGCGCGAGCCGAAGGCGAGCATTTTACAGAGTAATATACTATAATTTTTCCATGACTATCATATAATTTGCCAATTCTGAAGTCGAAGGAATATAAGCGCGGTTATATGGAGAATTAAATGTGTAAGCTGGAATGTATGGATATGAAGTTATAGGACTCTTACTTATTGATGGCTGTCTGAGTGGGCTAATGTATCTCAATATGTTAAAAATTACGATACGATACGAAACTCAACCTGCATCAGTTGAAGAACTTATGGATCCTCCATGGCTCTATTATTGTTCGGAGAATAACAAAAATCATTTGAGCTTATTCATTTGGATGGAATCTATTTTAAATGCCCACTATACAAGTAGAAAACTGATATCGGTAAAGCAAGTATTTTTTACCTAAGTTCCATCAATATTTTTTAATGAACAACACTCAAACAAACATTCCATTCACCACAAGTTCCAAATATTGAGGTACTGTAAACCTGGTGACCCGCTTGCTCATGAATATGATGAAATTCTGGCCGTTGCATCATATATTTCCAAGGATCTATTCCATCTCCGACATGGTTTTCTTTTTCACATCAATGATTTGTTGGGAGCTTCCTCATGTTCGGTACAAAGCTCTGCAGATGAAAGTATCTCACATACTGCTTTCTCTTCCAAAGCTCCGATATCAGCCAGAGAAAGGAACGGGGAAGAATCCTGAATGGAAAGAATACGGACATAACAAAAATTCTAGTATGGCGATCCATCAACTTGGTAGAATTCAAAGCGAATAAAATCCCAACATGCCTCCTCTCTATAAATGCCAATCTGACAATGGCCACTATAACTATGGCAGGAGTATCAATACCGATAAAATCTTCAATTTCAATGCTCCGTATTACCATCAACAGCACCCTTACATGGGAAAACCATGGGACTTCGGTTGACAAAAGTAACTCCCAAAAACTCGGTCATCTGTTTTTCTGCCAAGGATCATTTCTCTTCTCGTTAACTGATTATGTTTTATAAGGCACCCAACCACTCATTGAAACTTCAAGATGCTGTCCAAAAAAGAACCACTTTTCTCGTCGGTGATACTCGGTCCACAAGCTCGCTCACTTCTCTGGAATACCGCAGATATATTGGTGTTCTGTCTCTGTTCCTAAATATCATTAATCGTTCCACCGTTAGTAGTCCCATCGAGACTGACCTGTCGAGCTCAGTTCTCATATCCATATCACATCACATGCCAAACATCTCTTTCCTCGAGCCCTTTATTCCACCGAAAGGCAAAGCTTTGGAACTCGCTACCTAAGGAGGTGTTCCCTGAGGCATACAGCCTTCAAGAAATTCTAGAAGAACACTAATTCCTGCCTACTTTCCCTCTGCTCTCACCGATGTTTATTTTCGTAGGAACCAGAATTTTTAAAAAATAGGCTAGCTGGTAAGTACTAATCTTTTATCTGGTATAGTCCTCACTCGAAACTCAACGATTATTCCTACGCCGCTGGGTTGAAAATTGGAATTCAAGATTCAAATCAGATTTCCAATACCATAAACGTGAACGAGCCTCTAAACACATTCAACATTTTGCATGATATCATATTACTCGGCATTATGTAATTGAAAGTAATCCCATTTATCTGTCAAGCTTGTTCTGATGAACCATAGGCGTTACTGAACTTTTTCAAGGAGGTAAGGAAGTTGAAGCATTGAATTCCTGTGAGAATAGAACCTGTTGATTTGTTCAACAACCTTTCAAGTTCAGTCCTTCTCAGGAACGAGACAAGCCTTCTGAATATCTTTCCTAATTTTCGTGATGTATGAAAAGGAAAATCACTGTTCTGACCGACAGGCTAACAATAAATAAACATTGAGTGATTTGTTTTGGGTAGTTTCCTTTGGTTAAAATCTCCAAACGTTTCAACTGCAGCTGCGGCAGTCATCTTCAGTGGCGTGGTCGGTTAGGTTAGCCCTCGTTTCTGGCAAGTTATTTATAGTGCTGATTTTGCGCGCACTTTTTGCGATGGTGGGTACTTTCAATGCTGTGCGCCAGATCTTTGGTAGATATATTCTGTCTTCCTTTCTGTTGGAGTTCTCTTGGTGTTTGTGTATTTCTATCGCTTCTAAATACATTCTTGCTTGGGAGGTTGATATTTGAAGTATTTAGAGTTTACAAACTTCATTGAAAGTAACATATCTGTCTATTGAACATCATTATAATCATTTCGTTTTGGATTCCATTAACGTGACAGTGATTTTTTTATTTTGCATCTGCAGTTGGCATTATTTCGAAAAACAAATCAAAATTTCAAGTGGTTGAAAGAAATTTAATAATATTGGAAAAGAAGAGAAAAAGTACTTATCCCTGAAGATTTGTTTCAGTTCTTCCTGAATATTCGACAGTAATTTCTGGTTATATACTTAGTAGTCTATTTCACTTCAGCTTTTGAATCATCTTTCTAGCTACCAGAGAACTCGAGAAATCGAACTTTGATACACTATTGCCCCACCATATATAATTCAAATTGCATTGTTTGGTGTCCATTTTGGTAACATAACTTTGAACCGCTAAAGATCAGGTTTCTTTCAGCAGCATTAATGATGTTTGATTATCATACAATATAAGTTATCCGGTTATAAATTCAGACATTCAGAAACACAGTCCAATTAAATTTTGAGATTGTTTGATAGCATGTACCTAATATGTACGAGCCATACGCTAAATGAACAATCAAAATAAATATTAACGTTTTCGACTGAAACCTTAATCAAAAACAAATACATACTTCCAAAGCACCTCTGATGCGAGCTCAAAGAGGAGCCTGACTGGCAGCGCTCGAAAATCAAGAGAAATGTTCATTTCTCTAGAGGGTAGGGAATTCCTCTGTAACATCATGTTGTTTGCATCAAGCAGTGTGAAAATGAAAACACACAGCTATTCCCAATTAACGCTTTGTATTTATTTGGTGAACGAGTCCCCACGGAAATTTCTCATAATCGTTGAGACTCTGGAGGCTCTCTGCTCAAGCGGAAGACATTTCCTCGTTTATCTTTGAGCACCACTTCAGTTTTCAGTGTTTCGAGTTATGAAAAATCGGGCGGAAGAGCCCCATAGAAGTAATCAAGTAGCCGCTGTTATCCGTATCCATTGCCCACTGGATCCGCAGATATATAATAAGAAACACTGACTGGCGTAAATTCACCACGCCCACGGCACATTTTCTCTTTCCACTTCATTTGTTGTTATCTCCAGACTTTACTGCTCTTAATAGTTTGTTTGACTTATGGACTATCAACTAGGGTATGTTATACACACCCAGAGTTATGGGTTGCAGGGTGCGGGTGACTGTTGAAGCTGAAGACAACATAATTAATTTTAATAGTTATTTATTTTAGATAAAATTTTTTTCGCGCAAAAATGTTTAAACGCGAGAACGAAGCTTGAGCGTTTAATTTTCCTAAGCGAATAGAATGTATCTAAAACACACATGCGGCTATCACCTCCTCAAAAATCATTGAAATTACGTACAAAAATATCGGGAGGTGTTGAATGGTTATTATTTTATTTCATTTTAGATTCAATATAAATAATAATGTTAATATTAATAATCAATAAGTGAAATGTGAATGATTCAAGATTGTATTTTTCATTATTCCACTAGTAGAATAAAGTGATTTCATTATTCCACCAGTGGATAAAATAAATGTTACTTTATACTGTTCATAAGTATAGATAAAATTTTGATCATAAGGTGATTGTAGATAAAATTATTTAACCTTCCTGAAATTTCCTGGTAATTTGGGAAAATTTCCAAAGATTTTGGACGTAAAAAATGACGACAAAATAATATCGGTTTGGCGGGCTCTGACCTCCCTCCCTTTTGAAAAAAATAAAATTGGAAAACATCTTCAATAAAAGTGGAAATTATCGGAACATCCAATATTTCAATTTCAATGAATAGTATGCGCCTTTCCCCCAAAAAGCTAAATGAAAAACGCATAAGATTTTGGAAAAATTTCCAACTGTTTCGGACGTGGAAAAATACGGTAAAAAATGTCAGTTAGCGACTTTGGACCCCCTTCATTCTCGAAAAAAAAAACACGAAAAATCTACAAAAAAAAATAAATAATTGAATATATTTTGTGAACGGTGAAAACCCCACAAAATGTATTCAATAGAAAACCCTCTAAGTTCCTACAACTGGTATGAATTTTACGAGTTTTCTGTTGTAGGAATTAGAGGTGTTTCTTGTGTACGAAGTTCAGGAGTTTTCTTGTGTGTGAACTTTTGGGGTTTTTCTTGTGTGTGAACTTTTGAGGTTTTTCTCGTGCATAAACTTTTGGGGTTTTTCTTGTGTGTGAACTTTTGATGTTTTTCTTGTGTATGAACTTTTGAGGTTTTTCTTGTGTGTGAACTTTTTAGGTTTTTCTTGCGTGTGAACTTTTTGAGGTTATTCTTGTGTGTGAACTTAGATGAGCTTTCAAACAGATGTCATCACTGAAAAATTTTTAGCAGATTCTGCTACTGAATGGTTTTTCGTTTGTGTGAATATTTTCATGACTTCATTTGAGGAGCTTGCGAAGCGGCTATATCCATTTAGAAAAAAATGTTCAGGAATCTACGAAAACGTATCGTTAGCCTCAATTCAAAGAGATATTGGGAAGTATTTTGATGTAATTTGAATTTTTTACTCAAAAAGTAGTTCTTGAAAATAAAATTAATCTGGATGTTGATGGTTTTGATGGTAAAGCTTCAAAAATTCTCAACAAAAAAAATGTTATATTTTAATACCTCTCAACAGACATAAAAACTTTTTTCCAGTCATATTTTTTTTTATTTTCTCAATTTATAAATATAGACCGAGAGATGGTAACACAAAATGTTCATGAAATTGTCTTCCTAAATATTACTCGACCATGACAAACAGAGACTACTATTTTCTTTAATTCATGTCAAGTAGTCGGCTATTTGTCATGGTCTTGTGATATTACTTACGAAAGTTCTCCTTCAAATATGTTATTTGAGTTGATTTTTTAGAATGGGATATTGGCTACTCTCAGTCAACTATTCGCCACAACAATACGCGGGACCGATCTGTAGAAACCCTGCAGATTGGTACGTGAAATGCCCAATTGGATCCACCACTGGTGTGAATGTCAGTGTAAATATTGAACAATAATACCAAATAAATAGTTTTATTTGTAAAGTCCCAATTTTCCGCTGCTGAAAATCTTCTACAAACGAACAAATACCCGCCGAACATAAAAATGCTTGCTTCACGATTCTTATTTATTTATCGCCAGGGTGTTTATCCTATTATTCCTGTTATTTTGAGTAAACACCGGGTTGTTTCACTCGTTTCTAGTTTCGCATTCCGTTACTTCTGTTTATACTGGCCGCCAGCGAAATGGGGCGAAGCGTTTTGTATGCACCCTTATTTCATCAAATATATCATCCCGTTGTTATTACTCTATTACCGAATCCTTGCGTTCAAGAGCATTGCATATATTTGAATAGTGTTTAACCAGCTTGGGCTTGCCACTGCGTCAAACTGAACAAACACTCTTGTAATATGGTCGATGGACGGGATTGTACTTGTAACTGCTTTGTTGTTCTTGGATTTGTAATAACTGTAATTGAATTGTGGAATAGAAATGAAAAATGCCCGATTTCTGAAATTTCTTTTTTTATTGTAGTCGGAAAATAATTTTATAAATTGAGTGATGGGACTGGCTCCAAAGTGTATGTAGGCCAGACAGTTAGATCATTCAAAAACCGCATATGTGCACACCGTATGAATTAAGTAAAGGAGAAAATAAATCCAACATACACCTATCATATTTTAGAAGATCATAACGAAAATTACGTTCAAACGAAAATATTGTTCTCGGTTATTCAGAATTCTTGACCAATCTTCAATTGTGAACAGACCCTCTGTTGAATTTAATCCCTCTATCAGAAGTATGTAATGAGATTTTTAAGTACAATTTTATTCTCAATCAATATAAGTTTAATCCAGTACGATTGGGCTTTGAGACAAGAATCGATTGCAGCACCACCAAACTTGGTATGCTAGTTGACCATGATAAACACGAAAAAAAAATTGTTTACCAAAATTCCAGGGGTGGAACATATAATTTTTTTTTTTTTCGTTTAAAAATATACAAAATAGATTTTTGCTGAAATCTTGTAGAGTATGTGATTTATCGGAAAAACAACCCAACAAGGTGAAAAACAATTCAATTTTCCACAAAAATTATTCCCAGTAATATCTTACGAAATGCGCTCGTTTTCTCAGAAATCGTGATTGAACGCCCACATCAAATTTCCGGTTCACCCTTACGCGCCACTGAAAGTTCTGGAGGAGCCGAATATTTGATTGGTCATAACTCTGCTAAAAAACTTGGTTCTACTCCTGCCTCATTTTCAACTTACTCATAAAATCGGCATTCTCTTCACTAAATGTTGAAAATAATCGTTTATTCATATTCTGCATATATATATATATTTAATAACACTAAAGCCTGAAATCACATACCTAATTTTTTATGTAGAATGTGTATGAGCGATTATTTTCAACATTTACTGAAGAAATTGGCGGGATTATGCGTGAGTTGAAAACTGAGGCAGGAGTAAAACCCAGGTTTTTCTTTGGCATGTATAAGTGAGACTAGTGTTGTACTAGTCTTTAATCGTTACAAATGTCCAAAGAGGGTACTGATTCCTGCTTCAGTATAATTATTTCATATCAACTAAAATATCCATGACTTTCGGATCCTCCGTAAATATCGTAGAAGGGTTAGGTGAAGTGGGACAAAACACATTTTAGGTATTGAGATACTCACATGTTATATTTGAATGAGGAAGTAGAAGTCTTCAGGAACGATATGCACTTTTTCTTTTCCTTCTACTATAATTTTTAGCAGAGTTATGACAAATCTAATTTTCGGCCCTGCCTGAATCTGCAGTGGCGGGTTTGCGCGAGCATGAAATGTGACGTCGGCGTTAAACCACGTTTTCTTCATACGAGCGTATGTCCCCACTTGCTTTGTTTTTGAGACACAGGGTGTCGAAGTTTTTAAAAAAATAAGCTCAATATCAATTTTTTAGGTGAAAATAAGATTTTTTTTTTCATACGAGCGTATGTCCCAACTTGCTTTGTTTTTGAGACACAGGGTGTCGAAGTTTTTAAAAAAAATAAGCTCAGTGTCAATTTTTTAGGTGAAAATAAGATTTTTTTCTTCATACGAGCGTATGTCCCAACTTGCTTTGTTTTTGAGACACAGAGTGTCGAAGTTTTTTAAAAAAATAAGCTCAGTATCAATTTTTTAGGTGAAAGTAAGATTTTTTTCTTCATACGAGCGTATGTCCCAACTTGTTTTGTTTTTGAGACACAGGGTGTCGAATGTTTTTAAAAAAATGGTATTGTATTCATTACTCAAAAACCTTTTGGCTGATTTTCATAAAACTTGGCATGCTCATTTGCGGTACTGATAAACTTATTATAATGTGCTTAGAATATAAAGAAAGTGTTTTTTTCCTCTGACCCCATCCATCTTGAAAACGAAAAAAGTTGGGACACCTGTTTATATGAAGAAAAATTCTTACTTTCATCTAATAAACGTATACTGAACGTTTGGCGGTTTAACCCTGGGTCACCCTGTATATTCAATCTCCGTCCTATATACAACACAATCAACTAGCCCGTTAAGTGCCGCGAGTCTACAATAACAAAAAGTAAACCGAAATTAGCTGCGGGATCTGTGTTCTAATGAGTTTGCTGAGGACTAACTTTTCCGAACTTCTAATGACCTTAAGGGAGTATACATCAAGTGTTGTGTAAATTATTGTGACCCAAAGTCACCGCAGTGAAATTTATGGGCAACCCTGCCTGAACACTGTTGGATTTATTCAGAGAATGGCAATCGCTCAATAACATACTTCTACAGAGCGTTCTGAACTCATACGTGTTCACTCTAGGTATCATACGAATTCATTTGATTCGATTTTTTTATTTTCAAAGTAAACTTCCATTTTCAACACATCTGTTTTCATTAATCAGAGGAAAGACGTCAACCGTGCTTTCTCGTTGCCTTTTAAACTGCTGGATATCAGTGAAATTAAAAGTTAAAATTTCATGTAAAAATAGGAAAACGAGGTTCATCAGTTTCATCAGTTTTCCCTCCCCAGTAGTTTTGCTCCCAATATTCCATCAATGGAACCAATTCTTCTGGTATTGAGGAATCCTGATTGTGTGCGATAGCAACAAAATGCTCTTTCGACATCATCTTCAGGAACAAAACTCAATGCTAGAAGCATCTTGGAGCAACTAATCTCCCCTTCAGGATTGCTTTCACACATCTCCATGATTCGGAAAGAATATGCAATTTATCGCGTCTATACCTATAATCTTCATATGTAAGTAAATCTTTCCCTTTCTGAGTTTTTGAAATCTCCATTATTCTGACAGTGATTACAGAAGATAGATGAGTGTTGTCAACTTGAAAATTCAAATAACGTATCTATAGTACTATTTGTGAATTGTATTTCCGTAGCAACGACTAACTCACTCGAGAAGATAATACTAACAATGATTCGATAGGTTCAGTTGGTGATGAGATTTGAGTTGATGGAATTTTTTTTTATACATGTGAAATCTAAGTGACAGTCAGCGCTATTTCGATACGCGCTATTTAGTTACAACGCTATTTCGTAACGCGCTATTTTGTAACGCGTTGTTTAGTTACAGCGCTGTTTTGATACAGCGTTGTTTTGTTACGCACTGTTATGTACCAGCTATTTTATAACGTGCTATTATGTAAAGCGCTGTTTAGTTACAGCGCTGTTTTGATACAGCGCTGTTTTGTTACGCACTGTTATGTACCAGCTATTTTATAACGTGCTATTATGTAAAGCGCTGTTTAGTTACAGCGCTGTTTTGATACAGCGCTGTTTTGTTACGCACTGTTTTGAACGCGCTGTTTTGTTACGCACTGTTTTGAACGCGCTATTTCGTAATGCGCTATTTTGTAACGCGCTGTTTAGTTACAGCGATGTTTTGATACAGCGCTGTTTTGTTACGCACTGCTTTGTACGTACTATTTTGTAACGCGCTATTTTGTAACGCGCTGTTTAGTTACAGCGCTGTTTTGATACAGCGCTGTTTTGTTACGCACTGTTTTGTACGCGCTATTTCGTAATGCGCTATTTTGTAACGCACTGTTTAGTTACAGCGCTGTTTTGATACAGCGCTGTTTTGTTACGCACTGTTTTGTACGTGCTATTTTGTAACGCGCTGTTCAGTTACAGCGCTGTTTTGATACAGCGCTGTTTTGTTACGCACTGTTTTGTACGTGCTATTTTGTAACGCACTATTTTGTAACGCGCTGTTTAGTTTCAGCGCTGTTTTGATACAGCGCTGTTTTGTTACGCACTGTTTTGTACGTGCTATTTTGTAACGGGCTATTTTGTAACGCGCTGTTTAGTTTCAGCGCTGTTTTGTTACGCACTGTTCTGTACGTGCTATTTTGTAACGCGCTATTTTGTAACGCGCTGTTTAGTTTCAGCGCTGTTTTGATACAGCGCTGTTTTGTTACGCACTGTTTTGTACGCGCTATTTCGTAATGCGCTATTTTGTAACGCGCTGTTTAGTTACAGCGCTGTTTTGATACAGCGCTGTTTTGTTACGCACTGTTTTGTACGCGCTATTTCGTAATGCGCTATTTTGTAACGCACTGTTTAGTTACAGCGCTGTTTTGATACAGCGCTGTTTTGTTACGCACTGTTTTGTACGTGCTATTTTGTAACGCGCTGTTCAGTTACAGCGCTGTTTTGATACAGCGCTGTTTTGTTACGCACTGTTTTGTACGTGCTATTTTGTAACGCGCTATTTTGTAACGCGCTGTTTAGTTTCAGCGCTGTTTTGATACAGCGCTGTTTTGTTACGCACTGTTTTGTACGTGCTATTTCGTAATGCGCTATTTTGTAACGCGCTGTTTAGTTACAGCGCTGTTTTGATACAGCGCTGTTTTGTTACGCACTGTTTTGTACGTGCTATTTTGTAACGCGCTGTTCAGTTACAGCGCTGTTTTGATACAGCGCTGTTTTGTTACGCACTGTTTTGTACGTGCTATTTTGTAACGCACTATTTTGTAACGCGCTGTTTAGTTTCAGCGCTGTTTTGATACAGCGCTGTTTTGTTACGCACTGTTTTGTACGTGCTATTTTGTAACGGGCTATTTTGTAACGCGCTGTTTAGTTTCAGCGCTGTTTTGTTACGCACTGTTCTGTACGTGCTATTTTGTAACGCGCTATTTTGTAACGCGCTGTTTAGTTTCAGCGCTGTTTTGATACAGCGCTGTTTTGTTACGCACTGTTTTGTACGCGCTATTTCGTAATGCGCTATTTTGTAACGCGCTGTTTAGTTACAGCGCTGTTTTGATACAGCGCTGTTTTGTTACGCACTGTTTTGTACGTGCTTTTTTGTAACGCGCTAGTTTGTAACGCGCTGTTTAGTTACAGTGCTGTTTTGATACAGCGCTGTTTTGTTACGCACTGTTTTGTACGCGCTATTTCGTAACGCGCTATTTTGTAACGCGCTGTTTAGTTACAGCACTGTTTTGTTACGCACTGTTTTTTACGCGCTGTTTTGTACGCGCTGCTTTGTTACTGCTTTGTATTGTAACGCGCTCTTTCCTTGCAGAGCCTAAAAATCAATTGGCTCGTACGATAATTTGTTCAGGGCTGTCTGGATTAATTATTATTAAATTACAATACCAATCGTAACATAAAAATTCAACTGAAGACTGTTGACTGCCTGTCCAATTTCTATTCAAATATACAACAAGAAAATTCCCTTTTAAGACGTATACAAAGACCAACTTCATATAAATAACACTCACAGTTCTCAAGTAATCTCAACGAGCACGTTAACAGGCTCTTCATACAAATGCTTACTGTACCAGAAATTTCTCTGAAAATGAGCAAAGGAGAAAGTTGAAATCAAATTGAATCCGAAAGTTGCCGTTCAATGCTGAATGCATTATACGGCGTCCGTTTCCATTTTCATTTTGTCTTCCAGATATTCGGCAGCATCCCCATTACGTTCGACATTGTACTTCGCTTACATTTCTGTTTCACCCAGATGACTTTTCTCATTACTTAATTGAGTTTGTGCTCGAGGCAATTTCGAATAGACGGATAGGGGATGTAATTTTTGTATGGGAGATGAGCTGTGATGCCAGCGGGTAATAAAACTTTTGAATATGTTACGAGTATAAGGGGCTATGAATTGAAATGGAATAATTTTCTCGTGTGAATTATATCGAATAGAAATGAGCAATCAACGCCATATACGAGATGGAATTGCAGCAGTATAATTAATTATCAAAAACAATATTATTTCAACAAAGTTTGATAGATATTGATACTTACTTGTTTTTGTATACCAACTTAGTTTTGAAATGTGCTCTGAATAATGAACTTCTCCATCTCCAGTTGTTCAGTTTCGTTGACGATACTTCCCTGCATGAATTTTTTCAAAGTAACACAAATAAACACTGACACGAATAAACATTGGTAATAATCCGTACAAACTAGCTACTTTTGTGTCAAATGCATAAAATGCAATTTTTGGACAAGGCAGTTTCCACCTCATTAATTCAGGGCAGATACCAGAATAATGCTAATTCTGGCATGTTGCTAGTTACCTCTGGGGTCCTTCAGGGATCCCTTCTGGGACCCCTACTATCTAGTATTTATTTTAGTGACGTGTAGAATTGCTTCCATCAATACAGTAACTCGTTATATGCCAATTCACAATGGGTACCTACCAAATAGACCTTCAACAGTCATATTGATACCGCGTCGATTCTATTGAACTGGCTTATATACAAGGTTAAAATAAAAAAAATAGTCATCCATCGAAAATGGATGTTTGGAATCCCTGGTGTGAATACAAATCAAAAAATAGAAGCTAGCCGAAACACCAAAACTCTAAACAGAGCAGGTAGCCTGCGATTAATTTTTATTAAATTCAATTTTTTTTGTGGTTTGAGACGAAACCGTTGAATGAATATCTTCATACATCGACATAACGAATAACTTTGTGTTCCTTCTGGCGCGATTTTCAAGTCATAAGAAGAAACTTTCAATTATCAATCTTGTACAATGGAGAGGTGTGGCGCCATCTCTTGGTATCGTCAGAAAGCATTAGTAAGGTTTGCTTTAAACTATCATAATTTCTAGATATCTATATTATATGCACCGCGTAAGGATCATAGAAGGCCTATATCGTTGTTTGATATTTGAAATCTAGATTTTCTAATAATTAAATTTTATTCTTTTCTCCTCATGTTGATGAAATACTAACGAATTAAATTGTTCTTCCTTTGATTTGTTCAATAAATAATCTCGCCAAATACAACTCGTTCTTCAAATTTAATAAGATGAATTTTCATTTTCAAAACTCTCAACCTTTTTTATTTTCAGGCAAAAGTATTCAAATAAACCGAAATAGATAAAATTACTCATCCTACGGACCTATCGATAAAATTTGAAGGACTCGTGGTATTACCTTTGATAATTTCATGTGGAGATTCTGAAAAAATTGTCCACTCGCCTATTATATAAATTCTGTAAATACTTTCATTTTACCAACCTGTGATTCAGATACAGTATAGAATTTTGTAACATAATTTTTTTAACTGAAATTTCATCCAGTAAACTCGGTTCCCAAGCTCTCCCTTCATAGTCTTAACGATGCCGCCAAACAAAAAACTCACCCCCGCCTGTGTCAAATTTCGCAGACACTTCAAGCTGTAAGATTTGCGCATTATAAGGACCAAGGAAAATCAGGCGCACCGACAAAGGATCTCTCGATGAAAATGCGTCAAAGCAGGCGATGATGGTTTGTAATATACAAAACAATGAATTGAGCAATAATCACTTTATGTAAATGCCGTCGGCGAACTGAATAAGGAGGGTTAAAGTATCTTTTCCCTCGTTGGGATGAGGGAGAGTTGGGATGAGTTGCGGAGGGTGAAGGGTATTTAAATGTCCTCATCAGTAAATTAGATGTGAATAATTTAGTTATTTCGTGAGGGAGACTGAGTGCTGGATTTGTTTGTACAGAGTGGGAGTCGTTTTTTAGTTAGATGGGAGTTGCCTTCATTTTGGCTCGCAAAATTATTATAATTTTGTATGAGAAACTTTTTGTAGCTTCCATTGATCTTTATTTCTTCATCGATTATAATCAGAACTATCATTTTACTGTTAAACAATTTTTTTGTGAAAAAATCATTTCTGAAAAACTCAAATTTTTCTCACTCCTCACGAAATATATAAACAAAAAATGTAGAGGTCTATGTCAAAAATCATGGAAGGATGTGTTTCCATGACAAGGGAGGTGTCATTTGAAGAACCTGTTAAACGTACTTAATCAAATAAGTAGCTTTTTGATGAGAAAACTAAATAAACTGTCTCTGCATTGAAAAACTCAAAATTTTTCCTTATCATACCGTTTTTATCACACTGAGACTTTTGAGGGATCTTCATATTCTTTCATACTGGAACATTACCGAAAGGTTGGCGATCTGTCTCTGTTTTATAGATATTTCCATGGACGATATTCTTCCGAAATATCATTATTCATTCCAACTTTGGCGGTCCCATTGATACTGACTCGTCGAGCTCAGTCCTCACATCCATATGTCGTCACTTTGGAGACATGCCGCACATCTGCTTCCCAGGGCTTGTTTTTCCACAGAACGGCAAAGCTTTGGAACTCGCTGCCTCTGGAGGTGCTCCCTGAGGCATACAGCCTTCAGAAATTC
Organism: Chrysolina haemoptera; assembly: GCA_958298965.1. Taxonomy (NCBI): domain Eukaryota; kingdom Metazoa; phylum Arthropoda; class Insecta; order Coleoptera; family Chrysomelidae; genus Chrysolina; species Chrysolina haemoptera. Next base: position 696,304 of record OY282598.1, on the reverse strand, counting down.
AAGAACACCAATTCCTACCTACTTTCCTTCAGCTTTCACGATGTTCTTTGAACAATACAAGATTTTCCTTTTCGTAGGAACCAGCAATTAAAAAAAAATACTGAAGTAGTTGTCTTCCTATGAGAATTACTTTGTAATGATATATACTTCAGTATTTATCTTAGGTATTCTCAACAAATACTGAAAGTATTTTTTGACTCAATTCGGAACTGGCTTTCTCTGATGATTGGCAAGTACCATGAAACCAGCACGTCGGTGTTCCTCATTTGAATCGAAAAATAAATTCAGTTATGTGTTCTTGTAGAAGTAGAAAACTCTACCAAGTATCATACAGATATAATTCAACGGTCGTAGCGGGCAGTAGATATTTTGTATCGGATACTTGCCGATGACTTACCTGTTGTTTAGGGTTGTGGAAGATTGAATTATTACTCATTTGACCATGGTTCGATTGGCCCTCTCAGCTACGCCACATTTTTCTGGGGTGTATGGTGCTGACAATTATTCACAGATACCATTTTATCGCAGAAAATCATCCATGGGTTTATTTTAATATTCTCGCCCATTGTCAGTCCTCAGTTTATTCAGTTTTCTTCATGTTTCCGTTTCAACCATCATTTTTTACTTTGTTGGAAATATTTCTTCAGCGTGTGTTGATGTGTATAATAACTTTCGAAGAGCCTGTTTTTCAATATATCAATCTCCATGATGAGATTGGCAAAGCGAAATAGATTTTCGTCGACCAAAATGTATTGGGGATTAAATGCGAGAGAAGCGAACCTTGCTTCAATGAAATGAACGATTCCTGTGAGTGATATTTTTTAATAACATTCTCCCTATCTTATTTAATGAATTTTCATTGAAAACTAGAGAAAATTTGAAAAAAAAATCAACTATCTGAATGAAAATGCGAATTTTCACTTTCAGATTCACAATATCTATCAGATGTAGTTCAATGTCCACCGTGGCTTAGCCGGGGAAGTAGTTGTTTTCTGTTAGATATTACAAATGAATCACCTTTTTCGTTATTCATTTTTCATGGAGAATGTTCCCCTTTTTATCAAATGTATTTTTTCCATCAGTGTGAAACTCTCTAATCAAGAAATTTCGTGTCCTCGCTGATTAGTTTTATTTTCGTGAACATCCTTATAATTACTATCGTAATTTCAGGTCCTCCCGGCCCACCTGGTCCCCCAGGAGCACCGGGAAAGCGAGGAAGAAAGGGGAAAAAAGGCGAAGGCGGCGACAGCGGCCCTACGGTAAGTTCAACTTTTCGGTAATTAGAAGGAAGTCCTTAGATCCGGTGCCGGTGCTCGAAATATGCGCTTTTCACTTAGCGAATGCGATGTTATAGTCAAGGAGCCGGTGGCCCTTCTAGAAGCATCACGGCAACGAAAATCAAGTCACTGTAGTTACGACAATAATTGACAAATTCGAAAAAAAAATCATAAAAAATAATACTCAGATAAACATTCTATAATAATTCAATAGTCATTATATTCCTTTATGTTGTTTTTTTTTTCTTCTCAATGTGTATTGATGAATGACAAAATATTCATGAAGCAATGAAAACAGTCATATGCAATGTTGACACAGGTACTTGCTCGTGATTGCAATGTTGAGTACGAGCTCAAGTACGCGCCCTAGATGTGAGTTCAGAAATTTTGAACATTTTTGGTGAAGATCCTAAACACATTGGTGAACCTCGCATGAAATTGAATATTTTCGACCACAGTTGTGCAGAAGTTAACATTCCACAGGAGAATTCGTGAGAAATCTCCAGTTCATTAAAAGATCCGCAGTACTCTCGGAATAGACCTGACAGCGAGAAGCCTCATTTTCATATCTCATGCTCAACTTCTTCAGACAGGAACTGCTGAACTGCTATTGGTTGGTCGATTGGTTGAAAGCTGACGAGCGAATGATACCTGGTTTACGCTAGGGGTTTTCCTTAACACCGAGACCTGCCAGGGTCTGTTATTGTATTGTTTGGTTGTAAGTGGTTAACTCCACGGTTTCTATATTTTTTCCCATGGAGTGCAGGTGTTCTCTTAGGCCACAGTGTTCGATTAGTAAGCCGGTTATTGTGCGTGTCTGGATTTGTTGTGCTTGAGAATGTCAGCTGTCACTGTTCGTCTTTGGTGCCTCACCATAGCTGTCGATGCCCTGCGATTTGGTCCTAATGTATTTCGTATTTTGTTTTCTTCCACTCATTGATCAGGTTTCCACAGCGGGTTTTGATATCAAATACTGTGAATGGTGATCCAGATGCTTGTTTTGTCTTCTATTCCCTTATGTCCAGGATCAAACTCAAGTGTAACATTGTTGCGATTTGTCAGTTCATTGAGGATGTGTTGGCATTCCTAACTTGCTTTGATCTAATCCTTACTGAATCTAGAGTTTTTGTTTTACTCTGGCTGTCAAATAGATGTTTTTTCTATTATACCCACTGCCTGAATCCTTGGAATACTGTAGTGTTTTTGCCAAATAGAACTATGATAACGTTTCTTTTTGGCCTCGCTCGTTATATTCCTGCTCCTGTTCCTACATATGTTTCATAACCATTTATATAAGAACTATATTACATTTCCAGATGATAGTGATTCTATTCTCGAGTCCCTTCATTCCACATGTAGTCTCATATCATCTCCAAATTCGGTAACGTTGACTTGCTGACTATGCGGTAGGGTTCTCCAATTACCTGTATGTTAGTCTGTATGCACTCATCCTCGCTTTCCATGACTGTAGTGTCCAGAGGCGGAGAGCTTAGGATGACGTCCATAGTGATGAACCGGCACGCCTCTGTACTTTACCCAGATTGGTTTCCTACTGTCTCTGTTTTATTTTCGGCCACCACAAAAGGGAGCCATATGTGATTATGGGTCTTATATTCGTGGTGTATACCCACTGCATGGGGTGGGGTGGGGTGGGGTGGGGTGGGGTGGGGTGGGGTGGAGTGGAGTGGAGTGGAGTGGAGTGCAGTAGAGTAGAGTAGAGTAGAGTAGAGTAGAGTAGAGTAGAGTAGAGTAGAGTAGAGTAGAGTAGAGTGGAGTGGAGTGGAGTGGAGTGGAGTGGAGTGGAGTGGAGTGGAGTGGAGTGGAATGGAGTGGAGTGGAGTGGAGTGGAGTGGAGTGGAGTGGAGTGGAGTGGAGTGGAGTGGAGTGGAGTGGAGTGGAGTGGAGTGGAGTGGAGTGGAGTGGAGTGGAGTGGAGTGGAGTGGAGTGGAGTGGAGTGGAGTGGAGTGGAGTGGAGTGGAGTGGAGTGGAGTGGAGTGGAGTGGAGTGGAGTGGAGTGGAGTGGAGTGGAGTGGAGTGGAGTGGAGTGGAGTGGAGTGGAGTGGAGTGGAGTGGAGTGGAGTGGAGTGGAGTGGAGTGGAGTGGAGTGGAGTGGAGTGGAGTGGAGTGGAGTGGAGTGGAGTGGAGTGGAGTGGAGTGGAGTGGAGTGGAGTGGAGTGGAGTGGAGTGGAGTGGAGTGGAGTGGAGTGGAGTGGAGTGGAGTGGAGTGGAGTGGAGTGGAGTGGAGTGGAGTGGAGTGGAGTGGAGTGGAGTGGAGTGGAGTGGAGTGGAGTGGAGTGGATATCACTTAGGCCAACCCAATTGAGGTGGTAGGTGCATTTTGACCATTTCCAACTGTACTGAAGATACGGGGATGTTGCTGTTCTGGAGTTCCTGGTCCTTGCCACTAGAGGCTCTATATTTACCATGGAGTATTTTGATTTTTGAAAAAGATCAGTATGAAACTCAGTTCCGTATCATTTGGATCACCAATAACAGAAATGCAGTTATACTTGTACAATAAGTAACTGTTCATTTTCAAATTCATTTATGGCATTCTATATCCTACAAAATACCTCATTGCACTGCTAGTTCTTATGGAGTGATGATCATTTTCAAAAGCTTGGTATTAATTCGGTTCACACGTGTTGTTGACACATCGCCATTTCGTGATCATTTATGCCAGCGACACAAAACTTCTGCACAAAAAAGTCCGTTTAGAACTGCAGCTCGGCTCCTGAACTATCACAGAATTCTCTATTAGCTGACTTACGGGAGTTTCTTGAATCGGAACGCTAATTGTTTCCCGTCAAGTTTGCCAAGGATTATTCCTTATTGTTCTTTATTGTTTCGAGAAATCTCGACAAACTCAAACTCCCTATTTGTAACTTCTCGACGGCAACACGCTTACAACCCACTTCTCGTTAATGTTTTATGGTGTAACTTGTTCGATCCCTTCAATACTGTGAATTTTTCGTATACGTTTTTGAAATACCTTACGTTCATCTTCAAACTGATGAATGATGGTTACCTTAATTATCACAAATACTATTGGTGAAATATACAAGACATTGTATTCTGGATTTTGGAATTCTCTGTATTTATGTTAGACAGAAATTTTGATTTTGTTCAATTCTCACCCCTTCCGTCCCTATCACTGAAAAAGGCGTATATTCCGTGAAACATTTAATATGTTATACAGTGTCACACATAAAGTTCGCCACTTATGGAAGTTTTTTTACTAAAAAATATTATGAAAATTTGACTCCGCAGTTAGTTTGTTCTTGAAAAATAAGTAAAAACAGCCTCTTTTGTTTTGTCACGTGCTACTCTAAGACCTGTATATTTGACATTTTTTTCAAAAATCTTCAAAAAATCTAGTTTTTTTGGAAATTTCGAAAACTGCTTGATAAAAAAGTTGCTCAGTTTATAATTTTATACCTTTGCTGCAAACAGACTTTCTACTGTCACTTCGGCTTTTTTCCAATTTTTTTAAATTTTTGAATCTTTCGCTCTTTCGAATCGAACGGAATATGACTCAAATTTCATAATTTTGATGGATACGAGACTTCAATGTCATATCTTGCCCAGGAAATACCCACATTGGCCTATTACCAGAAAAAAGAATAGATGAACCTCCAGAAATTCGTCTTTGTTGTTGCAAAGTTTTTTTATTTCATTATTAAACTGATTTGGAATTTCTGGAGGTGCATTCATTTATTTTTCTGGCAACAGACCGATTTGGGGATTTTCTGGGCAAGATATGACATTAAAGTCACGTAGTCATCAAAAATATGAAATTTGAATCATGTTTCGTTCGAATCGATGAAGCAAAAGATTCGAAAAATTGATTTTTTTTTAAAAGTGACAGTATTGAGTTCAAATTTGGAGCAAAGTTATACATTTGGAAACTGAGCAACTTTTTTTAACATTTTTTGCAATTTCCAAAAAAAACTTGATTTTTTGAGGATTTCTGAAAAAAATGTAAAATTTGACAGGTTTAGAGTAGCATGTTACAAAAAAGAGGCTGTTTTTTACTAATTTTTTAAGCACAAATTAACTGCGGAGTCAAATTTTCATTATATTTGTTAACAAAAAAAACTTCCATATGTGGCGAACTTCATGTGTGACACTGTATATCACACATTACTATTACATATTGGCAACGAAACTATCATTTTCAATCCAATTTAGATCTTGTGAATTTTAGTAGCTTTTGAAGAAATTAAAATTTTAGATTTCGACTCTCCTCTATAAGAGCTAGTAATCATTTATAAGTAATAAGTAGTGGATGAAAATTTGAATTTTTGTTTTTTTAATACTCGATCAGCACAATTTTTCAATGTAAACCCATATTGTTTAAAAATGGTTCAAGATCCACCTGTTAATCTTAATTGATTGAAACTGAATGTAGACAATTTTCTTTTATTCAACCTCATCCTTGCTTCTTATGGATTTCAAGTTGATGAAGTTAGCACGAGATATATAACTGAACCTGAATCTTGGAACTATTCGAATCTACAACCTGTAACTATCTATTTCTTCTTGAATGCTCATAGATATTGAATAGAAACACAACTCCGCATCATTTGATGAAATGAGTCATTCACGATTTCAATTCTGTGTTCAGCAATCCAGAGTTAATTGACACATCACAGAAATTATACCTTATAAGGAATTTTTAATAGAATTTACCTTTTCCACTCAGTATACGATACCCATCAATTAGCGAACTGCGGTATATCTTTCGACCATATACGGTATATCAAGAAGAGCGCATATTTCGAAGAACCTCGCTAGTTATGTAGGTACTTATTAATTTATGTTTGCACACTCAACACTGATTTTATTTTTTTTTATGTTCCCCCAGGGGTCCCCAGGCACACCGGGCAAGAACGGCTTTCCGGTATAAATTTTCTTTATTTTATTTCTCAATATCACTCATTATTCATTTCTGGATTTATCACCGCTGAGATTTCATATTATTTTTCTCTAATATTAATTGGTGATAATTTGTTTAAAAATAACGATTCAGATACTAACAACTGGTGAATCGAGCATTACAGGTGATCCAGTGCCTGAATTGTGATATACAGGGTGTCGAATTGCACGTGACTTCTCACTATCGAAAAACTTTTCAGAAAAATGTTGTAGGAATTGAGTCAGTCTTCCACAGTTGGCCTCTGATGTAATACAGAAATATTTGAAATGAAGAACTATTTATTTGAATAAATATCAATTTAGAGGTGAAGATAAAATATACAAAACTGTCTGTGAAGAGTAGAAAATAGTATATTATACTATGACAATGATATTCACTGTTCACTATAGTTTTTCTGCGACTTAGTAATTAAATCATTTTATACGAAATCTGTTTTTTTTATAATTGAATTGAAAAAAGGATAATAACATGATCAGGATATAAACCCCAATCTCTGTAGTGACAAACCTTGATTAGAACTACTCGCCAACCTACTCAAGAGCGGGAATTGACTGCTACATACAATATTATATCAGATGTCAAATTTTGAATAATAATATCACTATGTCTAATCAATTTAACAATGTGTCATTAACTTTATATTTTGACATAAATTTTATGAAAATTACGAAATGGTTATTTAACGAACAAGTGTGTATAAGGGTGAACAGTCGAGATTGTTGATCGCCATTTTAATTCACGAGTTTGTTACAAAACTTTTCCGTCGACAGTATTTTTCAAAAATGAAGATATTTTATTTTCAAATTTTATTTATATAACGATAAACAGCAATCACTATTTCCTATTTATATATTAGAAAGTTTCCAATAACAGTAATTAAATCGCCGTTATTTTGACATGTACGCACGCGCAGTGAAAATCTGGAATAAGGACAACTTTATTAGTTCCTTTATTTCCATTTCGGCCAAGATCGTAGTTTATCGTGGATATAACATGACTCATGATTGATAAATATATAAGATTTTTAACAGGAGTGGATGGATCTGATTCTGAAATAAAATATGTAGAAAGAAAAATCGAAGATTCCAAATTTTCCTTAAGGTAGTTTCATTATTTTCAATATTAATATTCGAAATTGTACAATTACTGAAACTAAAGGAGAGAATTGATAAATTGATTATTAGGAGCATTAATCAATGATATTGTGTGCGATAAAATACAATCATACGACAAAAATGTCATAATATTATTATCAGGCAGATAACTTAATTAGTACTTAGTTAGTACAAATAATGACACTCTGCAGACAATATGGAAGACGTTGAAAATGAACATTTCAGTACAGCTAGCCCGTAAGAACTGGAAATCTGGAATAGAATGGTTCTTTGGGTGATTTTACCTTCCATAATCTAAAGGTAAAAAATGATGATTGAAGAAAATCAATATTTTTCCGATTTTTCTTAGGATTTTGACAGGCTTGGCCGATAGCATACTCTTTTGAAAACACTTCTAATTTGACTTAATCATCAATTATTTTCTTAGAAATATGACTCAAACACCTTTGAGGGTTCAGTAACATGCTTTCGGGTCTATCGAAATAACGTCATCCTCTGGTGTCCTTCAAGGATCTGTACTTTTGTAATAGTAATACCGATTATTGAAATGGAAGATTTCATTGATATGTTAACTTCTGACACAGTAACGCTATCCACTGTGAGATCGGCATTTCTAAAGAGAAGACAGGCTTGGGTTTTATTCGCATTGAATTCTAACAAGTTGGTGAATCATCATTCTATATTTCCTTATCCATTCCGTTCACGATTCTTCTTCATCCATTTACGCTTTCACTGGCTGTTATCGTAGCTTTGGGAGAGAAAGCGGTATGAAGGGTACTATCATCTGTTAAGCTGTGCACTGGATGTGAGGTAGCCCCCAACAAATCATAGATGTGACGAAAAAACAGTGTTGGTGATAGAATGGATCCTTGCGGAACACCGGCATTTATTGGTACCACGTGGAAAGATCTGAGAGGAAGTTAGGTAGCACAACTGGGGAGGCAGGTAGTCCCTGGTGCCGAACGCGATCAAACGCCTTGAAAATATCTAATGCAACGGCCAGAGTTTCACCATATTTTTCGATAAATCGTTGCCAAACATGTGGGACAGCAAGCAGGTCAGCAGTTGATTTCTGATGCTGGAAACCATATTGTCGATCATTGATAATTCCTGAGCATTCATTTAAAAGGGTAATACACCTGCTGCAGATGTGAAGCCCATAGAGAACGTTACCAGAAATTACGAAGCCGAATCTAGGCGTAACAAGAAATAATAGTAGTAATCCGATCAGGACAAGTATCATTATATTGATAGATTATTAGATTATATCTTAGGGACGTTCGTGCTACAAGCCTCTACACCGCGACCTTTTCAGATCTATTGTGTTTGTCCTCGAGATCATTTAGAGTTCTTTGTCTAGCCCTGTCTTCTTTACGAGACTCCACAGGCTAGTTTTTAGAACTCCCATGAATCTGGGAGCTCTTGGTTTTTCTTCTCCCAGTGTTAGAAACCTTTGCCTTGACAAGCCCTCGCAGTGGCATAGCATGTGTACTGATGTTTCCTCTTCTTCCTGACAGAACCTGCATAGCATTTTTTCTGCCAGGCCTATTGTACTCATATGTTTGTTGAGCCTACAGTGCCCTGTGAGAAGTCCTACTACTATTCTAGTAGTGTTCCTCTTCTGGCTTAGTGGATAGTCTGTGAATGTTGGCTGCGGTTGTTTGATAAACTCTTTGGCCTGTCTCATCCCTGGTGCATTGTTCCACCATTCTTGAGACTTCTGTTGAATCCATGATTTGGTGTTTGTTTTTAGTACAGCTTTTGCTATACCGCAATACGGTTCTGGGCCATTCAGGGCCTTACTTGCTCCTTCTCGGGCTAGTGTATCGGCCTCTTCATTGCCTCTATAACCTGTGTGTGCTGGTACCCAGGCTAGTGTCAGTCTGTTCTGACTGCCCAGCTCTTTTAGGGCTTCTATGCAGTCCCAAACAAGTTTTAAGGTAACTTGCATTGAGTTGACTGCATTTATCGCAGCTTGGCTATCTGAGTATATGGCAATGTTTCTTCGTGAAAAATCGTGCCTTATTACCTCTTGTGCACAATGGTGTATTGCAACGATTTCCGCTTGAAATATCGTCGCATGTTTGCCCAAGCTCAGTGAGATTTTCATCTTCGGCTTGGTTCCGTAAATGCCGGCTCCTGCACCTTCATAGGTTTTGGAGCCATCCGTGTAGATAGCGATTTCCGCATTGATGGGAGGCCCCTCCTTCCACGCATCCCTGTCCGTTATAGTTGTCTTGAAGGTTTTGTCAACACTATATCTGGGATTATATTGATAAAGCAGTTCCTCCATTCAGCTGCCTAGAGCTTACTCCTATTTCATATGAACAGTTCTAGCCACCTAGCTCAAAATGTGAAAACGTGATGCGCATTCGTCGCACAACGTATTTTAGTTCGTAATCCGGTAATAAGGCACGCGTACGTTCGCGCAATTTCACCAATTCATTTAGGTTTGTCGAACTGTACCAATGAATTCCTAAATGAATTTCGAAAACTAAACGATTGTGAAACGGATATTGCATGTACCACTAGGCGTGAAGTGCGTTTTCCACCCTCGATTCCTCCCCCGGCAATAATTTCGCACTCGAGTGAAGAGGGGGTACTTAACACCCCTCGACACATGAATAACTGTGACAAATTCGATTGTATACGTTTTGTGGTTATTACAAGTTTTCGAAGGCGCGTTATTGTCAAGTGGAGCGGATCAATGTTGCTTAATGGCGTTATGAACTGATTTGAGTCACATGGGTTTCTGAATCATTCTCAAAGAAACACCCGACTGTATTCAACGAATGGTTTCATAGAATTACTTCAGAATATAATAATTTTGGAAGAGATAATTTTTCGGAAAACATTTATTTCTGATATAAAGAAATCTGCAATTGTTCACAGTCAGCCTACTAATGCGAAGAAACAAAATATTGAATAACATCTGCCAAATTTCTCTGCAATTGCTTGTTTCATGGAAATGTTCATCTGAACATTTGGACCACCTATAGATCATTTCGTGGGTTTCGCCCCCCAACAGAACAGAGTAGGTCTACTTTCTGTCTCTATTTTCGACCCAATTATTGATAAAGGATCATTGCAAAAAGCTGTCCTGGCAAGACAATTTTTTTTGCATTACTAGGCTTAATGTGAACAATTGCAGATTTCTTTACATCTGTTATGGAGGACGATCACGCAGGGAAGTATCGCTGGTTGAAAGGTTGAAGTTGAGATGGCGCTCGCAGTTCAGTTGTTTCATTCTGCGGGTGCGGTGTCAGCTGAGGCTTTGAAATGGAGCCTAGTTACTTTGGCAATAAAGTTCAGCAATATGTTTTTTTCTTTATTTTTCCAAACATGTAGGACATAAGCAAGCAGGTCAGCAGTTGATTTCTGATGCTGGAAACCATATTGTCGATGTTTTTTTCTTTATTTTTCGTCAGAAAAACAGTGGGGGCCAATATAAAGCAAAAATTGTGTTTTTTAGAGATTCTAGCTCTGGTATTGAATTCATAGGTTTTCTGGACCGGCATTGCTCAAGAAATACGTCATAACTTCCGCATTAGGAACTCTTCCAGTTTCATATGTTGGATAGACGATAACAATGGTATAAGAAAACAAAACGCATGTTCAGAATAATTTAACCGGGCGTACAGGACCGGCTTCACTACAGGAATAAATCACAACTTCCTCATTAGGAACTCTGCCACATTCATATTTTGGTTAGACAATCACAATGGCATGACAAAACAAACCACATGTTCAGAATAATTTTTTTCCGGGAATCCAGGGCCGGCTTCACTCCAGCAATGAATCACAACTTCCTTATTATTAACTCTGCCAGTTTCACATTGAAATGAAATGAAGTCTTATAAAGGACATGTTCTATTAGAATTATTTTATCCAGGTTGATCCTGGCTCAGATCTTTTAATCTGTTAATGTCATGAAATGTCTCAATTTCAAATCATTTCCATCGTCCTCTGGACGCATGATGTTTAAATGGTTTTGGCTCTTGTATACCTGACCAGTAAGCACTGATGATGACTTTTCAGTCGAAGGCGCTCTGCTATGATTTTATAAAATATATTTCTGCACGAAAACAAATTTTACTGCATTCAATAACATTTAAAAAGTCTACTAGGACACCAACTTCCATAAATACATTTTTATTTTTAGAACCAACTTTCGTCATTTTTTCAAGGAAAAATATCTGAAGACATTAGCGATTTTCATATTTTTGAAAATTTTCAAATTTTATTCCCCTATTGAAAGACGCATTCCAACGTAATTTCAACATGGATCATTTGAAAATGTTGCGTGTCCAGTGATGTCTTTGTCAGAATTTTTAAAACTATCGCTAATATTTTTTTACAATTTTGACCTTGACAAAATTGAGACTTATTCAGAGAATTTGGAATAATAGTGGAATTTTTTTAATGTCTACCTAATTAAAAATATATCATTCTTGTCACTCCTAACAAGATACAAATCAGTACACAGACAACATGAAATGGATTCAAACCAAGCTTTGATTCATATTAGTTTCAACATTGTTTTACAGTAACGACACTCTGTATATCATTTGTTGACTACTCTCATCCAATTTTGCCAGATAAACTTGGGGACCCTTCAAACTCCTAGAGCCAGTCAACATCACTTAACATGTTTGCTGAATTTCGCGCTTTCCTCGACTCTCAGTTGTTAGTATTTGGGTTGAACCTAAAAAACAAACACCCATTGCCGAAAATGTCATCAAGGATCAATTATTACAGGGTGACAAGGGTCGAAAAGGAGATATGGGCTTCAGGGTAAGAGAGAGTGGTGGTTTATATGTAGTCTGCATTAAAGATGAAAGGGTACATTAGTCTAAAAGTGGTCTTGTGGAAAATATAAATTTTTATATTCACTATAATGGCGAAATTCATTCTAGAACAAAATAATTCATATGCTTGCTGGAGTTTTACATCACTCTTGTCATACCAGGAGTCTGTGGAAATAGGCCAGCAATCAATATTTCAGAATATTTGTGGAAAGGGAGGAAAAAAGAGAAAATGGTGAAGGGTCAAGGAGTAAAAGGGAATGGGTAGAGGGAAATGGAGTGGAGGTGGAGTGTCAGGAGAGGGAGAATCAAATGTTTTAGACTCCGAGCTCACCAAGTGAACCTTTGCCAGAAATTATTTGAGAATAAGAAATAACCTCAGAGGTATTTGGAAAAACATTTCGTTAATCTAAGTTCAGTTGCTCTGGACTTTTAGTTGCCTAAATATTGAATAAAAAAATATAAAACTAATAATCTACATTGGCGCAGCCAGGGGAGGGGAGTTTGGGGCTGCAGCCTCCCCCAAGCCACCAAATTACTATTAAAATGATGGCGTAGAATACGGGAAATATATTGAAAAAATTCTAGAAATTTCGGAAGTATTTTTTTTTTGGCGGTTTTATGTGCTAGGATAGTATCCTAGCGCACCTTTCACATTTAACGCATTTTGCGACCATAACGAGAAACATTCGTTAAATACATAGGTATATAGAAAGAAAGCCATGAAAATTTCCTACAAGAGTATGTTATTGTTTGCTGGCCTAACAGTTCGCTTGTAGGTGATATAGGTGGTTTTGTGTGCTAGGATGCCGGATTCGTGCGATACAATTCTTGTTGCACATTTATCTTTGTTTTATGGCACACAGTGTATCCGAACATATTCAAATCATACATTTTCGGAATCAGCATAAAATTTTGAGTATATAGGTGGTAATTTCGAGTGGATCTGATGACTTTGGATTTTTGGCCATTTTTAAGGTACAACCCTTTGATGTTTTTTGGGCTGAAAATTCATTTTGTGCCGATCGACTCGAAAATCACAGCATACACTAATTTCGGCATGCTGAATCGATTGGCGTTTGTAGAATTTCTCTATCTCGATTGTGTCGTCGGATCAAAATGTTATCTACAGGTTGCAGGAGCCATTTTCCCACCAAAAATTTTTCTAATTTTTTTCTATATTATATTCATTAAATTCAATCTTTTTTCTATACGCTGACCAAATTTGAAATCGATTGATGGCTAAACATAGATTTGGTAGGCGTTTTTACGAACGTGTGCCCTTTGAGTTGTACCGATTTTTAAATTTTTTATTTTTCATTTTTCGAATAGTCTGTCATGTTGAATTGATGGCGAAGAATACGGGAAAAATATTGAAAAAATTCTAGAGTTTTCGGAAGTATTTTTCGTTTTGCGACCATAACCTAATAACCCCAGAGGTATTTGGAAAAGCATTTCGTTATTCTAAGTTTAGTTGCTCTGGACTTTCAATTGCCTAAATATTGAATTAAAAAAATAAAACTAATTATCTACATTGGCGCAGCCAGGGGAGGGGAGTTTGGGGCTGAAGCCCCCCCCCAAGCCACTAAATGACCATTAAAATGATGGCGTAGAATACGGGAAAAATATTGAAAAAATTCTAGAAATTTCTGGAGTATTTTTTTTTTGGTGGTTTTATGTGCTAGGATGCCGGACCCTAGCGCACCTTTTACATTTATCGCATTTTGCGACCATAACGAGACACATTTATTGAATACATAGGTATACAGAAAGAAAGCCAAGAAACTTTTCTACAAGATGATGTTATCGTTCGCGTGCCTAACAGTTTTCCTGTAGGTGTTATTCATAACATCCGGCTGACGAAAAAAAAGCTCTGGTAACTGATAAATTGTATGTTCAACCCCCCTCAAACTGAAATCCTGGCTGCGCCACTGATTATCTACTATCATTAGGTCGAAATATTTCGATTGCTGCTATTTACAGTCGTTTTTAAGTGGGTTACACAAAACGGTGAATTGAGAACCTGGAAATTACTCATAAACGACTTTAGATACCAACAGTGTACTGATTTCATCAATCTCTATGTGATGGCCTTCCCTTGTCAAACTGCATTATCTGTTTCGTTTCAAACAAGGAGAGAATAAACAGTAATGAGATGGAAGAAGCGATGAGGAAAGTGGCTACTCTAAAACCTCAAGCTAACGCCACGAGAGTTTGGAACCAAAAGCCTGAGCTTGTTATACCAAATTTTTCAGTTGCCCTCACTTATCACCTAAAGAACCATCCTATGGCAATCTTTTTGAGTTTTTGACATTCAAATTAGACTTTACTCAGCGAAACACCCCAACAGATTTTGTCATCACAATTGGTGATTTTAATAGATCCAACTGGCCTTAAATTTTGTAACAAAACAGGCGAGGCCTCTATAATATGGTTACATGATTATTTACGAAAGACACAATTGATAACAGAGTGATGTAGAGCTCCTGGAACTATCTTGTAGGTAACTCAATAAACTGACTTTGTTTTCATTCAATCAGTGAAATTCATTCATATTTGACGCTCAACAGAGTTCTATACTTGGCCTGCGCAGATAATATTTTTCTTAATTCAGAACCTTTCATGACCACAATTCAGAAGAATAATTTTTTGACTAGGTATACCCAAACCAGTAGCTAACAGACTCATTCATTTTCGATGGAATTGAGATAACAAAAATTAAAATACTGCATGTTTCACCCTCTGTCTGATCTGTGCAGAACCCAAAAAATTGTTCAAAGATTTTCATCATTTGTTTCATTAAGTGCCTATATGTGACAAAACAATCATCTCCAAAAATGGCTAATCGATATAATCCCAGCTGGTTTTGCTAATGAAAACATGGTTTAGTTGAGTGTTAAGGTCATTTTGGTATTCTTCTTGTGTAGAGGTCAATTGAAAAATATTTTGAATAATAAATAAGGGTCCCAAATCGAAAGCACTCAACTGAGAGGGCAAGTCATAAGATTGAAGATTGGCGAGGAGTCCTAATAGAGTCAAACGCGATCAAATGAATATCTGGAGTCACAGCCAAAGTTTCACCATATTTTCCTAACGCTTTTTCTATGCTCGTACTACAACATTTTGTAGTGGAAAATATATATCATTTAATCCTCATTGTAAAATATAATATCTTAAAATAGCTGCCTTCATGTGAGGTATAAGCAAGCAGGTTACCAGTTGTCTGATAATATAAACCGTATTTTCTATCATCTCCAATTTCTTCTGATAATGCCAAAGCATATGATTATTATTACGAGTATTGTAGGAATTTGCCTCTTTAGCCTCTAGATTCTTTTGAAGTTCTAAAAATCAAAAATCTAACGAACTCCAGAAATTAATGTATTCAGTGCCATGTCCTTTGAACAAATAATTGTTTACATCGTCATCTATTTGTGATTTGATATATGACTGCAAAATAATGGCTTATTGTAATACTAAGATGAAGGATTTTTGATGGTTCAAAATATGTAATACAAATTATCGAGATTATCCAGATGGTATTAGTGTAGAGGAAAAGCAGAACCCTATCATGGAAACAAGATCAGAAACATGTATTCAAAACTAATTTTCCTTCCTCGAAAATAACATTCTACTAGACTCCAATTCTCGATATCATGAAACATAGAACAAAGATATATGTTTTATGAAATCATTTTTCCGAAAAGGATAATTTTTAAACCCACTGCATATTACCACCATCAAATATAGTGGAAACGATTATGTAAAGTAACACCACTATCATTTCCATCTGGAAAAGTAGAAAATGTGACTAGCAATGGTACTTATCACGTATTTCTTGAATGCATGCTTTCATAAGCCAAAACCAGCAGGTCTTTTCTAATCTCAGTATGAAATAAAGGACCGAGAACTTTCTCGAACATGAAATTTTCATGCTCCGCGTCGGAAACAATACTCGGTGTTGTTAAATCAAGTCCCATAAAGAATATTTATGGAGTGATACAATCTGTTGCAGGGTCTGACAGGGGTGCGTGGATTTCCGGGATTTCCGGTTTGTTAATTTCATTTGTCCAATTGTGGTGGAGGATTCTAACTGAAGTAGATCGTAGATAATGCTATCATTATTATGGAGTGAAACGGATAAAGAGACATTCATGGAATATTACTCTTAGAAAATTGAATGGGTTGGTGAGAAAGCTCACCGATTGAGTTCACCGAAAATGATCTTTATTGTAAATGTAGAGCTAGTAGAAGAACTTACATATGTTGAAGGATTATCTTTCACCTTCAGCAAGAGGACATAACATTTCGATTAAAATTATGAAATTGACAAATTATGTGACCTTATCATTATATACCTACGTGTCTGGAAAGAAATATTGTTCATCTTAAGAATTTTGTGAAGATGAAGGATAATCGTTCGAAACATGTCTTGCTGATATAAGTCTTCCAACTACATCTACATTGGAAATAAAGATGACTTTTGTAGAGTCAGGCTATAAGTTTCCTCACCTACCCAGGTCTTTCTCACCTCCACTGAATGTGATGGAACTCTGGATATTAGAGAATTGTTGCTCTGACTTGGTCAATTTAGGGAAGAAAAAAAACTTTTATTTTCAACAGGAATTGCTGCTTTTGGATATCAGAGCCTCGAAAATAGTACAAATAAAAAAACTAACCACGAAATAAACATAAAATTTGATTATATCCGTATGAATACAAATGAGCATAAGATTAAGAGAAAAATTAACTGGAAATGAAACGATAAAACTGAAGATAATCAATATCAGGTCAGAAATAGGTGATATTTTCTTAATTTCAGTTATATAAACAAATAGGCAAATAGAATGGGAGATGACAGATTTTAGGTGACGATTTCCTAGTTTATGGAAATGATGGCAAATTTGAGCGGTCCCCGCGTGGCTTTCATATGGAAAATTCAATTTTCTTTTGCACAAAAAACCTAACCTCACTTAAGCATTCGCAGACCTTATGCTAATTTTTTTAAGAACATTTCATGATGATAACTTTCATATTTTCAATTGGCGAGAAAATCACCGAAAAATTCCATTTTTTGTCACTAGTTCACTCCATCAATTCAACCCTTTGGCCACTTGCAACCCTTATGCAACCATTATGTTGATGAACATGGTAGCATTGATAAAATCGTCCCAAAACACATGTTTCTTGTGCATATATGAAAATTGAATTTTTGGTATTAGCCACGCGGGGACCGCTAAAATTTTCAATAATTATCATCAGCACTTTTATATCTTTCAGTCCTCTCAAAGGCATAAACCAGAAAATCGTCACCTTAAATCTGTCATCATCTCCCAGTCTGAACTGTCAGAATGTTCAGAAACGAAAATGAATTATTGATTTTATCTCACTGAAATAAATTATGAGAATTTTTTGAAATGAACGTGGCGAATTCGCCAAAAATTAGAACTTTAGCAGACTTCAAATCTTAAGGAATTTACTGAAAAAAATCAAGTCCATTTACAAGCTTATTGAAATGTTTGTGAGGAATCCTATACAGCGTGACCATTGAGTGAGGTATACTGCCCAATTTTTTCTTGATTCAAAAGATATAGCACAGCTTACGTGTGGATAGTTGATTCTTACATACACAAAATAATGTTTACCTTTCCATTTTATTATATTTTTATGAACTGGTGAGAAATGTAAGAAATGAGGAAGGCTTTGAATTGAGATGATAGTTACCCGTCCATCTAGTTATCTTCAATTTTGAACTATGAACTGAAAAATTATCAGAATCGTAACAATAAAAGCAAATATTATTATAGAGTAATATTCATTATGCATATAGCGTATTTTAATACACACTTTTTTTTAAACGGCACACTGTTCATTGTATCAATTCGTCTTAACCAATTAATATTAGCATCATCCATTCCCATTTCGTTTCTCTAACACACCTAACACCGCTTTTACTGCTTATTCTTGAAGATGCAGTCAAATTCTAGGTTAGGATGCTAACAACTAATTCAATAACTCATACCCTAACGCTCAAGTCTTTGTTTCGAATGCCCCTTATGCCAAATTGCTCAAAAAACTGTTTCATTCCAAACTTAATGAAATACTGCAAAATTAAGTGGTAAATTCCAATAAAATCAACACTTTCATTCATACCTCTCTAACTGTTACTTATTATCCGATTCAGAAGTTTTTTGTTTCAATAGATAGAGCATTAATAGTTCTAATTGAGTGCCATAAATTCGAAATAAAAATAAAAATTTCAAGGCCTACTTCGAACTTTCTTCAAGGTCAAAAATCCAAAAAACATACTAGCGATTTTTTTAAATAGAATTTGGCACGCCACTGGTTTACATTTTCAAGTGGTTTATGTGAAATTAACGTAGGAATGCGTCCATCAATAAAAAAGTTATATGGATATAAAATTTGAAAATCTGTCAATAAATCAACCCACCATTTCAGTTTCAGAACTTTTATCAAAATTCTGACAACACCACTGGATACGGAATATTTCGAAATTAATTGGGTGAGAATTTCATCGAAATTTGTTCATAAATAAAAAAATTATAAAATAATAAAATAAATTTTCCTAAAATTCCACTAATTTCAAATTTAAAGACATAATTTTCAAATTTCATTCCCATATAACTTTTTCATTCATGGACACATTCCTTTGTAATTTCCACACAAATCACTTGAGAATGTCATGAATCCAGTGGCGCCGTCTAATTCTATCTAGAAAAATCGCTAATATGTTTTTTGGTTTCTGTTTTTTACTTCGAAAAAAATTCGAAGTATGCCTTGACATTTTTATTTTCATTTCGAATTTGTCACTCAACTAGAACTATTGATGCTCTATCTATTGAGAAAAAAACTTTTGAATCGGATAATAAATAACAGTTTTAGAGAGGTGGCCCGCTTTCAAATGGGTCACTCTGTATACTATTTTATGTAAAACAAAACTGCCATAATCTTTCTCATTGTCATTGATTTGGATAGTTTTAGATGCATCGATAATCTCGAATTTGACTGTAAACTCTGAGATGATTTTAATTTTTTTTTTTTTTTTTCGAAAATTGAATTTAAGTTTTTTTGTATTTCTTCAGGGTCCTATTGGACTGGATGGCCCCAAAGGAGAACCAGTAAGTGATACTATCTTGCACTTATCAAAATATAGAGAATGATATTTCAGGGCCGGCCTGGAGAAAAGGGTCAAAAAGGACAAACAGGAAGTGCAGGTATTGACGTTCTACAAGCAGTGAAGGTGAGTTCTGAAATAAAAAAGTTTCGACATATTTCCATAATGTTTTAATCACAATGTTGAACCCTGTAAAAGCTACTGGATCATTTATAATGTTTCTCAAAATAATAAAAGCTGTTTTCGCGAATTTTTTAGTGAATAATTTATATTTTATACTTATTTCTCACTTTCAAAACTTCTGTGGTAATAATGAAATATTAATTTTTTTTTTTATTTTCATATTTTCAAATGATCCAGTGGGGTTTTGCAGAAACTATTACTCTCGTTTAACATGTATATATCACTAGTGGTCTCATTTGATTTTCATTTTATTTAGCTACCAGGAAGGGTACGTATTTGTTGATCAGTGTATTTTGTTTTTGTTTTGTTGTAGTCCAGATGATATTTAATTTGGAAAAATACTTTGAAATGTTCCTAGAGGGGTTGATGAATTGATTAATCGAAATTTGAATGGTGGCGTTTGTTCCTCTCCTCATTTGTGAGATATTGAAGTCTTCAACCACAATAAGAGACAATGTCAAATACAGATAACACAAAATAGTTTATATGTACCAAGGACAAATTGCAGCTTGCTAGCCTCGGTTGCGCCTCAGCTATCAATTTGCAGGCTCGACTAAAATAGACAGTTTTTCGCTGAGGTACCTATTACATTTTTTCGTTCCTATTTTCGCCCGCAACTCTTTTCGTCCGCTGTGATATGATATGGCATAGTGACCACAGCGGACGAAAAGTGTTTGCGGACTAAAAATACTTGCTCAAAAAAATTGTCAATTTTTCATCCGGAAAGTAGTTCGTAAAATGTCATATTTTGTAGAGGTCGACGAAAAACATGATTTGAGTATAATTCTTTTCATACTGGATGAATCGAGTTTGATTGTGATCCTGGAAGTACCTGGAGTATCTAGAAAGATCAACTATCAACAAAAGACAACTACAGCCTCCAGATATTGTTGAAATTGTCTTTGTTGAAGGATATATGATTTTTGATTTCATGTTCAAGCTTCTCCGTACTTTTTTGAAATTATGGTTATATTAATCTCCAGGTACAGCTGAAAAATAATAAGTAATACCAAGCCTATATCCATGATAATATGTAGAACCCAAAGTTGTACTTGAAAATGTAGGAATATTATTATTGGTGAAGGGAATTTATGGTTTAAAGTAAGAGTTTTCGAAAATAGAAATATATGCTCTGAAGTGAAGTTGATTAAAAAATAATTATCTCTTGCATTATTCACTGAAATACAACAAAGTGCATGAAAACTTCAATGCAATAATTCGGCCCAAACATATAATAATACAGCATTATATCTAAAAAATCTTTGCTATGAGAAAGTACATGTTCCCAATGAACTTCTCATAAATTCTCAATGATTAGGGCTTTTTTCATTTTCTGATGTACTTCATTATAGGCCATGTTCAAACTTTCTCTAAATAACTAGAAATAGCTACATCACTTGGTTCTTAACAACAAACTATCGACTCGTAATCTAAATTATTGGTGTTTCCCAAGGAAGTATCCTAGAATCCTGACATAAAACTTTCTGAAATAAACTTTTACAACTCAGCGAAGAATCTGTAGAATTCCCCTTATAAATGTTATGCTGTACTTTTATAGTAGTTCCGAGTTTGGACTGTGGAAAATTGTTTCATTATATAATAATTCCATAATTTCAACTTACTACTCGGAGATTCTTAATTTTGACTAAGTAAAAATTTCATAATTTCAACTCAGTATATTTAAATCGTATGATTACGATCTAATATTTCGAAATTACTTTGTCTTTCTGCATTTCAACTTTGAAGTTTAAATTTTATGGATATCGCTTGGTATCTCGGAATTTCAAAATTCCATATTTGTGTCTTAGAAATTATTTCCACTTAGTATCTCAGAATTCCGACTGACTCGAAGTTGTATAATTTCAAGTCTTTATTCATGATTCGGTGACTAAAAATGTCCACCACGTAGGTATGCCTGAGTATCGAGTTACAAACTCTGAATTCAGTTCCGAATTATTCAGAATTCTATCTTAGTATTTTGTACTTGGTCCTTTCCCAATATTTTTTTTTATTACAACTCAGTACCCAAAAACTTCACAGCTCTATTTTGTTTCTTTGGTATTCCAACTCTGACTGACTGACATGAAAAGTTATAGTTCCAACTCAGTATCTAGAATAGAAATTCCACGATTCCGATGTAATATCTTGGAATTCAAAAATTTTTCCTATTATCTCTGAAATTTACAAATTCCACTCAATATTACGGTTTCAACTCTGAATTGGTATCTATAGGGGTTCGAACATACAGTGTGACCCATTTAAGATGGAAGCACCCTTATAAAACTTACATTTTTCAACCGATTGGAATGCGTTAGGTAGACATCCAAGAAGTACACTGGGACACCAAATTTCATGAATAAATCTCCATTTCCAGGGCCAACTAATTTTATTTTTCAAGGTCAAAAATCTAGAAAAAATTACTAGCGATTTTTTCAGAAAAAATATGACTACACCACTAGATTCGCGACATTTTCAAATGGTTCATATGTAAATTACGTTGAATTGCGTCAATCAATAAAAAAGTTATAAGGGAATGAAATTTGAAAAATATGCCGTTTAATTAATCCACCAATTCAATTTCAGAACTTTAATCAAAACTTTGACTACACCACTGGATTGAGGGTGTTTCGAAATATTACTTATTACTTACTCTAAATTTTGTTATTCGAAATTATTAACCTTGAATTTCACAATTTCTCGTCCTAGTATCTTGGAATTGTATTCCAATTTCACAATTCCGAGTCGGCATATTGAAATTTCGGGTAAGTATATTTTAATTTTGACTAAGTATATTGAAATTTTCAGTTTCGGAATACTAACTCGAAATTGTGACCAATATTGGCCATTAAGTAATTATGGATTCATTTATTCCTTCATTTGTTCCATTCATCGTGAGATTTTATATTTACGTATATTCATGAAACTTAATTATCTGCAGTTTAACATGAATGACTCAATGTTGACGCACCCTGTATGAAATAAATATTCATGAACGATATTTTGAGAATTTGGGATGGGATTTCCTTTACCTCTTTCACCTACCCAAATGTGAGCCTTGGGAACATTTCAAGGTGTATACTGTTTCAGAATACTAAACTTTATACTTTACCCAAAATATTAAACTCTCGGAATGTTTAGATTATCGCACGATGTATTCACATATGAAAACAAAAACAAAACACATGTTTGTATTACAACAAATTTTCCAGGGCTTGAAACGGTCAGTAACGACGCTACGTGGAGGGACCTTGGGGTATGCCGAAATCGTAGCAGTCAAGGTGAGGAGCTATTGGATAGCACTCCTTACTGTTTTTCCTGTAGTTCAGTTGGAGGATGTCTTTCGGTGATGTTTACTGTATTTTATCACATACTCACTCGGATTCAGTGATGACAATTTGGTAGTTAAACAATATATTTATTGACCAAGTTCTTCAATGGTATCCAAAGTCGTTTTCGGAACTGAAATAGATTTATTAGAATTGATTTCGGATATAACATTTTATATAACCTTAGCCTTCAGTTTTTTTTATAACGATATTAATTTATATTAATCCCTAGTAAAAAAAACAGAAATATATAGGGAATTCTGATTCAAAAGTAATAGTTTTCAATTCCGTCCTGCTATTGGCTTTTTAAATCCTGAATCTGAGTTCTATTTTATGTGTTTTGTATATTAGTTCCCAGTATTTTTTCAGCATGGCTATGGGTGGATCTGCAGCAACTTTTTTGTGTTAACCTGTACACTTTATTTTTGTTTTGTTGTAGAGCTGTATTCACTGTTAGTATCGTTTTAGGGGCTGCAAGAAAGGGGCCATAACATTTCCGGTGAAACAATTATCACACTGAAAGTGAGTTTTTTTTCTTTGCCGATCAACATCTTCATTAACTTTGAACATACCAGATATTTTCATTCATCCATTTCCCCTGATGAACTACTGTATTTTTTTTCTTTGGCAGCCTAAATACTGTTCTAGTGTTATGAATACCACGAAGTTGATATTGATATTAAACTACATCAATTAACGAAAAAAAGTATATATTGAGCTGAGAAATTTGGATTCGTTCACTTGATCTTTGAATTCAACTAACTTTACATATTTCAAAACCATTCTGCTAAAATTAAAATTAAAATCTTAAATAGAAAGGAGCCCTTCATGAGAAGAAGCAATATATATTTCCCTCCGATTATCATTCGAAGTATTCAACATTTTTCATCCAAATTTAACACACTTTTATAAGAACATGATACTACTATTTACGATACCTACCTAATTTTTTTATGACGTCATCCGCACAATCTTGACATCATTTGACTTCTGAGGGTTGCTCGTAAAAATAACATTTTGTTCAACAACACTCAATCATGGACTATTAGGATACCTCAAGGATGAGTGTTAGAACCGCCACTAATTATATTATAATGCAATGGTGTTAAGGTTGTTGATAATACATGCGTTATGTATGCAGATGACATATCACTTTTAATTTTGGATAAAATTTGGTTTCATGGCGCTAACTCACTTCATTTCAATTCGAGATTCCATTTGGATGTGAATGAAGATGATTATGTTTTATACGATACCGTCAGCCAATCGTCATGAGAAAACATGTTAAATCGACCAATATTATCAAAATTACTCTCGTAATTTGTAGCAAATTAAATAGCCATAATTTTTTCACGCTATTTGATTGGATCTTTGTTTAAATGAACGCATAAGAAAGTTAGACATTGACTTGGTTGTCAAGATTACACTATCAAATATCTGGTCAATATTGCCGGATTTAGGAGGGGGGGCTATGGGACTATCAGCCCCCGGAAGTGAATTTTAAGAGGCGGTAAAGCCAAGCAGCAATATACTCGTCGCCTACGAGGCGACAAGTATATTATATTGCTCCTTGCTTTTTATAAGCTGTCTCTTAACTCGTCGCCTTTCGAAACAAATGCGCAATTAGGGACCTCCGGCACCGCATCAAAAGGACTAGGTTGGGATACTGTTTTTGTGAAAATCATAACATTCACTAATCAAGCGTCAGCGGTGCCTTGGACGCTACAATACAACATGAGTTTTCGATATTTCTGTTCAAAAATTCGGAATCAGCACGTCAAAATACGATCAACGACGAAAATTTTAAATTCAAAAAATGAAAAATAAAAAAGTTTAGAAAATTATTTATGACGATAAATTCGACTTTTTTGTCCGTCGATTTTTTTTGTTCAAATTCACACTATATACTAATTTGGTCATTCTGAATCGATTGGCGTTCGCAGAGTTTGTCTATCTCCAACCATTCTCGAGTTGGTCAGCTCTTAATCAGTTTTTTGGCGTTTTTTTGCCGCCAAAAATATTGCTGATGAGTTTTCGAAATTTTTGTTGAAAGATTCGGAATTAGCACGTCAAAATACGTTCGAGGACAAAAATTTGAATTTCGAAAAATGAAAAATAAAATATCTCAGAAAGTTGGATTTTCTACCTTAAACACTCTTTTCCGGCTAAATCTAATATCTGAGCACATAAAAATTATAAATTTTCGGAATGAGCATGAAATTTTACGTATACAGTGGAAATTTCAAGTCGATTTTGTCTTCACAAATTTGCTGTTGAAAAACTGATCTGAAAATGTTCCGGAATGGTGAAAATTGAAATTTTGGGAAAATGTTTCTTTTTATGGACATAAAAGTGTGCAAAATCTTATGACAGGGAGCAGATGGCCCAGAAAAGCATACCCTCCTTTAGATGAAAAGTATTGAATCGTTCAATAAATAATAGGAGGAAAAAATATTCACGTCTGCATTGTACATTGAAAGCAATGAAAGAATGAAAAAAGAACTGTCATAAAATAAGTATAAGAGTTAAAACAAATAATCATAGTATCCAAAATTCTAATAACGAATGCAGATGCTCTCAAAACAAAAAAAAACAAGTTTTTGTTACAACTTTTAATAAAAACAGTTTATCATTGTCAATTCATTGATGGACACTGACCAAAGTAAGGTCGCAGCCAAACTGGACGACCAATTAATCGAAATTATAGGCCATTGCCTATTTTAGCCAGGTTAATTTTTTATTTTCGAACAGTTATTTCGAGCAATTTGTTCAATGGAACGAACAGACAAAAGGAAATTACGTTACGTATACGAACAAATTGCTGTTTGTTTTTATTGCATATGAAAATATCTGGTAACATTCGGTGCCATATCATAACTTGTACACACCCCAGCCTTAATTTGACATCGCAGCTTTGGTTTAATTACACTCATAAATTATTTCACCACATATTTTTTGGGCGTTGCACTGCCAGTGTAGCATGTACTCGGCGTACAGGAAATATCACACAACATGAAAGATCGATAGTTTCAACTTCGGGTGACTTCTTCATTTTTTGTGTTGTTTAGTTGAGGACTGATTTTTTGTTTTATCCACAATCACACTATAGTAGGAGTTTTATTCACAATGATTATGAAGCGTATTAAGTGATCCATTATCCACACTTTTGATGTAAACCATAAACAACGTACCATCGCAACTGGTAAGTATGCCAGCCTGCCAGTTTCCGTGAAAACGTATCTTTTCAATTGAATTACAAATACATGGATTCCATTCCATTACTGTGATGATTATGGATAAAGCGTTGTATTGTACGAGTGTTTTCGATGCATTTCATCCTTTTGTCTGTTGAACTAACTAAAGGGTTTTTCTTTATTATGAAATTTACGAGTTTTCTATTGTATTAACTTTAGGGACTTTCTTGTGTAAGCATTTTTAAGGACTTTCTTGTGTATGAATTTCAAGGACTTTCTTATGTACGAAATTTTAGAGACTTTCTTGTGTATGAATTTCAGGGACTTTCTTATGCATGAATTTTTAGGGTTTTTCTTGTGTATGAATTTTCGGGGAATCTCTTGTGTATGAATTTCAAGGACTTTCTTATGTACTAAATTTTATAGACTTTCTTGTGTATGAATTTCAGGGACTTTCTTATGTATGAATTTCAGGGACTTTCTTAAGTATGAATTTTTAGGTACTTTCTTGTGTATGAATTTTCGGGACTTTCTTGTGTATGAATACCAGGGACTTTCTTATGTATGAATTTTAGTGACTTTCTTGTGTATGAATTTTTGGGGACTTTCTTGTGTATGAATTTCTCGGGACTTTCTCGTGTATACATTTTTTAGGGACTTTCTCGTGTAAGAATTTTATGGGTTTTTCCTTCGCGTGAACTGTTATGGTTTTTCTAGTGCGTGAACTTTTGAGGTTTTACTTATCTGTTTCCTTTTTGAGGTTTTTCTTGTGTGTGAACTCAAAATGAACTTTCAAACAAGAAGAATTTTTAGCAGATTCTGCTATTGAATGGTTTTTCTTTTGTGTGAATATTTTCGTGACTTCAATTGAGGTGCTGGCGAAGCGGCTATATCCATTTAGAAAAAAATGTTCAGGAATCTACAAAAACTTATCGGTTAGCCTTATGTCATTTAATTGAAAACCACCCTACAAAAGGTTTACCTTGAAAATAAAGTTGTGTGATAGAAATATGCAATTTTGAATTTTTATATAGAGGATTAACTAATATACGAGGTGGTACGATTTCAATTTAACACCCTCTGTAGATCAAAACGTGGTTAAGCCGAAGTCAACTAATGTAAGCTGCAGAAGTTCAGTGCAAACGAGATATTTGAATAACTTATCGTATACCCAAATTCATAGTAAACAATCAACATTTTCGAGATTTCGAAGATTACACCGATGCAAGTTAAGAGAGTGGTAATATCATAGCTTTCGGAAATGGGCTAGTGAATATATTGCATGATTGTCGTAGAAAGTAGATTTCACCAAATAAGTAATATTCAGGATAACTCAGGATGACACCAACAAACTCTATAATACGGTTTCAATTTGTTACTTGGCATAGCCAAATATAAAAATGTAAATTTTGGTATTCACGATGATATAATTTAACTTGATAGGATGATATTGTTCAGGAATTTGTTGCTTTATTATAACTGATTTAGTAATATTTTATAAAGTTCAAATACCAAATAATAATAAGCCTCTTTGGTTGCACTGCTTTTGACGTCACAATGTCCTGTAAAAAAAAATTAATTGCACTTCTTACACTTTGGCTATGTCCAGTACCAAATGGAAAATCTCTTTTTCAAGATTTAAACACTCTCTATCTCAGTCTGGAGGTGGTTTGGAGAATAATTTCAAGGTAATTTTTTTTTAATACATATTTTCTCAAGCAGTAATCATATTGATTTTGTCGATCTTATTCTTTATAATCATCCTACCCTGTATATTATTTTTCAGTGAAAATTAGTTATTTGATGAATATCATATTTGCTTTATTATGTGATATGTATGTATATCCTATTCTTGCTGTGTTCTGCTTACCTGTTCATTGACATATTCACATCATATTCATAAAGTTGTACCTAAAATAAATGTTTTCTCAAATCATTCACTTTTGAACGATTTAAAAAAAATTCAATTTTTGTCATGAAGGATCATTGTGGAACGTTGTTGTTAGAGTCAAGATACTGGTAACGAACTTTATTATATACCTCTAAGTACAGGGTGAGCCATTACTGCAGATCAAAAATTTTACTGTATTATTAACATGATATACTAGACTAATGACAGAAATTCAAAACATATCCCTCAGCCTCATCGTGAAAGTAAAAATATTGTATATACAGTGTGTTTCATAACTGAATGTTGGTTCTGGAGAGCGACAATCCTTGATTTTATCGACTGATTTCAAGAACATAGGTCCACAACCGGTTTATTTCTGAGTTACAGGATGTTGAAATTCAACAAAAGAGTCAGTTTCTCTCCAATACCTTCAAACCCGCTTCTGTTTTTTTTTAATTTTGTTCATTCTTTGTATATGAAGAATGATACCCTATATATCAGAAAACAAGCAGTCACTGACAAATGTTCAATGAAGAATGTTTCTCAAAATCATCCAAGAATCATCGCCCTTCTAAATCAGCATTCAATTATGAAACCCCGATATCAATCCAAGAAATATACTTCATTTTTTCGAATAACACTCTATACTTTACACGTAGGGTGAACCAGGAGAACCAGGACCCCCAGGTCCACCAGGACCACCAGGACCTGAAGGCATGCCGGGCCACGACGGAAGACAAGGCATGCCTGGTGAGCCTGGTCCAGCTGGGGACCGAGGAGAGCCAGGCCCTATGGGACCCATTGGACCACCAGGAATTGATGGACTAATAGGTCCGAAGGTAAGACAGTTGCTCCAGAGATTTATAGAGCAAGAGCCAGCGAGGGCCAGACCGTCCTTATTTTATAAAAGCTGAAAGGTGACCAGGTGACCAGGAACCAATGCACACCCCTGTATCTTCGTTGTTGTTTTGTATACATTTTGAACATCTACTTGAAGTCATGAATGTACAATTTAGCAAGTATCAGACCATCTATTGCACTTCCGGTTTGACCGGCAGCGTATCCAATTTTTTTAGTTCAAATAGAAATTACCATTTTTTTTACGATTGGGTACAAAATACCTTTTCAACGATATATCACAATCATACTTTCAGTTCATAAACACTGATATATTTGAGATTTTATAAGGAATTACATTTTGTATTCCCCTTGTAACGGAACATTTTTATGAAAGTGTGCTATGGAAGATGGAACAATAGCATATGAGTAACATTATAATTTGTATGCAGACGCAGACGTCACTATTTTCCAATTTTGTTTTTTTTTTGATTTTTCAACATCTATAAACTCATTTCTTTATGTAGGTCAGAAACTCATATCTATGTTGAAATACAAAACATGAAAAGAACTGCTTATTTGTGTTTCCTATTTATTTTTTTATTAAGATAATCTCCATCCTATACCTACATTTGTATTGATCAACTTATCTTCATAAAAAAATAAATAGGAAACAAAAATTAGTATTTCTTTTTATGTTTTGTATTTCAATATAGTTTCTAACCAACACAAAAATTCCTATGTTAGCATTTAAAAGTAATGAGTTTATTGGAAAATACCTGTTTCTTGCCAAAGGCACCACTACCCAAATTTCATAGTTATGGATCGGTATATATAAAACTTTCAGCTTTTATTAAATAAAGAAGGTCTGGCAGTCGCGGGCTCGTGGTCTATTATGATGAAAACATCGGGAAAATATTCAAAGAACTATAACCACATTGCCAAGATTTTTTTTTTATATTAATCGAAATATCGCCACCATAATTTTCACAAAACTCATTTCATTCATTGTTCATTGCTTCTAGGGAGAAAGAGGTCCCATGGGAATAAAAGGTGTTTCGGGATATCCAGGATTGCCAGGACACATGGGTTTGCCTGTGAGACTTTCATTTATTCGAAATATTGAACTTCCGTACTGATAACATTCTCGAAATTATCTCATATCATTTTCTTCTTGATGTAGGGTCTGCCTGGTAGAAACGGTTCCAAAGGCGAAGTTGGTCTCCGTGTAAGTTCTTATAATGGTTTCTGGGACTGGGTATCGCTGGTAGATCTGTAGATGATTGGTAGATGTAGAATTTGTTTAACAGCACTTTCTTGAAGTTCCTCCTATCGAAACAATTAATAGTAATATGGGGTGGACAAGAAAAAGTTTACTCAATTCCATCATTATTTATCAACATCTTTCTCTTCTGGTATTTTCTGGTATTGAAAGTATTCTTATTTCGCTTGTCAAATACCTAGGTATTAATTTCTGTAATTCAGATCAGTGGTGTCTTCATGACACTTCAATATCACTTAAAATTCCATTTAAACCGGGTGTCGACGTAATCTTTAGACAAGCTACAATTTCAAGGGTATGATATACAAACAAAGCAGGAGTATCAGAGTCAAATATTGAATGTTTTTTTAATATTCCATATTTTCCTATCACTTCCGGTTTCAAGGGAAACTGCCCCAACTTGAAACTCTCAAATGGAATTCACTTTTTTGGAGTCTATAGGAACGATGCTGACTACGATCACATATGAGTTTTGAGACAAACATTTCCCACACTTTATTTTTCAGAAGAATTTTTATTTTTGCATCTAGAGTGGGCTAGACATGACTAGTAAAAAATATACACATTGTTTTCAGTCTTATGCGGTTTGAAATTTTTATTACCACTCCTTTCAAAAAAAAATCAATCAGTACATCTTCCAGACAGCCATTTTTCAAATTAAATTTTCACGACGAATCCATTAATGGTTTCAATTCGAAAATCAGGTGGACAACAATCCTAATAATTTATTATTTTGAGAAATTAAAATTCTTATAATTCTTAAGATTATTTTATACCACTTTATATTTGTAACCCTTGTGTTACTGCAGTTTCGTACTAAATGAATGTGTACATTATTTGTCTCAAAAGTATGTCATCGTCCCTAGAATCTAAAAGAGTTAAAATATATGGGGTGCTCCATCTTAAATTCCCAAGATTCCGTGGAATAGGAAGTGATACGTTTGTGGAATATTGTAAAAGTGTGTTCAATACTCCTGACGAGTTTAAATCTCATACTTTTGAAACTCCGGAATCTATGGATTGTCTGAGGAAGACGTTGAAACCTGGTATAATGAATAAGGTTGACACTCCGTTTTCTCGACTATGCCATATAGCAATTGTTTGTTACTGATAATTGTCTTTGCTGCCAAAATGTATACTACCGTATCTTCTCTGAGAATACTTGTTCTACTTTGGACACGCTCAGTATCATGTTGAAAATTTCAGAATTGAGAAATTTCTCTTAGTGAAGGACTGCACGATTTTCCTTCCCGGAAATGTAGTTTCAAACTGCTTCAAAAGCATCTGTTTTGTTTTCCGAAAAACAATATAGTAATTTTGTCATTCGTTTCAAATATTTCCATTATATTATGGTCCTCATGCATCTTGTTGTTCTTTTGTATCATAAATACTAACAGAATATTCGAATGTATGTATTTAGAATAATGGTTGACGCCTCATCATAAAACACGTAATAAAACATTTAACAACAGAACAGTTAACACCATTCAAACAACTATGTGACAACAAATTTAAAAAGGAATTTTTTTTTTCAAGAGAATGGCTAAGAGAAACATGCGAGAACATCTTATTCTATGTAGTACCAAACAGGTTACCTATAGAACTATTTTGCTGCTCGACAAAGTACAATACACTTAGTATCCTCAACTGGCTCTAGGAAAGTTCACCGAAAAAAATTCACCGAATAAAATTCACCGATCAAGCAGTTCACAGAAATAATATGAATACATCAATAATACCCACTTCTGAGTGTGCCGAAAACAAAATGAAACTTAACTTTCAAAATCAATAGGCATGTGAGTGCGTGGAAATTGGATAATTACATACCTTTTGCGAGGAGTACTAATGTAGTCGATTCTAACCATAACGAATTAATCTTACATAGACATTTTTCATTAGGAAGAAGGCAAAAAGCTAGTGGGACATAAAGCCATTTTTTTGGTGAACCTTCCCGCCCCCTCCTCAACTGAGGCACTGGATAGCTCAAAATTAGTAGTGAGAAGAAGACCAAGAGATATTGGTTGTTGAATTATCTGGTGGGTTGCTCCATCGGCTGTTCTCAACCATAAAAGTGATATGCTGAAAGTTCTGGTTTTATTTTGTTAGAGAATTTTAGCCGAACTGTGTTATGGACAATATAATTATAAGTATGTTCAGGAATATTTTCAAATATTTCATTACATACCAATCATACCAAATTTGAGGTTCTCAGTCCAGCTCTTTTCATATAATTTGTATCACTTATTTTTCCAAGGTGGAAGTTCATTCAATAAAACATTCCAACCACTGAATCAACTTCTCATCAATATTTACAGGGTGATAAGGGTGACAAGGGAGAAAGAGGCCTAACGACAACGTTGACTGGCGATCAGTTCCCTACCGGTATCATCGAAGGACCTCCTGGCCCGCCTGGTCCTCCTGGTAAGTTTTCGTGAGACTAGAAATTCAGCTGAAGGAGCAAATCACGTAAAAAAATTATTTTAGCGATTATCTGATACGTATTTATACAGGGCTTTTCACGATGAGCGTTAATTAGACGTTTCTGGCAAACCAGACAACGGATCAACCTGAAAATTTGACAGTATGCATAAATAAACATGATCTACACGCCTAAAATATTTTAGACGATGCGGCGTTGCCGCTTCTACTGTAAAGTAGCGGTTACTTTGATTTTTCAAATGGAACACCCTGTATATAATATTATATTATGATTTCTTATCACTTCGTCAACAACTTCATATAGTATCTCCCTATACCTATCTCTCACCGTTTAAGAGATATAAATTAATTTTGATTTGTTTTTGGTATCACTTCACTCGATTCCGAATTTGATCGTCTTAGTACCAGAGAGTTCAAGATTATCAGCGTTTATAAAAGTACATGTTTGGTGAAAAAAAAAATCAAAATTAATTTATATCTCTTAAACGGTAAGAGATAGGTATAGGGAGATACTATATGAAGTTGTTGATAAGAAATCATAATATGATATTATATACAGGGTGTTCCATTTGAAAAATCAAAGTAACCGCTACTTTACAGTAGAAGCGGCAACGCCGCATCGTCTAAAATATTTTAGGCGTGTAGATCATGTTCATTTATGCATATTTTCAAATTTTCAGGTTGATCCGTTGTCTGGTTTGCCAGAAACGTCTAATTAACGCTCATCGTGAAAAGTCCTGTATAGTTTGACATATCAAGTTCGCCACATATGGAAGTTTTTTTATTAATAAATATAATGAAAATTTTACTCCACATTTAGTTTGTTCTTGAGAAATGAGTGAGAAACAGCCTCTTTTCAGAAAAGTCAAATGAAAAAGTTGGTCAATATCCAATTTTATACTTTTGCTCCAAATTTGGACTCCATAATGTAATTATGGAATTTGAGTCATATTCCGTTTGGTTCGATAGAGCAAAAGATTCGAAAAATTAAAAAAATTGGAAGTGACAGTAGAAAGTTCAAATTTGGAGCAAAGTAATAAAATTGGAAAGTGAACAACTTTTTTATTTGGCTATTTTTTACTCATTTCATAAACACAAATTTTCATTAAATTTATTAATAAAAAAAAATCTTCCATATGTTGCAAACTTTATGTATGACACTGTATAACGAGTTGCAAAATTAACGTGTTTTTTGTACCAAACGTGGTGTTGGAGCGTAGCGTGTGTTCCAACAAGTCGTGTCCAAAAAACTCCCCATTTTGTAATTATTATTAGATACAACCCTTTTTGTAATTTCGAAAAAATCTGCATTCATTTAGAATGAGAAACTACACTAAATGCGAGCATAAGTCAATGTGAAACAATGATTTTCATATCGATATAAAATCTTATATTCACACTTGTGCAAATGTCATTTTTTGACATTCAAAATGTAAATAAAATTCGCCATATTGAAACGAAATTACAAAAAGTCTTTAATCATATGGAAACGATTCTATTTTTAAAAATCGAACATTCATCATCAGATCAAAAAATACAGGGTGGCCCACGAGGTTTCAGACAGGGAATATCTCGGAACTCGAGAGTAGTAGAGAATTGTTATTTTGGGATTGTAAATTTAAGCAAATGGTGCAGCTCTTTCTGACATAATGTGACCCAATGAGCTTTTTGTTTTCGATCACGTGACATCAGATTCAAAATTATTAATGGGACAACCTGTATATTTTGGCATTTCTATGTTCCTTCCGATGAAACGATTCCAACAAACTTTCACACTTATGGTGTGAAAGGGTTAATTCAGGAAATACAGGTACTTCAATATTCTTTGTCCCACGACATCTGAAACGAGCAATTACCAAATTATTCATCCTGTATATTTGGACAGTCCTATATTTTTGAGATGATTAAAGCAAGGCAAAATTATAATAACCATTTTCATTTTATTAAAAAACGTCGTGGAACAAAGGATATTGAAATACCTGTAGTTCTTAATTTATTCGTTTTTCGGGAGGAACATAGAAATGCCAAAATGTACTAGTGGTCCTACTAATAATTTTGAATCTGATCTCACGTGACTGAAAATAAAAAACTCAGTAGGTAACATAATATCAAAAAAAGCTGAAATAATTGCTTTAATTAACAACCCCAAAATTACATACTCTCGAGTTCCGAAATATTCCTTGGCCAAAACTTCGTGGGATACCTTGTATCTCAAAACAAATAAAAAGTTTTATCGAGTAAGCCGTTATTTCCATCAACTTGGGACATAGAGACTTATCATTTTTAGTTCATAGTAGAGAAAACGAACAGACCATATATTTTGAAATGGCTTTTGGTAAATATATTCCTTTGTTGGAGATTGAGATTTTCATATATCTAATCAATTTCGTCAGTGGATTCAATTTTCCAGAATTCCTGAATTTCTACCAGGTCCAAAGTTTTGGAAATATGCATTGCATATTATGATATTCTAAACAAGATGGTCCTAACTGATTAAAATTTCCCCAATGGAACTTCTTTAGGTACCACTGATTTCAGTTCCTCAATGTTATTGCTGACCTCAAAAAATGTTATTTTACTTGAATGAATTGCCATTTGACAAAAATAATAAAAAATGTTTCCGAATATATCTGTCAATTTTGATTTTAGTTCGAAAATATGAATATGAAATTCATAAAATCTTTTGTGGAATCATCTGCGACTGAAAGACAAACTTTAGTCGCTATTTTCCATCGTTCAAGATAACCTCTTGGGAGGTATTCATGTTGAAAAGGGGGAACATTCTCCATAAAAATTGAAAAATGAAAAATGTGACTTATTTGTAATATCTAACAGAAAACAACTACTTCCCCGGCACAAGCCACGCTGGACATTGAACTACATCTGATAGATATTGTGAAAAGACTCTAACTGAAAAGGAAAGAAAAAATCTGAAAGTGAAAATTTGCATTTTCATTCAGATAGCTGACTTTATTAATTCTTTCTAGTTTTCCTTGAACAAATCATTAAATAAATTAGATAAGGAGAATGTTATTAAAGAAATATCACTCATGACAGGTCTATGTCAAAAAATAATTTTTGTACAACTGACATTAAAAATGACGTTTTTAATTCATTGACACATGAACTAAAAACTGACGTTTTCACAAAATCACTTTTAACACTAGTGTTAAAAGTACTTTTAACACTAGTGTTAAAAGTAAAATGACAGATGAGATGATGGATACTCAGTAATATAGATCTCTCTAATAGAAACACTTCAATCAGATATTATAATCAGAACACCTACTCAAGAGGAATCGTTTATAAAAGTTCACACATGTATTTGGTCGTTTGCGCAATTGATAATACTAATTCCTTTTGAAGTTACAAACGAAGTAGTATTTAGTCCAACTGTAGAATGTCCTTCATCACTGACAAATAATGACATTCATAAATAAAGTGCGTTGGGGTTTATTATATTTGAAGTATCTGTCAGTCAGCCTTGTAATCCAAAGATCGTGTGTTCGAATCCTTATGGATCTTATTTTTTTTTTGTTTTTTTCTTACTAGCAGTAACTGTTGAACAAAAAATTTTGTATGATACATTTGTTAAAAGTGATTTTATTTTGCTCGTGGGGTTGCTCCACTCGCTAACGCTCGTTTCGCAATATTCCCCACTCACAAAATAAAATGCCACTTTTAACACTTGTATCATAAATAACTATTTTCAAAGTGTCACCGCAGAAGAAATGTTTCTCTCATATCCATTCCTGATGTGTATGCTTCTGAAGAGCCTGTTTTATTTCAATCCTATATCAATCCTCCTGAAGAGCTTGGCAAAGCGAAATAGATTTTTGTCGACCAAAATGTATTGGGGATTAAATGCGAGAGAAGCGAACCTTACTTCAATGAAATGAACGATTTCTGTGAGTGATATTTCTTTAATAACATTCTCCTTATCTAATTTATTTAATGATTTGTTCAAGGAAAACTAGAAAGAATTAATAAAGTCAGCTATCTGAATGAAAATGCAAATTTTCACTTTCAGATTTTTTCTTTCCTTTTCAGTTAGAGTCTTTTCACAATATCTATCAGATGTAGTTCAATGTCCAGCGTGGCTTGTGCCGGGGAAGTAGTTGTTTTCTGATAGATATTAAAATAAGTCACATTTTTCATTTTTCAATTTTTATGGAGAATGTTCCCCTTTTCAATATCTGTCAACTTTGATAATTCATTACAATAAGATGTTTTGAAAAAAAAAACAGTTTACAGAATTTCTGAAAATACTCAATAAAGGTGATTCTTCTTCTACGTTTTCTGGTAAAAAACAGTAGTATCAAAGTGGATTATTCTCAGTAAGATCGGTGAAAAGTGCGACTGCAACTTTCTTATCAAAAACTGTTGTGTCGATAGAGGATTTATTGTTGCACCAATCTAAAGCCTCGCAATCCACATATTTTAATTCACTACCTACAAAATTATACATTATAGATATAACGGAACATTTCTTGGGTACTCTCCTATTCCCAATAAGAAAGTTGGAGTACCTAAAGAAAATTTATGTTGGGGCATACATAAAATGTCCATTGCTGAAATATGTCTTGGTGATCAATATTTACGAATATTGATAAAGTTTTGGACACAATTCCGATAAAAAAAACATAAAATTCATACTTTCAGCTGCTGCAAACCTACATGGAGATAATGTAGATGGAGTTTCTCATTAATATTTGAATTTCTCATGATCCATTGGCACTATTGACTCGATCTTTCTATTAACACCGAAAGCCATTTTCCATACGGTCATTTCGGGTTAATTTTTCCTATTCATAATTAACGTATTACAAGGTGAAAAAGGTGAGATTGGACCAATTGGACCACCTGGTTCCACTGGTGATAAGGGAGCCAGAGGCAGACGAGGCAAAAGGGTAATGTACTTTCTTGATATCTTGACCCACAAGTCCATGAAACTGTCAATACAATCAACACTAAAACTCTTTTCGCAATAAACGGGAAGAAATATAACAAAATCATCATCATCTCATCATCCAGTTTAGTCTATACCACTCCATTTTGAGCAAGAATGGACTTCTTCCAAAGATCATTTCTCAATGCTAAATGGTTCGATATCATCGGGCCAAGGCGAACTTTTCTGAATAAGATTTAATTTAATATGACACCAAGACTTAAGTCATTAAAACTTTTTGTTTTTTATTTTTAGCAGAGTTATTTAAGTAAGTCCTCAAAAAGATTACACCCAACTACAATATCAAACATAAAAGCAGAATGTGACTGAAACTTTTCGATTCAAAATATATTGACAGTTCATGGTATTGTTCAACAATCTAACCCAACTACATCTCATAGCATAGCTTCAAAGGGATATTTGAAAATAGCACGTCAGGAATTGAAGTTTATGTGCCTGTTTGCACGGTTGTATTTTGTTTTTACTTGCACCTAATGTTTGTTTTGCATGGTCTTGTATATCCTTAATTTCGTCTCTCCTGCATGTGGGTTACACCTTGTATCGAGCATGCTTTGAATTAAGTTTGCAACACTCCTTGATATTTGATATTTAGTGAAATATTAAGTGGGCTTTGATCACTCGAACACCCAACTCTTCTGATATTTCTGTAATCCAGTCCAACTAGGTTTTGAAACAAGGATCGATTGTAGTACCATCAAATTCTACATGATAGTAGTTGAAACCATGTAAAACAAGAGTACAATATATTCACGTAATATTTAAGAATGAAACCCAAAAAATTTGTGATTGATAACAATTATATACACATTAGTTATACGGTATACTATTTGTATTGAACATCCTCATAAACCTCGAAATATTCATCAATAAGATATGAGGCTACATACTCAAAAAGTGTTTTCGCATCTTCTCTATAGTTGTGTATATTCGTCGTCGCATTTTCAGATCTCAAAAAAAGGAGATTTCTATGTTCTGGTTTCCACAAAAAGGAAGATAAGTGGTATGATTATTACCGATAATTTTTTGGAATATTAATGAATTGCAATCCCAAAGCTG
This sequence comes from Chrysolina haemoptera, assembly GCA_958298965.1. NCBI lineage: Eukaryota > Metazoa > Arthropoda > Insecta > Coleoptera > Chrysomelidae > Chrysolina > Chrysolina haemoptera. Next base: position 657,856 of record OY282598.1, on the reverse strand, counting down.
AAAATACGAGTCCGCAGGACGAGTTGTATTTTCTTGCATTGGGATTGCCAATGAATTGATATTCCAAAAAATTATAGGTTTTTAATCATACAACGAATTATATTTGGGACGACAATATATCGATTTGAAATAAAGAAAAATCGTGACACCTGGTAATTGATGCTTTACTTCTAGCCGTATTCAACAGAATACTCTTTTCCACGGCCTCATCTATGATACCAATGGACATTTGTCCCCAACGATCGCTCATATTGATAAGTAAAGATAACTAGTCAAAACACACAAATTTGACGTTTATAATTTAAATCATTATTTTCACTTGACAGATAGTAAAACAAAATATAAGCAGGTTTATCACCGTGAAAATACAGCGACAAGCTATATTTTAACTGTAGTTCCGATTCTATTAGCTGAATTTTTAAATTTGAAATCCACTGAATGGTTGTTGAACAAGGAAATATATTTTCCAGAGAACATCGTGAGAGCTGAGGTTAAGAAGGTAGGAATTGGTGTTCTTCTTGAATTTCTGAAGGCTGTATGACGGGGCAGCGAGTTCCAAAGCTTTGTTGTTCGATGCAAAAACGAGCCTTTTGAAACAAATGTTCGGCATGTCTCCAATGTGACGGCATAAGCATGTGAGGACTCAGCTCGACGGGTCAGTCTCGATGGGACCGCTGAAGGTAAAATTATTGATGATATATCGGAAGGGCATCGTACATGGAAATATCGATAAAACAGAGACAGGCCAGCCTTTCTGAGGTGTTCCAGAGAAGTTAGCGAGCTTGTGAACGGAGTATCACCGACAAGACGAATGGCTCCTTTTGTTCTTGGCAGAATCTGAAAGTTTCAATGTGTTTGGATGATGCACTCCATATATGGGAACATGTCGGACTTGAAACAGAGAACTAAGTTTTTCAGAGGCATTTTTGGCCATGGACCTCACTTGGTTTTCCCAAAAATTACGGGACCCGTTAGAATACTCAACGAGCCTTGATTGTATCTTTGCTCGAAATATGAAGAAATATCCTCACCCGACCTAATCTAACCTAGCATACTGAAAGTATATTCTAAAACAGAGAGTTTCGTGGCCTTGTATTTTATCAAAGTTGTTTTCCGATATCCATCTTGCTCTACGAGAGAACACAATATTCCTTCACCTTTGGCTCAAAGTGGTCTACAGTCTAATTCCGGATACTGAAAATTCAAAAAAAGTTTTACCGGAATAATTGAGACATTTATTAAACTTTTGAAAATTGAAAATATTCTTGTTCGCATTTTACAAAATTAAAAACATGCCAAAACTGTTCCAGTACATTGAAAACTGAGAGTGATAAACTGTTTTTTACCTGACATTTCCTCTAATAGACCCCAATGTCTCTCCAGACCGGTTATTTATTTAATAAAATCTAGGTTTTCGCACGTAACAAGTTCAGGAAGTTTGAAAGAAACTTTCTCTCTGAAAGAAATGTGAAACATTTGGAGAAATATTCTTCCTAGTTTTTCTCGAATATAAGCAAAATGAGATGTCAGCGGGACAAATATACTATTCAAAGAAAGAATTGATATAATTCACCTCGCAACAGGCTTCATTTCAAGTGTTTGTAGAGATATGCAATGAATATTATTAAGGTTTTGGGAAAAACTATCAGTGATAGTATTTTCAAAAAATACCATCATGAATACCACAGATAAGTTTCCTAACCATCCAGTTTTCGAGAAACTGAATTTTGTATTGGAGAGAGTGGTGGAGGAAATCAGAAAGAAAGTTAAATTATTGGAATTGTTTCTGATTTCATATTGTGGCATTCAATTTTAATTACCCAAACAGAAGTAGCACGAACTCTGTGTTTTATGTCATGTTGACAAATAATTATATGATCTGGATTGAAATGGTTGAGTTTCTAGGAATGAATGATGTCAACTATCAATGCACATAAAAACTGATAGTTTCACATCCAACTCTGTCTGAATTGCTCTCTGTTTCAACTATTTCAATGACTGCTCATTGTGATTTTTTGGAAAATCCTTCAAAATATATCGCTCCTGAAAATAAAACTCAGCTTAATCAGTTCGAGATTGTCTAGAATGTTCCAAACTTATATTTGAAAAGAAAAACGAACGAGTACAAGTGAATATTGTTTGAAAGTCAAAAGCAACTATCGAAGCCATTCTAGCCAGTTGAACATTAAAAGATAATATAAAGAATTTTGGAAATTAATTGCACTTTTTTTGGTTCGAGCTTCGTAGATATACAGAAAATCACCGTAAGCATGAGTTCAAACATGTCTAGTTTTATTACTTTATTTTACAGTATAATTAAACTTTCATTGGGCACTTTGGTAGTGTTGTTTGTTCACTGCACTAACTGCTGATTAACAGAATTTTTTACCGGGTTACGACTTGATTTTGTTTTCGTAAAGCTGCTTGATTACTGTAAGTATATTTATTTTCTTCAATTTTTTTTTTCAATAAAAGTTTCCAACATTCGAAAGTGACGTGGAAAAACAACTATTTGCACCATGAAAAGTTCAGTAAAATTCAGATTTTCCCGGCATTTTCTTCTTTCAGAGATAATTTGAGACAATATTTCGCAAAAAAATACAATGCATATCAAAAATGCAGTTTGTGATCTACTTTGGACCCGACATGAAATCGTCCGTAGACACAGTTTCCAAAATTAGACGCTAGGGACCTTTTTTCACTCTCCAATTCATATAGCAAAAATAAAGATATACGGGGTGTTCCATAACAAAGAGAGTAAAATAACTTTAAATGCGTTCATCCGATCGTCCAAAGTTATATCACATTCTTTATTTTCCTCGGATACCGTCGTATGCACCAAAGAAGCATTTGAGAAAAAACTGAGTAGTTAAGAAAACCTCCACTTTTTTATCAAATGGAACAATTTTTTATTTTTTTTTCGAATACTTCTAGGATTACCGACAATTTACGCGATATTTTAGTGACCCCGGACGGAATCTTGAAATAAAATGGTGGCCAAACAAAAGAAAAAAATTGTTTCGCATAGCAAGACATTGCAACGAAACGTTTTGACATGAATCTTAGAGTTCAGCGAGTGAGAAACAAATGTCATGTGTGCAGTTGGTCATTCCCAACCAATAGGGGATAATATTCAAGGAACATTGCACAAATGGATGTCAGATGTAATTCAGTGTTCGTATGACGAAGTAGTTGTTTTATGACAGATATTTACCTCAGATTTCCCACTTTGTAGAATAGTGTCGAGAAAAGAGGATTTCGACTTTGTCGAAAATATTCGTTTCAAATATAATACATTATATAAGATTATAAGGTAATGATTTTATTGAAAAGGCACAGTTCTTTATTTGTTTGATGCATAAGGCGATATCAGGCGATATGGGATACCTTGTATATGCTAGCCCATTATATCCTGGAATTATTGGTAGAAAACATATCAAAAAATTTAATCAAATCCGATTTTCATTGATACAATCAAGAATAGTCAATACACTTATTCGAATGTTAGTGAAATATGGCGTCGCCAAGTTGTCTGTCTGCAATTGCTCATATATTATAATGTACATTATAGGTCAAATAATTTTTTGTCTCATATATTTTGAATTTAATCATTTTCTGATCAGATAGTGACAACTCGTATGACTGTCAGTATTCGGGAAAAATAAATGTTGTACATATGATTTTGTAGATAATTTTTGTGTTTCAGGCATGGTATATGTTTTTCGTTAAATATGTTTGTAACAAGTAGAATAATGTAGTCTATAAAAAAGAATACACCGGTGGACCTTCAATTTTCTGAATGTACATTTTTTATAATAATCATATCAAAACTGTTTGCAAGAATGTATCTAGTGTAGAGTTCAATTTATTTTGGCAGGAATAATACAGTATGTACATCCATTAAGTAACGCATACATACATTTTACCTGAACAAACAATTTCACTGAAAAATCAATCCAAAGACAGGTCGATGTTTTATTTTCATTTACTTTATTTTCACGTTACATGTGAATAAATATGTTAAACTATCTTCGAAAGATAATGTCATCGACGTATTTTCAATGAAACATCCTTTCCTAAAATATGTTTTCTATACTCGTATAGTAAATAGGTATTGTGTTCATTTGACCACCATAACTCAACATAACTCAATTTTTTTTATATTATCAGCTCAGCTAATGAAGTCTAATAGTTCATCAATATTTTGTAAGAGTAGTTTGATGTTCAGCTTAATTTGACTACTGGTTTGAATGAATATGAGATTCGCTTAATGAAGGAATAAATTCAGTCACGTATCAGAGACATTTGACTGGCCTTGACAAACTAACCCTAAATATAAGAGTTAAGTTACTGGTGTAAGTTTGAATGAGCGGTTATGAATGACAGGTGACATATGATGAATGACAAGTGACATATGATGAATGGCAAGTGACATATGATAAGTGACAGTAATGGAAGAAGCTTGCCCAATCAGTGACAAGTGACAGATTGTAGGCAATAGGATGGAATGAAGTAAACTTCCTTTTCGTTAAAGAAACTTTTATTTCAATCTGTTGAAAATATGTCCAGTTGTAGAACTACGAAACATTATTTTTTTTGATTTTTCAAATTTGTATTCTTCCTGTGTCCAGAACTTGAGCAAATAGAACATATTAATTGTGATTTTCAACAACATTTACGATTTAAATTTTTCGAGCTTAGGAAAGATCCACTGGTGTTTTCTTGAAATACATTCAATATAATGACGAAAAAACGTAAACTTTGAAGCTATGTCTAATGGAAGGTTGGATTGTTCAGGGTCTAGATGGAGATGCATTATCAATTGGGCCACCTGGAGAAAAAGGCGAAACAGGAGAACCTGGTCTCAAGGGTGAAAAGGGCGATAAGGGTTACACTGGCTTTCCAGGTATATGAATGAAATGACTGAGGGCATTTATCTTCCATAACAGAAACTTCCCAATCAAGATCTTTATGGAAAAGCCTTGACATAATTTTTCCTAAATTTAGGTTCTTACGAGAGACAAACCATTAAAAATAAGAGGGAGAAATAGGTGTTAAAAATGATTCAACTTCCATATAGCATTTATTGTATATAAACAGTTTTCACTAGTGGTACAGCTTAAAACATAAATAACATTATTACAGACATAAAATCCAAAGCAAACTGTCAAAGTGGATTAAAATTATAATAGTATGTGGTGTCATTTAACTTGTAGATTGGTTTTCCAGGACAAGGCAAGTATATCCACTATTCATAAGATGATGGTGACGAATTTTACATTTGATTGATTTTGAGGTCACTCATTGGTTCCTAGACTGCCATCGAAAGGTCTTTGTGAAAGGTTTCTTCGTGATTACCTTTGTGGAGAGTCTTCTCTAGACTTTTTTTTAATATGCGCCAGTACTTTCTGAAGAGCGTGTCCACATGTAAAGATATTTTTACCACGATCAGTCAATGTCTTGCCAATTTCTCTACTTGCAGCTTTCAGATGGTTGTGGTATTGGTTAGAGAAATATTCGATGTAAACTAATATGGGTCTTGGTGGCGCACGGGTTATGTTCTCGCTTGCCATGCCAAAGTACGCGGGTTCGAATCGGTGCGCCCACCGACCTCGTGCATGGCAGCACACGTTAAAGGGTAAGGGCCCTAATTCGTACAAGTCTCTCGAAGACTTCTGAGGGTTGCTCGTAAGGGGGTAATCAAAAAAAGGCAGCGTGATCATTTCCTTCTATACAGTGGTTCTAACCATGGTGAACGTTACTTGACATTTGACATTTGAGAATCGGGCCCCTGGCATATGTCAAGGATTTTCCATACAGGTTTTGGTTTAGGAGTATTGGAATACTAACAAAAAATAACCATTTTATACTGTGTAAAAAATATGCAGGCAGTGGTATTTTAAGCTGAATGTTTTTTTTTTTTCAATCGACCTGGCTGGTACCAACGCACCAAATGTGCAAGTGGGACTTAATTTTTGTGAGTCAAATCTCTCTTCATGGGATAATTTTAACCCATTTATCATATGAATATAGCAAAATATGAACCAGTTTTCTGCGCAATTATGTACTTGTTCTGTTATTTTCACATGAACACCGTATTAAAAGAAATATTTGTGCATTTTTACTCATGTTGAAAATTTAGTTTTATTTCAATTTTGGCACCGAATGAGTTACTACCCTTTTTTTGTTTCAAGGACCAAAAGGAGATATGGGTATAATGGGCACATCTGGAGCACCTGGGACAGATGGAGCCACTGGTCCCCAGGGTCCTCCAGGACTTCCTGTAAGTTTTCCGCCAGTATACTATCAATGAATGAACCGCTTCTTGTTACTGAAATGTTCCAACAATTGATCATACTTACAATTTTTGTTATGTGATGTTTCAATTATATTTTAAACGTATCTTATCCAGAGAATGATACCGAACGACATTCCAGAACTGAAAGTCATGAACTACGAAAGCGTTCAAGAGCGACAATATTTTCCTTCTCATTTTTTGGTTATAACGACTGGATATTTTGTTTTTTCAATTTCAAATTAGAAAATTCGGACTTCAAACTCGGAAATTTATATGAATTTGAATTCGTGAAAACAAAATTATGATTTCAAAGTCGAAAATCTCAGATCAAAGTCGAAGTTTTTCAGTTCAAAATCAGAATTTGCATGTTCAAAGTCGGAATTTCTGAGTTTTCTCGAAATCCGACATTTTAACTCGGAATTCAAAAATTCTGAATTAGTATCTTGGATTTCCAACTCACTTATTCGGAATTTCGACTTTGTATCTCGGAATTCAATTATTGCGACTTAGTATCTCAGAATTCCAATTTCGTATCATGGAATTCTGACTTGCTTACTCGGAATTTCACAAGTCTGACTTAGTATCTCGGGATTCCAATTTCGTATCATGGAATTCTGACTTGCTCACCCGGAATTTCACTAGTCTGACTTAGTATCTCGGAATTCCAATTTCGTATCATGGAATTCTGACTTGCTTACTCGGAATTTCACAAGTCTGACTTAGTATCTCGGAATTCTGACTTAGTATCTCGGAATTCCGACTTCGTTGCTGGAAATTTTATAATTTCGATTCCGTGTCTTGGAATTCCGACTTCATATCTCATTAGCAAAACAAGCTGACTTTGATCAAAGGTTTAGTAGGTCAAATGTAACATGCATTCCCAATTTATTTTGGGCCTAACTGAATAAAATTTGTCTGTACCCGTTGTTTTTTAGTTCGCTCATTTTTCATGACCGATATCTTTACAATCGACGTGAAGATCAGAGTGGCGATTTCGAAATTTTTCCCACTTTCCATAGGTGCAGAACAATGTTTTTTCTCAAAGTACTTTTGAAAAACTGCCCGTGTACCAAAAATTATTCCTATTGAATTTATTGTCAGGTTTAAGTTAAATTTTCGTTACAGCGCTTGGACTATACTATGAATTCGCTTCGATAGTTAATAATGGCTATAACAACACTGCGTTTTGTTTTCGGTCATTTTCACAAGGAGGCCATGAAGTGTCACCATCCATAATAACTCTTCGAGTGAAAGGAGCGATGAAGTATCCCAGTTGCACCTAGGGGAAAATTTCATTGTCTTAAAATCCACGGATCACGACTCACCCCAGTCGTTTCGAATTAAGAATCTCGAAAAGGGGCATGTCATTCCTTGTGACATATCAAATGAGGGGTTGTAAGTCTTGAAAGAAATGTTATCGGAAGACATAAATCGATAAATAAATGTCGATGAAGTGGAGTTGAGTGGCGGAAATTAATTTGTTTGTAGAGATCGCGATGCTGATATAATGACATTTATCTTGACGGAACAGAAGAGCCAAAAGCTGGAGGGCTATAATATGTAATAAATGTCATCGGGTGATAGCAACAGCATCTGAGCAAAAGGTATCATTCTTTTTACTCAGTTTTTAAGATGGGAATTTTATTTCTACTCTGATATAGGTAATATTTTTTTGGGTATCTGACGAAAGTATTTGGTTATCATGAAAATAGGACACTCTAAGTGAAGAGCGTAACGTACTCATCTGAGTTTGGGGTTTTCAAGATGAGATTTTGCATCTTGGAGGTCGTGCCTTGCGTAGAATATTTGCCGCCCCATTCCTCATTTCTTCGGCTTCATCATCTGGTAGATGAAAGAAAATTGATTCTCTGAAGTTCTTGAGTCAGAACGTTTCGACTCTCAATAACTATAGCCGTTATCAAGTGTGTGAGTGTCTTCCAAATGGAAAAATTGCATGGAACTTTTGTAAATGCGGGAACATAAAGATCTGTGACTCAAGTATCGCGAGATATGTAGTTACTGGCACGACAATCAATTTTGTGATAGAATTCACATTTTGTATCTTCAATATTAGACCGAGAGATTATGACACAAAATTTCCGGGCATTTGTACCAAGTATAGCGACCCTTCATGGGGCTAATTAAGTAATGACAAAAAGGAAAATGATGGTCATATCGCTGTTACTGACGGCCCAATCACATGGGCGTTAATCGAACGTAGCGGATAAATTATGAAACGATTTATACCAGGCTAATTTGTGCAAAGCTAATCATCGTCGAGAAGCCATTCACGAAAATCACCATTAATAATAATAATAACTTTAGACCTGTAGGGACGTCTAAATTTTTTATTCGAAAAGATAGAGAGATGGTTCAAACGTGTAAATCATCCTTATCTGACACTAAAAAGGATGAAAAAACTGAAAAAAAATTTAAAAATTAAAAAAAAATTTGTCCGTCGCGAATTTTTTAAACGCTATATTTTCCGAACTATCAAAGATATCGCTTTGAAATTTGAATCATTTTATCAAGTTGATGACAGTATCTGTCACATGATTTTTTCGGCGATCGAAAAATTCGGAAAAATTTTACGGGGATTTTCCGATTTTTTTTTCAAGTTACTTCTCTCGATACTGGTTCAGGTATTGATTCGAATCCTTTCAAATTTGAAAAGGGGAACATTCTCCATGAAAATTTAAAAATGAAAAATGTGACTTATTTGTAATATCTAACAGAAAACAACTACTTCCCCGGCACAAGCCACGCTGGACATTGAACTACATCTGATAGATATTGTGAAAAGACTTTAACTGAAAAGGAAAGAAAAAATCTGAAAGTGAAAATTTGCATTTTCATTCAGATAGCTGACTTTTTTAATTCTTTCTAGTTTTCCTTGAACAAATCATTAAATAAATTAGATAAGGAGAATGTTATTAAAAAAAATATCACTCACAGAAATCGTTCATTTCATTGAAGCAAGGTTCGCTTCTCTCGCATTTAATCCCCAATACATTTTGGTCGACAAAAATCTATCTCGCTTTGCCAAGCTCTTCAGGAGGATTGAAAATATGAATAGGAAATTCATAAAATCTTTTGTGGAATCATCTGCGACTGAAAGACAAACTTTAGTCGCTATTTTCCATTCATATTTTCAATCCTCCTGAAGAGCTTGGCAAAGCGAAATAGATTTTTGTCGACCAAAATCTATTGGGGATTAAATGCGAGAGAAGCGAACCTTGCTTCAATGAAATGAACGATTTCTGTGAGTGATATTTTTTTAATAACATTCTCCTTATCTAATTTATTTAATGATTTGTTCAAGGAAAACTAGAAAGAATTAAAAAAGTCAGCTATCTGAATGAAAATGCAAATTTTCACTTTCAGATTTTTTCTTTCCTTTTCAGTTAAAGTCTTTTCACAATATCTATCAGATGTAGTTCAATGTCCAGCGTGGCTTGTGCCGGGGAAGTAGTTGTTTTCTGTTAGATATTACAAATAAGTCACATTTTTCATTTTTAAATTTTCATGGAAGATGTTCCCCTTTTCAACATGAATACCTCCCAAGAGGTTATCTTGAACGATGGAAAATAGCGACTAATGTTTGTTTTCAGTCGCAGATGATTTCACAAAAGATTTTATGAATTTCCTATTCATATTTTCGAACTAAAACCTTTCAAATTTCTTCTAGATATACTCTATATGTCTTACAGAAGGCTGTGAATTTTGAGAATGATCGGAAAATGATAACCGGGTTTTCCGGGATATTTTCCGAAAAATTTCGATATTCTGAAACACAAAAAACAACGAAACCAATGATCGAAACTGAATTTTGAAAAATGTTCTTGGTAGAGCACGAATATAAAAACAAATCACACCTCTTCGATATTTTCTCTAAAATTATTAGAAAAGAGGGAAAATTAATAGTCCGTGAGATATAAAAAAAATTGGAAAATCGAAATATTGACCGTACTAATAGGGGTAATGAAAAAAATTGAAGTGCATCGAATCCGCAACACATGCCTCAGTAATATCTCCAAACCGTTTTTTTTTTTTCAACTACATGAAAAGATGGAAAAAATACGAAAAAAAAAATTAAAAAAAATTTTACTTCCCTTTCTAAATTGACCAAAACTCGAAAACCAGACGAGATATCGAAAAATTTTATATAGACAATTTTATTCCCCTTGAATAGGCCTACAAAAAAGTCACGTAAAAATGTTTGCGATACCTTCAAAAATTAGGAAGAAATTATGGGAGAAAACGAAACAAAAGAAATGGAATCTACAGGGAGACCAAATTTAATCTACAGAAGGAGGGTAACTTTTTTATTTGAAAAGATAGAGCCATGGTTCATGGGAAAGAAAGTGATCCCTATAAAAAAATATATACAGAATTATATACAATTATAGTTTCAAGCGGATTCAATGATAAAGACAGGCACGCATTGATCGTAGTATCCTCATTATTGGTGACCAATAATAGTTTTCAATCATTTGACAATGAAGTAGTGGCATTTGAAATAACTACTGGATATTGAGATCGTAGTATTCAAAGTAATTAGACCACTGAAGAGTCGTCATACTTGCTACAAATGATCGGAAATTTTGTGTCACCATCTCTCGGTCTATATTTTTCAATAGATCTGAATACTTCAGTTTTTCTGAAACTCTGGGCCACTATTTTTAAGGTGCATCCGATTTCGGCCATTTAATTTAATACCTTCTTCATTTCAATTTCCAAGGGCCAATACGGTGAAAAGGGCGAAAAAGGTGACTACGGCGATATTGGACCACCAGGTATGATGGGTCCTCCAGGCTTGCCAGGTCCACCAGGCTATCCAGGACAAAAGGGAGAGAAAGGAGAGAAAGGTGATTCGGTAAGTTTGTTGTTGTATTCAAATGATTCCTCAGATTTTCAGCAGATGAAATTGATATTGTTTTCTTTGATTGGGATCAAAAAGTATGTTATGTTCAATTGTAATGAAATTATGAAAACCCATATGGAAGGGGGAGGGAGGTAAAATTTTTATATTTTGTTTAGTGGAATATTTATATGTGGAATTTTTATATTAACCATCTGAAATTATTGTATATCCAGTGGATTGGTCAGTTTTTTTGCTAACACATTTTTTGAATATGGCATTGATTAAATTTTAAGTTTTGGGAGTACCTACTTCAACACTGTTGATGTTAATTCTTTAGGAAATAATCATTCGAGACGGAAAATGAATAAACGTTTTAAAGACCTGTCCCACTTTTAAATGATTTCCTATGTATTTTGTAACTAAAAATAGTACTTTATTTTTATTTACTTGCTCATTTAATACAGCAATGCCTGTGAGCTGCTCAGATTGGTACGGAAGGTCGTGGGTATCGTTATCTGCAGTATAAAAGATAGATCCTTTGACAAATATTTACAGAGAAAGAGATAAAAGATACTAGGTAAGCATGGGCACCAGGTTCTTTTTTTTTTATTAAATGAAAATACCAAAAACACGGATTTGTCAAAAGATAATCTTTGTGCTTCTCAACAGTAAAAAGCCAGAATTTCAGAAAACACTATATTCACAAAATTACATAAACTTATCGTCTTTCTCTTATGATTGGAGAAACATGTATGCATATACAAAATACAATTTTAAGAAAGAGGAAAAAAAATACAAGCTAGTTTTACTAGAGTCGATTCGCCTTACAAAGATTAGGTGGTTTGTGGTTAGTTTACATTTTATGATCAGTCGTTGCGATGAGTGGAAAGACTTACTCCAGAGCGCTACTTCAACGTTGGACGTAGGTGCCTTTAGGTGGTTTGTGGTTCGTTTACATTTTATGATCAGTCGTTGCGATGAGTGGAAAGACTTACTCCAGAGCGCTACTTCAACGTTGGACGTAGGTGCCTTTAGGGGTGTCTCAAGACAATGGCTACTCTACTAGCTGGATAGGATATGTAGTCGGTCTGGGATCTTTCCTGTAGCTCAGATACTTGGACGCTGAGGTATACGCTGTGAAAAAGTAAACAAAACCAGTACCTTGTGACAGATTTGAGTCACATGACTCGTGATATGGGCGAAATCGAGAACAAGTCTAGTCTCAGATTTTCTTAGGCATAAAAAAAATTATTTGAAATTTTCTCAATTAAATATTTCAAGGATACAATTTAAAGAAAGAATTTAAATTTACAATTTATACATATTGGTATTAGAAAGGAAATATTGAGGTTTGCTGATTTGAACAATGTTTCTAAGAAGCAATTTAAATAAAGAATATAATGAAGCTTAAATTTAGAATCTTCTCAAGCAATGGTAGAGAGGAGTCCAGTCTCAAACGAGCACAAGAAAAATAAATTTATGAAATTATTGCTTTCTCAAAATTTTTTTTTTAAATTTAATAATCACTTACTAATGTTCAACTGACATGTAAGAAAAATCGTAAGAAAAATCATAAGAAAATATTCATCTCCCTCTTAAGAAAAAGTAGATACAGAGATACAGATAGAGAGAGAGTATTGAAATAATCCTTGATGTGATGCAGTATCACGAAGTAACTTGATTGTGTAACAACGACTGGAAGTGAAAGGTTGTCATGTAGAGAGGTTTCAAAACATATAGGGTTTCTTTCGACTATTGGCCAGGTCCCTCCATCCAAACCTGGGCAGTGATGTGGAAGAGATCGAGCCAAGAGTTCAAAGAATCATGAGCGAGTTTAGCTTCCACAGATTCAATAAAAATATAAATTTAAAGCTTTTAAACTCACCCATGAATCCTGTTCTCCTAGATACAAGGCCAGTCTTTCCTGCAGATCACTATCCAAATTCAGGAGGAGTACCTTTAGCTTCTCGTTTGCTGCTCGCACCTAGGCTTGCCTTCTAAGCAGATTGATATTTTCTGGCACTCCAAAAAAAACTTGGTATCACTGAAAACCATTCAGCACGAACAGAAACAGGTCTGATTTGATATTTCAACGTTTTAGAGATAGAATTTACAGAAATTATTGCCACATGTGAGTCATCAATTTTTGAGGTTAGAAAGAATTCATTTATGACATTTCAGGACCGACTCGTCGAAAGAGGGTACGAAATGTTATTCGAATAAGATTGAATTGTAATATTTATTTTCAAAATTTGAAGATGTTAGTACAGATAATTAATGGTGACGCACATGAGGCCATCTTGTTTTCGTGAAGCGAGAAGATCAAAAATACATTTTGGAAATTTAGAAAAATATGCCAAAAGAATGCCGATATGTATATCGATTCGATTATTGAATCAATCAGAAATTGATTATATTAATCATTTAAATATGTATACGACCTTTCATTTCCTCGTTGTGGAAAATTTATCTTTCCGGAAGGGAAAATCAAAAAGCAACTGACTCTTCGAGTGCTCAATTCAGAAAGGGGCGAAGAAGGAAGAAGTCTTTTCAAAGAAGGAAGTCGCTCTCTCTCTCACTCTGTCTATGTTCAGTGTTACCAATCACTAAACAATTAAATAAATTGGAACATCTCAATAACATGTGATACCAACATGAAATAAAAAAATGAAAAGTAACAAAATGTTTTACATTTCGTTACACCCTCCTTTAACTCCGGTAAAAAAAGTTTATTAAAAACTTTTTTTTTTTTTTTTTTTTTTTTTTTTTTTTTTTTTTTTTAATTACAAAGAGAAAGATATCAAAAATTAAATCTGTAAATTGTAGCATTTACATAGCTGGAATTTTCTATAATAAGACAGGTATATTGCTAATTACCAATATCCTGGAACTAAAACTTGTAAGTTATAGCACTTACAGAGCTGAAGCTTCCAACTCCCTGTATTTCACAGTTCTGGAGTGAAGATACAAAAAGGGTCCAGCTACTGACTATTCCCCAAGGCAAAATCCGGCGCAGCCGAAGCCCTCCCAGACAATCTGGCAAAGATGCCCTCATCGCTGCAGGATGTTGATTGCGGCGCCGGTGAGTGAACATCTTCAACCACTCGCCTCCAGATTACCCGAGACAACCACCACCAACCAGAATTCAACCACAAGGAACCATCACCAACTATACCCTTGGTGAAACAAAAAAAAAAAATGAATTATGAAAACAACAAAAAAAATAAGTCCAGTTGTCACCTCAACTGGGGTGAACTATAGCGCCACCAACTGAAATAGTGAAAACGCTTCACTAATAACAACAATGCAAAAGTTCGGGATACTCCCATCCCTGGCACTGTGAACAAGTCCTCAGATGCAACAGATCAGTGGAGCTCAGGAGAAACACAGTAGCCGTACCCAGCCGCCATTTAAGGCCTTGCTATGCTCACCCGTAGGCGCACCGCTAGCCCAAGTAAGACCCCCCAATGCTCTCCCTTCCAAAGATCCCGCTAGTAAACCAGCTGTCGCATCTGAGCTGAGCTCACACCCCACCAAAGTGAGTCCCTAAAACAAAAAAAGTTTAAAGTTAACCATCCTTTTTTTTAGAACAAGAAAAGGGTAAAAAACTTCCAGAATAACTCCTTCATTGGAGTGTCTATTGCGGGATATGAAGTAAAATTTAGGATAAGGGATTTAATTACAAAAATTCAGCCAAAGTACTGCAAAACTGAGAAACTATCAGAAAGTGAGTAATCCTGCAACACATAACAAGAGTGATAAGCTAGACAATTGTTGATTGAGATGTTAAACGGAGACATTAAAATAAGTAGGCAACCAGCTTCACATAAGCCACAACACTCTTAAGAACGTAAGAAGTTAATGTCTGTATTGAGTTTTCAATTTACAGAGAATTGTGAACTTTCTGAGTTCCTAGGCAATACTCCAAGCATGAATCTGATCATATAGAGAAAAATATTCAAGAAAAATTTATGTAATTTGGCAACAATACTGAGTCAAGAATCTATGATTGAAAAAAGGAAGATTGTGAGTACATTACTGAAAGTACACTACGAAATGCAAACCTAAGGATTACAATTGTGTGTCGATATGATGATAATGCCCTGCAAAAGGCACTACAGGGTAAATGCTGATGCATCATCATAATAATGATTTCCTTGTTAAAGAAACCAAACTAAAGGTCAGCGGACCTGTAGCACTGAAGATACTCCTCACAGAGGTGAACACTCTGCAAGAAAAAGATAGGGATAAAGGTCAGTAATTTGGGACATCTTATTAAACTACTAAGAGTATCTGATTATGCTGTTGAGAACCAATCAGGTTCCAAACACTTTAATTCCAATAGCACTTAGCATTTAGAAAATAATCAGAGGGTACCCACAGAAAAAATTTCCTCTATTACAAAATCTATATGTCAGAAATTTTCCAAATCCAGGGTAAGAATAGGGGTAGAGATTAGCAATCAAGGTTATCTGATTATACTATTGAGAACCAATCAGATTCTGAACACTTTAATTCCAATAGCACATAGCATTCAGAAAATAATCAGAAGGTACTCACAGAGGAATTTTCCTTCACTACAAAATCTCGTTAAATTTCTAACAACAGGGTAAGATAATGAAATGTACTCACTCTCAATATCAATCACCACAAGGCAATATTTACAAGATTTAAATGGATTGCAAGCAATGAAAATATAGAAAAATTATAATTACAGTTATAAGCTATGAAATTTATACAGGGGTACTCAGTAGTGTGCCAAAGAACATACATGGTAGTATCTAGAGTGGCGTAGTTAAAACTAGCCACTGTGAATAATAAACAGCAGATAGTTACTGTCGTAGGGAGAAATCAAGACAAGTTTCCAGTATGAAGGATCTCTTGAAATTCAACAAGAAAATCAACTCCTTACTCCAAAATTATCAAAATTTTCCCCTACTGGTTGGGTAGGATACTTCTACTAGAGCTTTAGGGAAACCCAAGGACATCCAACACATATGCCCTAATAAAAAAAAGATACTATGTTGAAAAATATTCATCTTCGCTACTCTGATCTGAATTTGACTTTGAATCACTACCACTATTACTACGATAATCGTCAGTTATATCAGGTTTTATGTCCTTAATATGCCAATCACCCAAGTCTTTCCCATCTCTATCCCTCAAATTATAAACCAAAGGAGAGATCACCTTATTAACAATACATGGTATGAACTTGGGAGCAAGCTTGGCTGAAAAGTTATCACAGGCCTTAGAAAGAACATAGTTCTTTTTCCAAACATAGTCACCAACGTGAAACTTTAAAGAACGTTTCCTCAGATTATACCTTTTAGAATTTTGAACATAAGACCTGTATAGCTTCTTTCGAACATCTTCGTACAAAGGAGGCAAAGCTTGGGAATCCTGAATTCTATGGATTTTGTCACCAATAGATACAACATTATTTGCATTCTCTGCAATCTTCCCATAGAAGTCTCCTGATACTGGAACGTTCCTGGCAAAAACTAGAAAAGCGGGAGAGTAAGTGGTGACATCATGTCTTGCAAGACGAATAGCTTGTGCCACCTTGAAGATAGACTGATCCCAGGTTTTGTGATTCTCATGAACATAACATCGAATAGCAGTTGTGATAGTTTTATTAACTCTCTCAGTATGATTTATTTGGGCATGATATCTTGCGTTATACCAAATCTTTTGGACAGAATATTCTTTCATGAGATTTTTGAATTCTTTGCTGGTGAATTGTGGACCATTGTCGCAGGCAAAAATTTGTGGAATTCCAAAAATAAGAAAGACTTGATTTTCTATGAATTTTACTATTGCTTTCGAAGTAGCCTTAGCCATTGGATGCACCAAAACAAATTTTGTGAACCAATCTACCACAACCAGAAGATATTGATTTCCCATCTTTGATCTTGGGTAGGGACCGAGAAGATCCGCAGAAATGAGTTGAAATGGATGATTAATATTTCGATAGGACCCCATCAAGCCTGCTTGAGGTAGGTTAGAAGATTTGCTGGCTGCACAAACTTTACACTTTCTGATATAACGATAAACTGTATTTCTAAGATTTGGCCAATAGTACAATTCAGAGATGCGACTTAAAGTTTTAGAAAGACCAAAATGAGAGGAAGTCTCGTGATCATGAAAGGTTTCCAAAATTTCCTGTCTATTTCCAGTTGGAACAACAATTTTCCAATTGGTTAGATTACTTTCAATGTTGTACTTACAAAAAATGTGTTTATACAAGATATTATTTTCCACCTTGAAAGACGGATAAGACACAGGGTGTTCCTGAACCTTCTTAATCATTTCAAGATACCAGTTATCACGTTTCAAGGTAGATAGATCTAGCAAGGCAATTTCAAACGAACGTGATAAGGCATCTGCAACAACATTGAGAGAACCTTTTCTATGAACTATAGTAAAATCATACTGAGCTAATTTTACTAACCAACGTGCTAATCTTGGTGAAGGATCCTTCATGTTTCGAAGCCATTGAAGTGAACTGTGATCTGAGATGACAACGAAGGGACGACCATCCAGATAATATTTGAACTTGTCAATACCAAATATAATTGCAAGCAATTCTTTTTCAGTAGTGGTATACTTTCTTTGGCATGAGTTCAAAGTTTTGCTAGCATAAGCAATTGGATGTTCCATTCCATCCTCTTCCTGAAACAACACCGAACCAACACCTGTGTCCGAGGCATCACACATCAAGGTAAATGTCTTTGAAAAATCAGGGCTTGCCAATACAGGAGCACTAGTAAGAGAGTCTTTCATTTCCTGAAATGCTTTGTCAGCTTCAGGAGTCCATACAATTGGTTGACCTTTTTTTCTACCATGGAGTAAATCCGTTATTGGACTACATAAACTAGAGAAATTCTTGACGAACCTACGATAATAACTGACGAGGCCAATGAGACGTCTGATCTGTGTAGTATTTTTAGGTACAGGATAATTCACTACAGCAGACACCTTTTCTGGGTCCGTTCTTAGGCCATGTTCATCAACCAAAAAACCTAAGAATTTAAGAGAGGGACGGCAGAAATGACATTTCTCAAAGTTAATAGTTAAATTGTCTTCCTTAAGCCTTCCTTAAGCCTATTGAATACTCACGTTGGGCGCCAAATTTGTGTAACTAAAAATAGTACTTTATTTTTATTTACTTGCTCATTTAATACAGCAATGCCTGTGAGCTGCTCAGATTGGTACGGAAGGTCGTGGGTATCGTTATCTGCAGTATAAAAGATAGATCCTTTGACAAATATTTACAGAGAAAGAGATAAAAGATACTAGGTAAGCATGGGCACCAGGTTCTTTTTTTTTTATTAAATGAAAATACCAAAAACACGGATTTGTCAAAAGATAATCTTTGTGCTTCTCAACAGTAAAAAGCCAGAATTTCAGAAAACACTATATTCACAAAATTACATAAACTTATCGTCTTTCTCTTATGATTGGAGAAACATGTATGCATATACAAAATACAATTTTAAGAAAGAGGAAAAAAAATACAAGCTAGTTTTACTAGAGTCGATTCGCCTTACAAAGATTAGGTGGTTTGTGGTTAGTTTACATTTTATGATCAGTCGTTGCGATGAGTGGAAAGACTTACTCCAGAGCGCTACTTCAACGTTGGACGTAGGTGCCTTTAGGTGGTTTGTGGTTCGTTTACATTTTATGATCAGTCGTTGCGATGAGTGGAAAGACTTACTCCAGAGCGCTACTTCAACGTTGGACGTAGGTGCCTTTAGGGGTGTCTCAAGACAATGGCTACTCTACTAGCTGGATAGGATATGTAGTCGGTCTGGGATCTTTCCTGTAGCTCAGATACTTGGACGCTGAGGTATACGCTGTGAAAAAGTAAACAAAACCAGTACCTTGTGACAGATTTGAGTCACATGACTCGTGATATGGGCGAAATCGAGAACAAGTCTAGTCTCAGATTTTCTTAGGCATAAAAAAAATTATTTGAAATTTTCTCAATTAAATATTTCAAGGATACAATTTAAAGAAAGAATTTAAATTTACAATTTATACATATTGGTATTAGAAAGGAAATATTGAGGTTTGCTGATTTGAACAATGTTTCTAAGAAGCAATTTAAATAAAGAATATAATGAAGCTTAAATTTAGAATCTTCTCAAGCAATGGTAGAGAGGAGTCCAGTCTCAAACGAGCACAAGAAAAATAAATTTATGAAATTATTGCTTTCTCAAAATTTTTTTTTTAAATTTAATAATCACTTACTAATGTTCAACTGACATGTAAGAAAAATCGTAAGAAAAATCATAAGAAAATATTCATCTCCCTCTTAAGAAAAAGTAGATACAGAGATACAGATAGAGAGAGAGTATTGAAATAATCCTTGATGTGATGCAGTATCACGAAGTAACTTGATTGTGTAACAACGACTGGAAGTGAAAGGTTGTCATGTAGAGAGGTTTCAAAACATATAGGGTTTCTTTCGACTATTGGCCAGGTCCCTCCATCCAAACCTGGGCAGTGATGTGGAAGAGATCGAGCCAAGAGTTCAAAGAATCATGAGCGAGTTTAGCTTCCACAGATTCAATAAAAATATAAATTTAAAGCTTTTAAACTCACCCATGAATCCTGTTCTCCTAGATACAAGGCCAGTCTTTCCTGCAGATCACTATCCAAATTCAGGAGGAGTACCTTTAGCTTCTCGTTTGCTGCTCGCACCTAGGCTTGCCTTCTAAGCAGATTGATATTTTCTGGCACTCCAAAAAAAACTTGGTATCACTGAAAACCATTCAGCACGAACAGAAACAGGTCTGATTTGATATTTCAACGTTTTAGAGATAGAATTTACAGAAATTATTGCCACATGTGAGTCATCAATTTTTGAGGTTAGAAAGAATTCATTTATGACATTTCAGGACCGACTCGTCGAAAGAGGGTACGAAATGTTATTCGAATAAGATTGAATTGTAATATTTATTTTCAAAATTTGAAGATGTTAGTACAGATAATTAATGGTGACGCACATGAGGCCATCTTGTTTTCGTGAAGCGAGAAGATCAAAAATACATTTTGGAAATTTAGAAAAATATGCCAAAAGAATGCCGATATGTATATCGATTCGATTATTGAATCAATCAGAAATTGATTATATTAATCATTTAAATATGTATACGACCTTTCATTTCCTCGTTGTGGAAAATTTATCTTTCCGGAAGGGAAAATCAAAAAGCAACTGACTCTTCGAGTGCTCAATTCAGAAAGGGGCGAAGAAGGAAGAAGTCTTTTCAAAGAAGGAAGTCGCTCTCTCTCTCACTCTGTCTATGTTCAGTGTTACCAATCACTAAACAATTAAATAAATTGGAACATCTCAATAACATGTGATACCAACATGAAATAAAAAAATGAAAAGTAACAAAATGTTTTACATTTCGTTACAATTTGATGAATTGTTATGAAGTATCATGGTCTTTAACATCTTGATTTTATTGTGCGAACAAGAGATAAAAGTTTTTAAATAAAGCACAACTGAATTATTGGTCACTGGAAACGATTGACAAAAAACAAAACAGAAAACCTTTGAACTTTCAAGTTAGTTGTTGAAATAATAAAAAAATTTAAATTATGTGGAATGTTAGCGAACATTTTCAACGATAAACAAAATTTTGTTAGAAAACTTGGTTCGAATTTCGTCTTTTTTTATTTCTCCTATAGCGTTTTTGATAACTAATATCTTCTGCTATGGTGTCCGAAAATAGGGATCTGATTGGGATTGGATCTGTACTACATAAATTTTCCTTTCAACTTATCAATTCTTGAAATTATCCGTATTCAATTTTTAAACTTGAACGTTTTGGGGTTTTCTTCATTCAATTAACCTTGAGTGAATAATTCAATTATCTTTTTTTTTGGGTTTGCATAACATGTTTTATCACTATTGACGGAATTCTATATATAAGGTATTTAAGAGACTAGAACTTCAAAACTCTTCACATTTAAACAAAAGCATTAACTCAAACGCAGTGAGTGAAATTTTAAGATTGAAATTGGAATTCATCTACCTGAAATTTTCTTAAATGAACTATAGTTATGGAAATTCTAAACATTTACATACTCTTTGATTCTTCTTCAGTTGCATTATATTTGAAATAATTCATAGATGTAACTACAAAAGACAAATGGACATGTTTGTTCTGCTTTGCCTGTTATCAAAGTATTCCAAACCTATTTTGCTGTGATTTCTAATCATGGAGCTAAAACCTGAATGTGCAATGATTCCGCATCTGACAAAGATCGCTTACTTGACTAATGAAAAAGTTTTCCTTCTCCTCCAGGCTTTTAGTTTATTTTTATTTTGTGCAATAATTAGTTATTGGTTTTACAACTTTTTTTGAAGCATGATCTATTCAATATACAGAGAAACAGCAAATAGTTGAAAATTTTTATGTGTGCTGAACAATGTTTTGTTCAAATTTTCAGTTCTGTTTGTGATGTTTTGAAAAATGTCAAAATCAAAAAGTACTTAGAGAAAATGTTCCAATTGTTGAGGAGATCACGAGTCAAGCTTGATTTTGGTTTTTTAGTGCATATTAGCGTTCCTTGAGTGACTTAGAGAATGTTTTCGAGAAAAATGTATACAGAATGTTCAAGAAAGTGTGTTTTACTTAGAAAATTTTTCCAGATGATTTGTCCGACAGCATTAGGTACCCACTATAACATATCAAAGTATAATTTTTATAACCTCACACGGAAGAACTCCTAACCCTATGAACAGTACTTAGGTCTAAAGACCACAGACGAAATGAGTTTCCTACTGGTGTCTTCTTCAATATAAAAACATAAAAATATAATATTGCTATCCTACTGAACACAATGTGGGACGTGGACGTGGGAAAACAAAGGTTCGTCGGAAAAAAGGCACTTTTCGGAACAGCAACACCGAACATTGAAACAGATCCTGAAGACGTATGAGCATGAAGTGAACCTGAAAATATGTCAGAAGGCTTATCTGTATTTCATTTCGAAGCACGCAATAATCGGTATTTGGTTTAGACTGATGATATGTAAAGGATAACAGGTGACAATTGACAGTTGACAAATGGCAGATCAGATAATAGATGACTGATGATAGTCAACAAATGACGAATGACAGATGACATGCAAGTAAATACATATGATGAGTAACCGATAATCGAAGACTGGTGACAAATAACGGCTAACCAACGACACGTGACTAGTGACGGATGGTAATTAGAGAATGACAGGTGATAACTGCCAGCTGACCAGTAACAAGTGACGAGTGACATATGTTAGATGACGTGTGACAGTGGAAGATGACAGATGATTGGTTGGTAGTAGGAGGGGCGGTGCTGAAAGTGGAAGTGGTGGGGGTGCTTTCGAGTGCCGCAAGAGCTACTATTTTATTTGAGTTCACAGGAGAACAGAAAGCCTTGAACATACACTGATGAGATATGATAGAGAGAAAGCTTATCAGCAGAGCCAGTAACTGAAAACTGTGCTGATTGGAGGTTTTGCGCGTTTTCAAGAAGGCAAAAAGAATTGTTGACCAATAAACAGGATAAACAGAAACAGAAAATAAAAATATTGTATCAGCTAATTCCTTTTTACTTATCAACCAGTCAGGATTTTCATTGGAGAAATTCATCAATTCAATACTTTCCATTCAGAATTATGACTTCTATTTCTTTATTACGTCTTTTATCTTGAAATAAAGTCTAAGTAAGTCGAAAATACGAGTTCTAAGTCGTAATTCAACAATTACGAAAATATCTTGTAATTACATGTTGGTAAGTCATAATTGTAAATGAAATTAAAAATGCACATGGCCTTTCTACGCTTCCGTAAATGAAGGTGTGTCGACTGTTGGTATCATCGATACAACATGCATGCAGAGGCTGTTTTGGATCTCGAGTAACGTTATGTCTACTAAAATAACATTCAAAGTTCGATATTCATCATCGCTAACACATTTAATCGAATTCCTACTCCCCGAATACGATGCTTCATTCTCGACCTTAATGGAATTTCCCTTGGAATCACCTGTAAAGCCGTCGACATGAAACAAATTTTCCGAGAGAATAACAAAAATGTCTCTCAGCCGGGTCCGCAAAGCATTTTTCAAGATCTAATTTCAAACGCTTTCAAAATATCCGTCGCCCTTTTACTTAGAGAAAATTGAGACTATAACTTAGAATATTTCCGAGCTTTTAGGCAAATTGAATTTGCATTTTCTGCTTGCCAGCTCTACACTGCCAGACATTATTTTAATGCTTATTTTTTCTTTTTTTCCGGATTGTCTTATCCTGCAGAAGTACAAAAAACTGAGACGGCGACAGGTAAATATTACACGCACTCCATCTACGAGGAACATTGCGAAAGTAACAACAGTTTTCCATTAGGAAAGATAAAGCCTTGTTATCACATTCAACCATCTGAAGAAAGAACACTACATTGATAATAGGATTTTAGAAATGTAACTATCGATTTTAATTTACAGACTTAAATGAAATATATAATATTTCAACTAAAGGGCGATGGAAATTAAGAATTTCACTTGATTTCGATAAGGCTTATTCGTGTTTGCAGTTAAAAGTACTTCAACATTTATGGATTAAAACTTGACGCCTTGGTCCAGAAATTAATTCTTTTCTTGAAATTATTGTCAAGTATCATCACCCTTTAAGATCAAATTCAATAATTATGAAATACCCTGTATATTCCAAATGACTGACCAGCTCTGTTCTAATATATGAACTACATAACTTTCATTGATATGCATTATAGGAGTTGTATAACAATTTTCAGCATTAATAAATCCATTTTATCGCTCTTAAGTCACCTGTTCTATGATTCGCTTGACTGACCAGAGTATGTTTGTCACATCGACTCTAACTAATTAACGAAATATTAGCCTTAATGAATTCAGAGAACATTTTCGGCTCTACCTCTTGGACAAACGCAATTCAGATCGTCATCCAACGAAAACAAGTACGTGAAAAACGAAAGCAAGATAATTGAATATCTGAAATTATTGTTGTTATGAAACTATTCGAAAGCGGTTGTTACGTAATATTCCTCGAACAGTTTTCACTCGCTCAGCTCACACTCAACAACGTTATCAGTCTCGGAAATTTTGTTTTTGTTTTATTTTCTATACTGTTCCAGGGAGATGGCACTGGTGAATTTTCCTCAGGAGACATGGTGAGTCTTCGAAGCAATGAATCAGTCTCATGGAATCAATACAAAAATCACAAAATGTACTGCAGATTTGTAGAGTTACAATATCAGTACAAACCCCAGATAATTTGATTTTATAGTAATTTCACATCATTTCAGATAAATTGGTACAATTTGATTATACTGGCTTCTTCAGCTATTGATCCTAGTATATACACCGATTTATGCCTTTTGGAGGACAGTATTGTCCGTATATCTTCATCATAATAAGGCATGACTCGAAGAATCGTCGTAGTTTCTTCATATTAAAAAATTATTATTATTATTATTCTATATTAGAAACCTACGACGAGTCCTCCAAAAGTCATATTGAGTAAAATGGTATCCAAAATTTGTCATCTCCCGGTCTATAGAGAAGCCATTGCAAGATTTCACTAAATTTAATTTCAAAAATTATTCAGTGGGCCGCACAAGTACTGTGTCATACATTTGAAAAATGTGGAATGAGTTACAATTATACTGGAAGAATAATGTTTTTTCTTAGGCGCCCACTGCAAAGATGTTCGCCATTCAATAATGACTTATGAAAAAGACTTCTTGCTGATACTTGCCAAACTTCGAAAATTGTTATGGAATTTGAAAATTATATATGCTTCATATTTTTTATCATACAATAATTCAATCTTCAGTCATATGTCCAAGTTTTGTCAACAGAAAGCACGGGAAATAAAACTCAGTTGTCGAAAAAACCAACCATTTTCGAGAAAACAAAAAGTTTTCAATTCATAAACATCGGTTCCTTCGCCATATTTTCACTTATAATTAACCCAAATGTTTTTTGTCAAAGTTAACATGAGATTTCAATGAGAATTTTATTACCAGGTAATTTAAAGGAAAAAACTGCATTTCGAAAAGTTTGATGTCGTGATTTTATCATGTTATTTGCTCTCATCAATTACCAAGTTTTCATGCAAAATGAAAGTTTATCCGATAAAATAAAAAGCTTTTGTGGTATGTGGTTTTTGAAAAGGCGCTAGTTGATATTATTAAACATCTAAAGAAACTGATCTTGTACTTAAAATATGACGGAGGACACAAATTTCAAACATTTTGAATAACCTCCGATCAAATCCTTATTTTCTTATCCCGTCTAATAGATGGCGATATTTATTTTTATTTATTTCATGTTACTAGTACTATATTAACTTTTTGTTTAGCTACCCACATTGTCTTCTGGAATTTGCATTTCAATTTTTTGTGAAAATTGTAGTTTTCTGAATGTATACAGTAAGTTTTGATACTTCTTGTTACATTTTGGAGAATTCATATTTTCAAAAAATAATAAGTCCAACACTTAGTCATTTATTGCATGATATTTGATGGGATAGTTCAAGAGAATCTCTAAGAAGTCTTTTTGGTCTTCTTGAGGGCCTTACGAGAAGCAAGCATGTTGGGAAATTGTATTATTTTTACCCATACCACAATTCCAATTATTGGCCAGTATTTGTTGAAGAAATGGTGAAAGTTCAATATATTTTTCACTATATCTTTCTGGATTTTATCAGAAAGAAACCATCAGATGAAGTAACCGGATTCAAATTCAAGGGAAACGAGTAATATGGAGTAAATTTTCTTCGAAAAATCCTAATTTACAAACAACAATAATTTCTGAAGCCTAAGCAGTCATATTTTTAATTGTCAATAACTTATTTGACAGCTAAAAAATTCTTCCCCATCGGCTTTCAATTTGTGATATTTATCTGAATCGATGCGTTTAGGGGAAAACTTCAATTCTAGAGGTAACTTCTCGATTAGAGAAATATGATGTTTGTTCAATGTTAATCAGGTAGTTGGTCCCCCTGGCCCACCAGGGCCACCAGGCCCATCAGGCTTGCCGGGTCCTCCTGGAATCAAAGGCGACAGAGGAAAAGATGGAATCAAAGGAGAACTGGTAAGTCAGTTT
Source organism: Chrysolina haemoptera (assembly GCA_958298965.1). Classification (NCBI taxonomy): domain Eukaryota; kingdom Metazoa; phylum Arthropoda; class Insecta; order Coleoptera; family Chrysomelidae; genus Chrysolina; species Chrysolina haemoptera. The sequence goes on along the minus strand of OY282598.1, from coordinate 631,546 downwards.
GCTCCGCTTTCATTTCGAAACTATAATTTTGCCTGCTTTAGTTTTAGAAAATTAGTATCAGAACAGTGTGTCCTCAGAAGGAAAACTTTTTTACGGTCTGATATATCGAAAATATAATCATGAAGAAGTAACGTATAGCCTGCTGGGCAGGTTTCGAAGCTTAACCAAAATTTTCATATACTGTTTTTTCACCCCTGTAGAAATTTGGTCCCTCTGGGGATGCCCTGAGTATAATGGGAGATTGTATTTGTAATGAAAATGAATTCGTTTCTATTTCCAGGGAGAAAAAGGAAACAAAGGAGATCCAGGGCCAATGGGATTACCCGTGAGTACATTGAATTAATTTTTAAATCGAGGGACGGCTTTTGGATAACATTCATTCCGAACAGGTCGCCAAGCTATAACAGCTCATACCGAGTGATTCACTATACGTTGCATCAACAAATAATTTCTTTATGTTCAATATTTTCAGATATATCGAATACTATTTGAGTTAACTGGTTTAATATAATACTTATTAGTGCGATAGATTTCTATTTGTTGAAATGGCAATATGCTTAGTAACATCCATATTAGGAATTTCAACTGGTACAAATTTGCTAGAAGTAGTAAAATTATTGCGTGTAAAAGACGGATCGTTCAAATTCATAAACAGATTAATTTAGTTACAAAACGAACAAAGATGAATCGTACACAAACATTTCCAAAAATTTTAGTTATACATTTGAAACGTGTTTCTTCGACTGCTGGCAGTAAATTGGACAATGTAATTGATTTTCCCAAACAAAATTTGAATTTAGACCAATATTCTGTTCAGGATGAAATTAATACTATTTATAATATCTACGCCATATCTAATCATACCTAATTATTTGGACCTTTTCGATGACTCCCGTGTATTTTCCAAGAGTCATTCTCTCATCTCCCAGGGAGCATGTGTCCTTTTCTACGAAAGAGTTGATAATATGATGATGGTTTTGTGGGGGACTTCAATCAAGATTTTCATTTAAATTGCAGTGCCACCTCCTCGTCTTCCAGACTTTGGTCCCCATATCTCATTATATATTGAAGTGTCACCTGGGTAATGTTTCAGGATTGCCTGCCTAATGTTTTAGGACTGTAATGATTCTGATACAGAAAATGTTTCAGACTTTTGAACTTCTGCACTTCACTAATCTCTTTTTCGATTTTCAATTCAAGGGTCCAATGGGCTTACGAGGTGAGAGCGGTCGACCAGGTGATTATGGAAAAGCAGGGTCAGTGGTAAGGAAGCCATATTATTCCACCCTTCATAGCTATAGACCTAGAGAGCGTTAAACCACAATGCAGTCTAACAAATTAACAAAATCCTTAACAACATTAACAACGGCACCATCACAAAACTTGTTTTGGACTCAGTTTCCGGACATTATTCCAAACTCGGTTGCATATGGATTGGAGGACAATAACTGGTGATACAAGAAGTCGCCAACTGCCAAGGAAATGATATCCAAGACATTTTCCATTAAGATAATATCAAAACTATTTAGGCGGCTTTCTCCACGTTTTGGAATATAAGTGCTTTGGGGAACAGCTGAATAGTTCTAAAACTTGCTTCGAATTCAGTGTTGTCTTTCAGTATTTATTTCATTATATCAGTCCGTAGCCAGAAAATCCCGATTCTACGTACTACCATGATAGTATACGAGGTGACAATGCTATACAGTTCGTCGCACTACTTGGTTTCCTTCGGATATAAGAATTCATAGACGTGAAGCGAGCTATACATCAGAATGGTATATTCTGTAACAAGGTTAGAATGAAAATTCGATGCGATTGGAAAGTTCCGGAGCGCGAGCTGACCACGAGCATAACGAGTTTTCATTCTAACCGAGTAACAGATTGTGTTTTCTTCACAATCAAATTTTGAATATAATCAAATGGAAATCCAACCAAAAATTATGTACATTTCAATTCACATCTTGTCACTTGTCAAGGTTAACGTTATTATTGCTACAACAGTGTTAGAATATTCATTCCTTACCAAGTGATCAAATGAAATACATGCAAAATGCATAAGATAGCAAGTGTTGTAGAACATTTGTTCAATATCAAGAGCAAGAATGTTACCAATTCAATTGGCAAATTCTAAAGCAATACTATTTTCCGTCATAAACACTTCCATGAATATATCTGAAGCCGTAGCATGTGTGGTATATGAGATATTTCAGCAATTACCGATACAAATTTTTCTAAAATTATTTTTCTAACAATAAATTACGTCATATGACGAACGGTTGAGTTCAGAATGAAATACAAATTTTAATAATGAAAAAAAAATATGCAAGGTTTCCATTTGAAATCCAGAACTCAATTTCACTCACGCCCATGGTTGAAATGAAATTCCTGTTTTAGATTTTGATATGGGAAATGATCTGAAGATATATCTCATGAAACATATTCGAAAATTTCTGTCTTTGAAAATAACCAAAATTTCGTTGCCCCCGATATAATGATTTGCACATTTTTTATATAACTTTTACAAATAAAAATCAGTAGATTGAAAGTGAATGAAGACACTTTATTATTATTATAATTATTATTGATGATTTGGATACCCATCAGTGTGTTATTGCATTTTCGGAATCCTGAAAAATTTCTGAATTGATTAGATCTATTATAGTAAGTTTGTACAGAGACTTAAAGGGGTTCATGAAAGATTGTGCCATTTTTGCATAAAAGATATACCGAAAGAGCACTAAGTCATTGAATTTGTTGGTTCAAAGTCAAATGAGAATTTTTCCATTATTCTTTATGAAATTTATGATGAGTCTAAGTTAACCGCATCAACACTCTGAATCCAAAACAAAATTTAGTAAATCACTGAAGATTCTGTAAAAGCTCACTAAAATAAACTATTTAGAATTTTCTCAGGACTGTAAATGCATTAATTGACAGGGATCATATTCACCAATCAAATATTTGACATTTGACATCTTTATTAATTTTTTAAAATCTTATTTTAAAATTTTGAATAATTAATGACAAAAGTGGGTTGCTAGTAATATTGTTATCACCCAGTATGATAGTGATTGATGCTAACCTAACATTGCCGATTTTTTATAATATCGAGAGTGTCGATTCAACTCATTATGTAATTTGATTGAAATACATTTTCCATCCTTGATTTCTCCTCCATTAACAGTCTTAAAGAAAAAGTCTTTGAAAAAAAATCAGGAAGTTTGAGCATGTAGGACAAGTGTCGACAGTCATGTGTGAACATCAGTTGCCTTTTACCAGGAAAAGTTAATTTTTACGTCACATTCACAATTTATTATTATTATTATGAGACCTAATTGATACATACGAAGCTCTGGAAGGGACAACCAAAATAAAAAAATTCATCCTTCTTAAATTTTCGAGTTATAATTCGGAATTTTGAAGTAAAATTCCGACTTACAACTCGGAATTTTAAAGTTCTGAGTTACAACTCGAAATTTTACTCTCAAAATTCAGAGTTGAATCTAGGAATTTTAAAATTCCGTGTTTTATCTCGGAACTTTAAAATTCCGAATTATAAATCGAAATTTTAAAATTCTGAGTTACAACTCGGAATTTTAGTACAAAATTCCTAGTTATATCTCGGAATTTCAAAATTCCGTGTTGAAAGTCGGAATTTTACTTCAAAATTCCGAGTTATAACTCGGATATTTAGGAAGGATGATTTTTTTTATTTTGGGTGTCCCTTCCATAGCTTCGTAGAAGAGAATGAGTCTCATACAACACGTTTCGTTAGTTTCATATTATGTCATATTTTCATCCCTATTACGCTTTTGTCGCGTCTCATATCCCCCATATGAACATTGTGATTATGACTGGTGTTTTCATAACGATGATTTTTTTTGGTTGAGAACTGGTCTCTGGTTGGGCTAGGCCAACCATTATCGAAAAATATTTCATAACCACACAACAAAAATTTCACTCAATATCAAAATTCACCAATTTGTCAATGGTAATTATTGTTCTCTGGCATTTTTATAGATGATTCGTTTCAAAGCAAGATTGTTTAAAATTGTTTAAAATTGTTTTTTCCGTTAACCAGCTGTCATCCCCTTACGAACGGCAGCCCTCAAAAGTCGAAACTTGTGCGAGCCAAGGATTAACGAGGTCTTACCTTTTAACGTGCGATTCCTAGCACTTAAGATTGATCTTTATTTCAGGAGAGCCTTATATTCCAAAACAATTATTCTTAGTTGATAGACATTTTTTTGTCATATTTGTATTTAAGTACGGGCTGTATCTAAGCTACTATTTATTATAATCATCAGTTACTGTTACTATTGATGACAGTTACAACAAATTCATCGGTTATTCCATAAAAAATCAAATTCCTTTGCCATGCATTGCTGAAGGTATATTTTATTTTCAGATCGAATAATTTCGTTAGAGAATTCTGTTTGTAAAATCTCCGACTGAAAATATTACCAGTTTTTTCGTTGTGAAATGGAAAACGCATAAAATATGCGTGCCTACGGATTCAATTTAGTATTTAAGAATTCCTTTGAAGTTTCATTTCGATTTGAAAATCTAATATTTGCTAGTGTGCTGAGTATTCAATGGTTCTGACTGATCTCAAATTGAAAATTCAGGATATACGAGGGGAATATTAATTTGTTCAGAATTTAATTATCTCACAAACAGTACTACCTACAATGAAATATACGAAAAAGTACTGAATCACTGGAACAACTGGCTGTGCAGTACCGGGTGAAGAAGATACTGCACTCATAAAGACAGGCTGTTTATTCCTGGCCAATACTCTATAAATAAAAAATATCAAACTTTAAATAGTTATGCCCTCGTTGAGTATTGGACATTCACAAAGTGGGTAAAAGATAATTTACCCTAGTACAAAGTCTAATGGATTTCTATATATTTGAACTTTCTTTTTCTAACTTCAAAAACTGATCATCAAACATCAGTTATTCGTTTAATTGTTGTGATGTCACACCAAAAAATATGTTTCATGTAAGTTCAAATAATCTCCCTTTGAAATAATAAAATGCGATGGAGGAAAAAATATACATACATAAGTTATAATTCACAAGTTTTTTCTGAGTATTTTATGGCATGGCAAATACATTTTTCTCTAGTTTAAAATGAAACTTTCCAAAAACGCCCCGTAACAATTCCCTCAAGAACTATAACTTCAGGACTGTTATGCATTTGATTATTAGTATTTGAGTTTGAATTTGTTGTAACTATTGTGTTATTAACTTAAAATACTCTCTTTACAAACTATTTTTCGTCCATTCTAGTACTTAACTTTCTAACATATTCCAAATGGTATTTTGAATAGGCAAGAATGTATTGAGTAGTGACTAAATTTCAATTTTGATATGTGAATATTTAACATTACAGGGTGAAAATTATTCTCTATTGTCTTCGAATCTACCATGTACCAACGATATGATATGCAATAATTGTCACTTCATACCTCTGACTCTTTAGAGACTTATTTTCAAATGTTTCGTCATTATTTCACCCAGAACGTGAAGTCAAGCTCAAAACAAAACATAAATTGTTCCACCATCGTATCGGGGGCACTTATAATTTTGGGACATATCTGAGAATAAGAATGGTAAGACACAAAGTTTCTAGCATATATTATCCATTTCACTCTGTAATAAAAATGAAGGTGAATGTAAAAAGAAAGACTTCTCGAAAGCCATTATTTTTGAGGTTATCAAACCAACAGTGTTGTAATATAAATGTTACATTTTTATAGGTGTTTTATAGTAGGTTAGCATATTGTAACAAAGTAATACAGTTTCGAAAGAACTTTTCCAAATCAAGATTGCCAACGCCACCTTTTTCCTAATCATAAAAAAATAAAATGTTTTAGGTATTAAGTTTACGGCCTCCTATAATCAAATATATGCTATTAAGATATCGTGTTAACGGCACAGAAAGGGGGGCTATAAGAGGTTTCTTTTTCAACTCGAGTGGTCCGGGTAATTACGTTGTTGTAGTGAGATAATCTTATCGACCAGTAGATATGACTGCATTGATTGCAAGGGCGTCGATATGGGGGTGTGAAAGGAAAACTATAAAAAGTATTTTCAGTATTTTCAAATTGAATTTAATAATTATCGTGTGCAATCCCATATATATGAGAGCTTTTACCCCCCCCTAAGAATAAAAATTGAAGCCTTCACCCCCCCAAGAAAAAAAATTTGCGACGCCCTTGACTGACTGTCTTGAATCAGCATACACTCCGTTTGCCAGTTGGATATAGTCAAGATAATGAGCTTAGCCGATCGAAATAATTATTATAATGTAACGAGATAATTATTACTACAGGTTGAGACGATTTTTCTGATCCGTCAAAATATGAAATGAGACTACTTTGATAAATTAATATTTCTTCGATCATCACCGAGTATTAGGTCTACCGCTATATTGATACATGATTTAGTTTCTTGATAACTTACATCGACTTAATGGTTGAAAGATTTCTACCTCTTTCAATTTTTCAGTACGTTTCATTTGGCTGAATTCGCAATCGTTAATACTGACAATTTAAGAAGCTACCTAATGATTTTTATAGGTCTGTCGGTGCGATGTAATTAAAGTGTAATTACGCGCGGTCTTGTGGCGCTCGCACATAAAAAATAATCTTGAAGGATAGCAACCCGCTTCGTTACAAAAAAATCATACTTATATATAGTCAAAACGATATGTCCTCAAAAGGAAGAATAATTTACTTAAATCAACTGTATCGAATACTTACTTCATCAACTATAATTTCCATTCAAGAAAACCGTATATTTGAAATAAAAATATTCTTCAAGCTTACTCCAAATCATCAGAATTTTTAATATAAGGAATATGAATAACTCGGGCGAAAAAACTATATTCTTGATTCAATAAATTCTACAAGTTTACTTCAACATTAGGTTTCGATATAACAAAATCAGATTAACTTGGATACAAGATTTCTGTACTCAAATCTACAAATTTTATGAGTTTGCTTCAAAATAATGTTTTCAGAATCAGAAATTTGAATTACTTGGATGTACAAGTGTACTTCAAAATATCAGGTTTTAATACAAGAAATTTGAATTGCTTGAATGAAAAATCTCTCGTCAGTGACAGGGTAGGTCGAACAACATCAAACTGGTCCTGCCTCAGCCCAATGAATTATAATTCACTGTATAACTAATATTTCCCTACACATGAAGCAGCGACTTACAGTAAAGTCAGTCGCAGCGCCACCAGCGGAGAAAAAACAAAATGAGAAAATCAAATTACTTGGATAAAATATATACACACTTTGGTCTCTCATTCACATGGGACCTCGTAAATACAATTTTTGCTGGTTTCTGTTGTGTATTCTGATTGCGTCTTGGTGGGGAAGCTTCGTAAGGTAAATACTGCCGAATTCAAAGCAACTCTTGATATTGTATTTGTTTCCGATCCTTCTGATCAGGGGTATCCGGTAATACCTTACGAAGCTTTCTCACCAAGATTAATCCAGAATACACAATAGAATCCAGCAAAAGCTGTATTTACGAGGTCCCATATGAATGTGGAGGTTCCTACATCGGAGAGACCAAAATGCCATTATCCGTGAGAATAACCGAACACAAAAAGTATACTCAACGAGGGGAAACATCTAAATCGAGAATTGATGACGACGCCTGGACAGAGCATCACCGAATTCTTTGGGATGAGGCTAGTGTTCTTCATACAGAGAAGCACTGGTTCAAACGCGAATTTATAGAAACCGCCTATATGGAAGCCAATAGTGCCTTTAGCCAACTGAGCGTGAAAATTTTAAACGTATGGAGACCGCTCATGGACCGTTCTGTAGGGAGAATAAGCGCGAAAGCACGCGTGTCACAAGACCGCGCGCATTTACACCGTAATAACACTACACCGACAGACCTATAAAAAACATCTCATAGCATCTTAATTTCTGTGTTTAGCTGTAAAAAAATGGAAAGAGGTAGAAATTTTCATGTTATTACATCATCAGCAACCTTCAAACAAACATAATTATCATGATGAAAGTAGACGTCTTGCAGTCCCTCAACTTTTTTGTGCAGAAAGGGGCGCAATAATCCAAATTTTGGAAAAGTGTTTTCATTGTACGTGACTGATATGGATTAAGATGGAACCTGAGAATTGTAAGATATTTTTAATTTTAATAATATGTACTTAGGTAAGTTCTACGTAATATCATGTACGAGATTCAGTGTATGTGCATGTGCTGTAATTATTAAAAGACGCTTTACTTAAAATTTGGTCTTGTGCTTCGATCACCATGACTTCCTGTAAGTTGCATTTGCCTAAAAATGATCATGTTATGCAATTTTTGTGTTCGATAAATGATTCGTTCTACCAAAATAGATCCTAATAATTCAACAGTAAACGTTTCTCCAAGTTAATTATCATCATGAGTCAGCGATTAATTGAATGTTTTGCAATGAAAAATCGGGTCTGTTTCCTTTTCAATGAGCTACCTTTTATGTTCACATTCAGTGCCATTCAAACAGGTGGCATTATATAAAAAAATTGTAGTTATAATTATATTGAGAAATTCGACTACGTCAAGTTTGGAATGAAAAATGGCGTAGTCGGACGGGCATCACGTAATTGAAAATAGGTTTATTTGTTTGAATTTCTAAGCATGTTAAAGAAAAAAAGTTGTTTATCTTCCGGATTTACACTTTGAATTTGAACGGTCCAATGCAATTTTTTATATCTGCCATTTTTTTAATATCTACCAAATATTTGAAATAGTATAAAAATTGTAAGTGAGCCTTAACTGATTCCACCTGCTTTAATACGCCACTAAATTTTAAATACTGAATTACTAAAAAACGTGATTCACTTTTAAGTGCATTTTTTGAGGGGATAACAAAAAACTCCAATATCCCCAAGGAATCAGCCTTGCATGGTAAGAAAAGAAGATATTCATGAAGTACTTGTGCATTTTGAAATAACAGCATCATGGCTTTCATCACTCACGTCAAAATCCATAATAATGTCCCCACATTTTTTAAATATTCTTCTCCACAGGGTCCACCGGGGCTGGACGGAATGAAAGTAAGTACCTATCTAAATTTTTCCTAAAAATCGTCTGAAAAGGCATGAAATGAAATGAGCACAATACAATCATAGTATAGTCTTTTGATACATGTATCGTGGATGATGTCAGTAGTTCAATAGCCGGCGAGACCGTAGATCGGAATGTAGTATTTTTCAAATAATCTCTCTGCAACTTTCACCTTCGTGAATTACCCTAGTTTTTGCTCTATGTCAACATGATCTTGGTTTTAAGACCATACTGAAATGAGGAAAAGTATCAACATATTATTAAATCACAATTCAGGCCGAATAATATTCAATTTTTTTTATCAATCATTAATGCGACTAACGGAAGAATTGGCCTTTGTAATATTTTAATTGCGTTTTGAAAGCAATTAAAATGCCTTTGTGTCTTATACAAATTTCATTGAATCTGACAATCTGTTATTGAAAATCGCAGTCCATGAAATAAAATAGTGGGATTAACTGAATCCTAAAGTATTAGATTACTAGTAGGATAACCCAGAATGGGCTCGATTTAGTTGGAATGACAATATTTCAGAGAATAATGGACAATTCATGTGGAATCCAATCTTCCACAAGATCCCATACAAATTTTAAACATTTAGATTACATCTCCTAGATTCTCGGCAAAATTGGCAAAATTTCTACAAAATATAAGTACTTTTAAAGTACTTCCTACAACGAATAGCATGAAATCGCTTTAATTTAAAAGTTCATCATATGTTTAAAATTTTACAAATAATGATGCTGTTAATAAATATATTTTCAAATCAGGGTGCCCAAGGTGAACCTGGAAGTAAGGGCGAGAGAGGTGATCCAGGTCTTCCGGTAAGTTGTTTTTCTCCTGACTCTGACCAAATCAGAATGATGTTATGCAGAATGTTCCAAAATTGTTACTAGAATTCTGCAAATGATTTTTCAACGAATCAGGGGCAACGTATAATTAGAACCATAATCTGTTTTGGTCTCTTTGGATATACAAAACATTCTTTGGTTTTCATTTCTCATAAAATGAATCTTCAGTCTCATTTGATTCAGAATTAATCGCTCATTAATAACAATTACTGACAAAGTAGTTACAACGTTGCTTCAGACCACCCCCGCCCTTCCTCCTACCCCCGCCCTTCATTCCACCATCAACAAATGAGAGCTCGACAAGCTGTCACATGATACCGTCAACCGATATCATGTGTCACTCGTTCCATGTCATTCGTCACCTGTTACTCATTACTTCCCATCATCTCTGAACATCTATGATTCTGTCACTTGTCACCAGTCATCCTGTTACTCTTGTTATCCTTTAAATTACCGTTTGGTATAATTTTTCATTGAATGAGATAATCCGCAGAAATGAGCATCATCATCAATAGTCAAGTGTAGATCCTTGAGGTGCACCTTTATGAGTTCTACTTATACATTTCAAGAGCCGATCAATCCTATATTCATTGAGGAATTAACATATGTAACAGATAAAAGAAAAAATAAGTAATATATAGCGTAGTTCCAAACTATTACTCATTTTTCTTCGCCGTCAGTTCCATTCCAGCACTACAGAGTTAGTCGAATGTATGGCTCCGCCCATTTTTCTCAGTTGATATGAGTCAAAAAAATGTTAAATGTAAAAGTTATAGGGTTTCATTCGATCTCTTCAATGGTTGTTTCATTTATACAGAGTGTCTCAAAAAAGCGCAGCGACTCAAAAGTTTATTTTTTCAAAGACTACGGAGATATTCTTTGTTTCCTTATGATCAACCCTAACCGATCATGCAATGATATACTGAGTGTCCTATTTAAAAAATAAACTACTAAATCGCTGTGCATTTTTGAGGCACTTTCTATAAATGAAATTTGAACCATTGAAGAGATCGAATGAAACCCTACAACTTATTCATCAAACATTTTTTGATAACTCTCATATTCACTGAGAAAAATTGGCGGGTCCATACATTTGACTAACTCTGTATAATGCCAAACAAGATACTAACACAATATACAATGGAGTTGCTTTTAACAATTCAAATTTATCTCATTTCAGGGTACAGACGGAATTCCTGGCCAAGAGGTACTAACAATTTAACCAACCCCTAATATGAATTGAGTAGTGATGCATGTATATATCAATAACACCGACGAGTTTATTCTCGAATTATTTTTTCAAGGAAGTATCAGTGTCTTTATCAACATTTACAAAAATTACAACACAGTATATGAACATATCAAATACTAAAACTGAAGTTTTGAATGAACCTGAGTCAGTTGTGGAATTTCGATTGTGTTAAGTGTTGTGAAAATACGACTTCATTAAATATATTACTGAGATTTGAAAGCTGTTCACTTCATTTTGACAACAAATACCTAATATTGACAATTTTCATTCTTTCATCCGGGTAACATGGTCAAAATGAAAGTTTGGTTCATTCAATTTCAATTCATTTTCAATATTTTGAATTCATATATGGTGATTCAATGGCTTTCATGGACCAGAAATGTGTGAACGTTATATTGTAAATATATAGGGTAATTGTTGATATATTCTTTTAACCTGATAGCCTTACTTAAGCTTGGTACATTTTCCTGCTTGGTTTCCAGGTTTTACCGTGCTCTTCTTTGGTATCAGGGTATTGAAAAATTTGAAACAATCGTCAATATCGTGGATTTCAAAGCCCACCAATCATCGAACTATTATCGAGTTCGGGTCACAGACAACTTGATGTTTTTCGATGAAATGCAATTCATCAGCCAAAAAAGAAACGAATACCAGTTTGTGGTGAATACTTGAATAGATACTGTTGAGCCGGATAAAGTAGATTGAAGAAATATACATTTGAAACATAAGGCATCATCATTACAAATGCAATGATACCAGATTTGATGGGAATATGTTAAACGGCTACGGAGATATGGGCAAGAAACTTCTCCATATGCCCAAAGTGTACGACAGATACTTTCAACCTTCTGAATCGTATGGAGTCTCAGAGTCATACTCATTAGACATACGAGGAAGTTTTTTGCCCATATCTCCGCAGCCATTTGACATAATCCCATCAAACCTGGTATCACTAGATTAGTAATGGCGATTCCCAACCAAATATGGAAAAATATACTGGATGTCCCATTCAAAAATATCACCAAAGTCATTTTTACTCGAATGGGCATATATACTTTGGGTGGGGTTCAAAAATCGGCCATAGGAAAAGAAAATCGATATGTCCGGGGATTTCTATTTAAAACATAACATAAAAAGTATCACATGTCAACTTAATATTACTTTGAGACAATAGCATTGAAGTAACTATTAGGAGTTATTGGAAGTATCAATGAATCACCTTATATGAAATGAAAAAAATTGGGTGTTTTTCCAGTTTATCAGTTCACATTGTTTTAGGGCCCAAAGGGAGATAAAGGTTACAAAGGCGAATCAGTAAGTATTTTTTAATCAATTCCGTATTATTTTTGTGTGAGGAAAATAGAACTGTCCTAATTTTTCCAACAAATTGGTCCATGTGCGGTGCATACATCATAATTGAAGCGCTTAGAACAATATCTCTTATAAAATTATCTCCAATTTGGAATATCAGTATGAGATTTGAGCCGGCTTCAGGCCTTCCCTCTCCACTTTGACGTCATCAGTGACCTCCTGGTGATCACGAGCCTATCTGATGCATAGGTGTCATGACCTCGAGATGTCCTGGGGAGCTTTCCCCACATAAAACTTCAGAAAACGACTTTGAGTTTTATTCAGTTTCATTATTTTCAAATATTTTTGCATGTACTGTTTCACCAAAGCGTAAAGGTCAGAGATGACTGCCCGCTGCCAAATAGTGTATTTATTTTATAACGTATGCTCACTAGAGTTTTGGTAGCTATAAAAATAATGATCAATGAACAAGCAAAATTAGCGCTCCCTTGTGAAATAAACACCTTTGAAGGTATTATGGCAATTTGACAAATTGCTTGGTAACACCGCGAGTCCGATAGGGGGAGTTAATGGCTGACGGGCTAGTTGATCAGTCTTCCTCACTAGATAGATATAAGTGGGATGCTAAGCCACAATGGAATTGTTTTTTCTTCAATAAGAGCTTATAATTGTCATTAGTCTTTTCTGTATTTTTCACATACCTAATGATTTGTCAAAAGTGCACATGAATATTAACTCATGAATACTAAAACCAAAAACTAAGACCTTCAATCGCTTTCAACTATCACCAATAACATCGTAAGGTCAAACACTAGCCCTGAATACGAGAGCACAACCTTCATCGAGGTCAAATAAAAACAAAATATTCATGGTTTCCCAGGGACATAGCCACACAGTGACACCTAGGTATCTAACGGTCGAATCTTTTACTGATTCGACTGTTTAAACTGTACTTCTTAATTTCCCCATCAGAAACATGAATGCCAAACCACATTACGTTTTACCGCTATGGATTTTTGTTTTTAAGCAAGTCAGAGAACCATATACTACTAAGAGTAACAATTCAATCATTATTTCACTCCAACAGGGTCCATTAGGAAAACGAGGGAGAAAAGGAGACAAAGGGGATAAAGGCGATCAGGGCGTCCCAGGACTTGACGCTCCTTGTCCACTTGGAGCTGATGGTCTTCCTCTTCCTGGTTGTGGATGGAGGCCGCCTAAGGTAACTAGATCGATCACTTCTTATATTCGATTGATTTCTCACTTCAGTAGAGCATCAGAATATATTATTTGTGTGTTTTTTTTTAATAACAAAGATGGAATTACGCAAGCCTAAATCCTAGTTACTGTCTAACTCGTATCACATTCCAAGTTAAATTCCGTTTTCATTTCACACATTTGGCATCATACACCAGATCACCTTTTCAACTGCATAGAAATAGTTCAGTTCCAACATATCACTTTCACTGACTTCTCAATTTCATTTCAGTAATAATCTTAATTTTGACATGGCTGAACCGTATTCATAGTGTCATTGTAGAAAGGCAATTTGGCCACTGATGTCTCAGTAAATTTTATATTTATGTCCAAAATCCCACACCTGACACCAAACTTCTATTCTGACTTTTTTAATGACATAGAGGATGAGTAGCAGCAGAAAGTTTTTAGATATATTATGTTGACTGTTACATTAGGTTGTACCAGATTAACTCATTAACACGTACTTGTTTTGTTTTTGTACTCATTAACATGTGTTTTATTTACTGCGTCTAACTGCATGGGTGTTGGTACTAATTCTAGGAACCGCCACGTCCTGCTCCACCGCCCCCAATTCACACCGACTTTGATATCGAAGATCCGATAGAAGAAGGAGAAGACTACGAAGAAGTTGAAGGTGAAGAATACGATGATTATGCTGAGATCAACCAGGCGCTCCCAGGTTCAGAAATGTAATCGATACTAACCCTGTATGTGTGTGCGTTTCGGTTGCAGAAATTGGTAGGTTGAAGTTGACCATCCTTTTGTGGTATTCAATTGATACGGAAGATATCCCTCATTCCTTATTCTTATTCTGTCATATTTGCTGACCTGGATTATATAAAGTCCTAGCGTGTAGAAGCTGAACAATATATTACTGTAGTTCTAAAAATATTGCCGTATTGCAAAAATGTTTCTAACCTGTAGTGGCTCTTTCGCCAATTACAAACATGACAAATTTATTAAATACAATCAGTTATTCCTTTGAATAATGAATAATAATTATCAGCTTGTCTCTAAATAAACAATATAATTTCTCCGTCCACAGTTTTGAGACTTGTCTATAAACTTGATTAAAAAATTCATAGTTCGAGAATTTTTGCCGGAGATTATCGAATCAATGAAATAGTAAAATTTAATAATATTTCCAACATCTAGAAAATATAAGGCTAATACCATGACGGACATTGAATTACATCTGACAAATATTTGTGCAACGTTCTGCCAATGTCCGTCGTGGTATTGCCAGGAAAGTAGTTTTCTGTCAGATTTTTGCCTCATATTTTCCACGTGGTGGAAATATTTGGTATAAGCTACTTCGACATTATCGATTTTACTATTTCATTTATTTGATAATCTCCGGCAAAAATTCTCGAACTCTCTTCACTTCCTGGTGACTTTGCTTGTTGGTTTTCCCACTGGTGACGCTGCAACTGACTTTTACTGTAAGTCGCTGCTTCATTTGTGGGGAAATATTTCATTCATGAAGCTCTAATGGTATTTATTGTAAGTGAGAATGAATTCGACTTAAATGAAAGATTGGATCGAATCCTATTGGCCTACCTTGATACATCGATTCAAAAGTAAAAGTCAAAGTATTTTCGAGTTTTCAACATTATCGTATCGAAATGACATATTTTAAACTAAATTGTCTGGTCAATGAAGTACTGTCTTAATATACCTAAAATATATTAGAGATATGTCTTCATTGAATTTATCTCAAATTTAATTGAAATTTTATTGTCTTCTAACAAAAATATCGAAAGGGGGTTAATAAGAATAACGTTCGAGCCAGCTATTGCTTGATTTCTTTACGTGCTGATTCTTGATTGTTCGCTATGACAATAAAATTTTCATACAATTAAGCACTTATTTCTTGATAAAAAAAATATTTCCTATGTATTTACTCCCGAAAATGGCTCCATATCAGTTGAATCTTAATAATTCAGGTTAGAATTACCCTAATTTTTTTATTTTTGTCAGAGTGTTTTTCATTAGGACGTATGTATTTTTTATTATACAAAACCTCCAAGATCGCCTTGAATTATTTGATGATAATTCTTTTTTTTTCTGTTTCAGACCAGGAATTGACTTGACTCTAGGACTTTAAGAGTACTTATAGTGCCAAGTGAACTTGTACATACAAACCCACCCTTGGAAGACATTGGTGAATTATCATCTATTTTCAATAGATGTAACGCATATTTCATTATTCAGTTTCCCACATCGTAATCATCACGTGAATGTTTTGTTATTGCATCTACCTATACCAATTAATCAACTGTAAATAAATACCCATTCGATAGGTTAAGCTTTATTTAAGGTTTGCTTGATGATCCTGTCAAAGAAATTATGTCACAAAATCCATCAGTCTGAATCATTTACTTATTCATCATTTTACGCATTTTGTAAATTATTTCCCAATAAAAAATAAAATTGAATAAAACAATAATGTGTTTCATTTAAATTGTCATTCGTGAAATTATGGTGCAATTTCTGATAACCACTTAAAATAATCACCTTTCTCTTCTAATAGTACAGGGCTGAAGAGAGGAGTGAAAAGAGAATGTTGCCATTTAAGAAATAGCAGTTGTGAACATTTCTTTATGCAGAGTGACCCATTTGAAAGCGGGTCACCTCTCTTAAACTGTTGTTTATTATTTGATTCAGAAGTTTCGTTTATCACCAGTATGTTTTGTGGATTTTTGACCTTGAAAAAAATTGGAAGTAGCCTTGAAATTTTTATTTTCTTTTAGAATTTATGGCTACAACTAGAACTATTAATGTTAAAAAAATCTTCTGAATCGGATAATAAATAACAGTTTTAAACATGTGGTCCGCTTTCAAATGGGTCACTCTGTAGATACTTTTTCGTTTTGGGATTTTTTTTTGATAATTGTGAAAAAATATTTATGCTGCATTTACATGAGAACCTCAATTTTTTAGCTTCATCTTCCCTCGAAGCTTCCTCTGGTAACTGCTAATGCCGTATCAGTTGTTAGGGTAAGTACGTGCCGAAGATGCCTCGATGAGCGATGAAAAGTGGGAGTCGAAGTTGATGTCGTTCTACTCAGACAGTATTATTTCCAGTGTGCTGACGGTATAATTAAAGATCTTTTTTTCAATAATTTCCTTTACACGCTATATATAATTTACATTACAATACTTCCATTAGAACAACAGCGTAATTTTTTGTATAGTATTAAAATAAAATCATTTCATTAGTTTTCATCTTATTTCTTGATATATCCGTATTTATACATGTAGACTATAGCTTACCTTCTGTCATTGGTTTCGATGCGATTTTTTTCCACTCTTTTCGTAAGATATATATATTATGATTCTGTTTATTTCTTTTGTCCCATACTGCTGGACTTTTAAACACCATATATGTTAATTGTTCTTTGTCAATCATAATGAAAACAACAATACTTTTTTGAAACCTACAAACGAGTAAATTTTCTAACCTCAATATTCTCTGTACGACAGTTGTTTACCGTGTTATTAACACAAACAGAACACAAACAGATTGGGCGACCAATAGCTATCAAGATTTCAAGATGCTTTGCTTTCACCATCGATCAAAACACACACAAATATTTTGTATCGCTTTTAATATCGATGTTAATATCGCTATAATCTTCGGTATGTATACTCTCATACAGTTCCCGTCTAAAGTCCGTTCCCCCCTACTAATTTTTGAAAGGCTCACATAGGAGATAAAAACCTACTTCTTCATGAAAAAATCACAAGTAAAAAGTTTTAAATGGTACCTGAGCGCGATCTTCAATAATTTAAATAGAACACTCGGTATATCATTACATGATAGGTTAGGGATGATCATAAGGAATCCCACAATACCAAGTTTGATGCTATTATCTCCAAACACTACTGAGATATCGCCTCCTATTTTATCCATACGCCCAATGAGTGGGAGAGAAAGTAACTTTTCCGCACGATTTTTCGTTTTGAAAGTTTTACTTTTCCGTACGATTTAAAATTGTTCGGAAAAGTTACTTTTCCGCACGATTTTTACTTTTCCGTACGATTTTTACTTTTCCGCACGATTTTTGTATTTTTGAAAATGATGATATTTAGGACTAACTAAATGATCTCTGTAACTATTCTGTCTTATTAGTCATTTTGTAGCATTATTATAAAAACTTGTTTATTAAAAACCTTGTTTTCTCATAAATAAGATGGACAAAAACACTCGTAGGGAAAATATTGTACCTAACTCTTACGGAAAATGTTTTTTCCGCCCTTAACGGCTTGCCCGAACTCCGCTCCACGTCGTTCGTGCAACTGCCGTCGCCTGCGGAAAAGTACTACTTTCCGCACTTGTGAGGTAAATAACTATTCTCACACTCATTGGCTTATGAATAAAATAATAGGCGATATCTCCCCAGTCTTTGGAGATAACAGTATCAAAATTGGATTCCTTATGATCATCCCTAACCAATCATACAATGATATACCAGGTGTTCTATTAAAAAAAAACTATTGAAAATGACGCTCAGTTGAAATTTCAAAACTTTTAGCTGTGATGTTTTCATGAAAAAGTAGGTTTTTATCTCCTATTTAAGCCTTCCAAATTTTGTTGCAATATACCAGGTGGTTCAAAAATTAGTAGGGGGGAACGGACTTTAGACGGGCACTGTATAAATCAATTCCACAATAGATTTTATGAATTTCCTATTCATATTTTCGAACTAAAATCAATATATTTCTATTACATCGATTGACATCCATCTAATCATCGCTCATCGGTCATCTATCATCGCTCATCGTCCTTATCGAGGCATTTTCGGCATGCACTTTTTAAGTTATTTCGGATAAAAAATGTACAAGGTATTTTACTATAGTAAAATACAAAATTCGAAACCTGTATCTTCAAAACTATACAAATTTCCTCATGATGTATGATTGAATATACACAAGAAGTTTTTATTTATTTAATATCTAACATAAATATATACAGTATTCTCTAAAATAATCATCCTGGAAGATATAAAAGGATCACAGAAACATAATTTTCAATAGGTTCACCACAGGTGCTTCGAAGGCCAGTGAAATCACGAAAGCCGCCATGAAGGAAATCACAACATTTCCACAATATACCACGATCTGAAACAAAAAGATAACATACTTATACATATAATATAGGCATCTTCGTTCTAAGGAAATATTATCGACACTACTTTAACTACTAAAACTTTAACAAGCTTACTGAAGACAAAACATTGATAGATTTCAGTGGGAATAGAGAAAAATTTATATTTTTTACTTTATCGCGGACTTTCGCTACTTATGGAAGATTTCAAGAAACGGTAAGATGTAAAAACACATCCAAAGTTGATTGAATTGATTAGAACACATTTTTGCCATAAAATATTGTCAACATGCATGGCGTTTTGAAATAAAATGTCTGTTTCAAAGTATTTTCAGATTCTAAATGGTGAGTACTCAATTTCTGTACTGAAAATAAATTAGTTACCTACGATGTTCATTTTTCTGGATTGTCGGCACGAAAACGGAACATGATCAAATTATTAAAATATAAGGAAAATGAAGAAACACATCAATAATATAAGAAAATTGCACATTTTTTTTATTATACCACAACAATTCACTTTCAAATGGTTTTTAAATTTTTTTTGGAAAAAATTACACAATTTTAGTAGTGTTATTTTTTCAATAAAACTTTTGATCTTCCATTCCGAGTATGGACCATTACTTTCGTATGGCAATAAAAAAGTTTAATAAAATTCCTTAAAATTCACTTAGCTATCACAATCACCATTTCCTTGGAATGTTGGCAGTGTTGATACGAGGAAGATGACGCCATCTCTGGAGTGGATTATAAAAGTAGACCACTAATTCATTTGTTTTGTCTTCAAAAAATTCTGAACAAAATCTAATCAGTCGGTACACCAGGGTTTTTAGACATCTTAGCGCGTCGCATCAGTTTGACAATTGTAATTGTCAAAAGCAGAATTAAACAGCAAATAATATTCCAGTAAGTTTGTCGAGATTTGGATTTGGTTCTTTCTAAACATCATTCTTCCAATCATTGTTCTTTTAGTTTGTTAGCGGGATATTTTTTACGGTTGTTTTCCCATACTTACTTTCATATAAGTAATTTAGCTCGATCTGACAAATCACTCGAGCTAAATTGCCAATGAAAGTAAGTATTCGAAAACAACAAAAAATATCCGGCTGAATCTGAGCTCTTGTGGTATTAGCCCCGATAATTTTTTGGAATATGAATGAATTGCAATCCCAAAGCTGAAAATACAACGAGTCCGCAGGACGAGTTGTAATAATCATACCACTTATTATATCACCCCTGAAAATTTCATGAAAAATATAGGACAATATGTAGATGAAAATCAGTCACTGATATTCTCAAATGTTCAGACTCACCGTGATGGCATCATCCAGAGGCAAGGGCCCATCCAAATGGAAGCTAGTGAGGCACATGAGAACAGGATGGATCAAGTAGGCACAGTAAGTGAGTCGACTCAGTGGCAGGAAAAACTGGCAGCTCAGTAACGAATCTAGTGGACCACCGTATCCAGTACAACACGCCACGGTTATCCAAGCCAAGGAAAGTCCCCAAGCCGAATGTCCCAAAGCAGCCTATTCACAAACATATCAATATAAGCCTAATTACTTTGGCAATAAAGTTCAGCAATAATTTTTTTCACAGAATTGAGCAAAACTAGTATTTTTTGGGGATTCTAGCACTGGTACGTTTCCAGGACCGGTATGGCCCAGACAATATTTTATAACTTCCTCATTATGAATTCTGCCAATTCCATATTTCAGTATAACAATCACAATCAGTTGAGAAAAGAAACCACATATGTGGAATAATTTTTCCAGGCGTCCAGGGCCGGCTTAACCCCAGCAAAAAATCTCAACTGCCTTATTAGGCATTTTGCCAGTTTGATATTTCAGCATAACAAAGAGAATCGTTTAAGAAAATAATTGACAAGTTCAGAATAATTTTTCCTCAACTTCCTTATTAGGAACTCTGCCAGTTTCATATTTCAATGTTACAATCAGGATCGGTTGAAAAAAGAAACCACATATTCGGAATGATTTTTCCAGGCGTCCAGGGCCGGCTTAACCCCAGCAATAAATCTCAACTGCCTTATTAGGCATTTTGCTAGTTTGATATTTCAGCATAATAAAGAGAATCGTTTAAGAAAATAATTGACAAGTTCGGAATAATTTCTCCTCAACTTCCTTATTAGGAACTCTGCCAGTTTCATATTCCAGTGTTACAATCAGGATCGGTTCAAAATAATTTTTCCAGGCGTCCAGAGCCGGCTTTACTCCAGCCAAAATAATTCTGAGCTATTTGCTCTCTCTGCATTTTGATGTGAGGCGTAATAAATCTGAAGCATATCACGCTTTTCTTCACTTGAAAATTGTATTCTTATAGATAAACTTAAGATAATTTAAATGTTCTGCAATAATACCTAACCGAATTGTCAAAATTTCGTTCCTCAAGTAAGATTTCCAATTTTGGAAAAATTTCGTTGTAGATAGGGTTTTGTTTTTTACGTTCATCTATATAGGTGTCTTTCTTGGAAAAACACGATTTGACTAATAATAATAATAATAATATAACTTTTAGATCTCGAAAACGGCTTCAACGAATTGAATCAAATGTTGTATTTAGATAAGGCATTGCTACTTAAGTTCAACTATAAAGGATTTTTTATGAAAAAAAGTGATTTTACTCATAATAATAATTATATGAATTTTGGATCTCTGAAATGGATCTAATGATTTGGATCAAATTTGGTATTTAGATAAAGTTTTGCATTTTAAGTTCATCTTTATAGGCGTCTTTTTTAGAAAAAGGCGACTTTACAAATAATAATAATAATGATGTAAATTTTTGGATCTCTACTAAACCTGAAAGATTCAATAACCTATAAATTGAATATGAACCAGAAGAAATTCCTTAAATTAACATTAGGCAACAGAAAACCAACTGATTTTTCATTACTTATAAGTAAGTTTCAAGTAATTTTTTCACTCAGAATATTGGTTTCAGTTTCATATTACATTAAAAAGCTAATTTTATATATAAAAACTTCTGTATAGTAATAAATTATTTTGGTTAAAGATCAAAATTGTTTTTCTTGATTATCTCAAAACATGTGCGATGCTTATTGATTCTTTGTTGCATAACTGGATCCAATTAACTCAAATCAACTCACGTAAAACGCTGAAGCAGGCACCGCCAGCCCCTCTCGTCCCAGTCCGTACACCAGACAGCCCAGACAGCCCAGCGAAAAAATCCACCCGGTAACGACGACCGAGGGCGACATGGACATTTTGCAATCGATTCGAAACAGCATATACCCGGTGACGATTCCTATCAGGTACGGCCCTATCCTCAACCAAGGCTTATCGTAGAGCTGATCGAATAGGGCGAAGGGCTCCTCCACTCTGGCAACGTAGTCCCATTGCATGGCTATGAAGAACGTCGTTATCCAGGAGGCGGCCATCAGGAGGCCGATCGCGACCGCGGCGAATTTGACGTGTTTGGGACCCCTGAAAAAAGTAGGGTTTGATGCTGAATATATACGAATGGTTTAATTATTCATATCACGATATTAGCGATTAAGTGAATGTTAATTTTTTCATGAGTAGTATTTTTCTGAGCTTCCATTGTTCAAAATCAAATCTACAAGGAAGCAATTAATTCTTTGTTTTTTTTGCACACGGCCCCTGTCATAATTATCATATTAGTGTCTCAATAGCCATTGCATACAGTATCGGAAACTTTTCACTTAAACTGGGGTATACCCGAGCAAAAGGAACGCAATGATATGATAATACCACATAAATAAGAGAGACGCACTACTGCGGGTGTCGCGTCAATTGGACGCACACGACTATTGGACGCGCGACATTTGGACGCATGTAACAATTGGACGCGTCAGTTGGACGCGGCGACAATTGGGCGCATGCGAAAATAAATATAATTTCATAATTCCAATGAAATTTATTGTATAAACTATGCAATACAGGGCTTATATCTATAATGAGGTATAATTACAAATACCTGTAGGTACAAAGGAATAACTTATTTCAGCAATAAATAAAAACCATTTCAAAATCTATGGGGGGACCATTATGTAATATAGGTAATAAGGACCACCAGGTAATAAAGGGATCAGGTATAATTAGAATTTATACACTTTACAGAATTACTTGGGGCCAATATTTTCAAAGATCTAATACTTCAATTTTTATAAGTGATAAGACTGTTTTAGTTTTAGTTCGAAAATATGAATAGGAAATTCATAAAATCTTTTGTGGAATCATCTGCGACTGAAAGACAAACTTTAGACGCTATTTTCCATCGTTCAAGATAACCTCTTGGGAGGTATTCATGTTGAAAAGGGGGAACATTCTCCATGAAAATTGAAAAATGAAAAATGTGACTTATTTGTAATATCTATCAGAAAACAACTACTTCCCCGGCACAAGCCACGCTGGACATTGAACTACATCTGATAGATATTGTGAAAAGACTCTAACTGAAAAGGAAAGAAAAAATCTGAAAGTGAAAATTTGCATTTTCATTCAGATAGGTGACATTTTTAATTCTTTCTAGTTTTCCTTGAAAAAATCATTGAATAAATTAGATAAGGAGAATGTATTGGGGATTAAATGCGAGAGAAGCGAACCTTGCTTCAATGAAATGAACGATTTCTGTGAGTGATATTTTTTTAATAACATTCTCCTTATCTAATTTATTCAATGATTTTTTCAAGGAAAACTAGAAAGAATTAAAAAAGTCAGCTATCTGAATGAAAATGCGAATTTTCACTTTCAGATTTTTTCTTTCCTTTTCAGTTAGAGTCTTTTCACAATATCTATCAGATGTAGTTCAATGTCCAGCGTGGCTTGTGCCG
This sequence comes from Chrysolina haemoptera, assembly GCA_958298965.1. NCBI lineage: Eukaryota > Metazoa > Arthropoda > Insecta > Coleoptera > Chrysomelidae > Chrysolina > Chrysolina haemoptera. The sequence goes on along the minus strand of OY282598.1, from coordinate 607,825 downwards.
GGGAAGTAGTTGTTTTCTGATAGATATTACAAATAAGTCACATTTTTCAATTTTCATGGAGAATGTTCCCCCTTTTCAACTGTTTTAGTGTTAACATGGTTCTTGAAAAGTGAAACGGGTAACGCAATGTTATTATACGATGGTTTCTTACACAAAAAGGAGCGTAGTGTCTGAAAAAAAAACAATCTGGAAATGTGCTGATTACAATAAGAATCGCTGCCCAGGAAGAGTGCATTCGGTGCAACAAGAAGTTGTGCCGCCAAAGTTCAAGCCAAAAAAGCACTTAAAAAAAAATAATAAAAACACAACAGATCGAGCAATCCACTCAGACGGTAGTAGCTACCATGTCCTCAGGTTTACCATCATCAGTATCAGCTCAGTTGCCTTCAGTCATTTCCTTAAAGAGAACCATACAGCGTGTACGACAGAGAGCAGACCATGTTCCGTCAAATCCTAGGAATCTAGTGGAGCTTGATATTCCTGAAGAGTACACACGAAATGACCGAATTTTTTTGTTCACAACAAAACGAAATTTGGAGTTTATGCAACATTGTGACCATTGGTATGCTGACGGTACGTTTTCTTCATCGCCTATTTTATTTTGCCAATTGTATACCATACATGGTGTTCAATATAGCAACGTTATACCCTTTTATGGGGTTTACGTCCTTCTTCCAAATAAAAATCAAGCCACATACGTCCGACTTTTTCAAGCGCTTGAATCGGGCCTTTGACCGGCAACCCCAAGGAAGATGTATCGAGACACTGCTCAAAGAATAAAAACAGTGGTCGCTGATTACAACAACAGACCAGTTTTAGAGTACCTGCGAGGCATTGCACACCGTGTAATTTTTTTTATTTTGACAAACTTCTGTTTTTCTCAATAAATATGTAATTTTTTTATTTTGACAAACTTCTGTTTTTATTAATAATACTTTGCGACCAGTTGTCTCAGTGTCCAATTATCGCCGCGTCCAATTCTCGTGAGCCCAATTGACCGCGTCCAATTGTCGGTAATCCCTACTGCGCGCCTCTCCTGTCGATATCCCTTCCTGGAACGAGTAGAGGAGAAATTGTAATGCTCTCTCAACATTATAGCAAGCTATTCTTCACGCTCTCATAAAACCACCATACCCCAGATGAAAACTTTCCGATACTGTATGTTATACCAATAACCAATAAATTTGTTTGTGATAAATGTAATTTCATCTCACCGAATCCCAATCAGCAACAGAACTGACGCAATGACGTAAAACTGCGTGTCATTGGCCATATACCAAGACCACAGCATACAGAACTCGTGTTGCGGGTAGAAGTTGTTGATATACAGGGCGTTCCGCCACCAGTAGTTATCGCAACTAATGTGATCGATTATGGCGGGGGAAAACACCGAGGTGGAATGCAGATATCTCATGATTATTTCGTTCACTCCTAACACGAAAAGATATGCGGGCGTGAGTCTGAAGAACCTGTAAATTAACATGAGGATGAACTGCAGAGTGCTGGATCTGATGGCTTCGCATGTTCCCAGAGATTTTCCCGGTTTTTCTTTTTTCGAATCGCACCGGAAGTAGGTTAGAGTGACTAGTAGACCACTGCAACAAATGAAGTATCGTGATGTTACACATCAGTAGAGTATGAAAACTTCAAAATTTCGACAAAAATTCGAAATTTTGATTTAAAAAAAAAAAAGAAAAAAATAAGAAGTTTTAATTTCGAACATGCAGTTAAAATTTTGAAATTAAAAGTAGTTGATTTCTGAGAGTGTCCAGCATCATCCACTGTTTTCTGTTCGACAAATTCCTAGAACTTTGTGTTCCATTCATCGTGATTAAATGTTCCCAATGCGTATCTTATTTCCTCATAGAAATAAAATACTGTTGGTATTTGGGTTCTAACGTTCTCACTTGCTTAACATTAATACAAAATAAAAATATAGTAGGTACTCACCTGATGAAAAAGAACGTATCAACAGAAAAAGTAGCATTTGAAATTGTCTGGTACATGAATCCTCTCTCTGTCAAAATTCGAGCACTCTTATTATCAGCGATGGCAAAAATCTCCAAATAGCTATGCACTAGTATAATCCAAGCTATCGAGAAAAACCTCAATCCATGGATACAGGTAATTGACTCCAACGAAAGCCTATCCACTGACAGAATTTTCTTGCCATTTGAAAGTGCAGAAAACGACAGTAATATTCTCAGCGGCAACCCTAAAAAAATATTCTCAACAGTCTCCTTTTATATTCAAATTTGTTCGTTCTGTCAACCGCTTCCACCTTCGCGAGCTACCCTTAGAAGTTGATGTTATTGTTGGGTCTACGAATGATCCAGTATTTCTGGCGATTTTTTTGAGATTCAGGTACGTTGGTTAGGGGAAGCAGAAGCAAAATTCAAATAGACATTAACTTTGCAAGGTCATGAGGTGTTTTTAATTTCCACAAATGCAAAATCTGCCATTCTAAAACTACATTTCAGTTAATTGCAATTCTTGACAGATACTACATTAAAGAATTCGAAAAAATATAGAATCATATTATCGGAATACGATGAATGCATCATTAAATATCTGAAGATGAAAGAATGTTCTCATTTTTTGTCCCAGTGGTTATTACTTGTTCAAAACTCGATCATTATTAGTCTAAATGTGTTAAAATTTTAAATATATCTTTGGAGTGATTACAAGTTTGGTCTATAACATTGAATGCAAAATTCCATACAATTGTGTTCCGCTTAGTTGAGTTACCCTTTTTATGTCTTTGTTTATCACATTTCTCAGATCCCACAACAATTTCAGTGCTCCTGTTGTTGTTATGCCTGGGAATGTTGTTGTTTTCCAATTGCGGAAGGTGCTTCACTGCTTTTCCGAATCTGTTCATCCTCAAGACTTCAACAAGGGATGATATTATGATCAGGATGAGAACTACCAGTGAAGATCCTCTGAAAAAAAACGTCATAGTTATTATCCCAACAAGTACGGGAAAAGTAACTTTCCCGCATGCGACTACCGTTGCCAGGACGACGCCGAGCGGAGTTCGGGTAAGCAGTCGAGTGTGGGAAAGTACCTTCTCGTATGTGTCATAACCAAGTTTTTTCTACAAGTGTATTGAAAAATCTCATGTACGGGAAAATAACACTTCTTGTCCCAACAACCTCCCAAAGACTATTTTAGAGTCGTTATAAGTCCACCAACGTAACAAGATTGCAGGTACGTTAAATGACAGTCGAAACCGTTACATCATCTTGAAGTACTTTATTACAACAAAAGTACTTTCAATAGTAATGAATATAATGAAAATAATGGAAAGCACTAGGAGTGTTTTCAATTTTAAAATCAGCCTCTGTTACCTGCCAAGAATATCCCAAACAAGTAAAATATACAAAATAGCGACTACAGTTTGTCTTTCAGCCGCAGATGATGCCACAACAGATTTTATGAATATCCTATTCATATTTTCGAGCTAAAATCAAAAAGTAAATTATAATTTTTAATAGTATTTCTCAAGTTGAACTTCTATCAGAAAATATATGTTGGTCAATGGCACTTCTCAAACTAAATTGTTTGCGGTTATAGGGGGAATCACGCACGCTTGATCCTCATAAAAATGATAATAAGGGTGATTAAGATCAAGTTCTTATCACAATTCTCTTTCCATATACGTTTTGGTAGAAATGCCTTCGATAATATTCAACAATTCCCGCTTGGTGACACAGTAATTGTGCTTCGGTTTACTGAGGGTATTGTTAAAGTAACCATTAACATTCTTCTGTCTGTCCCAAATCCGAGTAAGGAAAGGTCTAAGTTCCCTTCCAGATTCGTGAACAAATTTCGGCATTCCTCAGACCACTAATATTGAAAGTGCTCGGAAGCACAGTGTTTAGGAGCACAAAAGTGCTTCGAGCACTTTCACGAGAACTAAGCACTGTGATTTGGGACAGCTCTGTCCTATATCACCTTTTGCATGATCGTAAAGGATTTAATAAATTTTATTATTATTATTAATTAGTATGCAGAACACAGAGAGATCGCTCTATGATGACCTCCTCATAGTTCTGATTTGTATAAACCGCTCCTAGACCCAAGATCCGTTTCTGCCTCAAAAGGAAACTTTTCAGTTAATTCCGTAGAAAAGATGCAGTCAACGGTGAGGAAATCGACAACTAATTCCTATCGAGTTTCCCAACTGACATTGGCCCAAATTCCATGTGGTCGGATCGGCGGGAACAAATAAACGAAGTCAGCGATGCTGAAGCGATCAAATTGCGTTCACTTGATTTGAAGTGTAGAAGGTGGTAATGAACGGCGAGAAGACTAGGCGGAAAGTGCTAGCGGAGCTGAATTATAAAGAGGCCTTGTAGGTCAGGTGCATGTTTTATATACAGTGAGCCTGAGACGAGGTTGTCTCCGATATCAAAACCTTTGAAACAAATTTTTATTTAAGTCAAAAAAAGTCTTCAAAAAATGTTGTATGACATTTGCTATCTTGATACAAGGGATGTGCGGTATTCTGTTATTTCAAACTTCTTGTCTGTGTAACCATATGCGGCCCATTTCGATTTGATTTTGATTTACACGTTTTGGTTCATTTTCAGACTGTGCGAGGTTAAACACTTAATGGAATCAAATTGATGATTTCAGCAATTCTATTTCAAAATAGCATATTATGTTAGCAGAGTTATACGCGTCCTTTCAGTAACGGCTATTTTATCACGAGTGCAGCGTTGCGGAACGACTGTTTAAAAAACAATTGTCTCGTGGAGGATGCTGTACATATACCGTACTTTTTTACGAATTCATATTACAGCCACAAAATTGTATGTCGTGTCGTGTCAGTGTTGGGGCCGGTGTCGTGTCGGTGTCGTGTCGGTGTGGTGTCGGTGTGATGTCGGTGTCGTGTCGGTGTCGTGTCGGTGTCGTGTCGGTGTCGTGTCGGTGTCGTGTCGGTGTCGTGTCGGTGTCGTGTCGGTGTCGTGTCGGTGTCGTGTCGGTGTCGTGTCGGTGTCGTGTCGGTGTCGTGTCGGTGTCGTGTCGGTGTCGTGTCGGTGTCGTGTCGGTGTCGTGTCCGTGTCGTATCGGTGTCGTGTCGGTGTCGTATCGTGTAGTGTAGGTGTCGTAATATTTTAAAAAAAAATTCATTATATAGAGATTGTGGAATGTGATTATTTGATCATTTATTGTGGTATGCTGAATGCCATTTTAGATATTTGAGTGGTTTTTGTGTATCGGTGGTTACTTCATGGAAATCCACTTCTAAGACTGTTGGTGTAGTGTAGTGTAGTGTAGTGTAGTGTAGTGTAGTGTAGTGTAGTGTAGTGTAGTGTAGTGTAGTGTAGTGTAGTGTAGTGTAGTGTAGTGTAGTGTAGTGTAGTGTAGTGTAGTGTAGTGTAGTGTAGTGTAGTGTAGTGTAGTGAAGTGTAGTGTAGTGTAGTATAGTGTAGTGTAGTGTAGTGTAGTGTAGTGTAGTGTAGTGTAGTGTAGTCTAGTGTAGTGTAGTGTGGTGTAGTGTAGTGAAGTGTAGTGTAGTGTAGTGAAGTGTAGTGTAGTGTAGTGTAGTGTAGTGAAGTGTAGTATAGTATAGTGTAGTGTAGTGTAGTGTAGTGTGGTGTAGTGTAGTGTAGTGTAGTGTAGTGTAGTGTAGTGTAGTGTAGTGTAGTGTAGTGTAGTGTAGTGTAGTGTAGTGTAGTGTAGTGTAGTGTAGTGTAGTGTAGTGTAGTGTAGTCTAGTGTAGTGTAGTGTAGTGTAGTGTGGTGTAGTGTAGTGAAGTGTAGTGTAGTGTAGTGAAGTGTAGTGTAGTGTAGTGAAGTGTAGTGTAGTGTAGTGTAGTGTAGTGAAGTGTAGTATAGTATAGTATAGTGTAGTGTAGTGTAGTGTAGTGTAGTGTAGTGTAGTGTAGTGTAGTGTAGTGTAGTGTAGTGTAGTGTAGTGTAGTGTAGTGTAGTGTAGTGTAGTGTAGTGTAGTGTAGTGTAGTGTAGTGTAGTGTAGTGTAGTGTAGTGTAGTGTAGTGTAGTGTAGTGTAGTGTAGTGTAGTGTAGTGTAGTGTAGTGTAGTGTAGTGTAGTGTAGTGTAGTGTAGTGTAGTGTAGTGTAGTGTAGTGTAGTGTAGTGTAGTGTAGTGTAGTGTAGTGTAGTGTAGTGTAGTGTAGTGTAGTGTAGTGTAGAGTTGTGTAGTGTAGTGTAGTGTAGTGTAGTGTAGTGTAGTGTGGTGTAGTGTAGTGTAGTGTAGAGTTGTGTAGTGTAGTGTAGTGTAGTATAGTATAGTGTAGTGTAGTGTAGAGTAGAGTTGTGTAGTGAAGTGTAGTGTAGTATAGTATAGTGTAGTGTAGTGTAGTGTAGTGTAGTGTAGTGTAGTGTAGTGTAGTGTAGTGTAGTGTAGTGTAGTGTAGTGTAGTGTAGTGTAGTGTAGTGTAGTGTAGTGTAGTGTAGTGTAGTGTAGTGTAGTGTAGTGTAGTGTGGTGTGGTGTGGTGTGGTGTGGTGTAGTGTAGTGTAGTGTAGTGTAGTGTAGTGTGGTGTGGTGTGGTGTGGTGTGGTGTGGTGTGGTGTGGTGTGGTGTAGTGTAGTGTAGTGTAGTGTAGTGTAGTGTAGTGTAGTGTAGTGTAGTGTAGTGTAGTGTAGTGTAGTGTAGTGTAGTGTAGTGTAGTGTAGTGTAGTGTAGTGTAGTGTAGTGTAGTGTAGTGTAGTGTAGTGTAGTGTAGTGTAGTGTAGTGTAGTGTAGTGTAGTGTAGTGTAGTGTAGTGTAGTGTAGTGTAGTGTAGTGTAGTGTAGTGTAGTGTAGTGTAGTGTAGTGTAGTGTAGTGTAGTGTAGTGTAGTGTAGTGTAGTGTAGTGTAGTGTAGTGTAGTAAAGTGTAGTGTAGTGTAGTGTAGTGTAGTGTAGTGTAGTGTAGTGTAGTGTAGTGTGGTGTGGTGTGGTGTGGTGTGGTGTAGAGTAGTGTAGTGTAGTGTAGTGTAGTGTAGTGTAGTGTAGTGTAGTGTAGTATAGTATAGTGTAGTGTAGTGTAGTGTAGTGTAGTGTAGTATTTTTGAAAATGATGATATTTAGGACTAACTAAATGATCTATGTAACTATTCTGTCTTATTAGTTATTTTGTAGCATTATTATAAAAACTTGTTTATTAAAAACCTTGTTTTTTCATGAATAAGATGGACAAAAACACTCGTAGGAAAAATATTGTACCTAACTCTTACGGAAAATATCTTTTCCGCCCTTAACGGCTTGCCCGAACTCCGCTCCGCGTCATTCGTGCAACTGCCGTCGCGTGCGGAAAAGTACTACTTTCCGCACTTGTTAGGTATATTACTATTTCCTATCTAAAAAAATAAGTTCAAAATAATTGAATAATACTTCTTCTTTTCAAACTACGTTGACGTATCGGATCTGTCTCCGTTATCAAAACCTTTAAAACAATTTTTTTTTATCGTCGAGTCAAATTGTTATTTAAGTCAAAAAAAGTCTTCAAAAAATTTCGTATGACATTTGCTATCTTGATACAGTGGATGTGCGGTATGTCAATTACGATTCTGTAACGCTGAGCCAGATCAATTTCCATTTCTAAACACAATCCCGTCGAAAACTTCAATTCCTCCACTTTACTATAGCTAACATAGAGAGGTGAAACCTTAACAGCATTCCCAACGTATCCGAAGTAAGAACCGCTCGCAAATACTCACCCGACGAGATGAACTTTGAAATCGGACAACAGCGAGTACTCTCCAGGGACCATCCTCACGCCCACGATGTTTACTGATGCCGCTTGATTGCGTTCTTGTGCCAACAGGCCGCGAATTCCCGCCACGCCGCAAGACTTCGGAAGACATTCTCCCAGATTCAGCTGGCGCGTCTGCAAAAGAGTTCGGAACTATCGTTAGATTTTAAGACGAGAGTAAAGTTGTAAAGTTGCTTGCTGGTCGAGTGGATGCTCGGCTGCTCGGCGATTCGTTTTGTGTGTTGGAGGGCCCAGAGAAATTAGTTCGGGAAATAGACCATCAGATAATGACATATTTTGCTGACTCATTTTCTCGTTTCAGGGATTTTAACCACTGAAAATTATGTCAGTGGTGAGCTCAAAAAATGAAAATTTAGGGATCGGACGTGTGCTAGGCATATGAAAAAAAAAATCCCAAAATTTTCCAGCCGGAAAATTTACCTAATCAGCTGATTGGCTTATGGGAATTTTCTGTCGGGTTCCTAACGATATCAGATTTCATTCTGTCGATTGCCATAAGCGAGAAAATGCGTCAGCGACCGAGGATTCTTTTACAAGATAGCTCCCCTATTTCCACCCTTTAAAGACATTCAAACCTTATGGCTTTGGTTTTTCACTATTAGATTGTTCCTACCTGTTAATGTGTTAAAATGACATAAATGAGAGAGTGAAAAAAAATATATTTTTTTAACACAAAAAAAAATAATTTTCCATATGCCTAGCACACGTCCGATAGCTAAATTTTCATTTTTTGAGCTCAACACTTACATAATTTTCAGTGATTAAAATACCTGAAACGAGAAAATGAGTCAGCAAAATATGTCATTATCTGATGGTCTAAAAGGAGAAGAATGTAAGAAGTTGAGAAAGCTAATTTCCGTTTTTTAACACGCAAATATTAGCTTCACTTGTATGTATGTATCTATGTAACGGAAACTTTTAACGTGATGATTCCAGTGACAATGCAATATGACATTTTTTTATAAAAAAAATAAAATGGCGGCTCCAAGATGGCAAACGAGATTCGTGATAATGATCCGATTCGATTCAAAATTGGTATGTAATGGTTTTTGGGGTCAGAGATTATGATTTTTTTATCAAAATTCATAAATTCAAAATGGCGGGTCTAATATGGCAGACGAGATTTGTGTTTATGGTCAGATTCGATTCAAAATTGGTGTGTAAGGGTCTTCGGGGTCAGCGATTATGATTTTTCCATCAACATTCATAAATTGAAAATGGCGGATCCAAGATGGCGGACGAGATTTGTGATTATGGTCAGATTCGATTCAAAACTGGTATATGCGGGTTTTCGGGGTCAGAGATTATAATTTTTTTCATCAATATTCATAAATTCAAAATGGCGGCTCCAAGATGGTGGAAGAGATTTGTGATTATGGTCAGATTCGATTCAAAATTGGTATGTAAGGGTTTTTGGTGTCAGAGATTGTGATTTTTTCATCAAAATTCATAAATTCAAAATGGCGGCTCCAAGATGGCGGACGAGATTTGTGTTTATGGTCAGATTCGATTCAAAATTGGTATTTAAGGGTTTTTGATGTCAGAGATTATGATTTTTTTCATCAAAATTCATATATTCAAAATGGCGGTTCTAAGATGGCGGACGATATTTGTCATTGTGGTCTGATTCGTTTCAAAATTAGTGTCTGAGGGTTTTCGGGATCAGAAATTATCATTTCTTTTTAATTTATGAATTCAAGATGGCGGCCCAAGATGGTGGATGAGATTTGTGATTATGGTTAGATTCGATTCAAAATTGGTCATAAAAAAATAATAGTTTAAAAAACTAAAGAACATGCTTTACTTCCATCATGGACTAAAAAGGAAAAAATAATTGATAATTGAATTACTCAAATATAAAAAAAAACGTGGGGTGTTTGATAAAGTTCTCTTGAGCTCTTGAACGCTCCGTATTTAACTAATATAGATCGAATGCACCCACGCCTTTTTACATTTGAGTCAAAGAATTGTCAATTATTTTTTACTTTTTAGTCCATATTGGAAGTAAAGAGTGTTCTTCAGTTTGTTTAAACTATTATTTTAGCTTTGAATTCAATCAGTTAATGGTATATTATAAACCAGTATTTATACAAGCGGTATCAAATCTTACTGTTGATTTGTTTCTAGGAAATGCATAAATCTGAAATTATTATTCCCACAACCATTACAGAATTTACCAATTCTGAAATCAAATTTTTATGGTAACATTCTCGCTCTTGATAATGAACAAATATTCTACAACTCTTGCTGTCTTCAATTTTGCGTGTTTTTCATTCCAAAACTTGGTAGGGAATGAATATTAACACTGTTGTAGCAATAATTACGTTAGTCTTGACTGGCATCATAGTGACAAGATGTGAATTTAAATGTTAAAATTATTTTTCGTTGGCTTATCATTTGATTATATGTAAAATTTGTAATTGTGGTCTAACCGAGTCTGTTACTCGGTTAGAATGAAAATTTGCGATTCTAACCCTGTTACAAAATATACTGGTATTGCAAAATGCTGGTTTCTTTGGATGGAAAAAGAAATTGTCAAGTATGTATTTGCACACCATTATTATCTTTACATGTTTTTTTGTGTGATTGATGACTTGTTTATTTTGTGGAAATTCATGATCACTTTGATGAAACGAAAGAACACTCTTTTGTCTTATTTCCACTAGATTTTTATTGTTACAACCGGTTTCGGGTTTTATCCCATTATCAAGTATAAAAACTAACTAATACAATTGAACTCTAAGCCTAGTTATATAGGGAGTTTGCAGGTAGCCTAGTTATATAGGGAGTTTGCAGGTAGGCTTAGAGTTCAATTGTATTAGTTACTTTTTATACTTGATAATGGGATAAAACCCGAAACCGGTCGTAACAATAAAAATCTAGTGGAAGTGGAGTGTTCTTTCGTTTCATCAAAGTGATCTTTACATGTATTAGAGCTGCTATTCGTAATTTCATTACAACTTTTTCCTGATAGGAATGTAAGCTCAGAAGTTGTAATGCAAATTGTGTCAAAGCCTGGTGAAACTGCATGGGTGAAAACATCTAACGAATACCGCCGCAAATGGTACAGCTCAAATTCTTAGAAACAAATAATTTCCATCGTCTAGCCCAGACGAAACATCTATCACTTTACCGCTCCAACTCCCGATTCACACTCTTCCTCTCATTTGTAGCAACCGCACGTCCACAACCGATATCGGAATCAAATTCCTCGGCCCGCGAAGGTTCAACGCCAAGCGGCAGTTCTCCGTATACGTGACTTTCTGATCGCTTTTTCAAACTCGTCCGAGATACCTCTCACGGTTTATGTTTTCCTGGGCGAAAAGCGATCCTCGCGTCTTTGGATGGAGTTACATCCCAGAGGCGCACATACCGGGAGAGTGGCAAGCGCACAACTTTCAACTTCAACTCACAAATACCGTAGGAGATTTCGATGTCAACCTAGACGAGTGTGTGAGAGTGTTATGTTATGCAAGAGGTAGATCATCTCTTCTTTTTATTTGTAACTCGATGTAAATTAGCAATAAAAATGCCTCCTAATAGAAACTATTCAATAATTTTAAAATAATTGTGTTAAGCCTCTTAATAGACATCCAAATATAGATCAAAGGAGTTCCCAACCCTCAGAAGGACGCTTCATCCCCTTTAGCTCGAGAAACTACCCTCTTCTGTGACTTCCTACTAGTTTTTCATTCTTTTCTCGAAAACTCACACCCTCACGAAGAAAATAAATCGCGCTTAAAGTATTTGTTATAAAATTCTACATCTTTTAAATTCCGTTCATTTTTTTCCTTCATCTAATTTCAGAAATTACATTTGAAGTTGATTGAAGATATTAAATAGAAGACAAATTCGTTAAAATCACGATGGTTATCATTGATTAAAACAAACAAATAGCTCAACGAGAAAAACAAGAAAATCGACCCTGACAGAGATGGGGGAAATTTACTACATCCATTGATATGGCCGAAACAAGGACATATACACAGCTTACATTAGTTTCATTAAAAAATTCCCACGTAATTTTACAGCAGATTATCCTTCATTTGGCTGGGGAAGATTACTTCACAATAAGCAATTGCAACTGGGTCTTCTCAGAAGAACGTTGCACAAATATCTGTCAGATATAAATCAATGTCCTTCGTGGTATTAGCCAAGGAAGTAGTTCTTTTCTGTCAAATGTTTGCCTCATATTTTCTACATGGTGGAAATATTTGGAGAGAAGGGTACTTCGACATTGTCTATTTTAATATTTCATTTATTTGATACTCTCCGGCAAGAATTGTCGAACTCTGTTCACTTCCTGGTGTCTTTGCTACGGGGATTGCTTTTTGGTTTTACCGCGGGTGGCGCTGCGACTGACTTTTACTCTAAGTCGCTGCTTCATTTGTGAGGAAATATTAGTTGTACAGTGGATTATAATTCATTTGGCTGGGGCAGGACGACTTTAATGTTGTCCGACCTCACTGTCACTGACGAGAGGCAAGAACCGCGAAACGCATCTGCAGGTGGTCTTCCCCAGCCAAATGAAGGATAATTTGCTGTAAAATTACAATAAGCAATTGCGACTGGGTCTTCTTGAAAGAACGTTGCACAAATATCTGTCAGATGTAATGCAATGTCCGTCGTGGCATTAACCAGGGAAGTAGTGGTTTTCTATTTGATGTTTGCCTCATATTTTCCACATAGTGAAAATATTTGGAGAAAAGGGTACTTCGACATTGTGGATGTCATTTGTTCTTTCTTGTGTTTTAGATAAGCTGTAATTTTTTCAAAGCAAAATATTTATTTTTCGATTGTATACAAATTTAAATTTTAAAAAAGCCAATGTGAAAAGTTGCTAATATACTTTCAATTTTTCAGCTTAATCAGTGTTCATTTTTCTTCATATTTTTCATAGATAAATTATAAATAATGTATACCTCCGTTTTTGAAAATTGAAATGAAAAATTGTTTTATTACAATCAAATATGGGAAAATAAATATCGAAATTATTTTATTTCATTTTCATTCATTTTTTGGTAGGTCGCTCTTCATCTACAGAATTAATGCAGCTTTTGTTTTTCCTGGTTCAGCTTCGAATTCGAACTCTTCGATTCCGTTTAGTTCTAGATATTCAAGATCAGTATCATTTCGAATCAAATTTATTGGACCGTGTGTACTTTTCAAACGCGTCCGAGATACCTCTCACGGCTTATGTTTTCCTGAGTGAAAAGCGATCCTCGCGTCTTTGGATGGAGTTACATCCCAGAGGAGCATCTACCGGGAGACTGGCAAGCGCACAACTTTCACTTCAACTCACAACACACAAATCTCATCGATGGTCATACCATCGTATCTATTTATTTTTCTATTCTCTTTATGTTTTTTCATAACTTGCAAAAAAATCGCATGACAATAAAAATGTGATAAATCTTTTTGAAAAAGAAGAAACCGCTCATTTCATACATAGAATATGGGATAATGAATTCGTGAAATAAGTATGTGGATACTCACCACCGGAGTTGCTTTCCTGTTGAGATTGATTCTTATTTTAGCCACAAAAAACTGTATTGGGAACGGGGGCACTTCGCTATTCGTATGAACATTTGCCAATTCTTCACAAAGCGTTTTGGATCCCAACCAGTAATCGTTCCCAAAGAAGAAGTGGCTGGAATATCTTCCAGAAGCATCAAACACTAAAAAAAAAATTTTCGGAATAGTTTGTCATCAGAATCAATTCCACCTAGCTCACTTCAAGATATATCAAATGTGATTTTTTTTAAAGATTGCTATTGACCAGACTTCTTTTTTCTCCAGATGTACCTTTTCCAATGAAGCGCGTTATGCTACTGAGAATGTTTATTTCACGCCAACCCGCTATTTATAAGTCTTTCGAAAACTTATGTGAAGGTGCGCTCTTGGCACTGCGGTGTTCCCAAGATGCAGAAGCAGCGGACAAAAAAACATAAAAATGACCTATGGCAAAAAATTGTAGGCGAAATAAATTATATAGGTGAAAAACATATGGCAAAAGTTTTGTAATCTTCTTCAAAAATAATTGTGAGTCTCAAAAAATATCTGGGAAAGTAAGTTGAAGTATTATGATATGCTCTGCAATAAACACAAAGTCAGTCTTATTCTTCTCATAAATTCAGCATCTCTGAATACAGATTCAAACAGTCCCAGTCCCAGTCCCAGTCCCAGTCCCAGTCCCAGTCCCAGTCCCAGTCCCAGTCCCAGTCCCAGTCCCAGTCCCAGTCCCAGTCCCAGTCCCAGTCCCAGTCCCAGTCCCAGTCCCAGTCCCAGTCCCAGTCCCAGTCCCAGTCCCAGTCCCAGTCCCAGTCCCAGTCCCAGTCCCAGTCCCAGTCCCAGTCCCAGTCCCAGTCCCAGTCCCAGTCCCAGTCCCAGTCCCAGTCCCAGTCCCAGTCCCAGTCCCAGTCCCAGTCCCAGTCCCAGTCCCAGTCCCAGTCCCAGTCCCAGTCCCAGTCCCAGTCCCAGTCCCAGTCCCAGTCCCAGTCCCAGTCCCAGTCCCAGTCCCAGTCCCAGTCCCAGTCCCAGTCCCAGTCCCAGTCCCAGTCCCAGTCCCAGTCCCAGTCCCAGTCCCAGTCCCAGTCCCAGTCCCAGTCCCAGTCCCAGTCCCAGTCCCAGTCCCAGTCCCAGTTTCAGTCCCAGTCCCAATCTATTCTAAGAACGAAATGACCAAATAAATATGCAGGTACTGGCTGTAATTGATAGGAATTGCGTAAAAAAAACACTTCTGTTAACTTTTATGCTAGGTAGCCCAATAATTAGGAGCGTCGTGTTCCAATCATTTTGGCTGCCGCTCGTATGGGTTCAAAGCCTGCCGACTTCAGATTTTTTTCTGATGGCCGAAGAAAGTGCTAAGTGCAAGATAAAAGATAATACCTCGTTAATCCTGAGAGCTGCCGTTTGTGAGGAAATGACAGCTGCTTGACGGAAAAAAAATTAAAACAACTTTAGTTTTTAATATATCAAATTCACTAGTCTTGACGCTACGGATAAATTCAAGTTATTCATGATGAAAAATAGTGAGCAAGCTGAGCCATACCATTTCGTTGACAATGAAAAAGCGAATAATGTATTTACTGTCAAACACTCACTTCTATCAATAAAATTCGAAAGGGTAGTGAAATCTTTGAAAATAGATGATTTTGGTAATAGTACAGCTTCCGGTTTGGGGAAAATTGTATATTGAATAAAATTGTTTGATATTATCAACGCATTTTTTCTCATAAAGTTTATTCATGCTAAACATTAACAAAAACTTTACATTTTTTTATGGTGCTGGTGCTAGGACTTTTTGAACTTCATTGCCTTGGCCCATGATGAATCCTTAATTCTTCGAATCGAATTAAAGAAAAAAAAATGTAAAATCGCGTTTCATCCAGGAAATATATATATACAGTGACCGCCAAAAAGTATGTACCATATGGGAAAAAAGTTTATTATTGGAGTATTAGAAAAAAGATTCTTCGGAAAAGTTTGTGCATGTCCAATTACCTAATAATCGATTTTGACAGTCACGTGATCGCTGGTATGGCAGCAAATTGAAAAAAATTACTATGAAAAGGCAAAAAGTGGGGTAAAATGGCAAGATATCAAAAAAAGTTAATTGAAAAAATTGCTTCAAATTAAATTTTATACACTTATACAGAGTTTGAAAAAATAATGAGAGAAAATTGAAAATAGCAATTTTTTTTGAATATTTTCCTAGCTAAATATCAAATTATTATCCTATGAAAAGCTTGACCATACTGAAACATTTGTATTTCAATGATAATGACAAAACTTTCTCATTTTCTCTACACCAGTGCGTACTAAAATTAAAAAAAAATTGGATTTTGTTAAAACCCTGGCTGTTACATTGGTTCGTATCTAACAGTTATATCAGAATTCCACAACCATTGTGATGACATGACACTCCAGAAATATGGTGTTTTCCAGATTATAATCAAGTTTCGATGATAATCGTGCCAGAGCGTTTCACTTCGCATGCAATGGTGAAAACTCTAGCCTCTTTAATTTGACGCACTATTTTTAAGATTATGTGCGAAGTGAAACGTTCGTGCACGATCATCATCAAAAATTGATTATAATCGGAAAAACACGATCTTTCTAGATTTTCCTATCATCGCAATAATAGTGGAATTGTGATATAACAGTTAGATACAAACCAATGTAACAGCAAGGGTTCAAGAAAATAATTTTATATTTTTCTACAGTTGGAAAAATATTTTCAAAAATAGCTATTTTCAATATTCTCACATTATTTTCTCAAACTTAGTATTTGTGTATAAAATTGAATTCTAAGCAACTTTTTCAAATAACTTTTTTCGATATCTTGCCATTTTACCCGACTGTTTGCCTATTCACGTGACACGTGACACGTGTCAAAATCGATTTTTAGGTTATCGGACATACACAAACTTTCCCCAAAAATCTTTTTTCTAATACTCCAATAATAAACTTTTTTCCCATATGGTACATACGTTTTGGCGGTCACTGTTTATAAATGAACTCTTCTTCTTTATTTTATGTCATAAATATTATGAAATTCTTGTAATATCCCGGGTTTTTGATATGTGTGCCCAATTTTAGATTATTTGGACGATATAAACGTTACGGTATTGTTCGGTGAGACACACGCCTCCTGCAAAGCTAATGCGTATAGTGGATAGCATTCAGTGTAGACAATGCTTGCAGTTGGTTTGTGAGGCTGGTTGTTTCGATGATAACCCCGGAAAAGGCTGAAACAAAAAACCGGGTCAAGGTACTTCGCGTTTTAGGTACTCCTTTCGACTTGGTTCCTTACGGAACCGGTTCCTACCTTCGCTTCCTGAGCTTGGTAATGTCCTTGGTAAGAGTATTTTTATGGATGTGCTATTTATAGAACTTGTAAGACAAGTTTCGTATATATGTCGAAACTGAGTCGACGCCTGCAAGCTCCCTTAAAGTTTTCAATCGAAATTGATTGATAATTTGCTTATAAAACAGGAGTTAATTGTTCTAATTTAGTTTTGAGCCTGTAGCTATAACAACCTTTAACTTTTCTGCGATTCCGTACAACTGGTACCAAACAGGTACTTACAAAAATTGTGCATGACATATGACTAAACAAAGTCCGTTTGACCAAATGATGAATACTATTCGAAAATACCTTTGTTGCAAGAAGATTTCATCAGGAGATAAAGTTAAAACTAAGAAAGAAAACAGTCAATTTGACATTCGCGGATGCCAAGCCGTGACAAGTCCAATGAAGCAAAGCCTTCTTGAGAAATTTGTTTGGTACATTTGCTGGTTTGTCATTGGTCTAAACCTCTCAGTTACCGTGGATTCTGGAAATTCTGATACTGTGATTGGCCAAGTCCCGTTGAATAATGAGTTAGGAACCACGGTCTTGGAATCATCTTCATTCTTCAACTAATAATCAATATGTAATCAATGTAGAATACAATAGCCGTATAGAGAAAAATAATTAGTTTGTTGTTTCCGAGTATTCTTTGAAGGCATTACAAGTTACGCAATGATCAAGTTAACTATCAATAAATCCGTACGAGATGCACCAGATACCCATAATCATCACATCTAACTACGTCGTTAAGGAGAAAGTACTCACTCTTCACCGCCCAGGAAGTCATGTTAGCGAGTTCCCTCAAGTAAGTCACCATGTCATCCTTGCACGCGGGAATGTCGACGTTCTGCAGATGCGACCACCACTTGTGGTGATCGTAAATCCGCGAAAACCACTGAATTTGGGAAACATTTTCGGAACTGTCCTGTCGCAGCATCTGCTGCACCTCGAACTCGGCAACTGGAAACTGAATACCATTCGATAAGTACGATATATCCGACGAGTTGTAGGTATATTTTACTGCAGGCGGATCGGAAGAGGATCCTGAGGCGCACCATAGCACTGTCACACCGAGAAACAGAACGAACTGGGACATTGTGGTCCGGGAAAATGCTGTTGGTGATTTTCACGGTTTTTGTGTGAGCCCGACCATTTTTTCTTCAGCTGGAGGTATGACTCTTGCACCGGTCGGTACTGTTATCGCATATTTCTTCGTCTGTGGCTCGACTTTCGATTTCGGTGCATCGACGGCGAGGTGCATTGGTAGAATTGCAAGGATTTCCCCACTGCAGCGGTCACTTGTTGCAGTTGTCGACCGATGCAATAGAGAAAGGTGTAAGGTTTGCCGAGACTAATTCCGTCTTAGTCGAATGGACTTTTTAAAGATTGTTTACAATTGTTGTTTACTGTTCCAATTTATGATGCAATGAGTATACGAGGAATGTGAAATATCGTACCATGCCACTGTGGGTTGTTATTATGTGTTCTTGTTATGGTAGAAGGTTCAGAAAATATGGTCAGTGCATGATTTCGTTTAATTTCGATGCGACAAAAGTTGTTAAGGTACTAATAATTGTTCTCATGCACCCACTCATTTTTCAGATTTAAAGAGAAAAGGACCCTCACGAAAACGTATGGGAAATCGGCTCTCTTACAAATTGGCTGACATTTCATTGTGTTGGAATGGGTTGGAATGTAATGGTTCGTTAGAAAAATGTGTTAGTTCAAATGATTTTCTATGAGTCGTTTCTGAGGCACAAGCAGACAAATTTCGTAAAAGCGCAGTAGTTGGGTAGGATTGACTAAGAAAAAATTGTTCTGTTAGACGAATTAGGAAAATTAGGAAAAATTCAGGATAAAAATATATTTATCGAAACTCGATAACGTGTCGAATTATCATCTTATTGATAATAGTATATTAGAATATTTTCCAGAACCAACAAGTTATAATTCAGTTAGACAGCATCGTTTCAGTCTATTCTAGGCAATACGAATACGTTTTATATCTTGATGACCCTCTCTATTTTTTTTAGATTACACCCCTATACTGAAAACAACTGATAGATCGTTTTTTACTACAAAAAAATCTTTTACTGTTGGTTGAACAAAAGATGAGGTAAATTAAGTTGTTCATATTACCTTTCGATTAGATACAGGGCGAGTTATATTTTTTTTAGGTCATTTACAATATTTGTATTAAATATCTCGAAAACTATTTCGGTAATTCAGACTATTCACATTATTTTGGAAATATTGAGTATTATATACGAAAATTCTGTAAACTATGTTTGTTCTAGTTTTAAGATATGCCTTTTTAAAATTTACGGTATCGCGATATATGAGGGTGAGAGCGAAACGTCGAGAATATCTTAAAATGAACGTCAGCCTAAAAACCCGGAAAACCATCATTCAAACAAAGGGGTATTCGTTTGTCTCAGTAAATCTAATCTAAGCAGCCATTTTTCATCTCTTCATCTTTCTCTAACACTTGTTATTCAATGGTCTTTCTTTTTCAAAAATAGCTGCTCAGATCAGATTTATTGAAGCAAACGAACACCCCTCAAATGAATTAGTGAAAAACCACTAGTGTATTTGTCGCTAAGTTTTGCTGCTGTCAAAGTGACAATTATACTGTGGCATATGCGATTTTTTATACATGAGATAAATTGTTTTCCAAAACGCCACTATCAACATTATAAATATTGGTGATATAGCTCCAAGAGGTGGACTTTTTTTTCGGGATATTTCCGGCTTTCGTTGTATCGCTTGTCCGATTTTCGAAAATCTGCGACAGTTTTTGAGATATTCGCGAAAAACCAAACATTTTTTTTATTGTTTATATTTTTTGCAATTTTTCCTAGCGAACCTAATTTGTTAATACTTTCTTAAACATGCCATTACGAGTCAAATGGCTCATAATTTTTTACAGAAAAATGGTCGTTAAAGGTAAGTTTAGTGGACTTCTGAAATAAAAATAAAAATGATGTTACTCACGTAGTGTTGTTTTCTGAACACGAATCTGAAAAGATTTAGATGAGGTCTCGTGTACTTTTCGAGTTATACTCTTCCGAAATCCGAAAAATTTTTCAAAATTGCGTCTTTTTATGAAACCTTTTCCACATATGCTAAACAACTCATATTTCACAATTACAAACACCAGAAACAACAGTTTTACAAAAAAAATGTACCTTCTTGTAACCATAAAAATAACTCACAATGTTAGTAATTTTGGTTCTTGTAGGTTGGTCACAACAATCACCTGAAATTCAATGATGATCGGAAATATACAATGTTGCAAAATCACCATAAAAAGTAAGAACTTGCTGTCACATGTCTTTGGGGGGAAGAAGGAAGAGGAGAACGAAGAAGGGGAAAATGACCTTACCTAACCTAAACTAACCTCCCTGACTGCAATCCTTTCACACGTTAATCTAATTATTTTAGTTATCTCATCATGAGAAATCAGATATCACTGAAAATCAAAATTTTGTGCAATAGGCTCTGATAAACTAAAGCCCAATTAATGTAAACGTAAGGTAAGGTAACACAAGAACATAAGAAATTTAAACCATTGGAATAGTATAGACACGTTCACGATAAAACGCAAGGTTACTTACACGATTCCAATCGTTTGAATTTCTAACGTTCTTGCGTTACCTTACTTTACGTTTACATGAACTAGGCTTAAATTGTGTCTAGCTTATATACAACTCAACCTACCCAACTAACCTAGCCATGTTTCAACAAAGGTATTCAAGACTTTGTAATTCAAAACATTCGAAAAAATTCCAACATTCTGTAGAGGATTGAACCTTAATGTTGAACAGATCCCAAAATACTATTTTTTTTAATGCAATGTAATAATGTTCAGGCTGACCTCGGTCTAAATGAAACTGTTTTCCATTTCAATAATTTTTACTAAGCGCTCACATATTCTAAAATATTTCTATAACATGTTACAATGGCCACACAGTTGAGTCATCTAGTTACAGTTACAGCAGAGAATACACAGATATCACACAACATTGACTTGACCGACATCTCTCGGAGGAACGTAGTTTTCATCGTAATCTTCCATTGAATCGTCTAAACGATGATTCGTTATAATATCCTGCCAGATATTATCAACGTTGGGTATACTGATATTTTCATTAGAGTTTTCCTTGATACTGATACTCCTGTTAGAAGTGAATAGGGTAGCATTGTCGTAGGTGTCGCTGCTGACTATGGATTCTATCAATACTTTCATCTGCTTCTGATTAACTGGGCCGAAATAGCTGCACTTTTTGTTAACGCCCAAGTGCTTCCGATTCGAAAGTAACTTGAAAAACTTGCAGGACTGTATTCTCACTCCACTAAAATAGAGATTATTCAGGTACTTACAGCTAGTCAATAACCGGCATAAGTGTTTACTTAGAACAATCTGAGCTTTTCCCGGTTCACAGGTATTCTCGATCTTCAAGCTTTGTAGGTTCTTGCAGAACTTGGACACCGTTTGCGCGATCAAGTTGACGTCGTCTCTCCCTCTCAAATTCAGCTCCCTGAGCAGCGGAGACTTCTCCAACCAGCTGCAGAGCACGTTAGATGGCACCTCACCCTTCGCCGTGATCTTCTTCCAAAGAACCGGACTAGACGTAAGCAAGTACCACCTTTTACAGACACATCTAGCTATCCTGTACAGATCCTCCTGCTTGAGGAAGGATAATATGTATATGAGGATCTCGTCTGGTAGTTTTGCTGAATGATCTGTTTTCCGTAGACGCTTGTAGGGGATGATCTCGTATTGAAAGTCGATGGCACGTGAGTGAGGTCGTTTTCGCAATGAACTTTCTCGTGGTGAATTCATTTTGCTTCGGTATTGCAGGTTTTACTAAAATTTGACAGCGATGATAAGAACTTGATGCTACTTGACATGATGTGTGACGTTTGTGATTCAATCGCGGATACTGGTTGTCATGGAAATAAAGGTGCTGAAGTCGTTGAAAGATTTGGACGAGTTCACAGCTAGAAATATTTGAATCCAGAATTCGATATGGGATTGTTTTATAGAAGAATAATATGTCTCACAAATTAATCCAGTACGATTGGGTTTTGAGACAAGAATCGATTATAGCACCACCAAACTTGGTATGCTAGTAGTTGGAACCATGATAAACCAAAACAAAAATTGTTTACCAAAATTGCAGGGGTGGAACATTTTTTTTTTTTCGTTTAAATATATATAAATAGATTTTTGCTGTAATCTCAAAAATAAAAGTTCAATTGCCAGGAGCTGAACCCGGGACCTCCGAATTACAAGCCCAAGACGCTAGCCATTGCACCACCGCAGATTCTGAGATGGACATGACTGTATTGTGTATACTTTTCTTCATGAAAGTATTGTTTTTGTTGTTGTTTAAAATTGTTTTTTCCGTCAACCAGCTGTCGTCTCCTTACGAACGGCAGCCCTCAAAAGTCGAAACTTGTGCGAGCCAAGGGTTAACGAGGTCTTACCTTTTAATGTGTGATTCCTAGCCGACCAGCAGTCACTGGTTTCGAACGAAAAAGTCTCAACCACTGAGCTACATGAAAGTATAGATCCGTTTTAGACAAAAGCAGTTGATATGCGTTTTAAATTTACAAAAAAAAGGTTCACTAAGTGGGTAGGAGGAAAAATCATATGTATTACAAGGGAGTAAAGTGCCTTTTCCTCCACTTCGCGTCGGCCAATAATCTACATCCTGCGGGAGAAAAAGTGGCACTTTCCTTCCTAGTAATATATATAGCTATTGTTTAGTATTCGTTTCTCCATAATCTAAACAAAACGAGTAATTCTACAGTGTCATTTAGGAACAGGTATGGTGAAACTTATTTCGTTATAACAGACTTAAATTTCAGTGACAGTAAGAATATAATTTTCAACAAACACTATTATAAGTATACAAAACATCAATTAAAACTGACGGAAAGAAATATTTATTACTCATTCATCAAATTATACAACAAATACCGGTGCAATATATGAGAAATATGGATAAAATTTTATGAGAAGGAAATGAATAATCTATTAATAGATATTGAACCATATAGTGTGAACGATTATTACCTAAGAGTGTATAACTAACAAATTGAAACCTGAAGTTGCATAATTTCAATGTTGGTAACTATTGATGTCGAATAATAATAACACCAACGAATCAGTCGAACTTTATATTCAGTTCAGTGAAAGAAACATTAATTTAACAAAGAGAAAATTTTCACAATGTCCCAAGATCCAAAATTTCCTACAAAAATAATCAACAGAAAAAGTTTAGATACACACATAGCTGCAAATTGGAAAATATTCACGCCCACGATGCGCAGTAGTCGTATGACGTACGACCTAAGCCAAACGTTCATGCAGTAAACAACTTGGTACAGTCTGTGAAAAATTAATACACAATAAAAATGGAGTTTCAATCTAATCTTAACGTCAAAGTTTTAAATGGTTAGACACGGAAAGTGATAGCTAATGTGATTCATTTCATGAGTAAAGAGGCTAAAAAAATAATTTTATTCTGTAAATTCTTTCACATACGTAATGGTTCCAATGTTTTTGTATCCGATTGTACCTGTTTTTGCTCACTAACCCGAGCGTAGAGGCTTTTCTTTCGATTGAGAATTTAACATTTTCAGCTGTTTGTTTAACTGTACGTCAGTAACAGACACAGTATCTGCGTTGAAACAAACAGATAACATATATATGTGCATATAACATCAACGAAGTCATTCAGAATCATGCAATTATAATGTAATCAAACCATCGAGAAAGAGGCTCAATAAAAACAATATACCAAAAAATAAGAGAAAACAATATTGTATATACTTGAACAAGAGGTTGACTCAGTAATTCATAATGAAAATCTCACAGCCATCAAAAAAAGCCCAATAAGAAACAGTCAAAATTATCTTGAACATTTTTTTTTTCAGATACAAAACTTATTTTCACTGAATTTGATAAAAGAAGAATTATCAACATGAACCCCTCCTGTCCCAAACATAATGTCCCAGTTGAAACACACAAAGAAGATAACCCCATAAGACCATGAGGTTCATATACAATATAATACAGTCCGGTAAGAGAACTAGGAATACGTCTAAACAAGTTATTCAAAAAATAATATTACAACTTCAGTTCCCCAACATATGTATCTAGACACAATATGATTCAATATTAGTTCCATTCAATATAAAAAGTACTTTTGAAAAGAGACATCAACATCGAACTCATGAAATATCTAGAACATTTAATAAGCGTGAATATGTCAGAAGCTCGGTCAGGAGTATCCATATTCCATACCAATGAAATCTTTCATTTTAATGCTCAATGCTGTAGATTTTGCACAGTTCGCGCCATATGTTCGGCAATAGTTTCTGGTTATAGACTCTGTTATCTAGTTTACTTCGGTTTTCGACGCATATTCCTAACTATCATTGAACTAGGTCAATCAAACTCTGCCGTACTATTACCCCACCCTGTATATGGAATCTGGCTATTCCTGGTATTACGGTTACTTGATTTGACTCGGTATTTCAATTTCCACATTCATGTCTCTTTTAACAGATAAATGTTTGCTTATTCGTGCTTAGCAAAATAATTGTGGTCTTCGAGGTAAAACATTTCTATCACAATTAACCTCGTTGGGCTTTAGCATTAATTAATTTTGTTGCCCAATACTACAGGTGAATGATAAATTGACAAATTAATACGTGAGGAAATCCGTTGGGCAATATTAATTTCTACTGAATCTTTCTTCTGGTTACGTGTAAATGTAGAAGCTTTAGGCCAGTTCAAAAACCAAGAAGCTTTATAGCAAAAAATAACGTTCGGTTTACTCGACAATATCGTTGGATTAGAAAATAAGGACTGTTAAAAAGATATCTATATAAGTAAATAAAATATAAAAATATTATATTTTCGTGGTCACTACACGTTATAACGGAATCACAAAATATGTCATTTTAACAATCATAAAGTTTTAGACACAAAATTGATTTTGAACGTGATTTTCACATACTTGCAGATATCCTACTGATTTGATATTTGGCAGATGTTCAGATTTCCGACGTCAATTCGTCATTATCATTTTGTAGTGTCTGACTTGTTTTAAATACCACCCTCAAACCTAGTTCTTTGAAAATATTTTTTCTTTCCTGGTTTATTGCTGGTTTGGAACCGATGGTAAATGGTGACTGGAATAAATATATTATATTTATCTTGGTTTGTATAATTTCTAAAAATCGAAATTTCGTTCATTCGCAACCAAAATATTTCTTCTTCATAATATTATCTATAATACCCCTCGAGAAACCGTTACTTACTGCTATTTCTTGCATTGTCGACTTTTTTTTCAAGCCTCTTCTCTGTGAGATGAAACGTCAAAAGACGATGCACTAGAAAATAAAAAACCAGCATGCTTGTTTTTTCCACTGTGATGTGAACTATTAGGAATATTCAATAAACTCCCAATATCTATTAAAGAATAACAAAAAAAAATGTGAAAAAGTTGCTTCTTGAAACGACATTTATTATCTGCTTGTTTGTGATTTCTACATACTAGTGTAATTTTTCACTCTTTTTTAGATAACTTCTGTCTTGATAATTCCACTATATGTATCTTTTGTTAATTTTAAGTAATTGAAGTATCTGTATTTTAATTCGTATTTATCAAATCGATATCTCTTTTTTTTTTCGAGAGATAAAGGAAGATATAAAGTACTTGCGGAATACACACCGAAAGTGATACCGTAATTCTAAGTTTCTCGGAATATATTTTTAAAAAATCAAAAATACTGCTCGAAAATATTTTTTCATAAAATTACAAAAGCTCTCTTTCTATATGAAAAATAGTTGCAATGTTGAAAAATATTAATTTTTCATAATCCTGCTCCAAAAATGTATTGAAATGTAATTATCGAGCACAAATATCATAAACATCACACATGATGTGAGTTTCACTCGATTAGTCAATTAGCGTTTCATTTTAATCCAACTGGTTGGTTCATAATGAGCACTTCGAAACCATCAGTGCGACAAATCAAAAGTAGGTAACGTTCTAGGAAATGCATAAATGCAGAGATATCGATGCCGTCCTTGGGTTTACCACCGTGAATTAAGGATATTATCGGCGAATTGTATAATGTCCTTGTTGAAGTGAAAGTGCAAACACATTGATATAATCACTATATTCAACGTTTTAAATGCATATAGGTGATGTCTTTCGCAGTTTTTACTAGAAGTAATTAGCGTAGCAAAGCTATTCACTTCTGAAGATGCGTGCATTCTTTTATCGAACAACTGCTTCTCAACCAATTCCATCGAAATGGACCGCACCTGGTTACCCCTCCTCAGAGATGAAATAAGAACTAATAGAATGGTGATTGATTGATACCGAACACCCTATGTATCAAGATACCAAATATCAATCAAAAGAATGTATGACAGATTTCATTTGACTCTGTCAAAGAAAGGTCTTATTACCAAAATCGCAATTCAAATTCAGTTTCCTCAGCGTCTTTCTAAGAAGTTTTGATAATGGAGGCAGATACAGCCTCCGAAACGTCAATAGTTTTCAAAAAAAGAGAAGTATTCTTTGTTAATTCGATCTCATTTTTTCAGATAGGCAAATTCAGTGTAGGGTACGTTACTGACAAAAATTAATTTCTTTCAAGACAGCAGTCTTGTGAACGCAGTAACTTATCGGGCAAATTAATTAATTTGCCTTTCTACACTTGTACAGATTTCTTTGGATTAAAAATTTTTTTTTTCATTTTCAGATTGTGGAAGGTCATAAACCCAAAAAATCATGTCAAGAACTGGATTTCCTCCACAAAATCAAACTTTCAATCAATAAGATAGAGAAATTCTACAAATTCCAATCGATTCAGCATGCCAAAATTAGTATATTCTGTGATTTTCGAGTCGATCGCCACAAAATGAATTTTCAGCCGAAAAAACATCAAAGGTTATATACCTTAAAAATGGCCAAAAATCCAAAGTCATCAGATTCACTCGAAATTACCATCGATATACACAAAATTTTATGCTGATTCTGAAAATGTATGATTTGAATATGTTCGGCTACACGGTGTGCCATAAAACAATGATAAATGTGCAACAAAAATTGTATCGCACGAAACCGGCATCATAGCACACAAAACCACCTATAACACCTACAAGCGAACCGTTAGGCCAGCAGACATTAACATCATCTTGTAGGAAATTTTCTTGGCTTTCTTTCTATATACCTATGTATTTAAGGAATCTGTCTCGTTATGGTCGCAAAATGCGAAAAATGTAAAAGGTGCGCTAGGATCCGGCATCCTAGCACAGAAAACCCTTTTCTACAAAATTTGTGGTCGAGGGGGGTGACGAGTGGTGAAATGTTATGGACAGTTTGTTTACATTTAGAGTCAGAAGGGCCATAATACAAACGAAGAACGACAACTTGATCCGAATGAAATGAGTGCGGGCATACACGAAACTACCCGAATGAATACGGACTTACACGTATAAGGCCCTCGCTTGTAAACAAACAAAGTTATGTTGACTTCAAGACAAGGATGGAGAAGGCATCTCTATGGTCTTTTATTACTCTGAGGCTAATGCTGAACACGCAGTTTGGGTAACACTAGCGACTTCTCCAAAATCCGCACTGTGAAAATAAACGAGACTAGAGGCAAGGAAACTCGGTCGAGACAAGTGGTTACGACGAAACCTGATATACAAATACGGTTAGATAATCCATATGCTGAGCGATTCCAAATGCCCAAAGAAATAAACGTCGAGTAATTATCTAACAGGAAGGTAAATAAGCCTTCGGAAGTGTACTTAGCTCGAGTTGAACAAGAATAAAAGGAAATGTGCGCGCAATAAAATCCCAACAAGGCAGAGAAAGTAGTCGTAGCCGAGTGGAATTTCAGATTAGACGGATTTTTTTATCATGACGCATATGGGAGGAATAGAGTTACATAATATCACACGTTGTTTATCACGAGATTGGTTCTACAATTCATCTTTACAAGAAATTTGCTGAATAAAAAAGACGCAAATAACAATTTTTTTGAGTAACTAAAAGATGTTCAATAATTTCACATAGTGGAAATATTTGGAAAGAAGAAGGGTACTTCGACATTGTCGAATTTACTATTTCATTAACTAAAAGATGACCAATGTTTGCTGGGATTTTATGTTCTAGTGTCCAGGAATTGATGTTCTTCTTGAATTTCTCCATAACAGCACAGGTAAATGGTAAATCATCTGGATATCCCTAATTTAGACCAAGAACGTTCCACGGATATCCACCAAAATGGCCCAATATTGGATGTCACGTGATGAATTTGATACCGAGGACATCCTTTGCTTGTCTCAAGGATATAACGTGGACGGCATCCACCGACTATCCTCTGCGGAACATCCCTGGGAAGTCACAAACGTCCTTGTACCCACTGTACACTTTGGGAGATAGAAGGGACGTACCTGGGATGTCCCTGTGTTGGTAGGGCTGCAAGATGTGAACCTCAGGGAACACCTCCCGAGGCAGCACGAGCTTGCCAGGAGCGCGCCAAGTAGTAGAATTAGAGCTCAAAATTTCATATTTTATTCTGCTTCTTGACACAACCCAAGATATTTCTTAAGTGAATCATTTGTCAAATGGTGGATGAAACTAAATTATCTCCAAGATATGACGCCAAAATGAAAATGGGGTGTATTCATATTAAAAAATGTTAATCGTAGTGTGAAAAAAAATTGATTTGACAATTCAGTTTTAATTACTATTTGCAGCAAGATTTTGTGAAATTCCGTCACATATTTCAATTAATGCGACTTTCGATTGAAGGGAGAAAAGAGAGAACATCCACAGAGTGATATCATCATATCTAACAATATACCATCCAACTAGCAAAGTATTCCTAATATAATAAAAAAAGGTAAACAATTTAATTGATCCTAGGTACCTATGATGTGAATTTCTGGATCGATATTCGATTCTGAACAATATTTTCTTATGACTTTTACTTCTACCGTGAGAAATAAAGTGATGGGATAATTTTTTTAAAAAAACAAATCTTGTTTTTTAATCTCCCTCGTATAGGGTCGTGAAAAATTCAATTTTGGCGTTTGCAATTTAGGTTATATAACGAAGTAATATAAAAAAAACTAACTATGAAGTAGCTTAAATCCTTTAATATTCAAAGAAATTAACAAAATAAAAAAGCTATAATCAATTTGTATAATCAAATGCAGTTTCCCGGGAAAAAAGCCCAAACAATCTATGCATCATAATTTAGGGTTTACAATGGTTGAGATAACGTGGATAAAGACAGACTTCTCTGATGTGGTACCTGTTCAGCAACCAGCAGACGAATCGTTCCAGACCTAAACCGTACCCACCGTGAGGACAGGTTCCATATTTTCTTTGGTCGGTGTACCAGAAATAGGGAGCAGGGTCTATTCCTTCTCTCTTATAACTGCAAGTAGAATAAATATATGAGATTTTTTCCATTCATGAAAATGTTATTTCGAAATTTCTATAAATAAAAATTCCGAATGGCTCCTTTGATTTGACTGTTACAATGGATTTGATTGTAAATGTAAATGGATTTGATTAGCGATTTTCAAATCACGTTGAAATGCATAATTCAATAAAAAAGTTATAGGGAAATTAAATTTGAGAAATCAGAACTTTGACTACACCACTGGATTCAGGGAGTCTCGAAATATCACCAACCATAATTTCATTGAAATTTATGCACATATTTCGATGGAATTTTAACCAGTGATATATCAAGACCTCCTAAATACAGTGGTGTATTTCGAAATTTGATAAAAGTTCTGAAATTATATTTTTCAAATTTCATTCCCTCATAACTTTTTTATTGATTGACACATTTCAACAAAACATACAAATGAACCATTTGAAAATGTCGCAAATCCAGTGTTGTGTCAGATGTTTTTTAAAAAAATCACTATTAATTTTTTTCAGATTTTTTTGCATTGAAAAATAAGATTAGTTGGCCCTGGAAATGGAGATTTATTTATGTCATTTGGTGACCTAGATGCAGTGGCGCAGCCAGGATTTCAGTTTGGGGAGGGGCCTGAACATACAATTCATCAGTTACTAGAGTTTTTTTTTTTTCGTCATCCGAGTGTTATGAATAACGGTAGTAATTTAGTGGCTAGAGCGGGGGCTGCGGCCCGTATGCCCTACTTGGTTGCGCCAATGCCTAGTGGACTTTTTGAATATCTATCTAACAAAAAAAAATCATTTAAACCGGTTGAAAAATATGAGCTTTATAAGGGTGCTTCCATCTTAAATGTGTCACACTGTAGATCAAAAACAAAATTTGTAAACAAAGTTCACAGATAAGGTGTCCAGAAATCCGAATTGATCAAAATTTGTGGGACAGTGGGATGAAGTGCTCATAAAAGAATGTTTGTTTGGAAGATCATTCCAAAAACTGCATATAAGATTCTACAATCTCATATTCTGAGTGGAATTACTATCTCTTTGATAATCCAGTACGATTGGATTTTGAGACAAGAATCGATTGTAGCACCACCAAACCAGGTACGCTAGTAGTTGAAACCAAAATTCCAGGGGTGAAATTTTTTTTTTTTTTTTTTCGTTTAAAAATATATAAATAGTTTGTATGTCGTTACTAGATTATGAGGAACCTGCTCTAAAAATAATTTCAACACATCTTCAATTAAAAAATAACCGAAAGTCTTGTATTGCCTCCAATATGACACACCAATGTCAAATACTCAAATTAAACAACTTATTGAAAATAGCCACAAAGCATCTTATGGGTTTAGTCGGTATTGTGAGGAAAATAGTCCAGAATTGAATGTGACAATAGTTATTTACCTAACAAGTGCGGAAAGTAGTACTTTTCCGCACGCGACGGCAGTTGCACGAATGACGCGGAGCGGAGTTCGGGCAAGCCGTTAAGGGCGGAAAAGACATTTTCCGTAAGAGTTAGGTACAATATTTTTCCTACGAGTGTTTTTGTCCATCTTATTAATGAAAAAACAAGGTTTTTAATAAACAAGTTTTTATAATAATGCTACAAAATGACTAATAAGACAGAATAGTTACATAGATCATTTAGTTAGTACTAAATATCATCATTTTCAAAAATACAAAAATCGTGCGGAAAAGTAAAAATCGTACGGAAAACTAAAAATCGTATGGAAAAGTAAATTTTCCGAACGATTTTAAATCGTACGGAAAAGTACAACTTTCAAAACGAAAAATCGTACGGAAAAGTTACTTTTCCGCACGCTCGTAGGAAAAAACTGATTTCATGCGCTTTTTGCCAAAAAATGTACGTTCTCTAAAGACTGATTGTTTCCAATTCAATAATAAATTATTTAAGTCACAACAAATAATCCACTACTCACCCTTCTAACAACTCCTCCATGTCCCATATCCTCATGGAGCCTCCAACAATCTCTCCAACATTCGGAAGTAAGACATCAACACTCTCGGTGAGCCTCTGATCTTCGGGACATTTGCTCATGTAAAACGACTTTATGTTAGCGGGGAAACGACACAGCATGATGGGTTTATTGATTTTATCCGTCATTTTTCTTTCGGGCATCTCTGGAATGTCCTGAAATATACAAAAATATGAACTTCGGAAAACGAACAGAAAGAGGGGGAGGAAGACGATGAGGATTGGGAGGAGAGGGGATAGGAGAGGCAGATGGGAGAGGGAGGTGGAGAGGAGAAGAGATGGGACCGTTGACAGGAGGAAGAGGAGAGGGGAACATTGTCAGGAGTGGTGGAGATGGTGAGTGAGGTGAGGAGTGGGAGAAAGGGGGTTTAAAGTATAGGTAGGGACGTGAGATGGATGGGGATGGGGAAGGGTAGGTAGAACTGGGTGGGAGGAGTTGTTAGGAGGGGGAGCTTTTTAACCAAGAGATTCATATTTAAAAAGGTAAAAAAACGGTACTTCCGAAGATATCATGAAATAAATTTCAACAAGACTCATGAATCCATATTTTTTTATTTGTTATTTGAAAAAGTATAATGCCTTGTTCACTTTTACATGATTGAAATCAAACGATAGTAGGTATAATGGCAATAAATATTTGAAATTTTTCTGAGACCTTGCTGTTTTTTTTTTATTTTTCACTGTGATATTTTTTTTATTCTCCTTATTATTAAATTATAAATATGATTATTGTATTTTATATTCCATTTATGTTTATGGATATGAACCATTATGCTGAATCCAAATAATTGTTTCCTTGTATAGATTTTCAGTTAGGTATACATAACACTTACTATATATGATTTTCAAAAACCATTTCCGAAAAGTGTTCTATGAACTATTCCAACAGCAAGAGTCATAGCAAAAACTAGTTTCTGAAATGTTTCACTAACAGTTTGAAACAAACCTAAAAAATTCTATTTTATTAATTACACAAGTTTTATAATGATCCCTAAAAATTAGTTAAGAAAAGCAACATTTTTTTCAATCAATAGAAAAATATTTAGAAATAAATTGCGATTTTCAATTTTTCCAAATAAATATTTCAAATTCGGCATGTGGACCTAAAATTAAATTATAAACAAATTTTTCAAATACCTTTTTTTGCATCTTTATAAAAACATTAATATAAAAATGGTCATTGAGATAGATGGTAAACTGAAGTGGCCCCAAAACCGTACCCTGTGGCACACCAAATTGAAAGATTTGTTTTGTTCACTTCTAGCTTCATCAATTCCAAAATATTGAGCTCTGAATTCTAAATCATTCTTGAGAAGATTGTTGTATAAAAAACAATACTCGCTATGCTTCAACATAAGCAACTTTCAAACGACAATTCTCACCTCTCCAAACTCATAAAAAGATCCGTCTTCTTTCGTAATGTTGTTCTCTTTCAAATAGTCGATGGCCTCTGAATAATTCATACGAAGGAACGGTCTTGTCGGTACTTGGAAGTTGGGATTCAGTTCGTGGACGATATGGCCATAGGGAGATTTCAGGACTCTGTCTACTACGTCACAAATCAGGTCTTCCAATCGGCTCAGGAGATCGTCGAATGTTATGAATGGACACTCTGCTTCAACGTGAGTATATCTGCAAGTGGAAATAGCTATAACTGCTATAACCTCGTCCAGGTGTAATCATGACAATATATTTTGAAGATTTTTCATTAGAATAATCGAAAAAACAAGATGCTACAGGGTCAAGAAACGAAGTGAATACCTATTCCTTTTAAAGTTTTGACTTACTCTGCCAAATGCCTCCTTGTTCTACTCTGTTCAGCTCTGAAACTTTCAGCTATACAATATACATTTCCCATAGATGGTAAGCATGTTTCTAGATACAGCTGTGAACTTTGTGTCAAATATGCTTCTTCTCTGAAAATGAAAATAAAATATTAGTTTATGGAAGCCAAACAAAAACTCAAACTTTTACATAGGATACATTTATATTATGGTATCATGGGGACCAATATCTTGAAAACTGGAAGTTACCAATAAAATCGGAAGACCATCAGATTCAACCTAGAAAAGGAGGACAATGGCATCCTTCTGTTCTTGGTCATCAAAGTCGAGAGAATTGGTCACCACTTAAACATTGATCTGTAGTAAGAAAACCCACGTATGTAAATACATATACTTTATTTTATTTATATTTTTTACAAGACTTTGTCGATAAGATGTAAATCTTCAGACAATAAAGGCAGGATATATTGATTGACTGATTTACTTACCCAAAATAATCCATCTTGAAAAGCGTTGATCCGCCTTCAACTTGTGTTTGGACTATGGACGGTGGGGTGACTTCACAATATCCCCTATCAAGATAATGATCCCTGCAAATTAAAAATGAAGCTTGAACTGAAACTAGTCATGAAGCTTTGGTCAGACCAACAGTTCTAATATCCTCCAAAAAGTGTTTCATAATGTACACTGCTGGTGCCAGAGGAAACAGATGACTATCAACCTCATTTGCAGCGGAAGCAAAATATCTAGGTTTCATCCTGGATAAAAAGCTTGAATGGAACACTCACTTGGATAAGGTTCTCCACAAAGCAAATTATCCTTATGGACAGCAATTAAGTTTTCCTCTTCGGTCATTTTCAAAAAGATAATTTACTGAAAAGATTCTGCAGTCACAAGACTTTGAACCACACAACCGGCAGCCAGAATGATTGGAAAGCAGTGATTCTAATGGCCTCAAAGTGCAAATGGTGCTACTGCCTGATGTGTGCATAAGAGAAATCATCATTATAATTCATAGTTTCATTCAACTGATTTTAATATACATAGTTTAATGAGGCTTTATCCATGAGCAACAATACTTCACAAGAATAAAGAATATTTTGAGTGTGACTCTTGTCTTCTTCTTTCTTCTAGGAAAAATTGTTTTGAAAGTTACCCAAAGATGACAGTGTTTTTAACGTTCTAAATCAAATATAACCCCGTAAATGTGTTTACCTGAATGATTGTAAGAGCACAGATCTTATCCTCAAAACTTTCGAAGTGTTCTCTCCTCTTATCATTATATGCCGATTCTCAGCTTGGACGTCTGGAAGAGCTTGCTCGTTCAGTAATGACTCAGCTCCACCTGCTGGGGCAGAGCCGATTAATTCCCAAAAGTCGACAATCAGTTCATGGCCACCAGGAGCCTGAAATAATATTCAATGCCAAAAAAACCACAAACTCTGATACATGAATATACATTTAAACAGATCATTTAATAAAACAATAATTTTTCATCTAAAGTTATACATTTTTTTAGCCTTCGGTGAGTTATTCAGAGCTGATTATTAAAATTCGAAGAGCTTTTGACCTATAAATTCCAAAAAAGCGTTTTGTATATAAGATCTATGATCTAAATAAATTTCTATCTATCTATCAAAGCCTTATGGTTCTGAATCTGTAGTAGTTACAGTCATTGCTGTACCTATTTACAGATTTGAGATAGCTGTTATAAGAAAGAAATTGCCTCTTCTCTAAACAGATGAAGTGGGTAAAAAGTTTGCCCAAGATATCTGGAATTGGTATTTATATCATAGGCATCAATTTTGGAATTATTTTACAAGGATTGTAAAGTTATTCTCATTCAATTTTCATTGCATCTTGTATCTTTTATCATGAACTCTTTTTTGGACCTCTGTGCTTCAACATATACTGAAGTTATAGTAATCAATTGATATGTTAATTCATTTATGTTGAGGTGATTTCAAATGACTCTTTTAATGTATCCGTGACAATCCACAAGTTGATTTATTTTAGTGCAATGTTCCTAGAAAAGGATTTCAAGTTCAGATAAACTGATAATGCTCTTTATAATATGATTTTCTTGGTATCAATAGATTAGTATGCATGCTAATCCACTTTAATACAGATATAAATTTCCATACATGTACATACTTACACTTTTTCCTTCAGGCAATTTCTTTAAGACTCCATACAAGGCTAAAGAGGACTCCGTTTGCAAGACAAGGGCATCATAGGTTTGACAAAGCTTATCATTCAAAACAGACTGTAAAAATCCTGTACCGTCTCTCAATGTTATGAACATCAAATTTTTGCCTTGTCTCCTTATCCTATGAACCCAGCCATAGATTTTCACTCTCTGATCTCTGCACTTTTCACCTGATCAATAGAAATATCAGAATAAAAATTTAAATAAATGGTAAAAAGCTCAAAAATAGCTGAACTATGCTTTGTGCAGCAAATTTAAAATCAATACAAAAAAGATACCAGATTCTATATTCCAGTAAAGCTGGAATCCTCTATACGGACAGCCATAAATAAAACTTACCATCAAAAATCCTTATCAGCTTTGCCTCTGGCAATGACTTATCTTGAATAATAACAATTTTTTTGGCTTCATCCAAATTTTTAACTCTTTTTTCGGCATCTTCCTCTTCTTTGTTGGATTTGTCGGCCAGCTTGTAGTTTTCTCTGACCCAGATTTTTTGAATTTTTTTTAGTTGCGATTTAGCTGCTGGATCATATTTGAGAGCATCCTCTTTGCCATCGACGTATATCACAGGAAAAGGTTCAGAACCTGCTTTTCGCATGGCTTGGAGAATGGTCTTGAAAGGTTTTTTTTCAGTGCCATCGCCTGTGTCATCATTACCCCGGGAATCCGATGTGTAAATTGCTGTAAAGTTCATGTGTAACATCCAGTTCAAATAAATAACAAAACATTCTTACGTTCTGCATTTTCTCCAGACATACTGGAAACAAGTTAACAATGACGTGCCAATTTGTAGATGATTGCAACTAATGGAAATGATGCAAGCAATGAACCAATTAATGTTTATGTGGAACTAGTAGATATAGGAATTATAGATTATACTGTGTGTGTGTGATAGCCTATTTGATGATGCAACCACATGCAATCACCTACTTTCCAAAACGTCATATAAGGATTTTCCGGTTTTGATAGGTTAGGTTTTCAATTTGAAATTTGACAATGGATTGAATGGATATGTCACATGTCACACAATAGGTGCGTTTTGTTTGCAACCCGCAGAATAAAATCAAAAAGTTGTGCAAGAATACGAAAATAGTTAGGTCAGTGGTCAGTTCCACTCAACAATCACAAACTAGACCACAGAATACCTCACCTACACCTGCACAGAAGCGTTATTCAAGTTTCCGTCAAAACAAACTATCTTATCACTGACGCAATGCTTGGCTTGATCAATGTCATTTCTGCACGGTAAATTCAAATTGGCACGCTGCGTTTTTCATTCGAATTTGTGTATAGAGGGTCCCATTGCGTATATAGGGTAGGTGAGTAAATTCTATTACACGAAAACTATAAAATTAGGCAAGTCCGCTCATCGGATATTTCCAAAGGCGGATCACTTGCAATTTTCTTCAACCGACAGTTTGAATTTACCACCCTGGAATGACATTAATCAAGCCATATATTCAAAACCAGAAAGACTATTCTCAAATGTCGACTACCCTATGTCGCATACGACAAAATATTTCTATCACTTTTTTCGACCAAGCATTAAAAAAAGATGGAGATATTTTGTCGCATGCGACATAGGGTAGTCCACATTTGAGCATGCAACGTGGTATATTCGACATTTAAGAATATATAATTTTACCCCAAAAGATCAAAGGGCCTTGAATATCACTTCTCAGAGTTTTGTTGTACCTCTATCTTTCTGAAGTTCATTCCATTTTTGTCATATAACAAAAACCTAACTTGAATGTTTCCATGCATATAAATTTCAAGTATTGAGGCGTACGACTTTAAAATGAAAGACAACATAATAAGTGGAATATACGGAACTATACTATTTCAGTCCATTTTAATTGTTACTGATATCAATTTTAGAAAAAATATATTCAATTTTTGTCGAAATACAACTAACCTATAATGCATTTTATATGGGAGTCTTCAAATTTTAGGCTCAGAGTAATGAAAGACCATAGAGATGCCTTCTCCATCCTTGTCTTGAAGTCAACATAACTTTGTTTGTTTACAAGCGAGGGCCTTATACATGTTAAATCCGTATTCATTCGGGTAGTTTCGTGTATGCCCGCTCATTACATTCGGATCAAGTTGTCCTTCGTTAGTATTATGATCCTTCGTACTATAAACGTAAACAAACTATCAATAACATTTCACCACCCGTCACCCCCCTCGCTCACAAATTGTATAGAGAAGGATAGTTAATGTTCACTTCAAAACAGGTATTTGTGTACGTATAGGCAGGGCATCTCTATGTCTTTTATTTCTCTGAGATTTTAGGTGCATGAAAAGTCACTTTTAGTACTGTCAACAACTAAATCCTATGAAGACGCCATCTCTGGATCCAATTACAGAAGACCATATTGATTAATTTGTTTTCAAAATAATCTAAACAAAATCGAATCAGTCGATACACCAGGGTTTTTAGACATCTTAATACAAACTTATCTGAATATAAACTTCTCACTTTTTCGGTACCCAGTGGGGATGGGCTGGACCTAGAATCACTTTGTTGTGACCTCGCTGGGCTCTCAAGGATAGTCTGTCAACTATTGGCCGGATAGCCCTAGCATCTAAAGCCATTACATGCACAAGAAGAAGAAGTACTGTGGAAAATTATAACATAACCTAAAAACCGACCTCTGGCTCTGACTTTGAGTGCTTTGACAGATATTTGGAAAAACAAAAAAAAAATGTACAAAATAGATCTATTCCTTTTCTTTATCACATTTACTGAAGCTTTTGCTGTACGTAGACCTCCAAAGATATGTGAACAATTCAACTATTTATTACTCTCAACATTTTCAGAGCAACTTGGAACATGATGGGTCTGCATTTATCAAACTACAACACTCGCTTACATTTGATATTAATCCTGTTTGGAGAGAACGGGGAAACGTATCAATTCAGAGTTTACGTCTAGGGCAAGCTATTGTTAATCAAAAGTCATTAACTGTTGAAGAACAGAAACAATTACAGGTAATCAATAGTATATGATTTTTGGGTGGTTCTTGAATTATTTCTTTCGTTTTAGGTTAAATGTTAACCATAATTCGAATCTTAAAGAACTACTCCAAAGTTACTGTTAGCTCACTTAACAATTATCTCTGCTGAGACTCAAAAAACTTTCCATTTTCAGGATTTGGCAGCCAAAAATAGTTTTTACCAAATCAAGTCTACTGTTACTGCAAATGATGGTTCTGAGCGGTCATTTATATCAACCATTAAAGCTGTAAGTGCATATTGCAATTACTACTAATGCTCCAAGTACCACAAACTTCACTACACTACTACCACAAAAATAAATTCCCAAATCTGCATGTTTTTTAAAATATTTATATTGTTATAACAATAAATGTGTAAATTGAGATTCTGAAAACATTGTAATTTCAGTGTATGCTGGCAGAATCTGAGCTGGACGACAGACTGTCTGTATCATTGGACTATATGGGTAGAATAATAGGAGTGTCTCTCATTGTAGCATCAAAATCTACATGTGAAGGAGCAATTGTACCATTGGAAAAGTTGAAAAACTTCTCTACAAGTGTATATGTGAGACACTCAGAAACTGGACCAATGTGAGTCTATGAAAACCAAAAATGAATACCTATAAATCATAAAAATATATAAGTCACATGGCATATTTGTACTAGGGAAGAATGTGTCGGGTCAAGAGATATCAATACTTTTGTAAACCGTATACAGGAAAGAAATGTAAGTAGTTCGCACCTAAAGAATGCTCTCCCGAAAATTATTGCCAAAGTGACTTAACACATTCTTTCCCTGAGGTCTTCATTTGGAAAAGTATTTAATTTGAGTTTGTTTTTCAGACCTGATACTGCATCATTCATTCAAAAGATAGAGAGGGAAAAAGAAGCCAAAGAAAAAGGGGAAGGCAAAGATAACAGATCATTCCTAGCGAAATATGTAAGTAATCAGTCTTTTCTAGTTTCTCAGTGATCTCAGTGATGATATTCTCAATAGTTAAAAAGCAATATAATTGATTCATTCAGATTGAACCCAATACCTATTAATCTTTACTTTCATTTTAGACATTGTCAAAAAACTCTTTTTCTGTTTTATTATTCCATGATTTCAGTACTTGCAATAATTTAATTTTCGATTTGAACAAAAAATTCTGATATCAAATTCATAAAAAAAAGAAAATCTGTATAATCTTTCAAACACAAAGAGCATTACAGGTACTGGGTCTCATCAATGTATTTTTTTCATTCCAAAGGTTAATGGAAATTGAACAAACTATAAGAGTTTTTTGAGAAATTAAGTTCTACATATTGAAATAATTGTTGTAAAAAAGTTCATGAAAAGATTCTTCACAAATAATTATTTTGCCAATGGCTTCCACATATATTGATTTTTTATTGCAATGAAGTTATTTCCAAGTTTTTTTTTTTTTTTCAGTGGATGTACATAGTGCCTCTATTGATTTTTATGGCCATATCTTCAGCAACCAACCCAGACGCTGGGCAAGGTCAATAAAAAATTAATATAGTTTTGTTTGAGTAATTTATAAAAAATAAAAGATGTGACTGTTGAGTTGTATTTCTTTAAAACTGATTTATGGATCAAAAACACTTTGAGGTTTTATTCTGGCTATGCCCCATGAACAATCTTTTTGGTTTGTTTTTTCCGTTCACCAGCTGTCGTCCCCTTACGAACGGCAGCCCTTAAAAGTCGAAACTTGTTATTCGAACCAAGGATTAACGAGGTCTTACCTTTTAACGTGCGATTCCTAGCACTTTCTCGGGCCATCAGATAAAAATCTGCACCCGGATTCCGAACTCTCGATTCGAGTCGAAACGATATATTCATCTTCTTTCTTTACATGCTATTAGTTGAAGAGGTATATATCGTCTCGACTCGAATCGAGAGTTCGGAATCCGGGTGCTGTAGTAGTCGCTAAGGATTCGAACCTTTCCGACCAACAGTTCGTTAAACAGCGATAGTTTGCATTTCCGATAGTATGAGCAAAGAGTAGACTCTTTGGTATGAGTATGGACTATGGATTGTTTTTGCCAATGCTATAATGCTATCGATAGACTAGTCAATTTCTTGTGTTTTGTGCCAAAGAACACCAAGTAAGGCGTACTATGGGTGTGGTCCATACTCAATTTTTAGTGGAATTGAGGTTAAGTTATTTATTTGATGACGAGAATTTGTACTGATTACTTTTATCTAATATTTTGTGCTGAATGAGTAGTAAATTATTTCTTATCAACAATTTCCTTCAATACGTTTAAGCAATAAGCAAACAGAAAATAGACTCTTCTATAGCTCATGCCATATAATGGCTATTTGTTGATAGAAGTTCGTAAAGTAGGACTTTTGTTTTTGTATGAGCGTGAAGTTAGTTGAATGAGGTGCAGCCATAGGTGGGATGCCGTGTACTGTAGAAATATACATTCTTTACAGAATAAGTGAGATGGAGTTATGGATAAATCCATGGGAGAGACAGAGACAAAACTATTTATGCAGTTGGCAACCATGAGGGTCGCAATTTTATTTGGAATGATATTTGGAAAACAGTGATCGATATCTTTTACAATTATTTTCCTTTATGTTTGATTGGGACATTTTAAAAAAGGAATGAACTATTCGAATCACAAAAAATTGCGAATGTTTGCAAGGGTATGAACGAACCTTCACCTATCGATTTTTTCAATTAAGTACGATTTTGGAAGGTGATCTGGTACAATAAAAATCTGGGTTGGCAACAGTATCGCGAAGTGACGTGAATTTCTTTTGGTAAAACGCGTTGCGGAGTTCATGTGAAAATGAGGTATGGCTTGAATTTTATTAATTTTCACAAATACTACTTCAAAGTTTCATTGAATTTATTCATCTGGAATATCCATTTGTCTATCATATCGATTGGATCACAATAGACTGTATCTTATTGACATTTTCAGCTTCATCATATTTCACCACATGGCGATCGCCATTAGATTCATTTTTAATTTATTTTCAGTTCCTTAAAACTTCAGAAGAGGCTGGCCGCCTCGGTTATGCGATGCGGCAAGAAAAAAGTATGGTTGGATCCTAATGAAATCAACGAAATCGCCAATACAAACTCTAGTAATTTTTTCTATTATCCCCTGAGATGCATTGTCTAATCCCCATTTCATTCCACAGGGCAAAATATCCGTAAGTTGA
Source organism: Chrysolina haemoptera (assembly GCA_958298965.1). Classification (NCBI taxonomy): domain Eukaryota; kingdom Metazoa; phylum Arthropoda; class Insecta; order Coleoptera; family Chrysomelidae; genus Chrysolina; species Chrysolina haemoptera. Next base: position 566,579 of record OY282598.1, on the reverse strand, counting down.
TCAAGGATGGTCTCATAATTAAGAAACCAGTAGCAGTACATTCTCGTGCTCGAGTACGCAAAAACACAGAAGCCCGCAGAAAAGGAAGGCATTGTGGTTTCGGAAAAAGGAAGGGTACAGCGAATGCTCGAATGCCCCAGAAGGTAATATTGCAAAATTGTGTAATTGTGCAATAAGTTCATTTGTTTGCATAGAAGTGTAAGACTTTCCTACATTCTGTGTAATTTACACTAGGTTTTAGTAGTCGTTTTCAGATTGGATTGACATATTCCTTTGTCTGACTGCACTGAATTTCACTCCATTCAAAATTTTGTACAAGTTACATTCTTCTCAAGTTCGTAAATTGTAGATAGTGACTCATAGGTTGTAAGGTTCATAATTCATATAAAGCAGGTAAAAAATAGAACAGAAATGAGCTAGGTACTCAGGTTTCAAATAAAGTTTTTCTTTGCAACTTTTTAAGACCCTCTGCAATTTCAAATCTCGTAGAAACCTGAAAATGTACGATCAGTCAGTATTTTCAATGTATGAACTAGAGTATACACTATACTGTCTTATACTATGCCCCATAAGAGAGAAAAGGACCTAAAATTGCCTTCATGTAGCTATCAAATATTTTTGAATACTCCACTTTAATCTTGATTTGTAACTCATTTCTTGATTGGCTTTGTAATCACAGTTTTCAAGTATTTCTTATACTTGAATGCCACAGTAGGTAATATTGCAATATCGTAATATCAAACAATTGGTAAATATAATCGACATAAATTTAAAAAGTTACTAAATACTAAACATAATAATGTATCACTAATTTTATTCTTCTTGTATAATTCTATTACTATATAATATATATTCACAATATTTTTATACCTTGAATAAACATTAAAAAAATAAATAGAAATGAATAAAGTGTTATTGATACCAGTGAATAAAAAAAAAATGTTATGAAACATAACCCAACAACTAAAAACAAACAAAAGAAAAATCAAAAAATACCAAAACAAAATTGTTATCTGCCCTGTAAACATTTGTAGAGTGTACCTCCAGAAAAAGTGTTATTTTAAAAATGTATGAACTTATTTTTTATACAGTGACATATTTTTTATATATTTGAAAGTCTTAAAACTCACCAGTGTTTTTTTTTTATTCTCTGAGAAATGGTTCAAGTGGTGAAAACAGCTCATGGCTTGAGTACTTTTTTCCAGAAATATAAAACTCATTAAATGAAGAAATGAAATGTTGGTATTGTAGGAAGGAGTGAGTGTTAATGGCAATGGCATTCATGATGGGTGTTTCTAGACAATCACTAAAAAATTTTGTAGTGACCAGTTGAAAAAATAGGATTTTGATTTATTGTCATCAAATGCTATGTCTAAAATCTTTCTTCATTTAAAATATATTAGAGGCAATTGACAGTTTTTATTTTTTAAGGACCTTTTCATGATGCAGGTTTGTTGCAAATTTCGTGCAAGAAATTTGTTATGGCAGAATAAAAAAAATCAATAATTTTTTATTTTTTTAATAAAAATCAAATTTTGCCTGAACACTGATTTGAATGTATACCGACCATGGTGGTTTTAAACTTTTCCTTATCCAAAAATGAAAAAATCTGTTGAAGAGCAGTAAAAACCATGCAAAGTTTCATCACTGTTTTGTCTTTCTAAATTGACGCAAAAAAAAAATACCTCGTAAATTATAATGAGGCTATCTATAAAAAAAATGTCGCAATCCAACCGCCTAAGAGGGAGGGAAGTGAAATACTTTTAAAAAAATTTCCTCAAATCCGAGCTACTGTGGAAACTTTAAATTTTGAAGATTACATACACTCGTAAAGAAGTGAATATATATATATATATATAGTTTTTTCAGAATAACTAATATAATAAAAGGTGGAATTAACAATCCTTGATATATTTTATATCAGAACTTTTTTGTGGAGTTGAATTTTGTGAATTGAACATATTATTCAAAACTCTTGTTTCATTCCTATACTTTGTCTCCATATGTTTTTCTGTTGTTTTCAGGAACTATGGATTCAACGTATGAGAGTCCTCAGGCGTCTCTTGAAAAAGTACCGAGAAGCCAAGAAGATCGACAGGCATCTTTACCACTCGCTGTACATGAAAGCCAAGGGTAACGTATTCAAGAACAAGAGAGTCCTCATGGAATACATCCACAAGAAGAAGGCAGAGAAGGCCCGTGCCAAGATGTTGTCGGATCAAGCCAATGCCAGGAGATTGAAGGTGAAACAAGCACGCGAACGTCGTGAAGAGCGTATCGCTACCAAGAAACAGGAATTGCAACAGAACTACCAGCGGGAAGATGAAGCCAATGCTGCTAGGCAATAAGTTTATTTTTTATACTAATGACAAATAAAGTTTGAAGTTAGTAATGGGTTTATATATCTCTTTCAAAATCACTACTAATTTCTATAGAAAGAGCATTTTTTACAAATTTATTCTTTTCAGCAGTCTCAGAAAAATATGAATGATGTATCTTCGATTTGGAATTGCATCTCAATAATTTTTGAAAAAAATTGAGTTCTGCTCGAAAAAAATTTCCAAAGTTATAAACAATTTAGTAAAAAATTAAAAAAAATGGGGTTTAGTTTTTTGCAAATATCTCAAAAACGAATTAGATTTTTAAAATCTGAAAAATATTCAAAAAGAGGAAGAAATTTACTATGAAAAAGTCTTCCACTCATGGAACTGTAGACCAATAATTATAATTTTCCTAAAGGTATTACAATAAAAATTATTTAATCATGTTAGATATGAAAATTGGAAAATAAAAAAATTCAGGCACTTACTGTACAGAAGAGCAATAATCCGCCGGAAAAAAAAATTTATCGTGATTTTTTAATAAGTTAGGCAATAGTTAATTAACAATTTTTTTCTACTTTAATGTGAACATTGAAAGTGTGATAATTGTTTAACTAGGTATATAACCCTGAGATTGTTTTCCTTCTATGAAGCTATTGAAAGGCTTCAGAATAGATTCCCGTTGGAAAAATGATTTTTTTAGGAACAATTTTTTCGAAATCTTCATTTGCATCAAAGATTAGCATTTTAAAAAAAATCAAACAATGCAGCTTTCAATAATAAAAACGGATTATTAACAATATTAGATAATTTTTTTTTAATTTTTTAACTACTTAAATTGTTGACAAAAAAAACTGAAAAATATACATATATTTTTTTGTTTTCCAAACGTGGATCTGTGAAGCCTTTCAAGAATAGAAGAAAAGAGGAAAAAATCTCAGATTTATAGTTTAACAATAATAGGGAATAGGCATAATTTAATTTTTTGGGTCTTCTGCATCAATTCTAGCTTCAAAAATTACATTTAGTGAAGATTGTTATTTCTCGAATCACATTATTTTCCGAAATTTTAAGGTTTGAAATTGCCTTTCAATTTAAACTCGATTTGACCTTAAACTAGAACTTGTTCTAATTCCATGCGAGCTTACCCCAAGCACAGCTTAATATGTGTTTATTAAGCTGTGCCCCAAGAAGAATAAACTATCTGACAAGATCTCAATCAAGAAGAAAAACTATGATCATATAGTTTTAGCACAGAATAGAAGGAGGGTTACAGAAGCGTCATTCTCCTTATTTGACAGTTCCAAATTTGAATGCGCATGCGCAAGTGGTAGTTCTTCAATCAACATCAACCATTTTAGGTGTGTTCGTTTGGGTCACTCGAGGTGTTCTGATCAAATATTTCACATCTGCTCATCTCTCTCTTACATTCCTAATTCGTTTTTCTTACTCTTTTATGAATAGTTGCGCCGGGGACACATGAACAAACATCAAACCAATTTTGTTTAGATTGACTGAGACTGAGACGAATCTTGTTATTCTTCAAAATTGGAGAGGATTGTTTATAGTGTTTGTTTATTGCTTTGTTTTGCTTGTTTATTGTGTTTATTGTTTAATTATTGTACTAGTTCTCATCTACGATGAGTGAACCCAAAAAAGGTGGATTTTATTGTGTTGTGCGTGGATGTCACAATCGCACTTTGGACAAGAAAATTTCATTTTTCAGGTTACCAAAAGATTTGGAAAGGTAGGAAGATTTGAACAATACGATCCTTGCAATTATGAAATATCCTTTTTGTTATTGGATCGAAGTTTACAGCTCACAAAATAGGAGCTCTATAATAATTCGGAAAATTGTATTTTTAGGACAAAGCATTGGTTAACCCGATGTAACCGAGAAGATTTATTCGAAAAAACACCTACTCAACTCAAGGGATATAGGATATGTGCTGCACATTTTGAAGACAGAATGTTTGGTGCTGATTTGAAAAATGAGCTTTTGCTTACTGCAGTGCCATCCATTTTTCCTTTTAACAAGAGGAGTAACGAGGATGTTCATATGGGTGAGGAGGAATCAGAAGAAGGCATTCCTGCAAAAATTCAAATCTCAGGTTTGTTGACATTTTTGCAACTTGGTAAAATCTAAGTTGTGCTTAATGTAATGGGCACTACTTCAGAAAAATCATCTGATTTTTCATCCGCTTTAGATTGTAGTGTGATATGTTTTTAAGGGCCCGATACATTAAAATTTTAGTTGTCAATTTTAATCGGACAACTAAAATTGTGCAGGCAACATTGACAATTTTACTAGGCAATTTTAATCACGGTCCAAACCATAATTAGACCTTTACAATGGTAAACCAACAGTTTGATGAAGATGATTTCGTAGCTATATTTTGGGAAAGGGAAGTAAATTTAAAATGGATATAAGAACTTATTCATAAGATTTTGTTGTGGAGTTTGAATGCCGCATGTTTGTTGTAGATGTCAGATTTATTTATAAGCAACAGAGATAAGGAGATAAGAGAACAAAAGGGCAAGTTTTTAAATTCATTGATGGATCGATCGATGAGCATTGCATTCTTATTTAACTGATGGAAAATGACAATGACAGCACGAATGCGCATTATCCATCGATGAATTTAAAAACTCGCCCAAAACGTATGTGTATTGGTAACCACACCATCTCATAATTGTCATATAATATGGTTTTTAAGGATGCATACCTCTGAAACAACCATATGAAACTCTTATTAAATTGGTAACGGGTCCACCTACAGCTGTTTATTTCAGAGAATTTTCTCAGTCTCAAGTCAAACAAATATTGTTCTCTATTTTTATGATATCCAAATGAGATTGTTTCCTTTTCAAGTTGTCTATGAAAAAAGAAATGTATTTGGCAGATTGTACTTTTTCATATTTTCAACAATTTTAATATTAAAATATATATCTATATATAATATATACTTACAAAAAAAACTAATACTTAAATTAAAACTGAGTTAGGTATTCAATGTCTGATATGTAAACAATAAATTATATTCCCTAAAAACAATTTTTCTGTTGCAGATACTGTCATTCATCCTGTGGCATCTAGCAGTACTCCTACTACAGCACACATTCCTCTGAGTTCTCCTCCAGTATTACCGAGTAAGTATGAAAATGTATGGAGTTAGTACTGACAAGTTAATAATGATAGTTCTGAAATATTTATCAGTACGTACATACAATTATTTATTTAAAAGGAAGAAATGTGTATATAGGCTTTAGAATATATACCTACCAAAAAATTAAGTTTGTATATATGGTAGTTTTGGAGACTAAAATTGAAACAATGAGTAATTTGATGTCTTGATACGTGAAGAATGAACTATAGTCCCTAAAAACAATTTTTCTGTTGCAGATATTGTCATTCATCCTGTGGCATCTAGCAGTACTCCTGCTACAGCACAAGTTCCTTTGAGTTCTCCTCCAGGATTACTGAGTAAGTATAAATGTATGGAGTAGTACCACAAAATAAAGCTGTGGCTGTGGACAATGATATTTTGGAAACATGTTTCATTACAGTACATAAAATTCATTTAAAAAAATGAATGTGTATACAGGGATAGCTTTACATATTGAAATGAAAACATTGGGGAATGGAATGCCTTGATGTGTGAACTATGAACACTCTCTAAAAATAATGTTGAACTTCAAATCAAATTTTATTCTTGAATTTCGGGTAGTGGAATCAGTCAGGAAATATGTTGTTCATATGTTGAATAACTTGATCAAGTGCACTGTAACTCACACACTAATGAATCAGACTACTACGATTTCTCTAAAATCATGAAACCTGACATAATAACTGGGAAAGATTTTGAGTTTTATATTCTGATGAGTTGGGGAATAGCTTTCCATGTCATATTTTGCCCTTATGCTGATTTCTATATTAATGATTTTTTTTTTCACTAATCCTGGAAACATGTTGAATGTGTTTTGTTCTTTTCAGGAATTGTCAACAGTGATCACTTGCTTACCCAAGATAAAACACCACTAAAGTCACCAGTGGAAACACAAACTTCAAACTATTTAAGTTCAAGTACCCCAAGGAAACAAAAATTACGTGGGAAGATAAAATACCTCCAGAGGAAAATAAGGCATACTCCTACTGAAGAAAAAAAAGATCCTTTGACTTTGGATGACTTCCACAAAACCTGCACCGAGTTTTTGCCTCAAGACTTGGCAGATTTTGTTAAAATTCAGGCTGAATTGACTCTGCACAAACCAAAAGGAAGGCGCTATACCACAGAGTATAAAAAATTTGCACTATCCCTTTATTTTTTGGGTCCAAGAGCCTATAAATTTCTGCAAAAATTATTTTATTTACCATCCAAACGAAGTCTTGAACGAATAACAGAAGCCATTGTCTATCTACCAGGTTTGCATAATGAAGTTCTCTTTGAAACACTAAAAATAAAAGTACTTGGTTTACTTGAGCAAGATAGGCACTGTTTGCTATGTATTGATGAAATGTCTCTCAAGGCAAATTTATTATATCACATAGGACGTGATGAAATTGTTGGGATGCAAGATTTGGGAGGAGATAAAAAAGAGTACATATCTGCTCAAAGTGCAACTGTTATCATGGCAAGGGGTCTGTATAGTAATTGGAAACAGCCTATTGCATACTATTTTGTAGGTACATGTATGACTGCTGAAGACCTTGAAATTAATCTGAAAGATTGTATCCTCAAACTGAAAGAAGTAGGTTTAAGTGTTGATGGTATCGTTAGTGATATGGGCAGCAATTTCATTGATTTGTCAAGTAATTTAGGTGTAACTACTGAAAGTCCTTCATTCATGGTAGGAAATAGAGAGATTTCATATCTGTTTGATACACCCCATTTATTGAAAGCCACAAGAAATAATTTAATAAAAAATACATTTAAATTTAATGAAATGGAAACTTCCTGGGCATATGTAGAACAATTTTATGAGAAAGATAAAACACAAATTAATAGATGTGCTCCCAAATTGACCACTTCCCATATTCATCCAAATAATTTTGAAAAAATGAAGGTAAAGCTGGCTGCTCAATTATTGAGTAATACTGTTGCCAGCGCTTTAAATACTCATATAAGCTTAGGTGCCCTGCCATCAAAGGCAATGGCAATGGTTGACTTGATTGACAAATTCAATAAATTATTCGATATGTTGAACTCTTCATCTCTAAAAGCAAACACACTTCATGGTAATGTTTTTAGAGGTGAAGAGTATCAAATTGAATTCCTCAATGAAATGGTGGCTTTTATAAAATCTATTAAAGTGTATAGTCCAAAAGGAAAAGATATAACATCAATTATAAAATCATTGAAATGCTGGCTCATCACCATAAGTGGAATAAAGAAATTATGGGAAGTTACTAAATCATCTGGTTTCAAATACCTTTTCACTAGACGAGTTAATCAAGATTGTCTGGAAAATTTTTTTGGGAGCATTCGTCAACAAGGAGGAAATTCTATAAACCCTACCCCAATACAATTTGAGCGAGCTTTCAAGAAATTGTTTTGTCAGGAATACTTTCATAGTAAAAATTCAAATTGCTCAAATGATTTTGACATGGTTCTGACAAATTTAAAAAAAATTAAATGCAGCTCAATAGTTTGTTCAAGTGACGAGGATCGTCCAACAGCCAAACTAACATTACCTGATTCTGATTATAGAAATGAAGATGTGTTGTCTCAAAATAGTTTCACCTATGTTTGTGGATACTTATTAAAAAAAGTTTTAAAGATGCACAGCTGCAATCAATGTGCAGAATTGGGAAAGTTTGATAAATTGGAAGCCAGTAGATTATTAACTTACTTCAAAGCATATGATCATGAAAAACGTACGTATGGACCATCAAATGAAATGTTTATTCAGTATATATATAAATTAGAAAAACTCTTCTTTGAACAATTTGAAACACTCAGTATAAAGGTAGGAATTGGCAGACAATATCTGATACTTTTTAAGGAAATCGAATTTTCTCATAACTGCCCAGCCTTTGACAGAGAGTATTTACTAAAATTATTTATACGATTAAGAATTTTTTCCAGCCTCAAATTTTCAAACCAAAAATTGTCATCAGGTAAAAGAGATAGGAAAAGTAACAGAAAAATCAAAATCTTGAACCATTTGTAAATTGATACTGACTACAAATACTGTATTTTTACAGATTAATGAAACTTTGATTTGTATGCAATACCTTTTGATTTATATTTACTTTATATTTTGTATAGGAAGTAAATCATTTATATGAATAAATTATTCCACTAGATATGATTATTTTTGTTTTCGATTCCTTAAATTCACATTCCAAATACCTAACTCATGAGCTACTCATGAGCCACTCTGCACATTTATCATATGCTATTTTTTGTGATACTCCTATTATTGATGGAATAAAGCCTCTCCTGTGCTGCTGAATGTGTGAAATGTAACGAGATCGTGCGTAACAATTTTCAAGTTTTGATATGTTAAGAGTGATTTTCGATGAATGTATCCATTGAAAAATATTCACATCCGTGTTTTCAGGAACGTCCAGATTTTTTCTTAATTTTTGACTATTTTCAATCGATAATGTTGATACGTTTTCTTAACCAAGGAAACATACTAACAAAAAACTCACTTTCAACTTTTTCAACAGATGATTCCGTATCTGATTTTATAAGTTTTCTTAGAATGGAATTAAAACTACTAACACTTATTTCCAGAAACAATTTTTCCTGCAGTTTTACTTTTTCTAAAGAAACAATTCGTCAAACTTAGCATAATTCAACCAACTAGGTAATATGAGATGTAAAAATTGTAGCACCCGCAAGCGAGCTGGCTAAATGCCTGAACGGAGAGGCAAAAGCCATGTAATAGTGACAGTAAAACTACCCAAGGTTATTAAATTTGGGATCATCAAGATCAAAGGTGCCGCCGGACTGTGGCGCTTCTGTAACCTCTCTATTCTGTGGTTTTAGTTTACTCTTGAGCTTACCGCTTACCCAGCGTTTTTCACGCATGCCGATAGGCATAGTGTGAACGTCGATGGGTATGCATTTCTCATGCAGGGTGGACACCCATGTATCTGAATTTCAATGTGAATTGCGCGTCTTTCGTCCATCTTTTTCCACCCCACCCATACCCAACACTCAAACACTGATCTATAATCAATGACACCCTATAGCTGCTTTCCATTTAAGGGTTTGATGCACCAGGGCTTCTTATTCTAGTTCAATCATTGGCTGAAAATTGACATCAAAATCTACCAATAGTAAGTCTAGAATGAGAAGCCCTGGGCTTAACACTCCTAAATGGAAAACGCCAAATGATTATTCGCAGTCTGCGCAAAGGGTGCGACATCTATAATTATTTGGTTGAACTGATAAAAAGTACATCAGGTCTTTCTTGTCATAAGTGGTAGTGAAAATAAATTAAGTTCAGTGGTATTCTTCAGTGTTCATAGTTTTAGAATAAGTCAATTTTTAAAGGGCGGCAGAAGTCGAAAATTCCATTACTAAGTGTATTCGGTCAGTGCCGCAATGGTGAATGTATTATCAATAGTACCAAAGACAAAGTTTCTTTACATAATTTTATTTATTTTCCATTGAAAAACAAAGTTATGCAAGACATGGCAATGTTGTAGATAAAATGTCTGATGAACTCATTTCAACTTTAGACAAATTTGAATGAGACTGAAATTAAACAGTACCTATATGATAGCAGCTGATCGCCATTATATTGTTTCGTGCCTAAGTTTTTAGTGCCACCTAGCGTGAACGCTGAACGAATTTTGCGAATAGATAACAATCGTTGACCCATACAGCCACTTCACAACCAAGGATAACGAACACTATTTCTCCACAACCACCCACCACAAATTGTGAACTGCCAAGTCAAAGAACTGATCTGAATTTGCGCAGAACAGATGCGCAGTAGCAACAAAACCATGAACCGTTCTAGTACAGTTCCAGTTCCGACTTTGGTAAAACGAAAACACTAAAAAGTAAAAAAGTATCCTCTGTTATTTGGATTAGAATTTTTAAATTTGGCTTTAATGCCTTTAATAACTGAATAATCATTAACAATGAGCAACAATAATGGTACGTATAAAATAAAATAAGTCAACGAAATTGATTGAAATATTTTTAAAGATTTTTGTCAATCCGAGAATTTGTGCCTCACTGTAGACAAACTTGAGGATAATCTCTTTAACAGAGAAAGGACACTTTCACTCATAAATCTGTTCAAAAAATATAAAGCGAAAGTTGGTTTCGATATAAAGAACAAGAAGAGGATGTGGGAAGTGATTTCTAGAGAAATCTCAAACATTTTCAAAATAACTATACTTCCAACCAAGTGCGAAAACAAGTGGAAAGTGCTGGAGAGAAATTATAAGAAATTTGTTGATAACAACAGAACTGGAAGAAGGGCAAAGTTTTTTGAATTCGAAAAAGAATTGAAAGAAATATATGGAAAAAAGTTGAGTATTCATCCATGCATTCTCCTCTCCAGCAATACTGTTGTCAACTCGTCAAAAGTTAGTGAACCTGAGAAAAAAGTCGTCATTGAGATTGAGGATGTTGAAAGTAAAAACACAGCCTCATCCACGAGTAAACCGAAGGAAAATTCCACTAAAAGAAAGCTATCTGAAAGATCCGTAACCCCAACTTACAAAAATAGAAATGAAATTCTCCTAGAGATGAAGAATGATTTAAAACAGTATTATACAGAAAAAAATGCGAGAGAGGAGCAGAAATTAGAATTGACAAAAAGAAAACTTGAAGATAGGGTGAAGAGAACCAAAATTTTGGAAGATCTGTTAACTTACAAACAGAAAAGAGATTCTATTGCTTTATTATAATTATAATTTTGAGAAATAATGATTACATTACATTTGTTGTACAGTAAAACCTCTATTTTGGATACAACTATATAGCGGACATCTCTTCTAACAGACAATAACACTTACTCAAAAAATACAAGCTTGCAAATGTTCAATAAAATTACGGATGTGTAGCTGTCAATTTTTACATCTTGGTTAATTTTTAAGTTAACGTGCATCTTGGTTAATTTTTAAGTTCAAGAATTACCTCAATTTCCTATTCCTATTCTGTTCTGTTCTGTATTCAAAATGATGAAAACCTTTTTATGTGCAAAGTAGCAGATGTGCGTTAACAAGTTATATATAAGGAACTTGGGTATCTATATTTCAATATATATATCCCTTTACTTCCAGATGTAAGTCACTAATGAAATGTGGAATGCACGAAAAGTAATAAAATATAGAACAAAATAATCAATAATCAAGACTATATAGAGAAATCAATCTGCATATTGTTCACAATTAGCCTATAATACGACGAATATGTTCATTTACATCTGATGAATTTCCGTGCAAAGTTCATACAAGGTTTTCTCTGTGATTGCTAATTGCATGGAAATGTTCCTCGAAACATTTTGACCACCTATAGACAATAATCAATGTCTGCAAGAAATTATTCGATCACATCTCCATATTTCAAAGCCTCAGCTGAAACTGCGCCCGCTCATTGTGAACAATTTGCAGATATCTCTATGTATCTGTTATGGTGGTCTTGACGACAATGCAAGAGGATTTTGCTAGTTGAAAGGCTGAGGATTCACATTCAAAAGGTATTTCTTTAGTATAGGTGAGCGAAGGCTTTTCTTCAGCGTAAGTGAGCAAATGCTTTTCTTCAGCACGAGTGAGCAAAGGCTTTTCTCCAGCACGAGTAATAAATGATTTTCTTCAGCGCGAGTAAACAATGGCCTTTCTTCGACGCGAGTAAATGAGGGTTTTTCTTTAGTGTGAGTAAACAGAGAACTTTCTTTAATGTGAGTAAACAGGGGCTTTTCTTCAGTGTGAGTGAACAACGGCCTTTCTTCAGCACGAGTAAAGGCTTTTCTTCAGTGTGAGTGAACAAAGGTTTTTCATCAAAAATGAGTAAAGAAAAGGTTCTTCAAGTTACCTTTAGTTTAGGTTTTTGCTGGTGTATTCAGCAGTAGTAAAAGACTTCTAAATCCTCCAGACCAAATTTGATAACTGTAGGAAGAATTGCATTTTTAGGCCTTTTCAAGAAACAAGACTAACCAATTCGGAAATTTTTTGTCTATAAATGAAAAATTGATTCGATTCAAAACGTCACCAGAGAAGGATTTTGACTTGCAGAACTCGAATATACAATCAGTTTCTTTCCATTCTCAACGGTTCTCGAAATTTTCAAAAATTTGTGTGGAATATTCTCAGCATCATAATGACCCGCCATCTCTTGGCCAGTAGCTAAAGTAAGCTCTGATAGCTTGTTAATTTTGAGCTTTTGCTGTCTTTTGAAAAATAAGACTGATGTATATTCCACTATTCCGCAGTAGTGAACGACTTGAGAATCCTCTAGACCGAATTTGGTGACCGTAGGAAGCACTTCCGTGTTAAGGTATCTTCAAGAAAGAAATGGACATTTTTGATCCAAAAATGCTTTGAAACGACTCCAGAGAAGTATCTTGACTCGCAGAATCTAATACTTAATCGATTTCCTTCCATTCTCAATAGTTCTCGAAATTTCCAGTCCAATCTACTTTGATAACTCAGCGCCCTCTTCACATAAGGATTCAAAGCACTGTTCAAATATTCAGATTACGCTCCATCTGTACATGTACTTCGTAAGTAGTCACTTCTAACTGTTCAAGCAGAAATCTTTAATCGAAGCAGCAATGACCCAATGGAGTAAAATTCACCACACAGATATTTTACGTCTATTGAATAACAGATGGCCAAGTAGATTTAAATCCTCATATTGGATGCAATATGCAATTAAAAGGTCATTATTTGCGTTTTTGTTTTACAATAATTCACGATTTTTAGAATTGGATGATATATTACGTTAATCTTTAATAATTCATTCTATAGGTATTACATTTACAATTTTTCATCAGGAAATATTTTACATAATTTCAAATTACTTATTTCTTTGAAGGAATCACTTACAATTCATCTATAAAACATGGTTGAGGTACAATCGAATAATCTAATATGGATAATTCTACTACAAAGAACTTTATAAAAATAAATATAAAAAATACAAATCAAGTAATGTCAATAAATAGATAAACCTATCAAACGAATATTTACATTGAATTTTCTAGATATTTTTACATTTTGTTATGTTATTCGAATTATATTTACAATAAATCAGTACTTTTCGGGGTAACCATTGCAGCATTCAGAATTGTGTGCTGTTTTTAAGTAGAGGATACTGGATTTTTAACAGACCTAGACTATTTTGGTTTTGAAACCATAAAATGGCACCAAATCATTGACAAGTACCAAATACATTTCACGGTAATTAATATAGGAACGGTGATCTCAATTTGATATATTATTATCGATATAATTCAACAAATTATAATACCAGTGTATGGTTTGGCAAGTACAATAATAATATGAGTACATTTTCGAGAAGTAGATAATATTGTACCAGTGGCGGATCCAGGTTACTGGTATGGGGGGGGGGGTAATGAATATAAATATTCTCAATCAAGAAAAGTAAAATATGAATATATTTCCAATAGACATAAGAAATAATAAAAACAAGCAATAAAGTGGTTCGGTATGTAAGAATTGCGAATAAAAGTATTTGAAACACTCAAATTACGATATTTTGAAACGTACTGCGTTCATCCTCAGACCTTAGGACGGCAGTATGAGTATTTTGGAATAGGCTTGGGGGGTAATTACCCCGTTTACCCCCCTGGATCCGCCACTGTATTGTACATAACTTCATCTGATTTCGTTTTGAAAATTATATACGTACATACAATATTCAGGGCCAAAATATTTTATTGAATTTGCGATTTGGTTGGTTTTGTGTGTTATTTTTCTTCCATTTCTCATAGTATCTGAACCAAATTCAATATGAAACTTGGCTAGATAATTGTTCAAAAGTGGTCGTTTCTATGATTTGCTTGCATTGGCCTTAAGGAAAATAATCCAAAAACATTTGTGAATAGGAATGAATTTGATGCTTTAAATTGAATGCCAACAAAAAATTCAGCATTCACTATTTTTCTGTTAGCCCAACCCAAAATCATGAGATATACAGAGTGAGTCAAATGTATGGATCCGCCCATTTTTCGCAGTTAATATGATATATCGAAAAGAGGTTGTGATGAAAGTTGAAGGGTATTTCACTCTGCACCTTCCTGTAAATTTAAATATTTTTTTTGAAGTGTCATTATTGGAGAAGTGACGTCATCGATAATTATTTTTAATGGACCTTATGTCATGTTCAGTATTGTTAGATAGCTTGTTTTCGTCTCATTTCAGTGGTACTAATATTATTTTAATTTCTGTTTGAAAGAATGAATAGAATTTTCTAAAGCTATTTTCTAAAGACTTTAACTGAAAAGAAAAAATCTGAAAGTGAAAATTCGCATTTTCATTCAGGTAGTTGATTTTTTTAATTATCTCTTGTTTTCATTGAAAATTCAAATGAATAAATGAGATAGGGAGAATGTCATTCAAATATATCACTCACAGGAATCGTTCATTTCATTGAAGCGAGGTTCGCTTCACTCTCATTAGATCTCCAATACATTTTGGTCGACGAAAATCTATTTCGGTTTTCCAAGCTCATCAGGGAGATCGGAAGAATTGGAAAGCAGGCTCTTTGGAAGCAATTTAACAAAGCAAGAATGGAAATGATGGATAGATAGATAGATAGATAGAGGGTGGTTTTTATTTTTGTGTACACCTGTTGCTTGATTTGTTCGAAAATTTACTTCAGTTGGAAAATGTAGCCAGACGGATATTCTAGCACTATGGCAATTTGATGGCTTAAGTAGGTTTTTATAAAAAACGAATATTTTAAATGCAACTTTAACAGCAAAGAAATTTCACTAACAATTTTTGGGACAATATCAATTCTCGAAAACTGGGATTACCTACTCCATTACTAGAAATATTTGATATAAAGAGAAAACATATTTTATTTTGTATTAAACAAAATTAGTCTATTAAATGCTCGACCTGTAGTCCTTATTCCATCACGTCTGTCGTTATAGACCATACTTTCGACATGACTTTATAGAATAAAGTCAAGTAGTATAAGATCTGGACTCCGTGCTGGCCACTCGGTTGTACCACGGTCTCTTTATATCAAACATTTCTTCATCTTTTAACGGATTAATTCCCATTTTTATTATTTACAATAATTATACCAAACATCTTAAATGCAATTTTTTAATGAAACAATTATACAATATAAAAACTTACAAACCCCAGTGTCTGACGCAAATTGTCATATCTGTCTGGCTATATTCCAAAACTGAGTAAGATTTTGAACAAATCAAGCAATAGTCAACACTCCGATAATAGCGCGCCCAATATTCTAACAATATAGTCGCGCCTCATCTGAGAGATGCATCTCTTAAAATTGACCAGATTCTCTTTGAGTCACGGTAAAATAATTATAATTCATCAATAAAAACGTGAAAAAAATTTGTGAAATGAAAATATTAATATTCAAAACACTCGGACATACAAATACGAAACATATTGTATTTATAGACAAAATTAAAGTAATACCAGTACTAGGGGAATGAGAAAAAAACAGGCTTTCCAACGATACTGAACATGACATATATGACATCACTTCTTCACCAATAGCGTATCAAAAAAAAAATCCGAATTAACAAAAAGGTGCAGAGTGAAATACCCTCTAACTTTCATCTAAACTTATTTTCGAGATATCTGATATCTATCAAGTGAAAGAATTGGGCGAGTTCATATACTTGTCTAACTCTGTACGAATTTTAAAGCGAAACCAGACAAAATATCTCTTTAATGCTAGTTACATAACAAAAGAGTGCACTAACGTTTTCTTTTGGTAAAATAACGTCTCACAATTTTCCAGAAATATATATTCTTAAATATTTAGCTTCAAGAAAACCTGACAGATTGGTCTAAATTGATATATGTATCCCAGTATAAACGTCCATTTTCGCTGGATTTTACCACCATCGAGGCCAAATCACGAAACTTCAGTGGTGCCTATATCGAGAATAAACTGGGCACAGTTGAGTTCAGTAATACTATCATAAATATCAAGGTTATACAAAAAGAGTCACTTCTTTCTCTTCTTCCTCAGACTAGAAACATAATGTCCAGTTGCCTAAAACTTATAATACTTCAGTAAATAAAAATTCACGAACACATACGAAATGGAATGCCTGGGAATCAATAGAGCTGTTGTTAGTACCGAATGAAAGTAAGTACAGTTCGACCGACATAGCTGAACATATGAAATTCTCATTTCTTGCGCGAACGTCCTTGTCGAGTGTCTCATCACTGGATATATTATGGGCTATAGTCCGTTGTACGACGAATGCGCGTCACGGGCGGGTATATTTCACAGTTTCAGCTATGTCTGTAGAACTTTACTCAAACATTCGGTACTATTTATACGACCTGAAGAGTACTCAAGTTCTCGGTTTCAATGCAAGCTCATATCTACGCTAAATTGCAGTACTGTAAATAAATAATAAATCACACAAAGGTACTCCTCAAGTACCTATAAAGGGGCCTGAAAGAATAATTTCATGAAACAACAAATTATTTCAAGGTCGGTGATATCAGTGAGTTCTCAGTACTGCCTTGAAGGCGGTACTTGAAAATCAGACATTTTTCTAACGACCATCCCAATTTTGAGATAGTTATGAAATTCGTCTCACGCTCTTGATTAAAAATGTTGTTGTTCTCACGGCACGTAAATATTTCCAGTACTGGTACAATGACGAAATCAAGATTTCAAGATCGTTATCGAGTGTCTACTAACCGCCAGGGTGATGAAAGGAACTTTATAATTATTATAATTAACAGAACTATATTTTTTCCTAATTAATCCACACATTCTTAATTCCTACGCTGGGATGACTTAAAGCGTTGTGAGCTTGAATGTGAAGCGACTCTTTGAATTTTCGTTTAAACCAGTGTTCTTTCTTGTTGGCATCTTTCCCCAGTATGCCGCTACATCGGTAAGACCAAAAGACCGCTCGGTATTAGGGTAAACGAACACAAACGCTGGAAGAACACTGGATTAAAAGGAAATTTAAAGAGTTCCTCTTCACCCAAGCCAAGAACGCTTTCTTTCAATCCATGGTAGAAATGAAGAATGTGTGGAACATATTAATTGATAACAGGTCAATTCTAGAAGACTACAAATGATAAGCGGCCCCACCCATTGCCACTCTTGACTATATCAATTTGGAAAACAGGTAGTCCTTTTAGTTAAGGACATAAAGTTCCTCTCATTACTCTGGCGGTTAGTACACACTTGATACCGATCGGAGATACTGAACAGATTGAAACGTCGTGCTCACAGGAACATTCTAGACAATAAAAGTAATCAATCTGCATCATTGCCTAAAACTTTCAAACGTACTACCGAGTATTGTACTTGAGGTACCCTTCAGGTCTAAGTGACACAGCTCTGGCCGCCGAATAGTCCATATGGGGAACGAAAAACACCGCGAACATAAAAGTCACCTTTGGTATTAACGAAAACTCGAAACGCCACTCGCGCACCGTTTCAAGTCTTGTGATGCGCTCTCCTGCGTTTCTCCTTGTTGTTGTTTTTCTTGCTGTTGTTTTTCTTGGTGTTGTGATTGGTCATCACCTCGCAGCTGCAGCCGCTTCTCACCCTTATGTAGTCGAGGGTGTATGTTGCGCCGCCGCTGCCGTGCGACGGAAAAACGGGGTAGTTTTTGGTCCGATGGCTGGGGGTGTCCTTCACTAGGGCGTAAGTGTAGCTGTGTTTCTGGACGCACCGCGATAGGTGGTGGAGCTTTTTCTGGATGAACTTACAGGGTTTGTCCACCACGTCGCGGTGGCATGAAAGCTCGTAAAATCTGAAAAAAAAAAATACAGAAATAAGTGCGATTAAAATATTAAAAAATAGTGAGTAAGAGACAGAGTATTTCAGCAAAGCTCACTTTTAAAATAATAATAACGTTAAGGTGAAGGACTCTGCAATTGCTCACAATGATCATGAAAAAACAAGATGTGCTGCACTACCACGACTGCTCATTGCCATAATCATATAAATCAGAAAACAACTACTTTCTTGGCTGATACCACGATGCAAATTGAATTGGATATAATGAATTTCCGTGCAGAGTTCTCTGCAATTGCTTGTCGCATGGAAATTTTCGTCGAAACATTTGGAAGCAGGAACTCGATTCAATTCAATTCAACGTTCGTCGTGGTATCAGCCAGGAAAGTAGTTATTTTCAGATAGATTTTTGACCCAATTATTCCTATTGCATAGGATTATGACAACGAGCAGTCCATTTTGTTTCGTAAATAATAACGTTGATTTTTTCGTTAGAAATTAATTCTGTGTTATTGAAGAATACCTTTCCCACGTTTCATGATTGACGGGACTACGAATAATCATGCTGCTTCTAAGGTGGCGTATGGAGTTAGTAACAAGGCCTATCCAGAACACGTGGCTAATGACCATAGTAGTCGATGCCAACACACCAAAGAAAAAAAAATAAAATAACGTTGATTTGTTATTCAAAATTCTACGAGTATAAAATGTATTTCCATCTTAGTCATTAGTCATTGTTATCAAAGGTTCATGAACACATAAACAATGAAAGAATCCATTCAATTTCAATTTCTTTTTTAGAGTAAATATTTTTTAGTTTGATATTGAATTCAGTGATATCCCTACAATTTTTTCTGTCTTCAGGTATTCCATTGAATTGAGAATTCTAGAATCTCTGGTTATTATAAAATTAGTTTCCATTATTTTATTATCAATCAGACGCAAACAGTGCCATGTTTGCGTCCTTCAAATTTCTCAGTGTGGATCGGACAAGTACCAACCACTCTCTATTTTCCATAAAAAATTGTTCAAATGAAATTCGAGAGTATAAAAACACTGTACCTCGTCATGACTGACCATTCAAATATTTGGGGTCAATTTTCCTGATTGTTAAATAGAATTAAAATAAAAAATATAGGACATCCTACCGACTGCGCCATGTTTATGTATGATATTCTTCTATTCCATATATCTATATCGTAATATTTATATTTCTTTTTGAAACACACGATATATCATGACAAATTTAACTACATTTACCAACCGTTGTCTGTAATCATCGTCCCTGTAAAGCTCCACGTAGAGGCCATCTTGGTTGGAACCTCCCATGGGTTCCACTATCTCCTCGACCATCGGGCAGCAATCGACGGTTTCGTTACCGGACATTGATTGTGATTCTTGGTGGTTCTTCTTATTTCTGTTTGGCATGGGTTTGCTGTCATATAAATTATTTTGTATGGGCCTAAAAAAGAAAAAAAAAAGATAAAATAAAAAAAAATTATGGGACATATCACACAACATGATGGAGCAGGAAATGGATGCAACGAGATAATCGACACCTTAATAATAATAATAATAATAATAATAATAATAATAATAATAATAATAATAATAATAATAATAATAATAATAATAATAATAATAATAATAATAATAATAATAATAATAATAATAATAATAATAATAATAATAATAATAATAATAATAATAATAATAATAATAATAATAATAATAATAATAATAATAATAATAATAATAATAATAATAATAATAATAATAATAATACTTAGTTATAGTACTTTGTGGTACGTGTAGTCAAAGTTCTGATAGAAGTTTTAAAATGGAAGTGGTGGATTGATTAAACGGCATTTTTGCCATTTTTGCCGGTCTCAATTTTCCAGTTTAATATTTTCTCTAATGATCGAATGAGACCAAAATCATAATTTCAGGTGGTCTTTTTGACAAAATAGCAATTGTGAATCGGACCATATGTTTACAACTGACATTTGCATGCGTTCTTTGTCGTATATTATAATCTTTCATATCGAAAGTATTCTCTATTTAAAAAACGTGATCTAAGTACAAATCGCTTCTATGTATTGAGGAAAAGTATGTGGGTACGTTTCGAGTATCTTACCTATCTTCTTGGAAGGGTTTTCGTCTTGGACTCCGCCTAGGGCGATCAAACTCGTAATATGTGTCGTTGAAATACTCGTTAGAAGCGACTGGATGAACAACAGCGGCTAGACCAAGCACCTAAAAAAAAAAATTATTTGTTACTTTTTCCCAATCCTTCATAGATGAAAACGTTGAACATATTCAGTAGTTCGAAAACTAACTCTTCACCATCCATTAATTTTTATGCAGATAGTATATGAATTAAAAAAAATAATAGTTTAAAAAAACTAAAGAACACGCTTTACTTCCAACATGGACTGAAAAGTCATTTAAACAATTTGATGAAACGAAAGAACACTATCATGATAATGGGATAAAACCCGAAACCGGTCGTAACAATAAAAATCTAGTGGAAATAAGACAAAAGAGTGTTCTTTCGTTTCATCAAAGTGATCATGAATTTCCACAAAATAAACAAGTCATCAATCACACAAATATTTAAACAATACTGAGCGTTCAAGAGAAAGAAAGCTATTTTTACATTTGAGTAATTGAATTGTCAATTATTTTTTCCTTTTTAGTCCAAGTTGAAAAGCGTGTTCTTTAGTTTTTTAAACTATTATTTTTTTCATGACTGAAAAATCGAAATTCCCTAGCCCGAAAACCATACCAATGTTGAATCAAAACCATAATCACAAAACTCGTCGACCATCTTGACAGATGAGATGATGGATGCTCAGTAATATAGATTTCTCTAATAGAAACACTTCAATCATATATTATAATAAGAATACCTACCCAAGAGGAATCATTTATAAAAGTTCACACATGTTTTTGGCCGTTTGTGCACTTGGTAATACTAATTCCTTTTGAAGTTACAAAAGAAGTAGTATTCAGTCCAACTGTCATCACTGACAAATAATGTCATTTATAAATAAAGTGAGTTGGTGTTCATTATATTTGGAGCATCTGCCAGTCAGCCTTGTAACACAAAGATCGTGTGTTCGAATCCTTAAGGATCTTATTTTTTTTTGTTTTTTTCTTACTAGCAGTAGTGTTGTACAAAAAAAATTGTATGATACATTTATCTAAAGTGATTTTATTTTGCTCGTGGGGTTGCTCCAGTTGCTAACGCTCGTTCATAAATAACTATTTTTAGTCCCTTTCCAAAATTCGACAAGGAAATTTCGTAAAACTTTGAACGTGTTGGTAAAGATCTAATCTGTGTTCCCTCTTTCTCACTTTTTTCGTTATACGCAACTGTAGATCATTCACAAATATTCGTGCCTTGACACTACTTTATACATCTCTCGTTCGCTCTAAGTTAGAGTACGCTAGTTTGATTTGGTATCCGTTTTATAATATACATAAAGAGATCTTGGAAAATGTGCAAAGGCGTTTTCTGAAGTTTCTTGCATATAGATGTGATGGTGTTTACCCAGCCAGAGGAACCGAACAGTCCACACTACTACAAAGATTTGCTTTGCCTTCTTTAGAAAAACGTAGAATCTCATCAAGTATAATTTTTTTATATAAAATCTTATTGATGCACCATTACTGATAGAACAAATTAATTTCAATGTCCTAAAGCTAATACACGTAGTCAGATTACTTTTTACACACCATTAACCAGATCCAACCTTGGGAAGGTGTCTCCTATAATTTTGATGTGTGAAAATTACAACACTCATTGCAATCAATGCGATATTAATTCCGATTCGCTCAAAATAGTCCTAGATACCATTGAACACAACATCGTCGTCTAATTCTAATGTCACATTATTGATAAGTAATAATAGATGATTTTTTTTTCTTTTCAACTTTGTCACATTACTGATAAGTATTAATAGCTAATTTTTTGTACTTGGTTTTTTCTCAATGCAGATATATATACACTATACCTATATTTATTTCACTGTTATGCAAACGAAGATCTGTCTGTATTTTCATTACATAATATATACATGTATTTAGGCTTAAGCGGCTATCACAACTTTGTCCTGTAAATGGATTTATCTGTTGGGCAATAAAATTTATCTTTTTTTTCTTTTCTTTTCTTCTTTTTCGAAATTCGATTTAGTTCTTTTCAAAAAAAAAAGAGAAAAATGAAAAAATCATCAAAAAAACATGAACATTTGAGATTGTTTTCAGAAAAAATTAAATAAAATTTTGAAAAAGTGAGAAAAAGGGAACATATATTACATCTTTATCAATATATACTTATATTTTGAATCATTTAAAGTGAACTACTGATTTCCTGAACTACCACCCCAAGTTTCATTAACTTGGCATTCATTTACGAGTAAAAGTGCGTGGCGACTGGCCTAAACCCCAAATATTTCCAAAATAAAACGTACGTCTGGCCAACAACTCGTTTGTTTATCGGATTCGCGCATCAAACAACTCTATTCCAAACTCGTAAATAATAAACCTACGCGACTATTAATAGTTTATTGATTTCCAATTCACGGCTGCCCGCTAAATATTTAGTAGCAACCGGAATGGTGTTAACAAAGAGCGATTAGTAAGTTCAAACACAATTGGGATGGGTATTGTTGGTCCTGGAATTATCATCTTTTTAATGCTGTGGGAAAATGCGCCAGGATTTTCCACATCAATCGGCGACTTCAGGACCTTTCTCATGTTAATTGAGGTCGTCGCAAATTAAGATAATTTTATGACGCTTTTTAATCAATGGATCGCTAATCAAAGTTTGGTAATGTAATGATTTATTACGACATCGGCATATTTGGTGAGACGGTGTGAGATTTTGTGTGAACATATTGATGTTTCAGAGTGAGAATCCTACTGTGGGATGACAGTCAAAAGACGTGTAATATCTAAATCAACGTTTACTTTTTGAGTAATTGACACACTCCAGATATTGAGTGCTCTTTTAGTAGATACGCAAGAATTCAAGACATTGATCAAACCGGAGTTGAAAATGACATTACAACTCTCGAACCCGTGTACCAAAAATATATTGTCTACCCAAGATTCACAAACCTGGGAAGTCGGTTCGACCAATCGTCTCGTCGATAGTGGCCACAATATATGAAATACCGAAATGGCTCACAAAAGAGTTCGAGAATCTACCAGTGGCACAACCAAGCCTGAGCGTGAAAAATTCACCAGATCAGGAACGTGAAACTGGAAGAAGGAGAAATCTTGATCTCTTTTGATGTAAGTTCTTTGTTTCCGAGTGTTCCAATACCCAAAACCTTGGAATATCTAAGTGAGTTACTGCTGACGAAATGGTTAGGGAGTATTCAAGCCTCGCCAGACTTTGCAGAATTGCTTTCAGTTCAATAACTGCTTTTATCAACAACTCGAAGGTACAGCCATGGGCAATCCTCTGTCTCCCTTCCTGGCTTATTTGTTTATGAGTAAGTTTGAGATGGAAGCAAGAAAGAGCTTCAGCAATTTTCCTAGGGTTTGGTTAGATATGTGGACGACGTGTTCGCTATTTTTGATAGAAATCAGGTCGACGTAAACAGTTTTGTTTCAGAATTGAATAGCCAGTTTCGAACTAAATAATGCTGTGAGTGAGAAAAAGTCTTGTCTGCAGGTATATTTTTCAAGCTTTCGACACTGTCAGTCACAACCTACTTCTGCAATGGAATGCAATAAGGAATGTAAACCTAAAGTTATTTGAAGCTAATAAGAATAGGCGGCAGATCGTAAAGGTAGAAAATGTCTTTAGTGAGGAAGACACTATTAAATATGGCGTACTTCAAGGTAGTGTTCTGGGGCCACTTTTATTTAATATTTTTATGGACGTATTGTTATCGTTGAAAAGCAGTGGTGATACAATTGGATTTGCCGATGACACAGCAATAGTGTACGATGCTGAAAACTGGGACGTAATGCGAGATAAAGTTCAGACTGACCTTTCAAAAGTATAGAATTGGTTCGAGCATAAACTTTTGAGGCTTAACCTTGAAAAAACTAATTACCTATCAGTTTCAAGAATGTGAGCAAACTAGATTTTTGTCATCTTGAAATCATTACTTCACTGAATCGAAGGTTATCTCTATTACCTAAAGTAAAAATCAAATATTTAGGTGTGATGATTGATAGCAATCTGAAATAGAATGTTCACATTATGTACGTCATTAATAAACTACAGAGCAATTACCTATTGTACAGGGTTCTTGCGGATGATTGGATTATATAATCCATTTTCAATTATTGAGATATTTTTAAGCTTATTAAGCACTAATAGTTTTGGGATAAGCGGAACTTTTTACCAACAAGCGTCAACCAGCATTATTGATTTTATTATAATTTTTCAAAGCAAGCTGGTCAAAACATTGTATTGTTCAAAGTATGCTGTGTTTTCGTTAAGATCAGTTGCTATGGATCATCCAGTTTGGCCAACATAGTTTGAATACAGTATTTGCCTGAATTTGTTTGCAGATACACGCAATCCAAAAAAAACTTTGAATAATACTTCAATTAAGACATTGGAAGAGTACCTAATCAAGTTAGAACAGTTTTTGTCACAATCAAAATCCAGAACTTGTTAATTGGTGGATTTGCCTTTCGAATGATTTCAATCGAATAATTGGCAATCTTTATCTGAATTCCGACGAATGACGGTTAACACCTACAAATTAGAATTGTTGGCGAATAATGGGATGAAGCCATGGCGTTGAGTTAAAAGTGTCCGTTTAATGTTATTGTAATTCTCTCATAAAAGATTTTATGACATGACCCATTCGACAACACGAAACCATCAGAGATAATCGAAAAATTTATGTATTCCTTGGAATTACCAATGTGTACGAGAATTAGCAGGGGCGTGCGCCGGTCTGGCTAGTGAAGGGGCATTTTTTTCATAAATGAAGTTGATGAATCATGCATCAAGAAGAGTAATTCCTACCTACTTTCCACCAGTTCTCACGATGTTCTCTGAATATTTAAAAAAATCTTTTTCGTGGGAACCACAATACAAACCAAAATACGAGAATAATAATTTGTCAGTCATGAAGAGAGAATCATTTATAACTATTTGGATAAAGTTTATTGAAAAGAAACGCAAAATACACCAACCGCCAAATATTCCTTACCTGCCTGGAATATAAAAAGATCTAAGTGATAAAATAACATCTAGTGGCATCTATGACAGAGATCCAAGCGACGTTTCCTTTTGAATAAATATACAATGTGTCACTTTAAGTATTTACATGAAATCGGAAAAGTGCAAAGAAATGGTTCTTAGAGCTTTTTTCAGCAAGCCTACGATGAACACATTGAAACTGCTAGTTTGATACGGACAGAAATAAAAAAAGACATTGAAAGAGCTAGACTCTGAGTGAAGTTTCATTCCACTATAGCAAACTGTAATAGTTATTAACCTAACATGTATCTTTTTCCGCACTTGTGAGAGCATGTTTCTTGCACTAGTGCGGCAAAACCTAACTTGAAATAAATTTATCGTACGGTAATTTTTTTCTGCACTAGTGCATTACTTGCGGTTTTAGGAGCTTCACGCTTCAAGAGGAAAACATTTTATAATACACACCATGAAAGGAGCTGACTTTTTTTCAACAGCTGGTAACAAAAAAAGTATCGTTAATCAGAAAATGAGAATGACAAAAGGAAAAGTCCGGTGGCTGATCACCAAAGTTATCAATTTAAGAAAAAAGTGTTGCTCATCTTGAACTCTTGGTAATTCTTCACAAATCTGAAGACATCTAGAGTTTGATTAGTAATTTTTTATTGAATCTTTCCAAAAACTTCTTTTGTGTGACGCGCCCATTCTATTATGGTTATTGGATTGTATCACATTACCAAAATGAGAGATAATCTGTGCCATAGATGATTTAGGAATGTTTCACTATACCGTTGAATACCTAGACGTTAATCTCGGATTTATGTCGTATATTATACCACAAAGTACAAGATATCTATCAAGATGACACATTAGTAATATGAAAAATTAATATTGCAACAAATAATGGATCTACCATTTTAGTAAAACTTTGTTAATGCTACGATTTATATTCGTTACAAGCAAAGTTGATCTTCTGATGCTTTTAAATCGATACAAGAATTTTATTAGATGAATAAATTTGATAACCAAATTTGTAATAGCTTCGATATCGTTGACGAGATTCTAAATGGGATGATTTATTTTCAATTTAATCATTAACCAGTATATGGACAAAGCGTGGACTTTTTATGAAAAGTACAGAGTGTTTCAATCAAACATCACTACAGACAGGGAAACAAAAGATGATATGTGTTCATTGTCCAACCAAATAATTTGTCATTGGCAAACATTTTCAAGTACTAGCTATAGAAACTGCAGCAATTGAAATAGAAAATACCTACATTGATAATAATACACGGAAAACAACAAAGATATTAACATTTTTAAATGAAATATAAAATGTCATTGTCATTAATAATTTGCTCTATCTCGACTCGGTCGTTGGTTGAAAATGTTATCTAGAGGTTGCAGGTGCCATTTTTCCGCCAAAAATTTTTCTAATTTTTTTCTATATTATATTTGTTAAACTCAATCTTTTCCCTATAAGCTGACCGAATTTTAAATCGATTGCTAGTCAAACATAGATATGGTGGGCGTTTTTACGAACGTGTGCACTTTGAGTTAGACCGATTTTTAAATTTATAATTTTTCATTTTTCAAATACTGTCTCATGTTGAATTGATGTCGTAGATTAGAAATATTGAAAAAATTCGAGAAGTTTCGGAAGTATTTTTTTTGCGGTTTTATGTGCTAGGATGCTGGATCCTAGCGCACCTTTTACATCTTATCGCATTTTGCGACCATAACGAGACAAATTCGTTAAATACATAGGTATATAGAAAGAAAGCTAAGAAAATTTTCTACAAGAGGATGCTATTGTTTGCTGGCCTACCAGTTCGCTTGTAGGTGTTATTCATAACATCCGGCTGACGAAAAAAAAAGCTCTGGTAACTGAATTGTATGTTCAGCTCCCCCCAAACTGAAATCCTGGATTTTCTTCGAACCTTGATATGAAAAAACTAGATGAAAATAGTAATTTTTTCTGTATTTGTTATTAAAAGTATCAGAGCTTCGAGAAAATAAAATAATTATTGTACAGTGTGACCCATTTAAAATGGAACCACCCCTGTAGAATGTGCATTTTTCGATCAATCTCAATTTTTTTTTATTGAAATATTAAGCATGAAAAACTGTATCTTGACACTAACTTTCCCAATTTTAGTTTCATTTCCAAGGCACTCTATGATTTTTTTTGTTTGTCAAAAACGGTAAAAGTTTATTAGGCAATTTTTGTTTTCAAATTTGACTACACCACTGGATTCGTAGTCATTATAAATGAAAACTGTCAAATTTTCATTAAAAAATATTTGTTAACAACGAAGTTACAACAACTTCAATTTTGGAAACAAAGTTTTTTTTTTTATTTTTATTCAGATTATAGACATAGAGATCTGACAACACTGTCATCACCAAGTAGAACACCAGTGAATTTGTACAGTGAAAATCCGAAGTCAATAGCTCAATCCGTTCTACAGTTATACCAACTGAAAATATGGTAATGTGAGAGATTTGTGGAGCAAGCGTTTTGTAATAAAAATCTGACTACGCCAATGGATTTGTGAATAATATTCCTTCAAAATCATTCATTTGAGTGTAGGTTACGAGAAGTGTATTCTAGAATAACAGAAAATTAAAAATTCATTTTCAAGTTATGCAGTACTTAGTACATTCTTCCGCACATTACCATATTTTCAGGAGTTATAACTGTAGAACGGATTGAGCTATTGACTTCGGATTTTCACTGTATAAATTCACTGGTGTTCTACTTGGTGATGACAGTGTTGTCAGATCTCAAATATGTTTATAATCTGAATAAAAATTAAAAACCAATACTTTGTTTCCTAAATTGAAGTTGTTGTAACTTCGTTGTTAACAAATATTTTTTAATGAAAATTTGACAGTTTTCATTTATAACGACTACGAATCCAGTGGTGTAGTCAAATTTGAAAACAAAAATTGCCTAATAAACTTTTGCCGTTTTTGACAAACAAAAAAAACCATAGAGTGCCTTGGAAATGAAACTAAAATTGTGAAAGTTAGTGTCAAGATACAGTTTTTCATGCTTAATATTTCAATGAAAAAAAAATTGAGATTTATTGAAAAATGCACATTCTACAGGGGTGGTTCCATTTTAAGTGGGTCACACTGTATATGTCATATGGGTCGTGAACAATTTTTTGTATTCGTAATTGAAATGTTGCTGAAACGCAGATCATGTAAGATTTTATGAACGTATAAGCTTTACTGTTATTGCTCGAGTTTGATTACAGAATTCTAGGTAACGGACTACCCACAGAAGAATTAAGGAATATCCATTAATCATCACAAAAATAACAAACCTCCGCAAAAACAACCAATATTTAGAGTTTGGATTTTTGTTTGCAACCACGTTAACCTAATAAAATGTAATGATAGGATTTCCAGACAACATAAAACTGTTTCCTCAATGACATTAATAATTAGAGTTACATTCATTTTACCTAAAAAAAGGATTTTGATATCATTAAATTGTTAAAAACGAACTATGATAATATACATAAATCTTTGACAGAAATTGGGTGTGATTATTATGTTTGTGTAATTGATGTCTTGTTTATTTTGTGGAAATTCATCACTTTTATAAAATGAAGAGAAAAAGGCGTGTATCTAATATCCACCAAGTATTTTATTATTACTACTAGTTGCGGGTTTTATCCCAGTGTCATGTAAAAAAAAACGATCGTAATAATAAAATACATAGTGGAAATTAGACATATACGTTTTTCTAATCATTTCATAAAAATGTCATTATTATGAAAAGTAAAATAACCGGATAATGAGTGCAATTAACCACTCAGCGTATAGCTCTTGAGAATGCTAACCTTGTTAGCGAAACGTGCGTCGAGTGAAAGTGACGTAGTATTGATGTTTTTGGTAGCTTCTATTTCTTGAATTGTATTCACACCAAAGGTTCCAAACATCCATTTTCGTTCTTTTAACGTGTGACGCAAAGCATGAGGTCGGTGACGACGCGGTGATTCGAACCCGCGCACCTTGACTTCGCAAGCGGGCACAATACCTACGCGCCACCAAGACCCATCGAAACACGACTAGGAATCCCTGTTCTCGTTCTTCTCTATATCAGAGGTATCTCCGAGAAGATCAGAAGCATCGGAAACAAGTGCGATATCAAGAGTTGCTTTCAATCTGGCAGTAGGTACAGAATCCAGCAAAAACTGTGTTTAGGAGGTCCCTTGTAAATGTAGAGATTTCTACATCGGAGAGACCAAGAGGCCGTTATGCATAAGAATAACCGAACACAAAAAGTGGACTAAATGACCACGCCTGGAATGAGCATTATCGAATTTTTTGAGACGAGGATAGTTTTCTTCATGGAGAGGAACGAAAAATGGGAACATTCTCCATGAAAATTGAAAAATGAAAAATGTGATTTATTTGTAATATCTAACAGAAAATAACTACGTCTCAGGCACAAGCCACGCTGGACATTGAACTACATCTGATAGATATTGTGAAAAGACTCTAACTGAAAAGGAAAGAAAAAATCTGAGAGTGAAAATTCGCATTTTCATTCAGATAACTGATTTTTTTAATTCTCTCTAGTTTTCATTGAAAAAAATTATTAAATAAATTAGATAAGGAGAATGTTATTAAAAAAATATCACTCACAGAAATCGTTCATTTCATTGAAGCAAGGTTCGCTTCTCTCGCATTTAATCCCTAATACATTTTGGTCGACAAAAATCTATTTCGCTTTGCCAAGCTCTTCAGGAGGATTGATATAGGATTGGAATAAAACAGGCATACACATCAGCGTGGCTTGTGCCGGGGAAGTAGTTGTTTTCTGTTAGATATTACAAATAAATCACATTTTTCATTTTACAATTTTCATGGAGAATGTTCCCCTTTTCAACATGAATACCTCCCAAGAGGTTATCTTGAACGATGGAAAATAGCGACTAAAGTTTTCTTTCAGTCGCAGATGATTCCACAACAGATTTTATGAATGTCCTATTCATATTTTCGAACTAAAAGCAAATTCATTCTTTCTCCTGAAGACGATAGAGGATTCAAGCAATTGAAACGTTGTGAAAAATTTAAAGAAGGAGAAAGTTTCAATCATTGAGGCGACGGATGTCCGAAAAAATCAAGTTACTACATCCTCTACAACCTTCGAACAAACGTATAGAACTTCCATGAACCTGTATTTTTTTTTCTTTTTTCTTAGCATAACTATTATCGGGTTATTTCAGGTTCCGTAAGTTTTAAGTGTCTTGCCTTACACGAACTCTTCTATAATTTTGTTATATCCAGCACCACAAAATTCCGGATCTGCGATACCGATAAAGGAGGTAAAAAAAAATCAGCAATACCAAGCACGGTGTCAAGCAATTCCATAGACATATATCTCCGGTTGTTGGCTTTACGTTCGAAAATAAATGCCATTCTGCCATTCCGGTAGGCTCCCGAACACTCTCGACCGGCTACAAATCGCGCGCTGAGCGGTACCAAAAAAAGAAAAACGAAAAATACAAAGCAAACCGAATACCACTTCATCCTGTCAAGAGTCGCGGAATATAAATCGCGCAATTGTTGGATTTGACAACATAATTTCATGTGTATGAATACGATATTTCTATCTGCATAATCTACATCGAAACGTACGTGTGGAAGTAGAAAAACGAATTGTTTTTTTTGTGGGATCGTGCTGGGCGGGTATTTTCTGCACGTAGCGCCCGTTTTTATTTATTGTACTGTAGCTATAGTGACTGCAGGACCATTATTTTGTTGGTATTCCTAAATTCATGAGAGGAAACTGAAATTAGTTTTAGGTTTATTAGGTATCTCCAGACTCCAGTCATTATGATTGTGGCACAAAGTTTAGAGTATGTGATGGTGGTGTAAAAGAAAACACTATTATTTTAAGGCAAGTTTTAAAAATGTGATATAATCTTAGAGAATCCCAACTCCATTCAATAACACGATTGTTTAATTTTCTCCGCAATATTGTTATTTATATTTTTATTCCTTTGACCATATATTTCCTTGCTTTTAACAACCCATCAGTGGATTTCAAATTTTGAAATTCAGCCAATAGAATCGGAACTACAGTGAAAATATAGCTTGTCGCTGTATTTTCAGCTTTGGGTTTGCAATTCATTAATATTCCAAAAAATTATCGGTAATAATCATACCACTTATTATATTACCCCTGATAATATTGTCTGTCGTTTTTATATTATTCTTGGTTAGCTTTTTATTATTTATGCGTCCTTTCACTTCCTAGTTAGTAATGTTTATACTCATCCACATATTTGTATTTTATAATTATAATTATATGAGAGGTTTGTATATTATCGGGTAAATTTAGGTTGTTTAATGAAAAACTGTTTCCTAGCAATTAAACGAGAAAAACTGTCAACTATTCTGCCTTGTTATTTTAAAATGCCTCATCTACTAATTTTGGTGGAATTGACTTAAATACATGGTCATAGAAAGCGGGACTCTGTTTTCATACATTATAGTCTGAAAATGACTTATCTACTTCTTGAATTGAAAATTTCATCGAAAGAAGAAACAATCTATGTGCAGAATGGAAGGATGTGTTGAAAAAAAACACCTTATCTCCCAAAAACACCTCATCTGCAATGTAAAAATAATCGAGAACATGATTTTTTATAAATATTTTTGCGATATCCATAGCCCAATTGATTGGCACAGATATTTTTCTGTGTAAATATTAAAGTAATTTTATTTTACAATTACTCTCTAACAAGGCAGATCATCATTATTCAAGTAAATATTACTTTACAGTAATAATTTGAATAGGAGTATTAAAATTTTTGCCAAATTCTGGTGCGACAAGCTCTTACTCTCTATTTTCAAAGAATTTCTATAATTAATGATGCTGTAGCATATATAATAATAACTAATGATTTTTCTTGAAATTTGGCAACACTGCATGAAAGTGTGGATGGAAATGTGTGGATAACTTCACTCTATTCCGTAACTATCAGTATTAGAAACAAAATTTAAAACGTTAATCATAGAAAATTTAATCTTCTACAACATTTAAGAGAACTCTTTTTTGGCTAAAATGGACCAAAACGAAGTTATAAGGGAAAATCTGAAGAAAGGGCCATTTTTTTTTTTCAATATGGCGGCTGGCACGGATGGGGAAATTGTGCATTTTCCATTCTAAACACTTAATAACCATCCTAGACAACATATCAAAAATTTAGAACTACCGGACCGTTTGTACGGAAACCCCGCTTTTTTATCTCTATTCATTGGATTATATCGTTTCGGTCTGCATGCAGACCGAGATAAATTCCATAAAAGTTCGGGATTTACGATTTTGCTAAGCCAAACCTACACATAGATAATCCCACCATGAAGAGAACCTCGGACCGTCACAGTTGCTAACTGCAGACTGTCCGGGCACCGCTTTGGTAGTCAAGATGCGTGTTTTCCGCAGTTACTTATGTCCCGATAGGCCGAACTTAC
The DNA here is from genome assembly GCA_958298965.1 of Chrysolina haemoptera. Classification (NCBI taxonomy): domain Eukaryota; kingdom Metazoa; phylum Arthropoda; class Insecta; order Coleoptera; family Chrysomelidae; genus Chrysolina; species Chrysolina haemoptera. The sequence continues at coordinate 533,652 of OY282598.1, read as the reverse complement.
ATTACGACTCGTGTTTGCACATTTCTGCTCATAACGTACGTACACCTACGCTGGCTTGTCAACGGTTAGCAATTTACAACAAATGGACAGCTGCTCCGGAAGAAATAGGTACGAAACTCGAAGAGTGGGTAGGTTCTATACGACGATTATGCCAAAAATATAAGCCTAGTTACTTTGGCAATAAAGTTCATCAGCAATCATTTTTTATGAAAGAAGTAGATCACTACGAAAGCGCAGGAGCGCTACAAGTGTTTTTTTTTTCATCACATCGACTTTAATGTTGAAATTTCGATATTAATGTCGAAATTTCGACTTTTATGTTGAAATTTAATCACTTCGAATTTAAAGTCGAAATTTCGAGAAAAATTCGAAGTTTCGACTTTATTGTTAAAATTTCGACATTAATGTCGAAATTTCGAGTTTAATGTCGAAATTTCGAATTTTATGTCGAAATTTCGAATTGTATGTCAAAATTTAAACTTTTTTCTCGAAGAAGTCGAAGTGATTAAATTTCGACATACAAGTCGAAATTTCAACATTGAACTCGAAATTTCAAGAAAAAAATTAAAATTTCGAGAAAAAGTCGAAATTTCGACATTATTGTCCAAATTTTAACATTAAAGTCGAAGTGAAAAAAACTGCTTGTGGCCCTCCTGCGCTTTCGTGGATCACAGAATTGAGCAAAACTAATTTTTTTTTTTGATTCTAGCACTGGTAATAATTTTTCACATTTCTAGGACCAGGATGGCCCAGACAATATTTCATAACTTCCTCATTTTGAATTCTGCCAATTTCATATTTCAGCAGAACAAAGAGAATCGTTTAAGAAAAGTATTCACATGTTCAGAATGATCCTAATAAGGACGTTGAGATTTATTGCTAGAGTGAAGCCAGCCCTGGATTCCCGGAAGAATTATTCTGAACATGCGGATTCTTTTCTCAACCGATCCTGATTGTTACACTGGAATATGAAACTGGCAGAGTTCCTAATTAGGAAGTTGAGATTTATTGCTGGAGTGAATCCGGCCCTGGACGCCCGGAAAAATAATTCTGAACATGTGGATTCTTTTCTCAACTGATCCTGATTGTTACACTGAAATATGAAACTGGCAGAGTTCCTAATAAGGACGTTGAGATTTATTGCTGGAGTGAATCCGGCCCTGGACGCCCGGAAAAATTATTCTGAACATGCGAATTATTTTCTGAAACAATTCTCTTTGTTATGCTGGAATATGAAACTGGCAGAGTTCCTAATGAGGAAGTTGAGATTTATTGCTGGAGTGAAGCCGGCGCTGGACGCACAGAAAAATTATTCTGGACATGTGGATTCCTTTTTCAACTGATCCTGATTGTAACACTGAAATATGAAAATGGAACCGATGACAATACCATTTCCGAGGCTATTGGACGTTAAAAATTACTATGAAAAAAAAAAAATGTTGGTCGTGAAGCTCGTACCCCCATCCTTTTCGAAAAAAGTTACGAGAACTCGCGAAAATAAAATGGACAAAATATATAAAAATGATAAAAAACATCGGACAGACGAATTTTATTGTTAATTTTGAAAAAATTAACCGCGTACGGCGGGAGCACAGACGCGCCTAACTACTGGAAAAAAGTTGCGCAAACTTGCAAATACAAAATTGGAAAACCCCGTAAAAATTGTAAAAATATCGTACTGTCCAATAATTTACGTGCCACATACTTAAACAAATTTCATTGCCCAAAAATATTTTTTGAAACAACTTTTCATTTATAAACTATTGAAGCGAAATATAGTATTTAGTGCGTGAGAACCAAAGATATTGAAGCTTCATTTCGAGTGTAATTACGATGACGTTTTTAAAAATAAAAATGTGCTTGTTGAAAGATTCGTACGTTCATTTCATTATCAAATATTTGAAGTCCATTCGCACATAACTGCTAACTAATTACAGATATTTCTATTAGTGGTGAATGCGGATGAAACGGAATTTCGGTAGAAAGATATCGGTATCGGTATCGATATCGGTAGTAAGATAGATGAGACAAAATCCGTGAGATACCTGAAAGTACTGCTGGAAACAGACCACTGCCTTCGGCTAGCTTTCGGAATCTTAGGAATCTGTTATAATTATCAATGTCCTTGGGTTATTACTACTGATAAATGACACTGATAACAGAATATTCAGCGAGGGTTTTCTGTGATGAATGTAGGTATGCAGGAAAAGTCTAATTTCTCTGTAGTACGAATAGACTTTATTTTAATAATTCCATTAGCACCAGTATGTGCTTGTTGTATCCAGCCGATATAGAAGACAAAACATAACCACATTCCTAGCTGAAATTACTACTTTATCTGGAGTTATTTTAGTGTCGTGTTAGCACGACAGAAATTCGAATTTTTCATCAGCGAGCAGGTATGCGAAAACAGAAACGCATCAAACATTTATCTTGAATGGGGCCCGTTCAATGGAAGATGATTTATTATACGTTTGATGAAATGTGGGAGTATTTATGTATTGTTTGTAATGGTACATGCATAACAAAGGATCATGTCTAGAAAGAAGGATTCGTAAAGAACAAATATAGTAACAGAGCCAGTATATAGTGTCGTGCATTCTTATGGATCGCACCCTCATGAAACAATAGTTTATCGCCCATTTACCAAATGGATGGGTTGCTTCGGTTTTTATGGCCGGAAGGTTGTTCAGTGACTTATAATAATAATAATAACACTCCCTCATAAACACTCGAAGAGTGTACCCAAAAGCATAGCCTGTGCGGGTAGGGGACGGCTATTATTATTATTCACCATGGTGCCCCGAGGTGACTTAGGTACTTATTTTTGGTGGCGTATTCACTTTTTAGCTGTAGGAAGAAAACCCGGAAAACCTACAACACTACCTCAATGTTTTCAGTAATATGTTAACCAACGTCATTGAATAAGCTCTATTAAAAAAAAGTGCACTGCCATGTAGTGAATTAGAGGCATTACTTGAAAATTATTGGGTATTACAGGTTTTACTGGTGTATTGCAGAAATTATTCGGAAATAAGAGAACAGTTACAGAAGGGAAAAGTGGTACTTTCCTCCCTAGTAATACAATTAGCTATTCCCGCTGCCGACACTATAAATAGTCCATACATACTTAGCAACAAAACAGGTAAATAGCCTATATCATTCATCTTGACAACAGAATGAAAATAGTGTCTTTTAGTTCGAAAATATGAATAGGACATTCATAAAATTTGTTGTGGAATCATCTGCAACTGAAAGACAAACTCTAGTCGCCATTTTCCATCGTTTAAGATAACCTCTTGGGAGGTATTCATGTTGAAAATTAAATCACATTTTTCTTTTTTCCATTTTTAAGGAGAATGTTCCCCTTTTCAACGAAAATAGTGTCATTTACATGCCTAGGGTAATAATGACTTCGACTTTGGCAAGTAATACTTTCAGTTTCATTTATATCAATTTTTAGGTTATGAGACTTTTTGAATATTATTGTTGTCTGTTTATTCGGTAACTTAGTTACGCGCACAAGCAACATACTCGCTCACCTCGAATGTTAACACGTCTTTACATTCCTTGTGACTTAAATAACTAATAAATTATACAGTTTTTGAAATGAAAATACAAAATATTGTACAACATTTTTTCATCTGCAAATCATTCATTAGTTCTCCCGTTCAAATTATCCTATAAAATTCGTAACTCTCCTCTGGTACGTTAGTAGAGCTATTATGGCAAATTGCATTTTTGATTTTTTTTTTTAATTTTGTTTTTGTTGGTGTTTCGACATCGACTGCTATGGTCTTAGCCACGTGTTCTGTGAAGGCTGTGTTACTAACTCCTTGAGCCACTTTAGGAGCAGAACTGTTAATTTTTAATGCAACAGTGAATAGTGGAGGATTATTCACAGTCGGCAACAAGATTTAATCATTCAGAAAAATGAAAAAAACTCGCCCCGGCTGGGAACCGAACCCGAGTCCTCTCGGTCACCAGGCCCGAACGCTAACCACTGCACTAATTCCCGTCCCAATATTGTATTATTCTAAATATTTTTCTTGAAGTAAATAAAAATATTGGTTAACATACTTTTGCATTAAAATAATTTTATGAAATACGCTCGTTTTCTCAGAAAACGTGATTGAACGCCGACATCAAGTTTCAGCTTCACGCTTACCCGCCACTGAAAGTTCTGGCGTAGCCGAATATTTGATTGGTCATAACTCTTCTATAAATGATCGGAGAAGGAAAAGGAAAAGTTCATATCATTTCTGATATGCGTGTATTTGAGTACCTAAAATGTATTTTGTAGCACTTCACGGAAATGTTTGCGGATGATCCGGAAATCAGGAATAATTTAGTAAATATGGAATTATTATACTGAAGCAGCAACCCATACCCTCTTTGGACTATATGCTACAATTTTGAAGTAGTGTTTTACTCCTGCCTCATATTCAAGTTACCCATTAAACCGGCATTAAATGTTGAAAATAATCGCTTTTTCATGTCCTGCGTATATGTTTAATAACACTGTTGTGAAGAGCAAACCTCAAGCTTGAAATCACATACTTCGTTTCTTCTCTAGGATGTGTATGAGCGATAATCTTCAACATTTACTGAAGGAACTATAGGGATTATGGGTGAGTTGAAAACTGAGGCAGGCGTAAAACCCAGTTATTTCTTTGGCATGTTTGAGACTTATCTCACTGGTCTAAAATCGTTGCATATCGTCCAGACGTACTGCTTAAGAATAATTATTTCATATCTACTAAAATATCCATGATTTTCGGATCCTCCGTAAATATCGTAGAAGGGTTATATGTGAAGTGGGACAAAACACATTTTAGGTACTCAGATACTCACATGTTATATTTGCATGAGGAAATAGAAGTTTTCAGGAACGATATGCACTTTCTCTTTTCCTCCCATTATATTTTATAGCAAAGTTATGACAAATCTAATTTTTGTCCCTGCCGGAAATTCCACTATCCGAAACAACAGCAAAAGAAATTGTAATTTTTTTAAATATAAATTATTTTCCAACAAGAAGTCATGTTCGAGTTTCAAAGTGCTACGATTCATTCTTCACGTGTGGCTTAGATACATTTGTCTATAATCCAACAATACAAATAACAAAATGACACATTTTTCAAATGAACACAAAAATAAACCGAACCTAAAAAAGCTTAAGAGTGCCCGAAACGAGAAAAATAGCACGATTGCCACATCTTTTTCGTCGTTAGTAAATGAGACTGTAATATAACTTGAAGCATGTCTATGCAACGCATCTGATATTCAACGTAACATCAAATTTGATGTGAAGTTAGTTAATCAGATGATTGACCTTTCTTTATGCAACCGTCCCTATCCTATATCTCACAAATTTCATTGACCTGCTATAACACATTATCTAACGTAGTCAACTGAATATACCCATCAAAACGGTAGAAGACCCGGTATACTCGTATTGCATCACCTCATTCCGTGAGAATCCGGTATAAGGTGATAATTGGGAAAAGAAAAGATAACAAGATCAAGGCGGTCAATCGAGATTCCGGGTGCGACTTTTTAATTAGACGCAGCCCGTCCCAATATACGAACGAAGATATGGATGCTGTACGGTGGTCCACGTCAATATAGGAAGAGCTTACAAGGATATTCGTATAATTACAGATGTACTTATTAATTCAGAACAGATCGGCAACAACTCAATCGTGATGGTACAAGAAAGATCCGGACAAGTTTTTTTGGGCTTGATGAATGATCTGTTTACTCAAGCATTATTTGGAACACCTTCGGAGTAGTAACTTCTATGTGAACGAGAACATGATGGGAACATTTTTTATATTCATTTTAACAAAGTAAATATGTGTAAATAGCATTGATGACACCTATATCCTTCATTGAATTGAGATAAAACGGTTCTATCAAACTGTAAGACAATTCTAGAGAAAGTATTTTATATAAGTTATTCCAGGCATCTAATATTTGAAATTGTGATCAGATGCAGTGTATTTGGTTATTGTAGAACCTTTTTTGTTTTTTTCAGATGTCGCTTCAATGTGTCCTTCAGTAATTCTTTTATTTGTCCAATATATTTTTTAGCACAACTTTCAGATCGTATGTAATTGACATATGCAGTGGCGCAGCCAGGATTTCAGTTTGGGGGGGGGGGCTGAACATACAATTTAACAAATTACCAGAGGTTTTTTTTTTCGTCAGCCGGATGTTATGAATAACACCTACAAGCGAACTGTTAGGCACGCGAACGATAACATCATCTTGTAGAAAATTTTCTTAGCTTTCTTTCTATATACCTATGTATTTAACGAATATGTTTCGTTATAGTCGTAAAATACGAAAAATGTAAAAGGTGCGCTAGGATCCAGCATCCAGCACATAAAACCGCCAACGAAAATTCTTCCGAAAATTGTAGAATTTTTTCAATATTTTTTCTGTATTATACGCCATCAATTTAACATGACACAGTATTTGAAAAATGAAAAATAATAAATTTAAAAATCGGTCCAACTCAAAGTGCACAAGTTCGTAAAAACGACCACAAAATCTATGGTTGACTAGCAATTGATTTCAAATTCGGTAAGAATATAGAAAAAACGAATTTAACGAATATAACATAGAAAAAATAAAAAAAAAAAATTGGCGGGATAATGGCTCCTGCAACATCTATATAACATTTTCATCCGACGACCGAATCGAGATAGAGCAATTCTGCGAACGCCAATCGATTCAGCATGCCAAAATTAGTATATGCTGTGATTTTCGAGTCGATCGGCACAATATGAATTTTCAGCCGAAAAAACATCAAAGGGTTATAAATGGCCAAAAATCCAAAGTCATCAAATTTACTCGAAATTACCACCAATATACTCAAAATTTTATGCTGATTCCGAAAATGTATAATTTGAGTGTGTTCGGATAAACAGTGTACCGTAAAACAAAGATAAATGTGCAACAAAAATTGTATCGCACGAATCCGGCATCCTAGCACACAAAACCACCTATAACACCTACAAGCGAACTGTTAGGCACGCGAACGATAACATCATCTTGTAGAAAATTTTCTTAGCTTTCTTTCTATATACCTATGTATTTAACGAATATGTTTCGTTATAGTCGTAAAATACGAAAAATGTAAAAGGTGCGCTAGGATCCAGCATCCAGCACATAAAACCGCCAACGAAAAATACTTCCGAAAATTCTAGAATTTTTTCAATATTTTTTCTGTATTCTACGCCATCAATTTAACATGACACAGTATTTGAAAAATGAAAAATAATAAATTTAAAAATCGGTCCAACTCAAAGTGCACAAGTTCGTAAAAACGACCACAAAATATATGGTTGACTAGCAATCGATTTCAAATTCGGTAAGAATATAGAAAAAATGAATTTATTTAACGAATATAACATAGAAAAAATAAAAAAAAAAAAATTGGCGGGATAATGGCTCCTGCAACATCTATATAACATTTTCATCCGACGACCGAATCGAGATAGAGCAATTCTGCGAACGCCAATCGATTCATCATGCCAAAATCAGTATTTGCTGTGATTTTCGAGTCGATCGGCACAATATGAATTTTCTGCCGAAAAAACATCAAAGGGTTTATTATACCTTAAAAATGGCCAAAAATCCAAAGTCATCAGATTCACTCTAAATTACCACGGATATACTCAAAATTTTATGCTGATTCTGAAAATGTATGATTTGAATATGTTCGGACACACGGTGTACCATAAAACAAACATAAATGTGCATTTAAAATTGTATCGCACGAAACCGGCATCCTAGCACACAAAACCACCTATAACACCTACAAGCGAACTTTCAGGCCAGCCAACAATAACATCCTCTTGTAGAAAATTTTCTTAGCTTTCTTTCTATATACCTATGTATTTAACGATTATGTCTCGTTATGGTCGCAAAATGCGATAAATGTAAAAGATGCGCTAGGATCCTATCCTAGCACATGAAACCGCAAAAAAAATACTTCCGAAAGTTCTAGAATTTTTTCAATATTTTTCCCGTAGAGAAAAATTGGTTTTTAGGGAAAATGTACCATGCCCGTTTTGAAAACTACTTGCGCTGGGAAATATACCTTGACTCAAACTTAAACTGGTTTCGCGATGATATCTCCACAAGTTTCATTATCTGGATATGCAAATTGCAGATGCTATAAGAATTCCAATTTTTCAGTTCCTTTATAGCAATGATTGTATCTTCTGATGTGATGCGAATTAGTAAGAAATACTCCTTTAGTATGGGATATGATATTAAGAAATCAGAAGCAGCTGCAGTCGTGGAGAAAGTTCATTTATTATGTAGTATGCACTAAATTCTTCCGCTGTCAAGTTACAGTGGGTGTTTACATTCTGACTAATGTAGGTGATCATTCACCATGAATCTCTACTAATATTTTTAGATTCATTGATAAAATCCGCATAGGCCTTCGTTTTAAGTTTAAAAAAAGAATTATAATGTTTTTGTATGTTAACAAGGAGATAAGAGGATTTCTGTAGACATCGAAAGAATTTTACTGAAATTTTAGTATGTTACACCAAAATGTTAACAATTTACGCGACCACAATATGTATTGCAAAATTGAATTTCAGCGATACCTGTAAACCTTATATTTTCTATTACATCCTGTATATCAACTAATGCAACTCCTATCGTAGTCACGTGGTTTGTAATTATCACTAATATAGCCTAGGTGTAACTAAATTTTCAGCAAATTCCTAAAATGCTTCAAAACCCCCTTATACCCGTGCCTACCTAGTCTTAAGTCTTTATTTTGAATCTCACTTATTTCTCAATACAATATCGTTTTTACTCAAGTAGACTTTTTTTTCTTTTTTTCCGTTTTTTTATTAAATTTTTTGTTGTTGTGGCCCTTCGAGCTCAGTCCTCACATTCATATGCCGTCACTTTGTAGACATGCTGAACATATTTTTCCAGGGCTCATTCTTCCAACGAACGGCAAAGATTTGGAACTCACCGACTCGAGATGTGTTCCCTGAGGCACTCAGCAGAAATTCAGGAAAACCAATTCCTACCAACTTTCCCTCGGCTCTCACGAACAATACAGGATTTTCCTTTTTGTGGGAACCAGAACATTAAAGAAGGATGGTGAGAATAGATTTGAAGTTATTGAGTACACTGATAAAAAGGATTCTTTGCATCAATGCATAATTGCATTGATTCAAGTCGATTGTATTCTTGAATAGGTCCAACCAAATATTTGTTTGATTTTTTGACGGAATCCTCTTGACCACTTGAAAGGAAACTGTTTCGAGCCATATGAACACTTTCTTCACTGAATAATGGGAGTTGTTTGGTGCAAGAATATTTCAACTTTGATAATGAACACTATTGTGATTACTTTCTTTGTTCGATGGTGTGAGTTGGTTGAGGCAAGAATATTTCAACTTCAATAACGAACAATATTCTTCTTCATAATGCAATACATTTTTGATTCAAGATTATCTGCATTTGGAGGTTCAGTACAAATGTGCACTTGGTCTTGGTTATAAAAATATACCATGGAAGCCATGTTCACTTCAACAAACACTTCAACAAACAGAACAATTGAGTTATAATGGTTATATATGAGAATAGTTTTGTAATATTTCAATTTCAGAAACTATATAATCAAGGTAGGTACCTATTCGGTGACGCATAGAAATGCGATCGAATATAGAAACGACAGCGTCATTCTTCATTATCACACACCTGTTGAAAACCAAAATATCTTCAACCTACCTTCGCAACTGATGGTCCATAAATGACCTAAATTCAAATCGTGCAAAAATAATTGGACCTCCATATTGCACTTCTGTGCACATTTGCACATAACCACTGTGAAAAATACAAAACTAACAACTTAAATTATGATTCAAACACAACCCCCAAAGCAAACGCGGGTAACAGCAAACAGGATAGAGGTCCAAGTCGGTAGTCGCAGTGCGCGCTTTCGCGTAGGTTCGCCCCGTTCCGATAGCGTGCACCCGCTAAAGTAAAGCTCATTGGTTGACTGTGCCACGTGCTGCTTCCTCCTGACCTTCGCCAAGAAATTATGTTCTTGAGTCAAAAGGAGCATTTTTCACAAGTAGGTGTTCTCTAGGGTAAAGAGTTGGAATGTATTAATGCAAACAAATTTATTTCAAGAGAATTTATGTAAAGAAGCAAACAGTTCAATAAGTTTGAATTAAGAGTATATTCAACAATTAGAATTAATTATTCTTTTCAGAAGATGATTCTGTTCAAGAGGATATATATATTTGATTGAAGACATCCTTTTTATCAGTGTATGTAACTGATACAGGTTTTTGAGCAAAGGAACAATTTGGCCTAGGCTTAACAATGAACTATCCGGTGTACCACAAGGTTTCAGAAACAGTTATACTTACCGCAATAAGGGCTCGGATGCAGTGTGCAATTCGCATAGTAGTCAGTGCTGGCGTGGGATAGATTTCGAGGGTTAAGGGCAACACCAGCCCTCGCACCTCGGTCCTCTTTTTCGCTCCTACTCCTTGGGATACTGGCAGGAAAACATTTCACTACGATTGAACAACACATTGGTCTCTTTCACACGAAACTTTTTTCTTCATCAACCGGTATTCTGTAACAAAGATAAATGTCAGAATTGTTTTGACAGCATGAGAGATTCGTTTGCAATAAAGTGTTTCATTTGTTCTAGAAAAAATAATGGTATAGTACAGTCGCTGAAGTTAAATATACATTGAAACTAACCAATGAATCGCCATAAAACTTTCCTTCATAAAAAATGTTAGTAGAGGTCCCATATATCATAAAACCACAATAACCCTTTTGAAAGGTACATGGCTTCACCCCAAAAAACAAACAAACAAACGTCAAAAACTGACAAGGTTCGCGCATTGACAATAATATGCGAAATAGCACTTTTTTTCATTTTCCTTTGTTACCGCATGACACCGTGCGCGAAGTAATGTTCGAAATACCTATTCCTCACACTGCATTTAAACTATTCTCCTCAATCAAGCAAAAATTCAAGAAATCATTTATTATTTATAGAGTCGTCCTGCCCCAGCCAATGAATTATGACCTCGTGTATAACTAATGTTGTCCGACCTACCCTGTCACTGACGAGCGGCAAGAACCGCGAAACGTGTCTGCAGGTAGTCTTCCCCAGCCAAATGAAGGATAATCTGCCGTATAATTACAATAAGCATTTGAAAATGGGTTTTCTTGGAAGAAAGTTGCACAAATGTCTGTCAGATATAATTCAATGTCCGTCGTGGTATTAGCCAGGGAAGTAGTTGTTCCCGGTAAATGTTGCCTCATATTTTCCACATGGTGGATATATTTGGAGAGACATTACCGATCTTACTATTTCATTTATCAATTACCTAGTTGATTAATAATGTCAATTCAAATATGGAAAATCATTCGAAATAAAGTACCTAACTCGACTTACAAACTTGGATCCGCAGTCCTCACACAACACAGCCTCACTGGATGAATCCATCACGAATTTAAGAAACTTTGCCAAATTCTTCACCTTTCTTAACTGAGTTGTTATAATCCACCAGGTCGCTTGGCACTAATTATCGGCTCCCATTATGCCTTTGTATATTTTATGGACGGTACGCTAATACATTTAATAAACAACTGTTTCTCACGGAAAGCTATGATGTTGTTGCTATTGTTACACCGCTAATATTTGAATTATGGTGATTTATTGATGGTCGGTAATGAGGTGTTAAACTTCTGTTATTGTGGATTTGAGTGAATAGGAACTGCACGATAATGGTCATATTGTTAATACCCCCTCTCTACAATATTTGTTATTCGAATACGAATTACTTCATTTAAAAACATTTTTCAGTCAAGAAGTACCAAGGGCATGGTAGAGTAAGGTACTATATATGCTGAAACCGAGTTTTTGGGTGTTTATATTGATGAATGGCTAAATTGGTCACAAAATATAGAGGAAATCATTTCGAAGCTTGGAAAAGTGTTCTATGGGCTACGAATAATAAAAAAACATTTGGAAAAGCAAGCAGCTTTGTCTCTTTATTTTGCAAATTTTGAAGCTGTCATGAGATACGGAATATTTTTTAGGGCTCTAATAAGACTACTGATAAAATATTTATTATTCAAAAAAGAGTAATGAGAATAATCAATTGTAAAAAATGTTATAAGGAAATTTGTCGAACAATTTTCAAGAATAACAACATCATGACTATGTATGCTCTGTACATTTTTGAATGTTCGATATATTTGTTTGAAAATCGTCAACTTTTTAATTTAAAAACCACGAATATGACACTAGGAGATACGATCTCATTTATCCATATCATGCATTGAGACTTGCTGAAAAATCTCCCTATTATATGGCAATAAAATTTTACAACAGATTACCAGTACTTGTAAGACGTTTTTTTTTAAATTGATTTTACCGTTAACCAGCTGTCCTCCCCTTACGAACGGCAGCCCTCAAAAGTCAAAACTTGTGCGAGCCAAGGATTAATGAGGTCTTACCTTTCAACGTGCGATTCCTAGCACCTCCTCGGGCCATCAGGTAAAAATCTGTAGTCGCTAGGATTCGAACTTAACCGACCAGCAGTCGATGGTTTTGAACGCGACAATCTCAACCACTGAGCTGCCTTGCTAGTAACAATCAATTTAATAAAAACATCAAAAAAATACTTGTAGATTTAGAACCACATTGTATCGAGGATTTTTAGAAACTCCAGTTTTCCTGTCCTGCCGGGACTGCTCATTGCAATAATCATATGCAATAGGAGAAATTGAGTCGAAAATTTATCAGGAAACAACTACTTTCCTGACTAATATCACTACAAACGTTGAATAAATCTAATGAATTTCCGTGTAGAGTGCCTACAAGGCTTTCTCTGAAATTCTCATTGCATTATTTGTACCAGTTATAGATCCTTGTGAACCATTACAGATTCCTTTATCCATTATTGTCTTTGCGATCACAAGTGGGTATTGTTTGGTTGGAAGGCTGAGGTTGAGATGGCGCCAGTAGTTTGGTGAACACTGATTTGATACTCAGATGCTCAGATGCTCACATGTTATATTCGCATTAGCGCGAGCATGAAATGTGGCGTCGGCGTTATACCACGTTTTCTGAGGAAACGAGCATATAGAATTGAATTATCTCTGAACCTATCAAAATCGTTTTTTGGTAAATCTTATATTTTCTGAAATAACAACAACAAAAAATTATATTTTTTTTAAATGAAAAATTTTTTAGGTTCCACTCCTGATTTTTTGGAAAACAACTTTTTTTCTAATAATACACGATGTCGAGATGTCATGTGCCGAGTTTCAGAGAGCTAAAATTCATTCTTCACTTTTTGCTCGAGTATGTTTGTCGTTACTGGATTATATGTCATTATATGAGGAGACACCAATATATGGCGTTATTTTATTAATCTTGCGCCATCGTTTATTTGCAGTCTATTGATGAAATTGAAAAACCAAATCCATCAAACGCTGTTGATTCACCAACTACGTAAATGATGGCTGAGATTGGTATTCGTCGGCGGCAAAGAATCACATATAAACTTCAAGAAATTGGGTGGTTGAACATGGAGAAAAGAAGGTTATTTCACGCTGTCTGTCTTTTCCATAAAATAATTTTAACAAAAAAGCCCTCATATCTACATAGAAAAATTACATATCGTACAGACATTCACAACTTGAATATTCGACATAAAAATATGCTTGCAGTGCCGAAATTCAAAACAGAAATTTTCAGGCGGTCTTTTAGGTACCAAATTTGTCAAAGATACAATTCTGTCCCCACACACAATTAAATTTCATCAAATTCAAAAATAAATATAAAAACTATTTGTTCGACTAAAATGAGAGGAAATGTTTGATATATTGTTCAGATTAGGTGAACTACATTCATTTGGTAAGGTGTTTGTTCGTATTCAAATTATAAATAGTATTATATAATAGTATTATGTCACAGGTTTTTCAGGGTTAGGTGGAAGAACATTTTCTGTGATGAGCATTACAGACGATGAACTTCGCCCTTTATTTCGCTTGATAGCTTAAATATATTAATTTTGTTAAGTTTTTACTTTATGAAATAATAAAGACGATATTATTATTATTATTATTATTATTATTATTACATATTCCATGAACGCGTTCACACTTTAATCGGAGAAAAAATCTAACGCGGTTCAGTTTCTTCTCGGCCAATTAACTAATTAGTCTCATTTAAAATTCCGCTGGCGTTCGAGGATGGATAATTAACCATAGAGGCGACGCGTAGGTCCGTATTTCTATCTCAGAGAGAGATAATGAAGAGTGACGTTGTGATCAAGAGAAGCGATTTTGGAGGTTTTGTTCTCAAGGATGAAAAATGTACTGATTTTCAAGATGCACTCTCCGCAGGTTTAACTGAAAATCTTCTGTTGAGATGGTAGTTTTGAATATGGAGGTCCTGCATGGACTGATACAGTTGCTACCTCAACTTAAAATTATACCAGATTGTTGTAAGGTGTCTTTGGGTCTTTAGGACAGCTAGGAACATAGTTAGGGAGCCGCTGGTTCTGGTTACGTCTTCCGTTTGGTGAGGTCAAAGTCCATTCCTAGAATGCCCCAAATTGAAAATATCTTTGAAATCGTGCAGGGTATAATGTTTCTTTCGTTATTATAATTTTGTTTAGAAAGTAACTAGTAATCATCTGTCGAAACCTATTTTTGGAAATTGTGGGCCTCTAAATCGTTTATCGCAAATATTCGACGTCTCCTATATGTTATAGAAGTAGCTCCAGTGAGGCCCTATCTATGAGAGGCTGTCCGCAGGGAGGAGTCTTGTCCACTTTGCTTTGGTGCCTCGTGGTGGATGTTCTGCTGGTGAATATAGAAGACGACGACATTGTCATCTTGTTTGATGACTACTGGTCCGGCCTCGTGAGGGGTACAATAGAAAAGTCTTTCATAGGGTTGATGAATGGTGCCGTTCAGTATATAGGGTTGAGTATTATGCCTGAGAAGGAGGAGCTGGTTCTTTTCACCAGTAAACGCAAACCATAGACCTCATAAATGTCCATCTTACTGGGAGGTGCCTGCAAACTAAACGAGAACAGTTTAGAGAGCCACAGCTGCTTTCTGGGTATGCTGTCCTGAAATTATATACTGAGCAATCATACGATGACAGCATCTGACAAATCCAAAAACCAATAGATATGGTACAAAGACTCTCCTGTCTTAGACAAAAAGTGCGATGGGGATGGCACCCATTAGTGCACTGGAGACACTAATAAGACAGCCTCCCCTGCATCTCTTCATTAAGCATGAGGCACGCAAATATAAAGACAATTCAAACATTAGAGCTATTTTAATTTTTTTGTTCGAAAATATGAATAGAATATTCATAAAATCTGTTGTGGAATCATCTGCGGCTGAAAGACAAAGAGTTTATCTTGAACGATGGAAAATAGCGACTAAAGTTTGTTTTCCAGCCGCATATAATTTCACAACAGATTTTATGAATATTCTATTCATATTTTCGGAACAAAAAAAATCATGACAGGTTTATGTCAAAAAATAACTTTCAAAGTGTTGCCACAGAAGAAATATTTACATCATTTCCATCTTTGATGTGTATAATTGCTTCTGAAGAGCCTGCTTTCCAATTCTTCCGATCTCCCTGATGAGTTTGGTAGAGCGAAATAGATTTTTGTCGACAAAAATGTATTGGGGGTTAAATGCTTCAACGAAATGAACTTCTGCGAGTGAATTTTTTAAATTTATTTGATGAATTTTCAATGAAAACTAGAGATAATTGAAGAATCAACTATCTGAATGAAAATGCGAATTTTCACTTTCAGATTTTTTCTTTTCATTAGAGTCTTTTCACAACATCTATCAGTTGTATTCAATGTCCAGCGTGGCTTTAGCCAGGGAAGTAGTTGTTTTCTGTTAGATATTACAAAATCACATTTATACGTATATCACAGACCTAGTAAAATCTTGAAATTGAATTGCCAGACCAAATGTCAATAAACAAACCAGCATTTTTCGAAATATGCAATATTATTCAAGGAAATGTATCATAACACATCTGCCTTTAAAAACAATTAATAACACAGTATGAGGCTACAGTGATCAAAATAACAGAAAAACATGTCCCCTGAAAAAAATTACTAATTCTAGCGACTTTAAAATAATCGCTTAAAAATATTGATGGAATGTTTGCATTGGAATCACTCTAGGTATTTTTTTCATTAATTATCCGTATAGCAAAAATTGAAAAAAAAAGTAGATGTTCAATAATTTCTTTTCATCTTCTGAACAACAAAATGAAATTATCGGGTCGACCTCGTTGAAACTGTTTATAAAACGATGGAAGATATTTCAAGATAGCATCGTTCATGAAAATAAATTAAATAAAGAAATAAATCGACATTTCTGTAAAAGTTAGTGCATATTTTGATGCTTGATGGTTCACCTCCGAGAAATTGACTGTTTGTAATGAATGAAGCCGAAGGTTGGAAAATGATTTCGAATTGAAAATGACCTCAGGAATCTAACGTAGAATTAGGTCGAAACAATCCCAGGGTAGTTGAAATCCCACACTATATTCGTTGATCGCAAAAAGAAACCGCGCCTCAAACATTTGACAGTTACTAATCAGAATTGAGATGATTCAATAAGAATCACTTCTTCCAATTAGGATTAATCTACTTTTAATTTATTTCGGTGTCATCCACTTGTACTTTCATTTGACATCGTTAATCTTCGTGGAGACTTTTTTATAGTTATCAGTTATAGATAATTCGAATTACATCAGGGCCACAAATGAAGCACGCTTTGAGAAAAATATGTTAATATTGTGTCAAGAATTCAATCCTCCATATATTTTCAAACGAGACTGCGAAAAAAATTCAGAAAAATAATTTTTTCCGTTCCCTTAATAATCATGTTCATTTTAGTTCAAAAATATAAATAGGACATTCATAAAATCTGTTGTAGAATCATCTGCGACTGAAAGAGAAACTTTAGTCACTATTTTCGATTGTTCAAGATAACCTCTTGGGAGGTATTCATGTTGAAAAGGGGAACATTCTCCATGAAAATTGAAAAATGAAAAATGTGATTTATTTGTAATATCTAACAGAAAACAACTACTTGCCCGGCATAAGCCACGATGGACATTGAACTAAGTACATCTAATAGATATTGTGAAAAGACTCTAACTGAAAAGGAAAGAAAAAATCTGAAATTGAAAATTCGCATTTTCATTCAGGTAGCTGATTTTTTTAATTCTCTCTAGTTTTCATTGAAAAAATCATTAAATAAATTAAAAATGTTATTAAAAAAATATCACTCACAGAAATCGTTTCATTAAAGCAAGGTTCGCTTCTCTCGCATTTAATCCCCAATACATTTTGGTCGACGAAAATCTAATGAGTGTACAGGGGAGAACAAAATATAGGAATTTTGATAAGGTGTAACCCCGTATTTTTGACATTATCAAAAAGTTCACTCAAAGAGGTTGTTTATGCAATATTTAAATTTGGAATCACAGCCATAGGGTAGTTAACTCTTGATCAAAATTGTATTTTTTGTTTCTTCTGTACACCGTTTGGAATTTTGATAACTATAATACAAGTATTCCGCAATGCACCAATTTTTATGAAGAATAAATTCTTCTGACAAATCTATAATATGGTGCAAATTTTTGAAACTCGCTATTTATAGTCTGGACCACATTTTGATAGGCAATATATGTATTCGTTTATTCATGAAACTTCAAAAAAAATATTTCACCCGGTTAGCATATGGGTGAAGGTCGACCTCTTTTCGTCTCTTAGACCAAGGGTACGGTCCGTATATATCCTTGGTTACTCTGGTTAGTAATTTGGCGATCCGTATATACCAAATTCCTGAAAATTCGGTGACTATTTCCTGAAACTTCGGTATCTGTCACCAGAGCAACCATACTTTTTCCTCGGTTACTCGGGAACCGCTTCATTTGTCAGTTGGAATCATTTTATTGGGTGCAAAATTTGAAACTTTGGATAAAAAATCTAATATTTATCTCAAAAAAAGGTCTTTGGGTCTGAAAGCATTTCATTAAAGACAAGTGACAATATGTGCAGCTGGTTGCTTGAAAACTCAGAAACCGCTACTGAAATGTTCAGCGATATAAGGACCATACCCTAAAAGTATGTAATTGATTTGTTATTATACATGCACTGATAAAAAGGATGTCTTCAATCAAATATATATATATATATATATATCCTCTTGAACAGAATCAACTTCTGAAAAGAATAATTATTTCTAATTGATGAATATACTCTTATTTCAAACTTATTGAACTGTTTGCTTCTTTACATAAAATATCTTGAAATGAATTTGTTTGCATTAATACATTCCAACTCTTTACCCTAGAGAACTCCTACTTGTGAAAAATGCTCCTTTTGACTCAAGAACATGATTTCTTGGCGAAACCCCGCTACCGGAACGACGCGAACCCACGCAAAAGCGCGCACTGCGACTGCCGACTGGGACCTCTATCCTGTTTGCTTTTGCCCGCGTTTCGTTTGGGGGTTCTGTTTGAATCATAATTTAAGTTGTTAGTTTTGTATTTGACACAGTGGTTATGTGCAAATGTGCTGCTACAGAAGTGCAATATAGAGGTCCAATTATTTCTGCACGATTTAAATTTAGGTCATTTATGGACCAGTTGTGGAGGTAGGTTAAAGATATTTTAGTTTTCAACAGGTGTGTGCATGATAATGGCGAATGACGCTGTCGTTTCTATATTCGATCGTATTTCTATGCGTCACCGAAGAGGTACCTACGTTGATTATATAGTTTCTGAAATTAAAATATTACAAAACTATTCTCATATATAACCATTATACCGCAATTGTTCTCAGTTGTTCTCTGTTTGTTGAACTGTACCATATGAACATGGCTTCCATGGCATATTTTTATAACCAAGTGCACATTTGTACTGAGCCTCCAAATGCAGATAATCTTGAATCAAAAATGTATTGCATTATGAAGAAGAATATTGTTCGTTATTGAAGTTGAAATATTCTTGCCTCAACCAACTCACACCATCGAACAAAGAAAGTATTCACAATAGTGTTCATTATCAAAGATGAAATATTCTTGCACCAAACAACTCTCATTATTCAGTGAAGAAATATGTATCAAAACAGTTTCCTTTCAAGTGGTCAAGAGGATTCTGTCAAAAAATCAAACTAATATTTGGTTGGACTCATTCAAGAATACAATCGACCTGAATCAATGCAATTATGCATTGATGCAAAATATCCTTTTTATCAGTGTGGTTGCCGAAAAAATAGTGTACGCAACACGTCCGAAAACAGTTTTTTTGGATTCGCAGACTTCCAGGACTCGCCAACGACTCGTCCTAGAATTTTGTCCACTCGTCCAAATAAAAAAAAACAGTATTTTCCGGACTTGTTACGTAAACTACTATTCCGAATCTTTCAACTTTCAGGAGAACACGGTGGCAAGTGACCAACTTACTTTAAATTAGCATGCGACAGACATCAACACAATCAACTTTACCCGCAACAACGACTCCCATCGCTGACGATGATGACGACGATGACGACGATGACGATAAATCTTCACGAGCGCGTCTACGACTAATCAAGAGATTAAGAGAAATGATGCGCGACTGGCTCAAGCACTTGACGAGTCGGCAATCAAAGTGGAGATAATCCAATTATGAACTGTGGCTTTCGATTGAGATTCGGCTAATATAGTGTCTCGACGATCAAGCAGTCCGCGTGCACAAACACCCACAGTTTGGCGCTGCCATTGGCCGTCGGGACGCCCACTTGTTGCTAACCGTGTTTTCATTTGAAGACGTCTAGGGTGAGGAAGTAACGCCTCCGAAAACGGGAATTATGAGTGATGAGTCCGAGCGTTCCGTCACTCGCGGAATTTCTCTGTTTATTGTTCGAAGCGGCCGTTGTAATCATCGAAGTGATTAATCGTTATAATAATCTGCGTAGAGATTCCAGGCGTGCTGATGTAAATAGAGGAGATGATACGAGGAGTGTTCATGAATTAAAATTGGCGATAGTCGAAGAATAGAAGAATGTAACAGTATTATTACGTTTCTGAGTTCTCATAAAAGTGATACAATCGTTGCATGAACTACCTTTATTAGCTCAGACCGGAAATCAACTTGGTTTTTCAAAAACACACTTCAGTTATCAAATACCAATTATCAACTATAATTTAATTTTTTTCAAACTTAAATAATGCTTCAACTATATACAGTATGTCCGTAAAATGTCCATCTTCCAAAATAGCGGCCCGACGCCATTTTGAAAGAATTTTTTAGATGGATGGGGGGTCGAGTGATACCTCATTCGAAACGTCTTACAATTCTCTATATCTCCTTAAAATTTCAAACAATTGAGGAAGAGGAGGAAGAGGAGGAAGAGGCGGAGAGGCGGAAGAGGAGGAAGAGGAGGAAGAGAAGAAAGAGGAGGAAGAGGAGGAAGAGGAGGAAGAGGAGGAAGAGGAGGAAGTGGAGGAAGTGGAGGAAGAGGACGAAGAGGAGGAAGAGGAGGAAGAGGAGGAAGAGGAGGAAGAGGAGGAAGAGGAGGAAGAGGAGGAAGAGGAGGAAGAGGAGGAAGAGGAGGAAGAGGAGGAAGAGGCGGAAGAGGCGGAAGAGGAGGAAGAGGAGGAAGAGAAGAAAGAGGAGGAAGAGGAGGAAGAGGAGGAAGTGGAGGAAGAGGACGAAGAGGAGGAAGAGGAGGAACAGGAGGAAGAGGAGGAAGAGGAGGAAGAGGAGGAAGAGGAGGAAGAGGAGGAAGAGGAGGAAGAGGAGGAAGAGGAGGAAGAGGAGGAAGAGGAGGAAGAGAAGAAAGAGGAGGAAGAGGAGGAAGAGGAGGAAGAGGAGGAAGAGGAGGAAGATGAGGAAGAGGAGGAAGAGGAGGAAGAGTAGGAAGAGGAGGAAGAGGAGGAAGAGAAGAAAGAGGAGGAAGAGGAGGAAGAGAAGAAAGAGGAGGAAGAGGAGGAAGAGGAGGAAGAGGAGGAAGAGGAGGAAGAGGAGGAAGAGGAGGAAGAGGAGGAAGAGGAGGAAGATGAGGAAGAGGAGGAAGAGGAGGAAGAGGAGGAAGAGGAGGAAGAGGAGGAAGAGAAGGAAGAGGAGGAAGTGGAGGAAGAGGAGGTAGAGGAGGAAGAGGAGGAAGAGGAGGAATAGGAGGAAGAGGAGGAAGAGGAGGAAGAGGAGGAAGAGGAGGAAGAGGAGGAATAGGAGGAAGAGGAGGAAGAGGAGGAAGAGGAGGAAGAGGAGGAAGAGGAGGAAGAGGAGGAAGAGGAGGAAGATGAGGAAGATGAGGAAGAGGAGGAAGAGGAGGAAGAGGAGGAAGAGGAGGAAGAGGAGGAAGAGGAGGAAGAGGAGGAAGAGGAGGAAGAGGAGGAAGAGGAGGAAGAGGAGGAAGAGGAGGAAGAGGAGGAAGAGGAGGAAGAGGAGGAAGAGAAGAAAGAGGAGGAAGAGGAGGAAGAGGAGGAAGAGAAGAAAGAGGAGGAAGAGGAGGAAGAGGAGGAAGAGGAGGAAGAAAAGTAAGAGTAGGAAGAGGAGGAAGAGGAGGAAGAGAAGAAAGAGGAGGAAGAGGAGGAAGAGGAGGAAGAGGAGGAAGAGGAGAAAGAGGAGAAAGAGGAGGAAGAGGAAGAAGAGGAGGAAGAGGAGGAAGAGGAGGAAGAGGAGGAAGAGGAGGAAGAGGAGGAAGAGAAGAAAGAGGAGGAAGAGGAGGAAGAGGAGGAAGAGGAAGAAGAGGAGGAAGTACCTGTCCTTAACAAAACTACGCCAATAAGCTCCTAATCGTAGCATAATTTTTGCGTAAAAACTTCCTTCTTTGTATGAATCATTGTACTTACTAGAAAAATTTTCCAATAAATAAAATTGAACGCTTAAAATATATCCCCATTTCATCGAGAGACACCATCTCTCAGCACGAAGACACAGTATGTACATATGAGAAGCCATTTTCAGACACTTCATCAGTAGAGGGTCAGGTAGCTCAGTGGTTGAGACTGTCACGGTCAAAACCATTTAGGATGCTGATCGGGTAGGTTCAAATCCTATCGACTACAGATTTTTATTGTGATGACCCGAGTAAGTGGCTCCCACAAGTTTCGACTTTTGAGGGCTGTCGTTCGTACGGGAACGACAGCTGGTTTACGGAAAAAACAATTGTTTGACCTCTAGTTCATTATTATTCAATCAGCATTGGTAAATTAACTGCATCTATCATTCTTTTCCAGATTGAATTATTCTCAAATTTCCCAAGTATGGACACAAATTAATGAATGCACCTTGTATTCTCATGAAAATATTCAACTTTTATGAAAAGCTAAAAATAATCTTGAATGAATACAATTGAAGAGGGGAACCACACAGATTTGAAACGTCAGTTCTGAGACAAGCGGTGACATGGTTAGGAATAAGTCGAACTGGACTTGGGAACATCTGCAAGAGATCCTCGAGTTGTTTTGGTAATAAATTGTAATGAACTTTCGCTTTTCTCATTATTGATGTTGTATGATGGAAAACAAAGTTTTTTTTATTGTTTAGAAGATAATTTGTGATATTAAACCGGATATGGATTTGACATGGATTTCTGCATACATTTTATAAAGTACAATTATTGAACAATATGGTAACCTACTATCCAGACAAGAAAACATTTCCATACCTCGATGCCTCCACGAACGGAAATTTTCATTGAAGATTTTTAGTCACATTGACACTTTCAATTTCGATTATGTTCAAGAATTCTTTGAATAATTGAAGGTATCACACCTAAAAATATTTGCACCCTGCATGGATACAAACTTAAAGGATTACAAATCATATGATAGGGTGTGGTATAGGTACACCAATTCCAAAAAGGCGTTTGGTAAACCTTGCTCCTCAAAAAAATTGCCAAAAATGCATCTTTTATTGGTATTATATCACTGAAAGATCTCAAGCTATAGACGTAAATGATTCAATTTGTGGTAATCTTACGGGAAATCAAAATTTGAAGGACAATCAAAATTAAGCGTATTAGTAAACGTTTCAAAAATTCACTGAAAAATAAAAATGATATTGTAATATAGTATGTAATGATGGGTATTTATTTCCAAGGACTAGAGTGATTAATTCACAATCAGTTTTCTAACTCACAACTGAAGTTGTAATTTTATTTTGGGGATATATATATACACTTGGCAATGTAAAATTAAACTAACTTTCTACTGTTTTTTCTATTCATATACATTCATTATACTTTCTGTGAATTTACGTATTTCACTCTGGTATTTACAACGTGTTATTGCCATATTACAATTCTAAATTGCAAAATTACAATCCATCCCCATGAGACTATTTGCATTTATTTCAATGCAGGGTGTTTCTGATTTAGAAGAAAAAAGTGATAGATAGAAATTTAAAAAATAAAATCCAGTTGAACATTTAAAATAACATAAAAAATAAGGCGAATCAAGAGGAATTCCTTGTTAACAAAAGATAAACCTGTAATATTTTATTTATAATATAAAATTGCATCGATCTGAAAGTTTATATAGTGATAAGAATTATTTCAATGATTGCAACAAGATTATCTCAATTTATTTGTCGAAATATGCGAAATTTCCGGGTTCCTTAAAAAAATAGGTACCATTTTGTGATCCAGAACTCATCATACATATGTGTGACTTTTCTGAGGTTGATCAATTCTTTATGGTGGTCGGAATAACATAAATCAATAACAACTCTTACACAAATTATAGTGGGTATATCAATTTCTAAAAGAATGTTGAAAAAATCCAAACATGAGCTGGTAGCAGAAGAGCTCACTATACATTCTTACTGAATGTACATTTCTACCCTCTTTACCTCTACCCTTTATCGCCCGAATACTTTCTCATTCGAATTCGCGCATCTTTTACGTTTATCGACATTCCTTGCTTGATTCGCCAAGCTGAAGTAAACTTACTTGGTACTCGTTCATATGAACATATTACTCGAAGCATCCTGTGAATTCACTCGACTATTTGTTTTCGTCAGATGAACAGGTTAAAAACAAACTAAGGCTACACTAACTTCCAAATAGTGCACAGTTTCCCTCTAAAACACACAACTCACGATATCCAGATGATCCAGAAAAAAGCTTCGATAAACACTGACTGTCAAGCAAATTTTTTCATTTGTAATGCGGAAATCGAAAACAAAACTATAAATATTTTTGTTCGAGTTTTGTAATACCACGAGATTTGTAGAAGTCCAATCCATTAAGTAAAACGGTGTTTAGATTAATAATACCCCATTGATATGTTTATGAGCTCACACTGAATATATATACCAGTTTATTTCAATAGACTGCGGCGAATTTCTGAGAGATAATCGGAGGTACATGCATTTCTACTTCTATTATAGCATTCCAGAG
The DNA here is from genome assembly GCA_958298965.1 of Chrysolina haemoptera. NCBI lineage: Eukaryota > Metazoa > Arthropoda > Insecta > Coleoptera > Chrysomelidae > Chrysolina > Chrysolina haemoptera. Next base: position 509,167 of record OY282598.1, on the reverse strand, counting down.
AATTCCTGTCTTAATAGCCTTTCATAGGATTTTTTGAGTATGAATGAGTGTGGGTTATGATGCTGTCTCACTTCCTCTCACATAATTGATAATTTTTAGTGAGCACCAAAGGCTTCGTATTCAGCTATGCGAAATAAATAAATATTTCACTTGTGGAATTGGGTATATTTTGCATAAGGTAATAATTCTCTCCAAGTCAAGAATACATATTTGGAATTCAATAAAAAAAACTTTTGAAATAATACTTGAACAACAGTAGGTATGTCTGGTCGAACAGATTCTGTTCACATAACTACATTGCAACCAGTGGAGTGCTTCAAGGTTCCAACTTGGGACCTTTGTTAATTTAGATATTTATCAATTTTCTCTACAAAATACTCGTTTGCGAAAAATTTATATCAGCGGAAGATCTGGAATTATCAGTTTGTGACTAATTTGGACGATTCTCCTAAATACCGATATCTCAATATGAAGTGCTGGCTTTTACACGTTAACAATATTGCCCTCATAAAAAGTAACAGGTTTTGGTAATGTTGGACGCGCTTTTATCTTTGAGCCATTGTTGAGAAATTTATTTTGTAACCTAACACACTTCCTCTCGTTCATTGGTATTAATTTATTATACATTTGGTTGAATTTTCTGCAAGTTCTGACAATGATTTGATCACATTGTCCGTGTATAATAAATAATTTCATAAGAATTTCGTTTGAATATCTTTCGTACCAACCTGATTTCTGTTGGAAGATATATAATCCTTACATACAAATTCTTGGAATTTTTGAAATGGAATCAAAACCTATGCAAGATAAGTTTTCATGGTGATATATTTTCTGTGTTGTTATAGAATTTCAGGTTGTTTTTCAACTGTTATATTTTTATGTATCATGAAATGTCATTTTTTTGATCATTTAATTATATTGGTTCAACAAAATCTACCCAACTCTCTGCTCATCATTATATTGATTGTTTAAATTTGAAAATAAGATGTGCTTGCGTGCAGGAATTTTCATATTTTGTTCGTGTACGATGTAAACTATACCTGGAATTAATAGTATTATGATTATAACCAGGAGTAAAATTCTTACCAGGAAAATTTTCTCTAATACTGGGATGCCTTTTCCACGAAAAATCACAAATTTTATTAATAGCAAATCTGGAGCGAAAATAGATCATGGAAAACTATTTTGATGACGCTCATAAATTGCTCGAAATTAATATTGATTACTGTTTATTCGCAAAAAGAGGGCAGTCAAACAAATTATTAAAAATCGATTTTTATAGTACCTATTTTCCGTTACTGATTCATTGAGAAACAATCTAGTCGATCATCAGTGATTATTTTTGCCACCCACCGATCTTCATTCATTTTATTTGCGATTTTTATAATGCCAATAAACAAAAGATCTCATCCTGTTCGATGTGTTGACGTGAAACATTCTTTTAATTTTTGGCAAGTCATACAGAAGGTAATCAACGAGAACTATACAACCTAATTTTCAGATACCCTCATTAAATATTATAAAAACTCTCTCGAAATTTTCGTGTGGGTGAAGTTCTGAACTCTTGGGACCTTTTCTTATTGTAACGTTTATACTCGATGCCTGAACTAATATATATTTTCTTTGGTTCCCACGAAAAGGATATTCCTGTATTGTCCAGAGAACATCGTGAGAGAAAAGAGGGAAAGTAGGTAGGAATTGGTTTTCTTCTTGAATTACTATCATTTGCGAAGCTGTACACTGGGACATGAAGTAGCTCCAAAAAAATCACTGATGTAAAAAGGAAACAGTTTAAGTGCTAGAATGGATACCTGTGGAACACCAGCATTTATTGGTAGAGTATCAGATGCTCCATCGACCACCATGTGGGGAGATTAGGAACAATTAGGGAGGCAAGCCAGAAGATGGAAGTTTGGCTAGGAGTTCATGCTGCCAAACGTGATCAAAAGCCTTGCAGATCAAATATATACAGTATAAGGTTATAATCCCTTTTTAATGGGTTTTTCACCTAAACCTTATGTAAACGATGCGCAGGGCTAACACTTATTGCGGAGGCAAGGGTCGTGGTACGATTGTTGGTGAATGAACCCAAAGATATTCCTAGAAATTCAGTTTATGGCAGAGAGAATAAAATAGCTAAATTATAGTTGTCATTTGAACTGCATCTACAGAAATTCTGATAAAGTACCTCGTTCGCAAAGCCAGTCTCTGTAGACAGTCTTTATTACACTGAAAGAGAAAATACTCCAGACATACAAATTAAACAATTGCTGAAAAAAATAGTTTTTAATGAAATAAATGTTTGTTAAGTTAAGTTCAGGGCTTGACGAGATCTTAAAAAGTCTATAAATGATAATAGTAATTAAGTTGTATAAAAAACAGTATTTAATGAATTAAACGTGTGTTAAACCAAGTTCAGGGCTCGATGAGATCTTGAAAAGTCTATAAATAATGATTGTAATCAGGTTATGTGAAGGAATATTGGTTCTTTCGACTATATTGTTCGTTATTCAAATGGTCGTACCAACTTGCATGTTTTGAAATATTGGGTTAAATGCATTTAAACCTCACATGCTCTTCATGACCAATAGGTTTCAATACTCTTGATAGAAACAACCAAACTCTTTTGTGAATATATATATTATATTTCCAGCTCCTCAGGTTCCTTGGTTCTTATATTCAGTAACCACGGCTCTGGAACGCTTCTGAATCCACCACCTGGTTCTGGACACCTGATTGAGTTTGTAATTCAGCCAGTTATCTACATTCGTTCAGTATTCTGGCAATCGGACAAAAACAGTTATCGCTCCTTCAATGGCGAGAAGTGAAGGATCAAATTCTTAACTGAATTTAGGAGTCTTGGAATATTTCAGCTTGGTTTCTTCCTCAGCTAGCTTGACATTATGGTTGAATTCATGGGAAAGAAAGAGACAAAACTGTTGACAATAGAATTCTCTGGTAAACAGAATCCCACCCATGGTCTGTTTTCTTTCGTGCCCTCGGATATACTTCTCTTGCCTATCAGGGTCTTTTTTGTCGTCCTATTTGTCTCAGATCTCAGCCTCGAGTGTTATGGGGTTTATATTTTTTTTCAAAAGTTTTCCTTCTCACTATTTTGGTAGAGCTTGGCAAGTCGCAGTAAAGTCTAAATACTCTGGTTCGATTTGGTGTTTCAGAGGTTCATTTGGTCCCAATCTGCCCTTGAAACAGATTTCACATTGGAAATTTTCTCGACTTTCTTCATTGCTCACAAATATCAAATTGGGGACATCCATGACATAAATTGTACTTCAATAAAAATGGTCTAACGATAACATCAGTATTCACAAAATGGAATATTACTTCCTTTTCTCATCAGGTTCAGATGTTGAAATCAATCAGAATTGTATTAATTGATATTCATAGTCGCCATCGCCAATCTAATAAACGCTATTGATCAAGCATCAATTATGTCAGAGGTTTTCAAATGAACCCAGCGGAAATGTTCAATTTGTGATAAATGATGTCGAAGATTTGAATTACCTTCATTTTAATAAAGTTGTTGACTTTGATCGACTACTTGGCTTGAAGTTTACCGATCCGAAGCAAAAAAGAGTCGGCGAAAGCAAGCAGTAGAGAAATGAAGGATTGATTTAACACGCGAATAGAAGTGAGACAGATGGATACATTCGCAATTTCAAATCGATAATTCGTCAAAGTATTGTGATGATAATGGTTGGAATAATCGAGATCGTTGCTTGATAGTTTCGCTGATGACTTATGTCTTAATGACATGAATCAGTAGATTTTCTGATCATATGAAAGAAATCTTCAATCGATGAAGTACGAGAAAATATATTTGTGATTGGAGTATCTACTGACAATAATTTTTCAAATAATGGATGAATGAATTTATAATCGATTACTTTTGCAAAATCCTATAAAAAACGACTTCTTCTTGAATCATAACAACTGTCCTGGTATCTCATTAATATTTTGAAAATTCTACCTGACTAGGTTTTCCATTTTTATACAGGCGTGCCTTATGAAGAACAGAAAGATTCTTCAGTTTTTCTCAGTGAAATATATTTTGATTTTTGTTAGAAAATATGAACAGGCTGTTCATAAGATCTTTTGTGGAATATACTCCAGATTTTGTATGTCCTTCATTATGGTATTCCAGCGGATTGAAGTCGGGCGATCTTGAAGGCTAGAGATAACGACTACCCCTGCCAATTCATATACCGAGTGTCAACTTATTCTTTGTGGCTTCCAGTATTTCAAGAATATGATATTTAAATTTTTCAGAAATTTTTTCCGTGCTTTCTTATCATTTCCGGTTTCACCAGAAACGGCCTCAACATGGGAATTTCAAATAGAACACTTTATTGGATTTCAAGGACGATTTTAAGATTTAGTTTTGAGACAAAAATGTGATGAAAATGAATGAAGAGTGAAAAATATTGAACAGACTTTTTTTCGTCTTGTTGATTACTCGGTTTGAAATTTTCAATAACATTATTTCTTAAAAAAAGTATTTTTTTTTCAAATTAGATCATCTTTCTGACAACCATTCCGTACATTCTAATTTCCACAACGAATCTATTGATGATTTCAATTTGAAAATCGGCAATGCACGAATTATTTCTTGAAAAAGTATGAAAAAATCATTCGATTTTGTATTAACAGCATACTTGATGAGTGATACACTCGGATTTGTTCATAATTAGTGTATGAGGACTATTATGCATCAGATTTTCCATTACATTTTTAAGGAATAGTGGCATTGAAAATTTCAAAATGCAATAGGTTCCTCAACTAGACGGAAAAAAGTCTGTTTGATATTTTTTACTCTTCATTCATGTCCATCACATTGATTGAAGTGCGTCCAGAGCACCCTAAATACATAAATGAATTTTTTTTGATGAATCAATTGTGTCGTTTTTCTTTCACAAAACTAGGTGATCGTACCCAGAATCGTTCCTAGAATTAAAAAAAATTTAATTATAGAGGTTCCATTTGAAATTCCCAATTCTGGTGAAACCGGAAATGACACAGAAGTATGAAATATTATTAAAAAAAATTCCAATTCTTGAATAAGTATTATCTTTACAACTTTACCATCTAATAACTCTGGAATAATATTCTGCAGAAAATCCAAGGAACCTTTCACCTGATGTGCAATTAGATGCGGTCCGATTAACCTAATATCAAAGACGTATCACCAAAGGTTGATTGAAAATTTGTGTTGTGTGTGTTTTGTAGTCATCGCCAAGCTATTGGGAAACATCCAGAAAATAAATTAAGAAAAATTAGCGGTTTACAGAAAAATCCTGAAATCCAGATGTCGTGGGTTCAAATCCTGATGTAGGAGAATTTTTCTTCTGGAATTTTACTTTTTCTTCATATATTTATATCAAGAAAATGTTTGAAATTTGATCTCATGAAGTCTGTTAGGGATGGGGGGGATGAAATTTGATGAAATTATGATACCGTCTTCGCAAAATTGTTGAAAAATGACAGATAAACAGGTGGACATACGAACACAGCAAGTTAAAAGCTTGTAAAAACATTTTAATGAATAACAAGCAATGAGATAGAATGAAAGTTCGCTATAGTTGTACTGAGTGAATAGTCGATAGAGTTAGAATTGGTCCAGAAGAAATATAACTTATTGTAATATTTTCAAACTACCTATATAGACCAAATTAGCTACGCTACTGGTACGCTACTGGTTCTCACCGAATGAACACCTGTAACCACAGTGGACAGTATTTTATAGCTGTCGTTGAACAAGTTGCATATTTCACGGCTGAAAGCTTTTTGACTCCATAAATGCTTTAGATCATTCATCAGATCGATAAAAAAATCCAAATGAAAGTTTCTGAAAATTGTCACACGCTAGAAATAGTTTACGAGCATTGAAAGATTTAATGTTGAAATCGATAAATGTGAGAATAGGTATGTGTTTCGTTCAAAAGATTTAATTTTCATTACTTTTCAATTATTTTGTCTAAAAAAAAAATAATAATCTTCTACAGTGTGACTCATTTAAAATGGAAGCAACCTTATAAAACAGGCATTTTCCAACCGATTGAATTTTTTTTTATTCATTCAAAAAGTCCACTATGACACTTAATTTCATGAATGAGTCTGCATTTTCAGGGCCAATTATTCTTATTTTCCAAGGTCAAAGATCACAAAAGTCTTGATTTTAGTTGGAAAATATGAATAGGACATTCATAAAATCTGTTGTGGAATCATCTGCGACTGAAAGACAAACTTTAGTCGCCATTTTCCATCGTTCAAGATAACCTCTTGGGAGGTATTCATCACAAAAGTCATTAGCATTTTTTTAGGAAAATTTAATTACACCACTAGATTCACGATAATTCCAAATTGTTTAAATCAAAATTACGTAGGAATGCGCCCGTCAATAAAAAAAGTTATAAGGCAATAAAATTTTAAAATTATGCCGTTAAATAAACACACCACAAATCTAGCATTTTTTCCAAGATTCTTAGTACACCACTGAATTCAGGAAGTTTCAAAATATCACTGCTCAGAATTGCATTGCAATCTGTTTGAAATGAAAAAAAATTATAAGACAATAACGTTTGAAAAACATTTTGTTTAATGGAATTTTAGGAAAATTTTATTTTATTTTGATATCATTTTTTTATTTATCCCTAGTCTAGTGGCAGTGGACAGAATTTCGATAAAATTTCTCGAATTGAAGTGGTGGTTTAATTTAACGTCATAATTTTCAAATATTTTTCCCCTTTAACTTTTTTTTAATGGAAACATTCTCATGTTATTTTGACATAAACCATTTGGAAATCCAGTGGTGTAGCCAAATTTTTTCTAAATGAATCGCTAATAATTTTTTTAGATTTTGGACTTTCAAGAATATGAAGACTCATTGATGAAATTCAGTGTCCTGGTAGACTTTTTGAATGTTTACCTAATGAAAAAAAAAGTTATTCCAATAGTTGAAAAATTTATATTTTAGAACGGTGCTTCCATTGCAAATGGGTCACACCCTATATAATCTATTCAAAATACTTGTTGTAATGCCATTTACAAACTAATGAAATAGACAATCTGGCAATAAAAGTTTTTATGGTAACTGAAACACTCATTATATTATGTTTTTGAGTATTTTTTTTAATTGAATTATTTATATAATACTTGTATTAGAGTAATGAGGTGACTTGACATTTTTTATGGAAGTCTGTGATGTAGAAAGCTGAATACTAATTTCCAGAAAGAAAAAAATTCCGCTATAGATCATGTACACATATATTAGCCATTCCTACATATATTCGACTGTTGATATAAAACTCATTCGGGAATCAATGTTTACATTTTTCAAGCAGATGCCCTGTTCCTGATCTATTTTCAGATCCAAACACGTGAATGAAACACCTATATACCTAAGGAAATTCCTTGGATATTACATATTGCTTCATTTATAACACCAAAATAAACGGTGTCTAAATAAAATTAACCTTGTTTTGGGTCAAGCATTTTTCACATTTCATTAACCTTTTTCCAGAAATCGTTGTTTTCTCCTTTAAGTATACATAATGTTGTATTGAATAAACCCTACTCAATAAACTTGAGCAATAATAGTAATAGTGTATTAGATTTTTTTTCAATTGAATTTCTGAAGGTTGTATGCCTCAGGGAACACTTCCCGAGGCATCGAGTTCCAAAGCGTTGCCAGTCGGTGGAATAACGAGCCCTGAGAGACAGATGTTCGGCATGTCTCCATAGTGACGGCATTTGGATGTGAGAACTGAGCTCGACGGGTCAGTCTCGATGGGACCGCTAATGGTGAAACGTTTGATGGTATTTCGGAAGAGTATCGTCCATGAAAATATCTATGAAACAGTGACAGATCGCCAACCTTTCTGCGATGTTTCAGAGAAGAGAGAAGGTAGTGAAACTTTGTGGAAACTTCTAGAATATAAAAAAGAAACCTCTAGAATATTTAGATACCCGTCCAGAACAGATAATCTTGAAGGTTATAAAAGGCACCCAAGTGCAAGTTCTAGTTTCTAGAATATTAATATATTAAATAGGAAACTGTTCTCCAAGCTTCTGGAAAGTTCTGGAAAATTCGAGAAAACTGTGGAATAAACCAGGACAGAGCCTCCGGAAGGTTCTAGAATGTACTGGAAATATAGTGAAATTATCTAATACGGGCAAAAAGTCCACTAGGACACCAAATTTTATGGATAAATCTGCATTTCTAGGGCCTAATCTTATTTTTCAAGGTCAAAAATCTAAAAACATTACTATCAATTATTTTAGAAAAAATCTGACTACACCATTGGGTTTGCAACATTTTCAAATAGTTCATGTGTGAATTACGTTACAATGCGTCAATCAACAAAAAAGTTATAAGGGAATGAACCCACCACTTCAATTTCAAAACTTTTATCAGAATTTTGACTACACCACTGGATTCAGAGAGTCTCCAAATATCACCGAACTTGATTTCATCGAAATCTGTTGATAAATAAAAAAAATTTAATTATGAGATTAAATGACATTTTCCTGAAACATATTTTTCAAATTTAATTATGTAATGATTTTCTTATTTATGAATAGAATTCGATGAAATTTTGACCAGTGATATATCGAGACCTCCTGAATACAGAGGTGTATTCCTAATTTTGATAACAGTTCTGAAATTGAATTGGTGGGTTGATTAATCGGTATATTTTTCAGATTTCGTTCCTTTATAAACTTTTTTATTGATTGACGCATTTTAAAGAAATTTAAATATGAACCATTTGAAAATGTCGCGAATCCAGTGGTGTAGTCATATTTTTTCTAAAAAAATTGCTTTTTTTTTAGTTTTTTGATATTGAAAAATAAGATTAGTTTGCCCTGGAAATGGAGATTTAGTCATGAAATTTGGTGTCCTAGTGGACTATCTGAATGTCTACCTAAAAAAAAAAGATCAATCAGTTGAAAAATGCAAGTTTTATAAGGGTGCTTTCATCTTAAATGGATATACTGATAATAAATATTACAAATGCTTTCACAATACCGTTAATGGCCCAATACCTCTGCTACTTGGGTGGGTACCATAATATATGCAAATGTCTTCATTGCCTTATGACATTTTCTTCAAATCCAGTGCCAGACTGACCATCTTAGCCAAGTGAAGTTTTGAAGATTTGAGACCACAAATGAGCTAGTGTTAGTGTTAGAAAATTAAATAACAAAATAAACAGAATATAAAAGTAGATTTTTTTAATATATTAAGTAGCTAACGAAATGTTCCTATAAAAATAATTAAAATGAATGTAATGGACTCTAAAACAAGGAAATGAAAAGGCACTTACATAATATCAGCTCTACACTAGTGTTAAAAAATAAAATAAACAAAAAACTAATAGGTACCTAATGAATAAACTCCAGACATCTAAAAGGGAAAACGAAATGAAGGTAATGAACAGCAATTATACAGTGCGGCTTTTGAAAGTCCCCCTCCTGTTAACTTTTGAACGGTTCGATGCAGAAACATGAATAAAAAATCGTTTCTAGCTTTTCACCAATACTACTTGGCATGGGGGGTCCAGTGAGATTTCTCTAACTATGTAACTGGACCAGTCCGGAAATGCTCAAAACTCACGGCATATTTTGAAGAACTGAATCGGTACTGATTGGTATATCTTCGACATTATTATACACTGACAAAATGTAAGACATCGTTTCTCAAAAACAGCAAATGTTGACCCAGTATTTCTACTAACACTACACGTGTATGTCATGACAGTTCACAATGCAGTATTCAACATCCTACTCTATTCAACAGATATGGGACATGTTGGATCACACGATACACGATTTATAGTTGGAATAAATTTCTGAACGGCACCAAATGCAAATGGAAACAAGAAGGAATGACATGAAAAAAGTAGCCATGATTAATGGATATTACCATTACCAGGTCTCAATTAACAATTGCACATAAGAGAGAATAGGTTACGATATGCATGTGAAAAAATCAACATTCCTTGCTATCAACCATTGTTGTATAGTTTATTGATTCGAATGATTGATGGGTGTCGTTCAAGGGCGCCAGTAATTTAACTTCCTCAGACAGCAATATATGTGGTGGGCCATATTGATATTAAATTGCCCCCGATTTGCGTTCTGGTGACAAATAGGTCAGTTTACTGATGCTTGACAAAAGATTTTCTTATGGAGTGATTACAGTGTAGATCGATATAGTCCAAATCGGTCTTATCGTGCGGTTTAGCACTGCTGAAAATTATTATTATCAACACATCTGCTTTTCGCATGTTAAAATCGTAATCGTAAAAAATGTCTGTTTCATGTATCATTGGGATTTTATTTGAACGGGTATGATTCAACACAAAGGAATGAGAGGAAACTGAATAAATTGTCGGTGACTAAGTCTCACACCCGCACGTTAAGACCGATTTTGACTATATATTTAGTGCTTGTTACAACATCCAAAAGATATTGAAATTATCACCTAATATGTTCGACAGTTGAAAATAATTATCATCCTAATAAGTGCGGAAAGATTACCAGTCGAGTGGATTCAAATTTTTCAAATTCTTTCTGATCGCTGATCGCTTAGGAACACAAAAGTGCTTCGAGCACTTTCACCAGCACTAAGCACTCTGCTTTGGGACAGCTCTGACTACACTACACTACACTAAACTGCCCTACAGTGCCCTACACTGCACTATAGGGCACTGCACTAAACTCCACAGCACTGCAATAAACTACACTATACTACACTACACTACACTACACTACACTACACTACCACTACACTACCACTACACTACCACTACACTACCACTACACTACCACTACACTACCACTACACTACCACTACACTACCACTACACTACCACTACACTACCACTACACTACCACTACACTACCACTACACTACCACTACACTACCACTACACTACCACTACACTACCACTACACTACCACTACACTACCACTACACTACCACTACACTACCACTACACTACCACTACACTACCACTACACTACCACTACACTACCACTACACTACCACTACACTACCACTACACTACCACTACACTACCACTACACTACCACTACACTACCACTACACTACCACTACACTACCACTACACTACCACTACACTACCACTACACTACCACTACACTACCACTACACTACCACTACACTACCACTACACTACCACTACACTACCACTACACTACCACTACACTACCACTACACTACCACTACACTACCACTACACTACCACTACACTACCACTACACTACCACTACACTACCACTACACTACCACTACACTACCACTACACTACCACTACACTACCACTACACTACCACTACACTACCACTACACTACCACTACACTACCACTACACTACCACTACACTACCACTACACTACCACTACACTACCACTACACTACCACTACACTACCACTACACTACCACTACACTACCACTACACTACCACTACACTACCACTACACTACCACTACACTACCACTACACTACCACTACACTACCACTACACTACCACTACACTACCACTACACTACCACTACACTACCACTACACTACCACTACACTACCACTACACTACCACTACACTACCACTACACTACCACTACACTACCACTACACTACCACTACACTACCACTACACTACCACTACACTACCACTACACTACCACTACACTACCACTCCACCCCACTCCACTCCACTCCACTCCACTCCACTCCACTCCACTCCACTCCACTCCACTCCACTCCACTCCACTCCACTCCACTCCACTCCACTCCACTCCACTCCACTCCACTCCACTCCACTCCACTCCACTCCACTCCACTCCACTCCACTCCACTCCACTCCACTCCACTCCACTCCACTCCACTCCACTCCACTCCACTCCACTACACTACACTACACTACACTACACTACACTACACTACACTACACTACACTACACTACACTACACTCCACTCCACTCCACTACACTACACTACATTACACTCCACTCCACTCCACTCCACTCCACTACACTACACTACACTACACTACACTACACTACACTACACTACACTACACTACACTACACTACACTACACTACACTACACTACACTACACTACACTACACTACACTACACTAAACTGCCCTACAGTGTTCTACACTGCACTAAACTACACTACACTACACTACACTACACTACACTACACTACACTACACTACACTACACTACACTACACTACACTACACTACACTACACTACACTACACTACACTACACTACACTACACTATACTACACTACACTACTCTACACCACACTACACTACACTACACTACACTACACTACACTACACTACACTACACTACACTACACTACACTACACTACACTACACTACACTACACTACACTACACTACACTACACTACACTACACTACACTACACTACACTACACTACACTACACTACACTACACTACACTACACTACACTACACTACACTACACTACACTACACTACACTACACTACACTACACTACACATGTCTCGATATAATCATTTGTTGAAATCTTTCAATCAAGTTTCAGTTACGCACGTTTCTAACAGTCTAATAAGTGCTATGGATTTCCATCAAGTAACAAAAAACCACTCAAATATCTAACATGGCATTCACCATACCACGATAAATGATCAATTAATATCATTCAACAATCTGTATTTGATGAATTTTTTTAATAGTATTACCATAGCAACTCCATTTTTTAAGTACGTCGCTAGGGTTACTGTTTGATTTCAGTGTTTAAAAACCAGGAGAGAGTAGATAGTTTTTGACCTGTCAATTGGAACTGTTATGATAAAAAAAGATATAGAAGAACAACATTGCTCAGAATTAAATAGTCAGTCCGAATTATAAAAAAAAACATTGATTATTCCGGTTCAATAACGGAGTTGGAGAAACTGAAATTTTCATTTTAGATTTGAAATTTTTTTTATTTCATTCGTTTCACAAAAAAATTATATTCAATCAATCCTATCACTATTTCAACGCTTCTGGATTATGTGAAAAAAGAGGGCTCGTTTTCGTAATTCGTGAGTTGGTTAATTTTCAGAAATTAATGAGACTTGATGTTGACCTCAACCATCTTGCATTTTTTTTATACTTGCCATAATATCCGGGATAACTGTAATGTAAATTAATCAGTTTTATCATGAAAAAATGTTAATATATTAAGTATTCCTATTATTGCTAGTGTTGATAACTATTGCAATTTACATTCCAAGGTTCTCTCAGCAAATCTATTAGTATTGATTAAAAACTTGTATTGACAGCTATTGGTGCCATTTCAAAGTGTTTTTATATCGAATGAAATTATTGTTGTGTAATCCTGAAGGATCTTTCTGCATAACTAAAAATGTAGGTACAATGGCGTAGAATTGGGAACAAAAATATATATTATTTTTCACGACTATCAAAAAGGTGGCGAAGTATTTGGTTTCGGACACACATTTGCTTAAAATTTTCCACTTTGTGAGACGGTGTGAAGGAAAGGGGAGAATCATTCGTTTTACTGAGCTGATACTTCACTATTTCATCGTATTTCTTGGGATTAATATTTCATTGATTTTGAGATTCACAAGCAGATAATCTGAAGACAGTACCTTAGAAAATCCAGGGTACCCATATCTCGTTATTGTTTTCAAATATCTTATTAGGTTTTTTTTAGCTAATTGAGACTTCCAATAAATTTTTTCCCAGACCATAACCTTGGAATATCGCTGCCTATAACACATGAATTTCACTGACGTTAATCTAGAAAGCATAGGTATATCAGCTTATAATTTGACATCTATACAAGAAGTAATTTAACTTGTTCTCATCGAATCAATTACGATAACGCTAATTACTAATTAAAATAACAAAAAAGCCCGATTTTCTCCAGGACACCCAACGCACTTCACACGTACACCGAAATCGACTTTCTAAATAAAAATGTTTATAAACAAGTAGCTGTAGATTACTGGCATGTTTGTAAAGTAAATATTGGCCTTTTTCATCAGAACATAAAGGAATGACAAGGCGAGTATTTTTTCAAGATGACATACATGAAGAGCCTTATTTAAATTCCCACGATAGGATTTATTTTTATTCAAATTCAAATTTATTCGTTAACATACTAATGTGAACATTAGGAATATCTGACTGAAATTGTTCTAGCTTAGGTATGGGGAATGTGTGGAGAATCTGTTTTGTAAGTGTTTTACATTTCCAAACGCAAATCGAATTTGATTGATAATCGATAAAACTAGGCAGGTCAGGGCTGTTCAAGCGGGGACGGACTGGTTTTTCAATCTCCCGGGGCGATTTTAACCCTACCAGCCCAACCTACAGTTTTTGAGAGAAAATGTAATAGACAATCATATAATTTATTACATATTTTAGTAAGATGGCAAACAGAATACGTTATTTGTATAATAAAGGAACTTAAAATAGTAGAAATTGGACCGAGTCCCAGATGAATTTACATGTTTCAACGAGATTGAAAATAACATAATTATTGTTCGTGTATATTTTTGGTAGGTAGAAATTGATATGTCAATTTAGTGTGTTGTCAATGAGCTTTTTGTGCTAGTGGGGAGAAAATACGTATGACTGTGGAAAATGATTCAAAAAAGAAGACTACGAAGTTCTTTATAAAATAGTTTGCGAGTTGAGGTAATCAACAACTCCTGTATCTTAATTTTCGGAAAGTTCTGCGAAAAAATTCCTGTACATAATAAGTGGTAAAGGACTCAGTACCCTTCCTTGTGGTACACCATTTTCAAGTACGCATGCATCTGGAAAAATTCCTTCGCATTTTGTTGTCGTATGAATACTTTTTGTTTTCTTTTACTTTCTTTTACTAAAATCTGAACGTAGTAGAATACTTATATTATGTATTAGTCGTGAATGAAGTTTTTACTAACCTGTGCCTCTGGATCCAACTGGTGTAGCTTATGGAAGTAACGCCTGCAATATCCTCTGCAATTTCGTCCACAATGATTAAATTTCGAAAAAATTGGAGAACTATGAATGTCTGTCATCCTCGAATTTATTCTAGGAAGGTCAACGTCGATCTTCAGATGATAGTATCACGATATCATGAAGATTCCTGGAAAGAAAACAAAGATTTTAATATTATTTCAATT
This sequence comes from Chrysolina haemoptera, assembly GCA_958298965.1. Lineage (NCBI taxonomy): Eukaryota > Metazoa > Arthropoda > Insecta > Coleoptera > Chrysomelidae > Chrysolina > Chrysolina haemoptera. Next base: position 493,938 of record OY282598.1, on the reverse strand, counting down.
CACAAGTTTTGTTTATGAATCACTCTAATGTATTCAGTGTGAAAAATTTAAGATGGAAGCACACTTCTGAACCTTACATTTTTCAACCGATTGAAATAATTTATTTATTTTTGTTAGGTAGACATTCAAAACTACTAGGACATCAAATTTCATGGATAAATCTCCATTTCCAGGTCCAACTAATCTTATTTTTCAAGGCCAAAAACTGTACCACTGGATTCGCGCAATTTTCAAATGGTTTTGATGTGAATTAAGTTGAAATGCATCAATCAATAAAAAAAGTATAAGGAGATGAAATTTGAAAAATATTTGTCAATTCACTAATTCAGTTTCAGATCATTTATCAGAATTCGGAATATTAATTTTAGTTGGCCCTGGAAATGGAGATTTATCCATGAAATTTAGGGTCGTAGTAGACTTTTTGGAAAAAAAAATCATTCCAATCTGTTGAAAAACGTAGGTTTTTGTCAGATATTTGCCTCATATTTTCCATTCTGTTGAAATGTTTGAAGAGACGGTTATTTTAACTTCGTCGAAATCATTTGTTTCATTTAGTAGTTTACTGAGAGAAGAAACCTTTCATCGAATGTCTTCAACTTTTGCTTCTCATACTAATGAAAATGATAATAGAATTCTGTGAAGAGGACTAGTACTAAAATAGCGATCGAAAAGAAACTTCCAACATTTGTAGCCACAAATATTGACAAGTACATTCGGTTAGATGAGTTGCGCGATTTGGCAAAAGTCTAGCCCAATCACGAATTTATGAACAGCATATCATCTACATTTTTTTTCATATTCCATATCTAAAAGGCCCGTTACGAGGAACATTACTGGCATTTCAAGCCATCACGACATGGCCTGGAAGCATGGAGGGCTGCTCCACCAAAACATGAATATTTACAAAAAAAAATAATATCAAATTATAGGTACTGGCAACTCATGCTTTAAACCAGGTTTTGTGTTGGCTTTTTCCGACTTCATTACGAAAAATGTGATTGTTATTAATGCATAACATTTGACTTTGAACTTGGAATTATTGTAGCCAGAAATGAATAGTTCCTGGATAGAGTCAGGTAGTGTCCAATAGAAATCAAGTTATTGTTGGTGCTATTTAGGTTTTTGAGGGAAGACTTACATACCCACTAGAATGGACGTTTCCAGAAAAATTACGGGCCGTGGTAAGGGATCACACGTTGAAAGTTAAAGTCCTAGTCATTCCTAACTAGCTCCTTTGATTTTCAAGGGGTACTGGTTGCCGGAAAGGGTTCATTTGATGCAGTCATATACTAAATTCTTCTATATAAGGAATGAAGAAGTAAAAGTAAAAAAAAAATCATCAAATATCTCACGACTCCACAAAAATATATATTTTCAATAAGATGATTAATAAATCAGTGAAATTTGGAAACAACATTCCCGTCATAATTGTATTCTATTTCCCCATCCAAACTTGAGTGACCAACGTTTGTGATAACTGACATTCTTACGAACATACTGAAAAATAACTCACTGGATTCTTGCCGCAACTGGAATTCAATCACAAGAATATATCGTTTCTCATTTCTGGAATCGATTAAAAACGTCATACATTTTAATATAACATAACTAACACCGGCCTCACAGATCAAAGGAATGCGTTTATCGGAATTTTCGTGTTTTTTCCAAGACAAGTTGCCATTTAAGAGTAATAATTTCGACCGATTACAAATTATAAATAAATCAGCAACGTTGAATGTGGAATAAAAGTTTAGCAGACGGGAAATCAATTGCCAATTGACATCTAAATAAATTATTTGCAAATACCAGGTTTTCACTATTATATAGTATGGATGAATTGAACAAGATACATAATCCAGACAAACTCGAGCAAAAAGTTAAGAATGAATTGTAGCACTCTGAAACTCGTCACATGACATCTCGACATCATGTTTTATTGAAAAAAAATTGTTTACCAAAAAATCAGGGGTGGAACCTAACAATTTTTTTATTAAAAAAATATATTTTTTGTTGTTATTTGAGAAACTATAAGATTCATCAAAAAACGATATCGATAGGTTGAGAGATAATTCAATTCTCCACAAGAATGATATTCAGTAATACCTTATGAAACACGCTCGTTTTCTCAGAAAACGTGGTTTAACGCCGACGTCACATTTCATGATCGCGCTAACCCGTCACTGCAAATTCAGGCAGGGCCGAAAGATTTGTCATAACTTTGCTAAAAATTATAGTAGAAGGAAAAGAAAAGTGCATATCGTTCCTGAATACTTCTACTTCCTCAAGCAAATATAAAATGTGTGTATCTAAAATGTGATTTGTCCCACTTCATCCTTCTAAGATATTTACGGAGGATTGATATTTTAGTTCATGTGAAATAATTATACTGAAGCAGGAATCAGCACCCCCTTTGGACCATATGCAACGATTTAAGACTAGTGAGACAAGTCTTACTTATACATGCCAAAGAAAAAACTGAGTTTTACTCCTGCCTCAGCTTTCAACTCACCCATAATCCCGGCAATTTCTTCAGTAAATGTTGAAAATGATCGCTCATACACATCCTACATAAAAAATGAAGTATGTGATTTCAAGCTTGAGGTTTGCACTCCACAATAGTGTTATTAAATATATATTTGCGGGATATGAATAAGAGATTATTTTTAACATTCAGTGAAGAGAATGCCGATTTCAAGGGTAAGTTGAAAATGAGGCAGGAGTAAAACAAAGTTTTTTTTTTGGCATGTATATGTGGGACCTGTCACACTACTTCAAAATTGTTGCATATAGTCCAAAGAGGGTATGGGTTGCTGCTTCAGTATAATAATTCCATATTTACTAAATTTTTCATGATTTTTGGATCATCCGCAAACATCTCCGTGAAGTGCGACAAAACACATTTTAGGTACTCAAATACTCGCATATTATATTTGCATGAGAAAGTAGGAGTCTTCAGAAACGATATAAACTTTTCCTTTTCCTTCTCCGATCATTTTTAGCAGAGTTATGACCAATCATATGTTCGACTCCGCCCGAACTTTCAGCGGCGGGTAAGGGTTAACGTGAAATTTGATGTCGGGTTCACTCACGTTTTCTGGGAAAACGAACACATTTTATAAGAAATTACTAGGAATAATTTAAGTGTTTTTCACCTTGTTGAGTTGTTTTTCCGATAAATCATAACTTTCCAAGATTACAGCAAAAATCTATTTATATATTTTTAAAGAAAAAAAATGTTAGTCTTGGAATTTTGATAAACAATTTTTTTTCTCAAACGTACATTTTGATAATGATATTATCATTATCAGCAGGTGGGGTGGGTAAGTTATTTCAATATATCATTCAATTCAAGCACCAATTAGTTATTTTTATGTTTTAACTTTGTTATTGTTGTTTTCAATATTTCAATTAAGTTATATGTTGTGTCTGTAACTCGTTAATTTTTCCCATAAAAAATTGTTTTCATTGATAAAAAAAATGTTACTTTTACATTGATGCTAAAAGCCAGTGAGGATAGAAAAGTAGCAATATTTCAATAGATTTATAATGTTAACTTTTTGACATGCAAGGAATAATGTGGTACATCATCTTAGAATTGAAAAAAAATTAAGATATTGAATTATTGAGTCTAAACGTACAATAGTTTATTTATACTGCAAAAACTTCTACAGCTATAATAATTCCTCTCTGAAAAACACTTAATTCTCCTGGAATATTAAACTGCTCTTGAGTGGTCGTTTGAAAAACAGTTACAGAGTGTTATAAACGGCAATTTTAAATCAATGATTCGATCGTACACTGCAATAAAATGTTTATCTTCCGTATCAAATCAAGCTTTATGACATGCAATTTAAAATTCGTTTTCGTACTTTGATGACATAAGAATGTCTGTTATTTTACATATGTTCCACTAGCTAATGGGATTTTAATATTAATTCCTCTTGTAAGTGAAACTTTTAATTTTTCAATTTATAACCATACAGAATAAGAACTCAGTTGTGCCGATTTCACAATATTATTATGGTGATAATGGTTTGGATTTAGTAATTTATCATGTTGACATGAAGTTTGTGGTCTGTGAGATCAACCTGCCAATCTTTAGGTAGTGAGACGTCGATTGAGGCTCAGATGACCAAAATAACTTGTAATAATAATAATAATAAAGGTCTTTATTTTCTTCAACCAAATAAACATAACAAACAATTCAATGAATAATATAAGTAAGCATAACACTCCAGGTTGAAAGAAAAATGCCGAAGATCAGATGACAGCACTATATGTGGTGGCAGATAGCACTATCTCTATTTTTGATCTCAATATAATCAAAAGATACTTGAGAATTTGGATATAGTATATCGATCAACAATTATGCATCCATAAATGGAAATTTCTAGAATTTTTTTTTCACCCTGTGATATTTCAGGAAATGCTTGCTTTGAAATTTGATTGGAAGATGTTTCTTTATCACTCAGACACGTTTTCAATGTGACTCACTGTATATGTTTTCCCTTCCACACGACAAACAAATCGTGTGATGTTCAAAAAACATCGTGAGACCTTTAGTCCATTATTGCCCAAATTATTCTCAATTTCAATTTCACACGATGTGTTACTACAATTTTTTTTCACATATTTTCGTTGTTGTTAACAGTTCATGCTTCAGTTTTCCTTGATAAGGTTCGAACTGCATGAGATACCCAAGTGGTACACATGGGCACTACATTTTACAACCATATCATATCATATTGGTTTCCTTTTGGGACACATATGAAAAATATGCCTTTCATTATTATTTTCATTATTATTTTATTTATCGATTTATCGATGATATACCAGAATTTTTTAATATCTGGTTGGGGGCTGTCAAGCAAAAAGTGCAGGTGACAAAACAACCCCCTGTTGAACTTTGTAGGTATAATCGAACAATACATAAAACATCTGTTCTCTTTCGCTATTATTATGATTCATTTTACGATCCTCAACCACTGAATATTGCTGAATATTCAGCGAACATCATTTCCGTGAATGCCGTTTGTGAAAATCCACATACCAACCAATATTGCTTTAAGCCATGTGCAAAGCATAAAAGACATCATCTTGCCATTTAATATTACCTCAAGAGAATCAGACAACTGTTAGATTAACAAGACATGCAGTAATGCGCAAATATTTTTACAAGACAGCGCTGCTATCTGCTTACCAAGTACCCATCTGACATTTTCAGTTATCACCGAAATAGAAAAAATCTTTATTTGTTGTGAGAGGCTACACAGAGAAAACGTTCCTAATATGAAACTGTGGGATTATTATGTTTTGATGCTTAAGGTTCATAATGTTACATGTAGCTCTATACTAGGACAAATATCAGAGGTTTTCATGAACAAGATGAATCACCGAGAATATGGAGTGAAAATGGATCAATGCATTTTTACCATACATCAAGAATGTCACAGACAGGATTGTCAATCTTCTGAAAAAACATGGAGTCAACGCGATATTCAAATCAATGAAGACAATTGGACAAAATCTGAGATCCACAAAAGACCTGAAAGAAAGAAGGTCTCAATCTGACTAGAACATAGAGGCAGATAGTCAGAGATTCCAAAAACAAAACCCTTTCCAGATATGAGCAATAATAATTGAAAACAAAAACAAAACCAAAAATTAGTATCGGGATTCAGTGACAGGCGGAATCAAGACTAAGGATATGTTCCAAAAGTAACCAGTTGCTAACCGCTACTAACCAGAAATTTGACAGCGGTTATCTGAAAAATTTATAATTATTAGTTACTTTCGGAACACTTTGGTGATTGTGTTGTGATTACTGATTGGTGTCTGTTTACAAAACATGACATTTAACAGCACAACGCATGAATACATGAGGCAGCCATTAGACTCTGTCCAGCGTTCCCAATTCTTCCTGGCAATAAAACCACAAAAGCACATATCTTCAGTTAGAATTAATGATAAGTATATACAGTTAATAGAAAAAGTACCATAGTGAAATACTGCAATAGCAATCCATAAATTTGTGGAAAGATAGGAGATGGGACAATCTCAATTCACAATCAGTCTCATCTCATCTCATAATCTCAAATAAAACAACAAAATGAACAGTTTTAAGTTTTACGGTTGTCAGTTGTCACTTTTGTTAATCTCACCGCAAAGGAAGTGTTGGTTAGTAAATTGACGTTTGGTTCACCAGCTTTCAGGCAACCGTGTTTCAAATATCACCACTTTTTCAGGATCACCGAACTAGCGGTGATTTTCGGAACACCAAACCGCATTTTCGGTGACTTTTGGAACATATCCTAAATGAAGTTCACGCTCCCTATTAGGGTGAGCATGATGAAAGAAGAACCGATTTCAGACACCGAATCAGTGAGGCTGAGACGAACGAATCAAACGCTTTTTATATTACCGCACCGCCTTTGAGAATGTCTACCGCAGATGTAGATGAAACCAGGAAGAATTACCTCGAGACCACGATCAACAAACCCGGAAACCACTGATAGTTCAGAGATTACCAGTCGTGAAAATTCACCTTATCAGATTAAACAGTTATTTATTTTCAGATCGAAGTCATAGACAAACACACTGAGGAGCACTGTTAACAAATACTGTGACAGTTTCTTCAGATTCAGATATTGACTGAACTAATTGGAGTAAACAATAAAATTATTGGTCGGTTCTTATGTTATTTACTGAGCAGGTACACGTTTTTTTTTAACCATTTTAGGTACATGGACTATTAGAAGTATTATTGGAGAGAGATTTTCTAACTTTCGGTTGATACGCCAAGAAGAGTACTTCGACCACGCGACTGAAGATGGCTGCCGCAGTTGCAGTTGAAACATTTGGAGATTTGTTCCTCCTCTCCCTTTCCTTTGAAGGGATGAAGTGGAAGGATTAACTCGACTCCATTGAAAAAGTGTTAACCATAAAGAAAAATTTGACATATTGCAGCTCTTTTTAAAACTGGTTGAATATCAATAAGTTGTTTGTTCTGAAAATTTCACACCTCACTTTTTCAGCCAATCAAAAAATTGGTTTTTATTTAGTTGCCATGGCAACCCAAAAAATTTCCGGAAATTTTTATCCTCCTGGGTACCCTGGGCGAAATTAATAAGTGGAAATTTTTCTGTCAAATATTTGACATGTGATAATTAACATTTTGCTTTTATGTACAAATGGAATGTTATTTTTCATATGAAAGGAGATAATATTTCATAATTATATATTCACTAAATATTTCGAATGTGTCTGAAAATATTTTGAGAACTTGCATTTCAACGATGAATAAAAAATGTATATCAATCAAATCTATGCTTGACTTGATGAACTTAATATTTGAAACAATTTTATTCAACTTATCTTTTCGTTAATACTCGGCTGAAATTTTCAAGTATTCCTTTCCACAGCACTTTCCAACAGATAATCCGCATGGACCAGTCAAAACTATTTTAGTTCTGCGTGATGTGCAATGTAATTTTAGGTTGAAAATGTCGCAAAGTGAATTTTCCTTTCTCACATACAAACACCGCCACTAATACCAACGCGTAACTGTCATTATATCAACAAAAACCATTCATGGCCCACTGATGTTACAACTTGTTTTCTCTCAGAATAATCTACAAGTCAGTTGAATTAACCATTAATTTAATATATTTTGGTGTGAAATTTTCTTACCGAATCCCCCGCGTGCTTGAATTAATTGCTGAAAATTCAAGCACTAGGGAGATTATAAGTGAAAATACCTTGTTTCTTTCTTAAAATTTTTACACTCGTAAAGAAGCTAAAGCTTATGGAACTGACAACAGAACTGCCTGCTACAATCTGCATGGAGTCTTTGAAGTATATTATTATTTTCTATGTCCGTTATAGAGCTTGCTCTCATAACTCCTTAGCGAAACTAAATTTATTCCACCTGTCATTTTAACGAAGATAAAATGGTTTAGTTACTTCTCTAATGAAATTAATTTATCTAGATGACAATTAAATCACGACTTTCCTAGATCAACGGTGCTATTTTCGAATACATTTCATTCAAGAGAATTAAGTTTAATTGAATGTATGCAATGCTTTCGTTAATCTGCACTGTGTCTACTCAAAATAACTCTAGACACCGAAAGCATTAGTACCGAGACATGTTGATTTTTATTACTTTTTTTCGGAAAATTGGATCTGACGGAAATCCGCCGATCGTTCTTAAGAAATGTGCTGCCAAACAACAGATTTTTTTGCAAGTTATTCAAGATCTCTTATATTTTGAGGGTATTTCTGAACAACTGGAAAACTGCAACAGTACAACCAGTACCAAAAAAGAAAAAGACCCTACCCAGCAACTACTGGAAAAGGCCATCAACATCGAGCTCATGGAATATCTAGAACGCTCAGGACAATATGGTTTCCGGCATTAAAGATCAACTGTTGATCTACTTGCTTATTTCTCACGTCTGGTAGCAATTTATTTGAAGATATGTTGAAATCCTGGCCGTGGCATTAGATATCTGCAAGACGTATTATCACGTCTTTTTTTCCTTTTTTCAAGTTCTGCTTTCTTTTGAACATCATGGGAGTCAAGAGAAAGTAGGTTGAAATTGATGTTCTGCTTGGCAAACTTCCACCTTATGGCTTGCCCTCCCCCAGTTGTGTTACTTGCAATTCAGCTTTCTCTCAGATCGATCCCTCCGCGTAGTGGTCTATGGAGTGTCGTCCGGTACTCTCAATAGATGCTGGTGTTCCGCAGGGATCCATTCTAGCACTAACACTGTTTTTTTCTTCACATCAATTATTTGTTGGACGGTATCTAGTGTTCGCTCGTCTCGTCGGTGATACTTCGCTCACAAGCTCGTTCACTTCTCTAGAACACCGCAGGAAAGTTAGCGATCTGTCTCTGTTTTATAGATATTTTCATGGACGATACACTTCCGAAATATCATCAATCGTTCCACCGTTAGCGGTCTCATCGAGACTGACCCCTCGAATTCAGTCCTCACATTTATAAGCCTTCACTCTGGAGGCATTCCGAACTCTTTTTCCCAGAGCTCGTTCTTTGGAACTTGCTGCCTCGGGAGGTGTTCCCAATACCTACCTATTTTTCCTCGGTTTCACGATGTTCTAGGAACAATACAGCATTTTCTGTTTCGTAGGAAAGGAAGACAAAAAAAAGAACTAACATATTGTTTTTCATACTCTTCCGTATTAATTTTGATTTCGTAGTCATAACGAAAGGTAATGAGATTTAGATTATATTCAAGGCTTTCTGTATACCACTAAAGACTCTTCTTTTTCTCAAATGACCACAAGAAAATCGAGACATACAGCCGCTCTTTATCTTAGTAGCAAGAGATTTGCTCTCGCCCATTTAACCTCTTCCATATATTTTGACAAAGAAGAATCAATCCATTTAATAACCATTCTTGCGAACTATCAATTTTGTAATCGGCTTGCGGTACTGCAGAGATAAGCTTCCCCGTTTATCGCCAACAATTACCATAGGCGTAGTATATGGATACGGATTTATTTATCGGGTCTAATTTCTATAGTGCGATGCTACAAATATGGCTCTTTATTATTGATGAACAGATGATTCATCAGTCTGGATTCGAAAATGTGGCCGGAAACTAAATTGTCTCAGTTAAAATCCAGCTATTATTATTATAATTGCTTGCCGAGTTTGGCTTTGACCCGAAGTTCAGGTAGTTCTGTGCAGAACCTTTTTGTCCCCGGATCCTCTGACGACGTTTTCCTGTGGTATTCCTGTGATATTCATCCTTATGCTAGCCAGGGCTTCACATTCGAACACTATGTGGAAGCCTGTTTCTTCCTCATCATCACGGAACATCAGAAGTCATCAGAAAAGGAACGAAAATTGATATCAAGGATCCTGTGGTCGTTTTTCACCAGAAATACTTTTTCTGGCTAAGTTGCTGGTCTGCTGCTTCATCATTCCAACTGCTAAAGTCTTATTCATCTTCGGAGAGAGATTGTACAATATCATAAAGAGAGTTTGCTTCGTGAGGTACGACAATTCTCTAAACTCTACGTTGGCAGTCAACAGCGTAGGTTATCTGGCAGTATCATTATTTGCTATGGGAGAAGGCTACTACAACTACAATCACACCTTTCCACGGAACCTGGGTCAATTATTGAACGTGACCACGATTTGGTTGAATATTTTCGTATTAGTTGGCTGGGCCTATGACATTAAAGCTCCCACCGAGCAACTGTTTTAAAAGTGTTTCAAAACCATGGAGACTGTAGTAGGTTGGGCATGAGGTACCCCTCAGAAATTTGAGATGGAAAACTGAAAGAAAATGAGTTATGATGGAAGGTTTGTTATTTATGTGGTAAATTGAGTAATATTTCAGTTCCGTCTCGTTCGTGGTAGTGGTCGGACGTGTCGAAGTGTGTTCGATCACAAAGATGGCACGTGGATACCGCATGGGGGCGGGACTCAATTCTTGAAATATTCAGTATTAGTTTTTTATTATAAATATTCATTTTTGTGTGACGTTATATAACTACTTGTGAAAGTTTCCGGTTTCCTGGCTATCTACGCGAGTAACCAGGCTCGATGGCAACGGATTTGCCGTAACCAGGGTCCGGCTATATGTTTCATTTACCATTTGTATTTCTACTTTTACCTGATTATATAATAATATGATTCAATAATTACCTGATCTGGAGAAATTGATTCCGCATAGGAGTCAGAAATCCAAAAAACTAAGCTAAGAAGAAGAAGATGAGTAATATTTTGTACTACTCATCATTATCATTAGTATTATTATGTAAAAAACAAAAAGTGTTTGATTCCAACCAGTCGCTACTGTTTAGTTATTCCACATTTGCGTGAAATTGTTGACCATTCATGGCAGAATCTTCATCAGTTACAATAATAACTGTTGGTAATGGAACATAACCCATATTCATGACTGGAGGATTCGACCTTTGAAAAGTTCTGTGAACTGGAATTCTCTCCATTGTTTAATTGTTTTTGAGTCTTTCTATACTTCATACATGTTTAAAATATTTCACACATTTCAATTTCAAATATTATTTCCAACTTCCTGTATATATTTCAAATTTTATCCAGCCGAGGTGTCGTAGTGTCGTGTCTTAAAAACAAACCAGGAATTTCCAACTCATAATATTTTATCAGTAAACAAATTGCTGTCCAATAATGTGATTTAACAAGTATACCTTCGCTTACCTAGCTTGACCGGTTTTCCCAAGTTGTAAATAATTGGAAATCCCAAGGGTAATATGTCGGCAGTTTTTATTTACGGGTTTCAGGACAAAACGAACCCTTTTTTCCTGAGAAGGGTTGGGCTGGGATTTTCGGGCGAGAAACGGCAAGTCAAAGTCAGTCAGTGTTAAAGTTGTAAGATGGATCTTTCAGGCCATTATTGACTGAACTTTATTGCTGGGAATATCACAAAATTATTGGTGGATTTTCGATCTATACCATACTACTATACTTGGCCAGTGCAATGGTATGCTTTTTGAGCATTTTTTAACCTATACCTCACATGACAGATTTGAAACCTCACTGAAGAATGTGGCCAAATTGTTCAATATTCCGATAGCAGATATTATTTTTATATTTGTTAGTATTCACCAATTCCATTAGCGTGATTTTCATTGATTTCATGGTAGAGGAACTTTTCGTTTTCATTTCAAAGTATGAAGAAAGAATCAATATTGAATTTGTGCATAGTGTGAATTTATATAGTTACATTAGTATTTTAAGTAAATACCTATATACTGACCGACCCCGTATTTCTTACTTTCGACTAGCCCTATTTAAATAGTTATTCTGTATACTCTCAGTGGGAAAAAAGTTGGGAGCTACTTTGTGAGGAATTAGTTTGAATTATCCTTCAAATGAATAATCATACGATCGGATTTTCAGCATCTCCATCCATTAATTGTAAACTAGACATAGAAAATTCCTGTATTTTCACAGAAGTTCATGTGATATATCCCCTATACAATGTGAAGAAATAAGGAGAATTGACCGGTTAGTTTTTTTTATACAGGGAATTTCGCTAATTTCTGGTAATATTAGTCTCGTGTATTCTTAAGTCATACTGTATAATATTCAAAATTTACGTCCTGTCAAGTGGTGCACTGAATTGATCCAATCATGTAATCCAAAGAATATATAACAGATACACTTATATATTTAAGAAAAAATCATATTTTTTGGAATCCGTCAATCTTATCGGATATACTGAACACAGAAAATTCAATTTTCATACGATCCGACTCATGACGTTGATGCTCCATTCTGAAATTATTTTCATTTTGTGTAACTCGGAAAAAGTCATGATTTACCCTGTATACAGTTTTAAAAAATGCTTGAAAAACACACCATTGCACTGGCCAAGTATAGTAGTATGGTGTAGATCGAAAATCCACCAATAATTTTGTGATATTTCCAGCAATAAAGTTCAGCCAATAATGACCTGAAAGTTCCATCTTACAACTTCAACACTCTGTATCTCGTAAACTATACACAGAATTTTTGTGTGCCTACGGTTCAGGAAGCAGAGTTCAACAACATACTAAAAATTTGGAAAATTTGACCGAAAGACTTTTTGCATAAGGAGTGTGCGTGGTCCTTTGTATTCAATATCCCCACTAAAATGTGACATGATCTGATTTTTTCTCACGACAGTCAACAAATAAAAACTGAAACCATAATATAACAGATAGCGTTATTATTATCTCTACACCACTGGAAAATGCGATATATTGCAGTAGTGGATAATTGCAGCACGGTAGATACAAGCACCAGAAAGTACCTACTCGAGACTGAAGATATAAGATTTCCCCAACGGTGATTTATGCTAGCGGTCTCTCAAAGGCTCAACACATTTATCTTTATGGAACGCTTATGGGAAACTGATTGGATGACATTTCTGTTTTGACAGATTGTTGTGCTAACTTGCAAATCCTCGTTTGATTTAAGGGTCTGGTATGACAATTTCATTTGCACCTTGCAATTAGCACGACACATTCTCTGGAGTCCCGGAAACGATTCAAGCAGATGGTTATGTTAGTTATTTTAAAGGAAAATATATAAATAAAATGGTGTTGTATGCAAAGGGTTTATGAAGGATGGTTTCTACTCATGTAATTTGATGATCATCAAATGAAGTACAAGCTATCCGTTTCATAAGAATCATTGTAACATGGGCTTTCATTTTCAAACGGGGCTGTTGATCAGTGGAATATTTTGTGATTCGTTGATCAAGGTAGATTTATTTGGCGTTTCGTGTTCATATTCGAACTGAAAACGTTGCACGGCAAGCTTTTGAATCTGTAACTCACATAATTACACATCTAAAGAAATTATTTTTTACTTTTCAGCGCATTTGAACAAAAGCTTGTCTTTACGTATTTTATTTTTCAATAGAATTCAAAAATAAATTGGTTCATTTCAAATTACATTAATAGTTTATTTTCATCTGATAAGAAATCAAGAATCAAGGGAAGTAGCTCACGACTTTTTCACTTTATTGATTCTCGATTGTTATCACACAATTGAATATATTCATTGATGAAAAAATGATCTTTTCTCCACAACCGTTACAGAATTTGCCAATTCTGAAATCATGTCTTATGCATGATTTCAGAATTTCATACAATCACTTGTATAAGAATAATATTCGGATATTCTTGACATGATTTTTTGGGTTTGTAACCTTTCACAATCTGAAAATGAAAAAAATGTTAATCCAAAGAAATCTGTGCGAGTGTAGAAGGCCAAATTAATTAATTTGCCCGATAAGTTACTGCTGTCTTGAATGAAATTAATTTTTGTCAGTAACGTATCCATTTCGATGGAATTTGTTGAAAAGCAGTTGTTCGATTAACATTTTTTTCATTTTCAGCTTGGAAGACATGGGTAGTGTAGTGTAGTGTAGTGTAGTGTAGTGTAGTGTAGTGTAGTGTAGTGTAGTGTAGTGTAGTGTAGTGTAGTGTAGTGTAGTGTAGTGTAGTGTAGTGTAGTGTAGTGTAGTGTAGTGTAGTGTAGTGTAGTGTAGTGTAGTGTAGTGTAGTGTAGTGTAGTGTAGTGTAGTGTAGTGTAGTGTAGTGTAGTGTAGTGTAGTGTAGTGTAGTGTAGTGTAGTGTAGTGTAGTGTAGTGTAGTGTAGTGTAGTGTAGTGTAGTGTAGTGTAGTGTAGTGTAGTGTAGTGTAGTGTAGTGTAGTGTAGTGTAGTGTAGTGTAGTGTAGCGTAGCGTAGTGTGATGTAGTGTAGTGTAGTGTGGTGTAGTGTAGTGTAGTGTAGTGTAGTGTAGTGTAGTGTAGTGTAGTGTAGTGTAGTGTAGTGTAGTGTAGTGTAGTGTAGTGTAGTGTAGTGTAGTGTAGTGTAGTGTAGTGTAGTGTAGTGTAGTGTAGTGTAGTGTAGTGTAGTGTAGTGTAGTGTAGTGTAGTGTAGTGTAGTGTAGTGTAGTGTAGTGTAGTGTAGTGTAGTGTAGTGTAGTGTAGTGTAGTGTAGTGTAGTGTAGTGTAGTGTAGTATAGTGTAGTGTAGTGTAGTGTAGTGTAGTGTAGTGTAGTGTAGTGTAGTGTAGTGTAGTGTAGTGTAGTGTAGTGTAGTGTAGTGTAGTGTAGTGTAGTGTAGTGTAGTGTAGTGTAGTGTAGTGTAGTGTACTGTAGTGTGTAGTGTAGTGTAGTGTACTGTAGTGTGTAGTGTAGTGTAGTGTAGTGTAGTGTAGTGTAGTGTAGAGTAGAGTAGTGTAGTGTAGTGTAGTGTACTGTAGTGTGTAGTGTAGTGTACTGTAGTGTGTAGTGTAGTGTAGTGTAGTGTAGTGTAGTGTAGTGTAGTGTAGTGTAGTGTAGTGTAGTGTAGTGTAGTGTAGTGTAGTGTAGTGTAGTGTAGTGTAGTGTAGTGTAGTGTAGTGTAGTGTAGTGTAGTGTAGTGTAGTGTAGTGAAGTGAAGTGTAGTGTAGTGTAGTGTAGTGTAGTGTAGTGTAGTGTAGTGTAGTGTAGTGTAGTGTAGTGTAGTGTAGTGTAGTGTAGTATAGAGTAGTGTAGTGTAGTGTAGTGTAGTGTAAAGTAGTGAGTGTAGTGTAGTGTAGTGTAGTGTAGTATAATGTAGTGAGTGTAGTGTAGTGTGTAACACTTTTCAAGAGTGCTGAGAGCTTAGTGCTCGAAGCACTTTCTGTCAGTGCTCGGCACAGCTCTGGCCGAGTTATAAACTGGCGCCATTTGTGTAAATTAGTCCAGTCCAGCGTTTTTTCAATATTTTAGAGCATCTTTGCGTTAAGATCAGACGCTCATCAGCAGGCCTTGAATATAGTATCATGGACCTTCATACCATTAACGCGGCTACGGTAGATCAAGGTTTTGAAGACACCATCCTGCTTCACCACCCTACTTCAGCCTACTTGACTTGAAGGAAGGCATAAGTCAAGTTTTTGAATAAGCAAAGGAATGACGGCTTTCTGCATTCATCCAGGTACAATTTCAGGCATCTTACCAGCAAGTATCCTTATGATCAGAACCACCATCAATAGTGTGGTTTTGGTAGAGCCTGCAGAGCTCAAATAGTGAATCACGATAATAGGTCAGATTTTCATTCTCTTTTCGGACGATGCTCATTTTCCCAGGAGTCGAAAACTCTATGATGAATGTAACTAATTGCGTAATTCATAAAAGTTCAACACACTGACTCGAATGAAACGATTTACCCGTTTCTCAATTCATATTCACATTTCTAAAATCTCAACTTTTTCTGTACGATAAATATTTTCATGCCAGAATATCATCAATTGGTCCACCGTTAGCAGTTCTTATTTTAAATACTTCATCTGGATTACTGTTTATTTAACCTGAAATTTCTAGTTTATAAAATAATTTTCGCAAGATTTCTGTCCACCGTTATATGTAAGCAGGTCCGCCTCTGTATCTGATCTGATGATATTCCATGCTGAAGTTTGCAGAGTGAAGTTCAAGGCATTGAAAATCTTCGGAAATTTTTCTCACCATACCTCCACGTCCTGCGAATGTGTGTTTTTGAAGCCGTGGATATCTTGAAATATTGATGCTGAATCAACTGAAACTCGCCCCGTTTTGATTTCACAAAATCATCCAAAATGATAACAAGAGATCAATTATAATAATTATGAATGAGTTAATACAATTTAGCTCCTGGTGCAGAACGAAGATGACTCGTTTTAATTTTAATTCTATATCTCGAGAGGTTTTCTATATCGGAAGACCAATAAAATGTCAACACGTTTCCTTATTGAAGACATTAATGATATTTATTATCATTTTTATACCTTCAAGTGGCGGCAATGAAACCTAAACGAGATATAAAAACTAAATAAACTTTAGTGCAGGCGGAGATTATCCAATAACACTTCATTTACGGACGTTTAATAAATTAGCTTGGGTCAAGGATTTCAACTAAAAAACGAAAACAAAAAAAACTACAGTAGTATTAGTAACCATTTATCGATTTCATCAAATCAGGTGGTGTTATTTTAGGAAGAATTTCTGGGAAAGTTGCAAATATTCAGAAAAACTCTGAATAGAAAAAAAGTATGGAACATTTCGTAAGCCTCTGGAAAATTTCGGATTTACCAAGATATATTTTGACGATTCACTAAACAAATAAAAAATTGTTAGAATTTGTTTTTGTACCATCATAAACGAACAGAAAAGGTTTGACCGTACTAATAATCCGCAACCATTTTTCCTTAATCGGTTCTTGGAAAAGAAAAATTATAGAAAATTTCGAATTTTTGAAAAATGGTTGTAGTTTTTCTAGAAACACTAAGAACTCTAAAAGGAGATCAGCAGAAAAAAACACAGTTTTATAGGTCTATAAAAAGATAAAAAAATTTCAACTTCACGATTTAGATTAATAAAAATATCTCGTTGAGCAAGCTTTCGCTTTGAAGATTTTGTACTCATTTCCCAAAGTTTTGGAGATACTTACACTTACTTACCTACTATGGCAGACGGCGCAGTTCAACTCCTAAATAAAAGGTTATTTTTAATTTTCTACCTCTTCGAAAAGTTTGTATTACAATATCAATATTATCAATATCTTTCTGGGAACAATGTAATTTATGTAACTTTTTTATCAAGCATAATTCTAGTCCTGCTTCTGTGGAAAATACATGTCTTATGTCAGAGTATTGAGTATTATTATTGTTGATATATTCGAAATTCCAGGAAAAGATTCACCTCGACCATGGTTCGAACCCACGACCTCTAGATTGCCGGCCAGTGCTCTACCAACTGAGCTACCGAATAGACGTTACAACTGCATATCGAGAAATCGCTTTTTTATAAAATTTTGATGTGAGTAGTGTCACCATAAACTACGGTGTTTCTGAGGTGTTAGGGAACTTATTTTTTTTCAATGATTACTAAGAAGTAAGAACCTGTTTATCTTTCACCCTAGTATCGTCGACGTATGCGACTGAACAAGGTTAGCCAAACATTAAAATGAAGAAGTGAGTTAGAGTCTGTGAGATAAAAATATCGAATGAAAATTAGCATCATACAGACAAATTTTTAAATTCCAGAAAAAATATTCTCCTCGTGTAGGATTCGAACCCATGATCTCTAGATTGGCGGACAGTGGTCTACCAACTGAACCGAGAAGACATGCGTTCCAACTGCAAATCGGGACGACGCTTATTTCTAGAATTTTTATGTTAGTTGTGTCACCTACAAACTACATCGTTTGTGAGGTGTAATCGATAGTTATTCTCTTGGATAGTCGGTACCCTAGCAAGAGAGATGGTAGCGACAACTCTCATTGGACCAGGACCAGTTTGTGGAATCCCGTTTGGTGACATCAAGCAGGATACGAAGAAGTAGGTTGAAAATCAGCATCAATATTTCTGAGAGAACACATGCGGCAACACTAACGGAAAATGCATGAAAATGGGGCCAATGGAACGGCTATCAAGAAACCTCGAACTGAGCCGCAACTCTATTAGGAAGGTTGCAGGATTCTTGACAGGGCACTGCCTCCTGAAAATACCTGACAGCGAAGAGCAGAATGGTTTTACACAGAACTACGGTAATGGCCAGCTCTGCCTAGCAATAATGATAATAATAAAGATGAAAATCTACCTCTAGCGGCAAAGCTCTTGAACTTTTTGCTCAAGGAGCTTTTATCCAGAGCTTACTCCGAACATTTTGACACTGTACTGACTTCCATCCTCTTTTCGTTCTCATCCTTGGTTCTCACTCTATTTTCCGAACATGATTTTTCTCTCATTCACCCTATCGTTAAAAAAAAGGTAGCAAGAATTCGAGTGGTAACGAGATTGGTTAATTTCTATTGGTGGTTGTGAGAAGTGTGCGTGAGCTTTCTGTATGATAACAGCAAGTGCTTCTGGTGAGTTCTTTAAAAACTGTTTGCAGTTCCTCAGCTTCTTATAAACTCTTTTTCCTTTTTCTACGGATCTGCATTAATAACTTTGAATCTTTATTTTTTTCAGTTCAGTTCAGAAAATGTATCTATAATCTAAAGTTACATTTGGAGCAATTCACTGAGATCTACGAAAAAAGACAATTTCTTATTCCATTCAGTCGTAAACGCCAGTCATCTCGGAAAATAAATGAACGAACGAATTGAAACGATACGAATAGCCAGTTTGTCAATTAGCAAACACCTACAAATCCATTGTTTATTTTCCTTCGATAATTTAATTGCCTTGCTAAGTTAACCGAGCGGACGAGTTTCTTGGAGTTTTAAAACAATAATTGTTTCGAAAACATGATTAATTAGTCGTTTTCTCCTTAAGAACGGCGTTTCCAGAACAGACAGTATTTTTTAAATGCTTTTTTTATCAACACGAGACATTAAGGCAGAGGCGGGACCTTGTCACTAATTCTATAACTTGAGAAAAGTCGTGGGATTTAGATAATTGCAGTTTAAATTAGATGTGGAAAACTAAGTGCACCTATTTCAATAAAGACACTAATAATTGGTCTAGCTGTCAGTTGTAGGTCGCCTTAGTTTTGACTATCACTAGATATTGATGATAATGATAATAATAATGATTATATAGACGCCAGCAGCGTGGCAAATAGCCGCAAAATTAAGATGAGCCATCACAATATTAATCAAGGATGCATCAGTGTGGTACACACATGGATCTAAGATGGACGAAAGGGTTGGAGTGGGCGTTACAGGACCAAATTTCAGGCTCTCAAATCCCCTTGGTAACACCCCAAGCATCTTCCAAGCAGAAGTACATGCTATAGAATTATGTGCCTTGAAAGAGGCACTCGAAGGGCAGAAATCTATATACTGTCAGATAGCCAAGCAGCAGTAAAAGCTCTGGGGTCATAAACCTGTGAGTCGAAGCTGAACAATAAGGTCACCCTGATGTGGGTGCCAGGTAACAGAGGAATTAAAGGCAACGAAGAAGCAAATTGCCTCGCCAAAGAAGAAACAAATTTCACAATTTCCCTGCCCAGAACCCTTCTGTGGACTCTCCAAAGCCAACTTAAAAGAAGAGTTCCGACGCTGGGAAACCGATCAAATGAAATCTCACTGCACTAAAGTGCCAGGACAAAGGCAAGCGAAAAGACTAGTGTGCCTATCGCCAAAAAAAGCTAAACAGTTTCTCGAGTTGGACAAGAAAGACTTGAACATGGTAACGGGACTCCTCACTGGACACTGCCCTCTAGGGTAACACATCGAAAAGATGGGTAAATCAGAGAGTGATAACTGCGAGAACTTCACGGAAAATGCAGAGCATCTGCTTTGCGAATGCCCAGCGCAGTGTCTGCTGAGGACTTCTACAGAGAGTGCTCAATGAACTGGTCAACCCGATAACCCCGGAAAAAGTTCGACGAGCTCATGAGGGTGCCAAGAACTTGGCTGCTCCAGGTCCGGATGAACTGGTAAACTAGTGGTTGAAACTATTTCTAAACACCCATCACCATTTGTCCAGAGTTTTTAACTCATGGTTGAATGGGAGCAGGTTATCTTTAAAGGGGGGTTAAGGTGTTTCAGTTTCAGCCCTCTTCTCTTTTGCATCTCACTATTGTGGAGATGACGTCCAGCTTGTAAACAGAAGAGAACACCTAGCGGTGGAACAACGCCACTTCCCAAGAAATGACCACAGTTAAGAACCCTCTCCGTGGCAAGTCAGCATTAATTAGGACAGATCTGCTGTTCAGAACTGTCGAGGGAGAACAAAGTTGCTGCTGCAAATATGCCTGCCGTTTCGATCTTACCCAACTCTTTCGGAGCTAGGAGCTAGGAGCTGCGACAACTCGACGTGAAGACGCGCAAGATGATGCACTTCTTTAAAACAGAATGGTACTGGCCAGAGCCTGTAAAGTCATCAGGACTTTGAATCCCCTTCTGTGCATGGTCTGTGAGCATAAAAAGGCATGGTTCCCGGGTTGGATCCCGTTCGGCAAAAAGCCCAAATGAAGGCCGAAGCAGCACAAAGGTAAGCCTTCGAGTACGGTCTTCTTCAAGAACGTAGAAGACCTCGACTTGTCTGCAAACCTGACCTACGCCTTTCTAAGGTCAATTGGTCAGTTGGAGACCTAGGGATTCATAATGGCCTGCCAGGATGGTGTCTTCAAAACCTTGGTCTATCGTGATGTGTATAGAGGTCCCTGATACTAGATACAGGTCCTGCTGCGGAGCGCCTGAGATCATAATGCATTTGCTGACAAAACTCGGCACTACGAGTGTTATATTACTACCTACGACACTCGTACGGTATAGAGCAGACACCGGTGTTGTCTTACGCTCCGGGGGATATTGAGAACGAAATTAGCCGAATAGGTTCCCTTGGTGGTTTGATGCTACTCTCTAACATAAATATCATACTGGTCTGTCGCAACACAGCAGAAATCTTGGCCGGACAAATACAGGAGGCTGTCATACTCAGTTCATTGCGTCTGCTCATGATTCCCGAATGAGAGAATTTCATGGTAATAGATTTTGGAGTAACGTTAGCTCAGAACTGGACGAAGGGGAATATAATCATTAAACATTAGAGTCAATTTTTGAAGATTATTTTTACTTTTCAGTCCATATTACTATGAAAGCGCGTGTCTTGAGTTCTTTTTTTCTACATATAACTTACGACCTGTTTCGCTCTACAACAGGACCATTCAAAAATAAGATATTCGGGTAACAATACCCCATGTCCTGTCTCTGGCTATCTTAGTAAGATGCGCCACTGCATATCAATTTATTTTCGGATTAAAACCGAGTAATGCAAAATGTCAGCTCGATTTCCAGGTAAATAAATGATAATTCCTATAAACTTAGAATGAGTGATGCAACTTTATTTTGATTAGTTGTGAAAATAAATAAATTGAAGTCGAGCAAGTTCGGTTGAAGTGCCTAAAGCGGACAGAAAGTCTGAAATTCGAGTCTGTATATTATTTCAAAAGTCGATAAACACTGAAATGTGTTGTCGATGGGGAGAAGGTGAAGATAATTTACTAAAAAAGAAAACATGGTTTGGAATTTAGTACTCCTGATCAAATAAATTGGGCGCATAGGAACTGAATCGTCGGAAAAGAAGGCAATTTTTATTTAAAAAGATTATAGAGAGTGAAACATTTGAATAGTATGAACCCATGGTTGAATTTTCTGGAAAAATTTACCGTACTTAATGAGGAATCCAAATTTTCTGAAGGATATTTATTAAACTTGTCCGTATCAAGTGTGAAAAGAAGATCTAGCATCGGTTTATTATTCACTAGAATTCTTAAAATAGATCATTTCTGTGTCAGAAACATTATTATATTTTTTTCAGAAATATTTACTAGATATTTCCTAGTAATGTTCAGGCAATATTTCCGGATAATATTATTGGAAATATTTCCAAGATATTTAGGAAAAATATTTGATAGTTTATAGCAAACATTTGTGGAATACTATCTGTAGAGAGTAGCCGATAAAACAACCGTTATCATTATTTTGAGGTTCTTAATTTTTTGAGAATGATTGGCAGATATTTTATTAGCATTGAGATATTCTTTCTCAAAAGTTTTACCTTTCATTAAAGTTTCTATGTCTCTCCAAACCTAAAATATACTATCCAAATGTTCTTTACGAAAGAAGCAAATTTATTTTTCAAAATAAATTATAAAAATATCAATTGAAAAACTTTTTCATTAATAAATGAAGTTATTGCCTGAAAGGTCAAGAAAACTGCTGCGGCAGCCTCTTTATTATTTAAGTTCATTTTTGAGAAAAATGAAAAATTGCATTACTAGTATTTTTTGTTTATTAGTATTTGTTTTATTTTAAAATTCTAATTGTTCAGGGGTTAGTATATTATATCTCATAACACTCAACACTTTTACGTTTAACTATTTTCTCAATGTTTTTTAATAATGTTGATAGCAATGAAATCGGCTTGAAATTACTAGAATCATCTGTAACACCTTCTTTGTATGATTAGATTCTTAAACGCCCGATCGAAGATATATCGTTTTAAGACAGTCCTAGCGGTAGTTCGAGTAATTTTTTTAGAAGAGCTATTTAGCTTAATGAACTCTTAATTCGAAGTAGTTTTTCAGAAGAGATATTCAGCTTAATGAACTCAGAATTCGAAACACTTGGAGAAGGTATACCGTTACTGGAACGAAATTTCAAAAATGATTTAGAGTTTTCTACAATAGTCGGCATATTCATTCGTCTTCATTTATCCCTCCTCGAATCCCAAACAATATAATTATAACTCACGCTGAAGTCGCCATAAAGAAAAAATCTTGATCATTTAAACCCATTCATCATAGACACATTCTTCAAAGAGACATTAGACCATTGAACATTAGCCACGGGGTTCTTTATCACTGGATATTTCAGGGCTATCAAATATATGACCATTTGAAAAGCTATACAAATAACATTCAAGTAACTGGGATAATCTCGTGATTTACAGCCGTTTCATATTGTCGAGTATATCCACAAGTCACGTGTTCAGCTATACTATCGACACAATTTATGAAGATTGTGATTATGCATGTATCGTTTAGCTACTTGTTCGGTAAATCTTCTTCATAATGTGTGTAAGAGAAGAATGTGCTGTCACGTTACCGTGTGGCCATCGATGCAAACAATGGAGTATGGGAATGATTCAGTCATTACCGTATTGAAAGATATGTCGTCTGTCACGATAGATGGTACTCTATCAAACTATAACAATAATGCTTGATATATCTGTGTTACTCTCTAATAAGTTTTTTGTTGATCATTTGGACAATTTAGACAGAAGCCAGTGACGGAAGTGAAAAATGTGGAGAGATGATAATTAAGAACGAATATATTATTAACCTAGTTCCGGTGATCCCAATTTTTCTGAAATTTGATATTTGGAAATGGCTGTTTAATAGATTAGTCTGAAACATTAGTTTACAGCTTTGTAGATTTGCCTATCAAAAGGATTCGAGAAGATGAATAATAATTTTCCCGTAAAATGAAAGGTATAAATATGATTGAATTTGATAATTACGCTAGGCGCACTGATTGGGCACATGTTTTTGATATACAAAGAAACGGAGTCCATGGATTACCCCAAATATAAAAATATTATGAGATAAGAGATCGGGCGTTATCTAATTATAGAAGGTCATTAACAAATTTAAATATTTCTGCAAATTAGTATCAATTGAAATAGGTTTTTTATAAAAACATGCGAAACTTGGTAGAGAGAGAGAGAAAAAAAAGCTTTCCTCGAAAATAGGTTGAATGCGAATCAAAACAATTCCAAACTTTTGTGGAAGTCATTGAATGAGTTGAGTATTCATATATTCATAAGAAAGATAGACCTTCGGATATCCCCGAGGAATTCCCGATAAAATCAATAAATTTTTTGTTAACTCCATAAATAGTAAAAGTGTAGATATAGAAACAATTTCATTTTTTACTGCCAATCGTTGTGAGGAAGTAAATGAAATTTTAAATCTGAAGAGTTTTCAAGTCACCAAGTGGCTGAAATTGTGAAAAATATCCGAACCAATGCAATGGGCATAGACGGCATGAGTGCAGAAATGTTAAAAATGTGTCTTCCATATTGTTGTATCCTTGAATCCTTGAAAATTGGTGAAGTGCCTTACCGCTGAAAACAAGCTCTTGTTGGTTCTATTCCCAAAAAAGATAAAGTTACAACTTTTAATGAATTAAGGCCGATAAGTATATTACCTGCGAGAAACTCTCAGGACAGATGAAAATAGTCAAAATGCACCTACCACCTCAATTGGGTCAGCCTAAGTGATATACACTGCCCACCACTCGCGATGGAACAACCCATTTTTATAGTAAAACATACTAGGGGGCAAAATAGGCTCGAAATTCTTTCAGATTCTTGATCAGGACCACCAACTCACTACAGATACTTTTTTTCCTGAAAAAATTTCAGTCCTGAAAAATCCGAATTTGTCTCACTTCTCATGAAAACACCCCCGTATCTTCCGTAATAATTGAGGTAGAATGATGAAACTCCCAGGACAGATAGAAATGGTCAAAATGTACCAACCACCTCAATTCGGATGGCCTAAGTGATATACCTACTCACGATAAAAACAACCCATTTTTACGGTAAAACACACTAGGGGGCAGAATAGGTTCGAAATTCTTTCAGATTCGTGATCAGCACCACTTTTTTCCTGAAATAATTCCAATCCTGAAAAATCCGAATTTGTCTCACTTCTGATGGAAACACCCTCGTAATTTCCGTAATTATTGCAGTAGAACTCTGTAAATTCCAGGAGTGTCAGATATATCGGTGATGAGTCTAAATCTTGCATGAAGTTGATCTGAGTGACATTCACTACTCGCCAAGGACGATGAACCTAGTTTTGCGAAACCTTATATTAGGGGATAATATAGGCTCAACGGATTCGGAATTTGGACACCAATTGTACCAACAATACATATTTTCTGGGGTAATCACGTTTTGTTTTCATCGTATAAACTTGGTAGCTTGTAACATGACGGTGTCGTGATTTTATCATGTTATTTGTTCTTTATTTGTCAATTACCAAAGCAACCAACTTTTCGTGCAAAATGAAAGTTTGTCTGATAAAATAAAAACCTCTTGTGATATTACCCTCGAAAATATGTATTGTTGGTAAAACTGGTGTCCTGATTCCGAATCCGTTGAGCCTATATTATCCCCTAACATAATTTTTCGCAAAACTGGCTAGGTTCATCGCCCCTGGCGAGCAGTGTATGTCACTCAGATCACCTTCATGCAAGATTCAGACTCATCGCTGGTATATCTAACTCTTTACAGAGTTCTACTTCAATAATTACGGAAAATACGAGGGTGTTTCCATGAGAAGTGAGTCACACTGTATATATAGGGTGTTCCAAATTAAGTCGGCACCATTGCCAACTCCGTTATTATTGATGCTACGAATTCGGTTAAATGGGCAAACTAGTAGCATTTTTAATGGCCTTCTCGACGCCGAAAACAAAAAAAAAATGACAGTCGCGTTTTCGAAATATTTCATAAAATGATATTTTTTTAAATGGAACACTCTATATTTTATCATGCATTTCGACTCGTAACTACATTCTCAATAACAAAGCTCCAATGACTTTTTTTCCTAAAGTTGAAAATAAGTCAGTTTTGTCAATAGGAACATTTATAAAAATCGGATTTGATAAAACGCCATAAAATATCGAGTAAATGTTCAATAACTCCGCCTTCTGTTTGGTCTAGAGGCTAAGGCTCCTTCGTATTCAAATCGTGGTCGAGCCATTTTTTTTTTTTAATGTGTTAGAGATATGGATTGTATTGCCAGTAATTTGGATACCGACTTTGGCTATATCTATTACAAATTGTCGGAATTGTACATTCAATTTTAATCTAGTAAATAATAAAAGAAATGGATATTATTATAAGGTAATCAATGATCAATAAAGTATCGAGTGTATTGTCTGTATCTGAGATCTGCGTTTGTCGAAAAAATATTGTGTATATTTCGAGCACAAAGTGTAATTGCCGCTCTCCAAAGATTACCGCGCTCTGCTTCGCGTCGCGCTCTTTGCGCTCTAAATACACAAATAGCTATTTCCAACCGCATTAATATGACGCTCCAGCATTTTCTGTTCTCTACAAAAACGGCTTCAAAGTTATCATTATGGCAGAAATATTTTGATTCACTAAATACGGCTAGTGGAATGGTTTTAAGATGGAAATTGTCCTTTTGTAAATTAATACCAAATAGCTCAGTTGTGTCAATTGACGGGTTTCACGAGTTCAAATCCCAACGCAATTTTTTCTTTTTACTGTCTTATTTTGCTGTTAGTAACAAAATATTGTCATTCGTATAAATACCAAAATTGGGTGTTTGGACAATCATGAGGTTTTATTCGCCAAAACAAAGAAATTTTTTGTACTAGGGAAAAAAATAAATATTTCCACATAAGTCGCTCATTTTCAACTTTAGGAAAAAAAGTCATAGGAGCTTTGTTATTGAGAATGTAGTTACGAATTGAAATGCATGATAAAATATAGAGTGTTCCATTTAAAAAAATATCATTTTATGAAATATTTCGAAAACGCGACTGTCAATTTTTTTTTTGTTTTCGGCGTCGAGAAGGCCAATAAAAATGCTACTAGTTTGCCCATTTAACCGAATTCGTAGCGTCAATAATAACTGAGTTGGCAATGGTGCCGACTTAATTTGGAACACCCTGTATAGTTTTAGGGACAAAACCTTGTGTGTCTTGTAACACTTAATGGCGATATCTATCTATAACACCAGACTCCATTAAAATTACGAGAAAATTGGCAAACTTTCAATGACACAAATTTCGCAAATTTATAGTCATGATTATTTTATGAAATGACATTATTCTCAAGAACACTAATTGGCAGGCACCAATTATAGACAATAAATATTCCTCCTAGAGATCTCTTCTATAACTTTATGAATACCCAATGAAGTTTCGTCACTGCCCACTCTCCCTCCTCAAAACTGATGTGACAATTTTGTTAATGATATGCCGTTATATAACAAATGAGAGAGGTGTGCATTTGGGAGTGCTCGCATATGTTTAACGACTGTTTAAACTATGATTTATAATGTCATAGTTTACATCCGATAATCAATGTGTCGAGATTGTTGATTGGTAAATGGGCGGTTATTAACAATTGAATAATGATTATCACCTTTTGTGGTCATCAATAAGAATAATAATCCCCGGAAAGAAAAATTATTCCCATAAATTCAGCTGTCAGAGAAGAAAGAGCTGATAAAGTGTTGATTAGTAAATACTATCAACCGAAATAGATATTTAGACTGAGCACTTATCGACGTCTTTAGAAAGCCGATACAACACCGAATCCTGTTTGCAAATGATAGACTTGTAGATTTTTGACATTTTGAAATGATACATTTTATCTCTTACATTCTTCTTGATCATTTTTAAATTTTAAAAATGATTTTTTTTAATATAAAACTAATATCATTCTGCAATTTATTTGAAAAACTCACCTATAAAAGTCCCTCTTTGAAGAATACTTTGCAGTTATCTGTGAGATCAATAGAAGTAATGGTTTGAGACATAGTTGTTTACTGACAAATCTATTCTTGAAGAATATTGGGGCTTTGGGGCTGCACCAAATGACTATTTAAATAATGGTGTAGAATACGGGAAAAATATTAAAAAAATTCTAGAACTTTCGGAAGTATTTTTTTGCGGTTTTATGTGCTAGGATAGGCACCTTTTACTTTTATCGCATTTTGCGACCATAACGAGACACATTCGTTAAATACATTGCAATATAGAAAGAAAGCTAAGAAAATTTTCTACAAAAAATTTTATTGTTTGCAGGCCGAACAGTTCGCTTGTAGGTGTTATAGGTGGTTTTGTGTGCTAGGATGCCGGTTTCGTGCGATACAATTTTTGTTGCACATTTATCTTTGCTTATGGCACACCGTGGATCCGAACATATTCAAATCATACATTTTTGGAATCAGCATAAAATTTTGAGTATATCGGTGGTAATTTCGAGTGAATCTGATGACTTTGGATTTTTGGTCATTTTCAAGGTATAAACCCTTTGATGTTTTTTCGGCTGAAAATTCATTTTGTGCCGATCGACTCGAAAATCACAGCATATACTAATTTCGGCATGCTGAATCGATTGGCGTTCGCAGAATTGCTCTATCTCGATTCGGTCGACGGATGAAAATGTTATCTAGAGGTTGCAGGAGACAATTTCCCGCCATACATTTTTCGAATTTTTTTCTATGATATCGTTAAACTCAATCTTTTTTCTATACGCTGACCAAATTTGAAATCGATTGCTAGTCAAACATAGATTTGGTAGGCGTTTTCACGAACGTGTGCACTTTGAGATGGACCGATTTTTAAATTTATTATTTTTCATTTTTCGTATACTGTGTCATGTTATATCGATAGCGTAGAATACGGGAAAAATATTGAAAAAATTCTTCAGATCAGCCCATTTGTAAATGTTCATTAAGTCATAAAATTTTCATATAATGTTGTCTGTTGAACAAAAAAATTTCCTTTGGAATGCACGTTTTCTCAAGATTTCTAATCTTTAAATATCAATAAAACCCAATGCACGACCTCCTGACTGGTAAACCGTTGGTATCACAAGAATGACCATTTGTCATCAGTTTCATAGATTCACTGAATCTTATTAATCGTAGGACCACGGCGGTGTTTTCTAAACAGCTTTGCTCAAATGTTCTTTGCCATCGCCATCTCGATGGTTACAGTGATATTGACGGATAATTTTGTGTCCTGAATGTTCACTTTATGGATGTGAATAATATTAAAATTTTTGATAAAACGATAATTAATACATGCTATTGATTTCGGATATACTTATGTTATTTTGAACGGGGCAATAAATTGTCACAGGAAACGAGTTGGGAATATTTTAATCGTTTGTCGATGGTTATCGGCTTGATGGAAAACAACTTCTATCCGTTTGATGACTACGAATTTCTTGTTAATACTGATAAAACTCATATAAATCGATAAATATATGCCTTTGAATTGGAATGAGTTAGTATCTAGTTATTTTTTGTCATCCGAGAATAACAGTTAATAATTCAAAATAATTTCGCAGTAGATTGACAATCAACGATTTTTCGAAAATTATGTTTCCTCAAAATTAAAAAAAAAAAATGGAAGTATTGGGTGAATACTCAATTATTAACCTACCTCTACTTTTAGTTTTGAAATTATAGTGGCCTTGGAAGTCTCCATAGTTTTTGGCGCAATGTTCGTCTTGGATTTTCCGTTTGTCTACTTCCGAGTTATTTCCTTTCTCTAAACCACTTTTCCCACTTTCTCTAACTCCTTTTGGGTCTTTCTGTAAACACACTTGGGACCCTTTAGTGCTGATTCTAGTAGTTCAATTTGGAATTGTTGATTATTCATTTAATTTCAGGTAATAGCAGTAATATTTCTATACTACTGCATACAGTGTGACCCATTTAAGATGGAAGCACCCTTCCGAAACTTACATTTTTCAACCGATTGGAATGATTGTTTTTTTCGTTAGGTAAACATTCAAAAAGTCGAACAGGACACCAAATTTCATGAATAAATCTCCATTTCCAGGGCCAACTTATCTTATTTTTCAAGGTGAAAAATCTAAAAAAATTACTAGCGATTTTTTTATAAAAAAATCTGACTACACCACTGGATTCGCGACATTTTCAAATGGTTCATATGTGAATTACGTTGAATTGTGTCAATCAATCAAAAAGTTATAAGGGAATGAAATTGGAAAAATATGCCGTTCAATCAACCCACACAAATTCAATTTCAGAACTTTTATCAAAACTTTGACTACACAACCGGATTAAGGGAGTCTCGAAATATCACTGACTATAATTTTATATATATATATAAAAATTATGAGATAAAATGACATTTTCGTGAAATTCCATTTACATATATCTCCAATTTTATTATCTTATGATTTTTTTATTTATGAACAGATCTCCATGAAATTTTGACCAGTGATTTATCGCGACCTCCTGAATACAGTGATGTATTCCGAATTTCGATAAAAGTTCTGAAATTGAATTGGTGGGTTGATTAAACGGCATATTTTTCAAATTTCATTCCCTTATAACTTTTATATTGATTGACGCATTTCAACGTAATTTACATACAAACCATTTGAAAATGTCGTGAATCCAGTGGTGTAGTCAGATTTTTCATAAAAAAATCGCTAGTAATTTTTTTAGATTTTTTACCTTGAAAAATAAGATAAGTTAGCCCTGAAAATGGAGATTTATTCATGAAATTTGGTGTCCTGGTGACTTTTTGAATGTCTACCTAACAAAAAAAAATAATTCCAATCGGTTGAAAAATGTGAGTTTTATAAGGGTGCTTCCATCTTAAATGGGTCACATTGTATATCTGAAAACAAGATCTTTCGCTTTCTCGGATAATAAATTAAGGTGTGTGGTATCGACAATCGGCATTCATAACTGAGTACTATTCGACTTTATCTATTGAGGAAATAAAAATCCATATAACGTTGATGACGCCTGTCTTCTCATTTGAATCCTTGAAAAAAATATAATCAATTTAATCGATTTTCAATAGATACAACAAAGACATTATCATAATTCCAATATCCTTACTTTGCCCATTTCCACCAGAAATCTTCGAAAATGTAATATTTATGTTAATAGAACTATTTGTAAACATGAGCCTTTCTCAAATTTGGAGATTACTGAATGTCTACATTT
Source organism: Chrysolina haemoptera (assembly GCA_958298965.1). NCBI lineage: Eukaryota > Metazoa > Arthropoda > Insecta > Coleoptera > Chrysomelidae > Chrysolina > Chrysolina haemoptera. Next base: position 463,201 of record OY282598.1, on the reverse strand, counting down.
ACTTAGTGCCTTGAAATGATATCATTAAAGTTAGGTTAGGTTGATGTGATCGTACGGGTCAACTGCCATTTCAATAAACATGGGTCGTATGTTCTTCATTTTATCGTACGAAAAGGTCATTTCGTGTTCTAAACAGTTTTCGAAGGATGAAAATGAATAAATAATGGACTTCACCTGAAAGTAATGTTTCCAACAATGTTAGGAACTGAAGTGTTACTTGTTAGAAAGCGCTTCATTATTGTTAATTTCTTGAATAGCGGTTTTAAGGAACAGTTGATTGTTGAATTCTTTTGAATAATTCCAATTGCTTTTAAGCATTCCACAAAAAACACACAATATGTATAATCACACATTTCTAATTATAATCTAGAATTTCTATATCTATACGTAGATAATATTACGCCGAAATAGATCAACTATGCAAAATCTGCATCAGACACTGGTACATATACTAGATGATTTTTTTATGAAATTATTAAATTTGAAAAACTACTTATTTTTTGCATTGTAAAATTGGATGAAATACGATTGGTTATTGGTATTGGTAGGGTAACAGATAAACTACGTTACTCCCTCTTCTGCTATTGCATCTCCTTGTGTGTCAAAATCCTTGAGTAATTTGGGGATTTTGAGGTGATTAATAGCTCATGTCTCCCGTATTATCCCAGGATCCTCAATCATTTTTAATGTACAGCACTACCAAAGTCGGGGAAACCATCATACACCCGGGCTGAACCATTCAGACCAATTTTCCTTTCATCGTTCATGTCTGAAACGATAGAAAACCTACTTGAAACACTACAATGAGGGTGGAAAATACGAGGCACTGTCCTCAGGGGGAACTATCATAGCTATTGTGGAAATTCGTGGAAGATAGCTTCCTCAGAGACCTGCACCGGATAGAAATGCTGACGATATTATCATAATTGTCAACGGAAAGTATATGGGGGCCTGTAAGAATTTGAGTAAAGTAAATCCTAGAGACCAACAGAGGTCTTCAACTTTTTGGTGGAAGCCTACAGATGTTGGGAGACCTCCAAGCTTACCTGGAACAAAAATTTGGAAACAGTGCTGATAAAGACCAGGACATCGTTTTCAAGTAAATGTAACAAGTTACTTGGATACTCGATTATTTATGGGCCATATAAGGTCATTATGGTCATCATGTGATCATTATGGTCATCTCAGCTGCGGCTTTTAAAATTGCTTCTGGAAGCTCTTCGCCTGACGAATCCAATTAAAATATTGCTTCTATTGAAAATAATTTGAAAATTGCAGAATCTGTCACTTCGATAAGACGTCGACTTGAAACTTTGACGTCTCGCTGACAACTTGGCACTTGACGCTTGACTTGACACTTGACTCAGCTCAGTTTGATAGTTATTTGGATTGATTTTGAGAAATGCATAGGGTAGATACATAAAATTATCCCAATTTTTATTTTATTTCAATGAATAAAAAATTGCAAAAAAAAGATTAGATTAAATAATAAAACCTATATTATACAAATCAGTAAAACGCAAAGTCGTCTCCACAATTTAATTTCCCATCTAGTTCAAAAGGAAGTTGAAACGGTGAATGACCGCTATCAATCAGATAGCCATCAAAAAGTAGAAGTAGAACATGTTTCGGTCCTATATAGAACCATCATCAGCTATTCAAGAAAATTATGGAGAAGAAAATAAAGTAGTGTGATATAAAATGTTAAAATATTATGTAATTAAATAATTTTTAAAAAACCACATTGTTAATTATTGTGTTGAAGTGAACTAATAAGTAAATAGTAAAGTAATGTGGTTTTTTAAAAATTATTTAATTACATAATATTTTAACATTTTATATCACACTACTTTATTTTCTTCTCCATAATTTTCTTGAATAGCTGATGATGGTTCTATATAGGACCGAAACATGTTCTACTTCTACTTTTTGATGGCTATCTGATTGATAGCGGTCATTCACCGTTTCAACTTCCTTTTGAACTAGATGGGAAATTAAATTGTGGAGACGACTTTGCGTTTTACTGATTTGTATATCCATACCACTCCACTTTGAGACATAATGGACTTCTACCACAGGTTAAAAACCTATATTAGTTTGAATAGTAACATACACGTAAAATCAATGAAATGTATATATTAACGATAAATTGGCATATTTTACCATCCCCCACTAGTGCGGAAAAACGATTTTTTCCCTCACTAGTGCGGGATATTGTTTTCAATATTTCAGTGAAATAATACTTCTTTATCTTATTCAGACAATCGAAGTCCAAATCAATTTCACATGTTATATGTCTAACCCTTCATGATTATATTTCCAATAGATTGTTTTCAGAAACAAGGTGAGCAAAATATCTAGTCAGTAGCATATGTGAAAGTAGGTTGAATTTCAATATATGATATTAAGGAACTAATTCAACATACTCACATTGTGATGTAACAATAAGTTCGCAAAAGGCATAATGTTGTCTTGTGGTGGTATTAACATTAACACCCATTGCACTATCCTTGTCAAGTTGACACTAATTGCACTAGTAATTAAAAACTAGACGAAGAATCTAAATTACATACATAGTAAAGGTCATAAAAAAGTTTTTTATCCAATTTTTCCAAGTCACTTCACCGAACTGAGTATTTTCTGAGTTTCATTCAGGAAGAATATTTTTCACGCACAATGCCCACAAAATGTTGCACAATGCCCACAAAATGTTACACAATGTCCGCAATATATTGCACAATGTCCGCGATATGTTGCACAATGTCCGCGATATGTTGCACAACCGTTCCAAGATCCAAAAACCAAAATGTCACGAATTATTTCCACGATTGTGACTACTGTTTCTGCATCCGACACCGAATGCCGAGATTTCTAACGGAATACGAAATCCACTACTAACTACAAAAAGCTGGTAGATTCAGTTTTATTAATTAAAATATACGTAATGGATTCCCCATTCAGAGAGTTTCTCGCGACATTCCAGCAAATGTGATCGCTGCTGGAGACAAGAAAACGAGTCTATCGCTTATATTTTCATTCACTCGGAGGATTTTATAATCAATGGAGGTGACGAAATACCTGCACTATCAAAAATACTTTATGGATACTAGATACTTTTTTTTGGGAACTGAGAAGCTTTGTGCACATTAAAAAATAATTGAAAGAATATTTAATTCCATTGAATAAATAGCCACTTTCAAGAAATGATTACGTGGACCATTGTAAGAATAATTTGTCCTCTGATGACTTTTTACAACCAGCTTTGTTTCAAAGATACAGAGCGAAGTATATTTTGGATAATAACAATATGTCATTGCTAAAATGTACATGTATAAGTTCCTAATCTACAAGAACTCTTCAAAAAATTACTATAGCGGGGACGTAATCAAATTCTCCCTTTAGTCACTGCCGAACGGTTTAGAAATGCCAGGCCAGTTCTTATTAGGTAGAAACTACTTCCCTGGATAATACCACGACGGATATTGAATTACATCTGACATATATTTATGCAACGTTCTTCTAGACCCAGTTGCTATTGCTTATTGTAATTATACAGCAGATTATCCTTCATTTGGCTGGAGAAGACCACCTGCAGACGCGTTTTGCGGTTCTTGCCGCTCGTCAGTGACAGGGTAGGTCGGACAACATTAGAGTCGTCCTGCACCAGCCCAATGAATTATAAATTATATTTCCCCATAAATGGAGCAGCGACTTACAGTAAAAGTCAGTCGCAGCGCCACCCCTGGGAAACCAACAAGCAATCCTCAGTCAAAAACCAAAATGCAATGCCCATGACAGGTTTATGTCAAAAAATAACTTTCAAAGTGTTACCGCAGAAGAAATATTTCCATTATTTCGATCCTTGATGTGTATGATTGCTTTCCAATTCTTCCAATCTCCCTGATAAGCTTGGCAAAGCGAAATAGATTTTCGTCGACAAAAATGTATTGGAGATTGGAGATTAAATGCGAGAGAAGCGAACCCTGCTTCAATGCAATTAACGATTTCTGTGAGTGATATTTTTGAATAACATTCTCCCTATCTAATTTATTTAATGAATTTTCAGTGAAAACTAGAGATAATTAAAAAAATCAACTATCTGAATGAAATTGCGAATTTTCACTTTAAGCTTTTTCTTTTCAGTTATAGTCTTTTCACAATATCTATCAGATGTACTTCAATAACCAGCGTGTCTTTAGCCGAGAAAGTATAGTTGTTTTCTGTTATATATTACACAAGAATCACATTTATTTAATTTTTCAATTGTCATTTTCAACATTTTCATTTCTTAGTGAAAACTTTCGAAAGTTTTTTATTAGTTGACTGGTGGTATTTCTCATCTCCAGTTTCAATTTTTCACTGGAGACAATATTTTCTTTTCGTGGCTGAATCCGCTCATTTAATGAAAACATCACTTTTTTGTGTTTTGAATGCAATCAAACTATGACTGGTATTTTGTTAACATAGCACTTCATCCAAAAGATTTTATTTAAAAATAAAAGTTGAAAATATTTGAGCATATACGACATAATTTCTGAAAACTGCTTGTTACCATCAATAAACTTATTCTAACATAACTTTTAGTTGGGTTTCTGATTGTTACCACAAGAACATGCAAGCAGTATTTAAATTTTTGCGCTTTGCATCCAAAATATTGACCTATCCCAACGATTGTCATACTCCAAGTGAGCGTATTAACAATATGGAGTATCTGAATTGATGATTTCATTGATATGATGCTGGTCATTGTGAGACTGTCAGAAGAAAATACATGCTTGGGTTTGATTCCGTTGCGTTCATATCATTTATATCTTTCAAAGTCATAGAAGACAGGATCGATGTGTCGTAGACTTTTTGACGTTGAACTAGTCTGAGAATGAGCGCCCGATGCCAACTGTTATGGCGAAAAATAAATCATCCACTTGCGATGCAAATAGAACTCGCGCTATTTCCATCTACTTGTCACATAAAGATGCAAATATATTGCTTTATTCCGCGTCTTCATGTTACGTGGTTCCGGCACTAAAATGCCATGACTGTCTTGATTGAGATATAACAATTTACTTGCAGTTGTTAGTCTTGTCGATATACTGATTGGGTGGGAATGGTATCAAACGAGAACGAGGTGTAAGGAACAATAAATAGAATAGATATGTATTTATTTATACTAAACAACCAATAGAATGATTTCCACTTACATGATACACAGTTTTCCAAAGGTCCTTACCTGTACTGATCATTGTCAAAATCCTATACAATAGGAAAATTGAGTCAAAATTAGACAACAACAACTTTACTGGCTATTACCACTAATTACATTAACATTTGGACCACCTATAGATAGATATATGGGGTTTTTCCTCATCACTATAGAGAAGGTCTCTGCAGACAGTAACTAATGCAAAAAATATTTCGATCGCATCTCCATTTCAAGGCATAAGCTAAGACCGCGTCCGCAGTCTAGCTCTTACTAAACTACGAGCGCCATCTCAACTTCAGAATTTCACCCAAAAGCCATACCCATATCGAGTGGTTTCTCAAATCACCATATCAGGTAATGGAATCTTCAATTGTTCACAATGAGCTTATCATGAGCTTATGATAAGCTAATTGTGAACAATAGCAGATTCCTTTACGGCTTAATGATATTCCCAAACTCATTTTGGCCGAGATTGTCGAGAGATTAAGCAAAGTGAAAAGGTCAGAGAGTCATGGTCGAGATACTGGAGAATGGACAACTCTAAGATAGTAGATAATTTTGTTGGACAGATGAAATCAACATTTAAATGTACATTTTGTGGTCCCTGTTCAGTCATATTTTATACATTCAAGGACATTTCTCTTCCGATATAATAAAGAACATGCCAACTCTCGCAATGTTTAGATTCACCCACTAGACAAAAAACTATGGATGGTGATACTAACATGATCGAAAAGCGAAGAAGGAAGGAAATGCACAGTCTTCATCGATTCATAAATTCCCCAAAATTGTAATAATGCATCTAAAAAGGTTCTCCCAATCAAAAAGTTTTAGAGCAAAATTGAGTATCAGCATTGATTTACTTCTAGAAGAATGTTAACGCCCCGCTTCGCTATCTGTGAGACTTTATTTGAAGTAACAAAAAGCCTCTGCAATACCCCTGTCATTGAATAAATAATCATTATCATAAGTGATTCTGTTAGCAACAATAGGTAAATGCAGTGTTTTCAACTTTCTTTGATGTATGTCCAATACGTTACCCGAAGATAGTTTCATTTGTTTGACGCAGATTAATGCGTATTATATAGTTGAATCAAAGAATGATCAATCAATATTTATTAATCATGATAACATAGATACGTTAATGAACATCAAGGAAACAACAATCTATTTCAAGTGAATATATGAATTATTATCATGGAAACTGACAACTATTATTAATGACAAAACAATTATTATTTCAGGACTGATTTAAATTTGCATTCATGCAGTATATGCTTCGCTTTTGATTGATTGATTGATAAACAGCTCAGTTCTGCAAAATCTCAATCGGACAGATATTTTTCAACGTATTGTTCAAACTCTTCGATGTTAGGTCTTATTGATCATTATATTGAATACAACATTATATGAGGAGAAAAATTACCAAACAATATGAATTTTTTGTACGACTGTTATTAAAAATTACATTTTTAATTGACAGGCATGTGAACTGAAAACTGATATATTCACATAATGTTTCAAAATCACTTTTAACACTAGTGTTGAAATAGTAATTGATGTATCAAGTGAGTAAAGTGATACTTAAAAAACAACACTTTACTCACGAGTTTCATGCAGTATTTTTTCTACAACTGTCAAAAAAAATAACCAATTCATATTTTTTTGCAAATATGAAATGAATTTGACATATTTTTATTGATTCATTATTTGAACAAAGTTCGAACAGTATGCCGGAGAGTTGAGTTTCAAACAAATGAAACGAATAATTCCGACAGAGTCGAAGTCCCTTTCTCTTCACACTATCCCGCAAAATGAAAAATTTGAAGCGAATATTAAAATAACATATTCATCACGGTCAATATTATTATTATTAATGTTGACTTGAGTTTCGAATAACTAGTCCATCGAAGTAACTTTTCATTTTCTCAGATTTGTATTCAAAATAAATAAACAATCCTCGTGAAGCAACGAATACCTTTTTCTTTCTTTGAACTATGTCAAGGAAATCTCATATTTGCACTATCCACGATTTTCTCCGTTCAATCTTCATCACTTTTCATTTCTACTTAAATTAAATTTAGTTATCAAGAATTCGTTATCTAGATAGGCCCAATTTCATAAATTTCATTAATTATTGTTGTCAACTAGTTTCTGACGGCCAAACAGCCATAGCTACCTTGGATTACCTAGTGTAGATTAGGTCCAATAGTTTCTTAGAGGTATATGCTATTATTTTGAATATATTCGCCGCGATAGTTTGGAATTTTGATAATACTCATTTAATAGTAAGAATGCTAAGAATATTATTGATAAAACATTTGTATATCAGATATTTATAGGTTATTAGTTGCCAGAGAAAATGAGACCTGGCTTTATGACAGGATTTCGTTATTATTTGGATCTGTCACTGTTGTTGCATGAAACTGTCGGTTGCCTACCAACAGCCGTTAAAAAAAGTGCACTTTTTTACGCTTTTCCGTTTAATAATGAAATCGTATGTTGATAGTGAAATATTGTAATACTTCACGCACACAAACCACACAAAAAAGTGGACTTTTTCTGACAGTTCTAGAAAAATACTTTCAATGCTAGTGTTAAGAGTAAAATGAAATAAATAAAAATAAAAATCTCTTCAATAGAAACTCTTCAATCAGATACTATAATAATCAGAACAACTACTTAGAAGAAAGTACTTATAAACGCTCACATGTATTTGGCAGTTTGTGCAATTGGTAATATTAATTCCCGGTGAAGTCACTGACGAAGTATTCAGTCCAGCTGTAGAAGGTTATCAAATAAAGTGCATTAGCGCGGTAGTTGGAGAATCTGCTTTGATCTTCTACTATGGAGATCGTGTGTTCGAATCCTATGAATCGTATGAACTTTTTTTTATTGTTTCTTACTAGCAGCTACTATTGTACAAAAAAATAATGTTGGTACATTTGTTAAGTGTGATTTTATTATACTTGTAAGGTTGCTCCACTCGCTGCCGCTCGTTTCGCAATATTTCCCACTCCCAAAATAAAGTGCCGCTCTCAACGCTTGTATCATAAATAACTATTTTGGTCAGATCTCCAATTTGATAGTTTTCATGACCCGTTTAGTTAACTTTTTTACTGAATACTTGCCAAATTTATTTCCCATTTTTCAAATGTTTAAATGGATATTGCTGGTATATAGGTAAATCAAGGTTAACAAGAAAGCAACCAGATGACAAAAAGTTAACGCAACAGGTGTGCAGAAGCTATTACCCATTCAAATAGACTATAATTAATCCAGGTTTCATCAGTGTCCGCAGGCGACGATAATTTTATGTTTCCGAAAACCGCTTACCATAAATATAACAATTTATTCAGAAAAAGTCAAAAGAACGCAACTTCTCGATAGTTTGAATGAATGTATTTCATATTTGTCGTTCGGAAGAATGTAGTAACTAGGAATTTTGTATACACTGCTATGCAAATGTTGGAAAAAGATTATGGTATGGATTGAGAATTCATTTTATGATCAGCGATTTGTCTGTCTGATATCAACATAATGTTTTTTTTTCAAAGTTTGGCAACCTCTTGAACATTTCATTCGTAAGACGTATCCTGCTGGATATTGTTTTGAAACTACATTTAGACATTAGCAGGTTGTCTGTCGTTTAATGAAATTGGCAATAGTCACTTTATCGAACAAGAGCATCGTGATCAATTTTGAGAATATATTCAACTGTTTGGGCAAGACGATAAATTAGATTCGTGCATACAGAATAAACTGGGTGAGCCCAAGAACTAATCCCTGGAGGATACCAGATGGAAATAAAAGCGACCACTATGAGGTAAAATGACGGCGCACTAGAGAAAAAGTCATGAAATTCGTGTGACGTAATTTATGGATGGTCCCCTATACTTCTTTTTTCTTTTGTTTTACAAGAGATCAATATGTAATTAGACACAGTTAATGTAAGTATCAAATATCACATTCTGACTTACTCGACAATTTCACTGAAAGTCGCGTCTCCTGCGATATGAGGACCAATCAGAATGGGATTTCGCGAAAGTACACGCTTCCTTTCTTTCCGATCCGGAAAGACCACGTCGTCAAGTCAACCACAAATATAAACAGCAATGATACATCTTGTAATCTAATATGACATAAACGTCAGGTTGACAGGCTTCATGTTTATTATTCATTAGTTGCAACTATTGAAGAATTCACTTTGTTTACTCGATCAAATTTCAAATAATAACTTGGTTGGTTCGTGAAATTATCTCAATAAATACGACTCGTGCTCACAATACAATCGATAGTTCTGTCAGAAATCTTTAACTCGATCAAATTGCTTTGAGCTTTGAGTTACCAAGCAATTTGATCTCGTTGATTTCTGACAGAATTATCGATAGTATTGCGACCACTCGTGGTATTACCCCCGAAAATCCTTTCGGACTTCCGGATTGCTGGAAGTGATACCAATTCTTGATTTTCAAATGGAACACATAAAACGTCAAATGATTTAATAAAAAAGTATTCGGAGGGATTCAAACACCAAGTCAATTATACAATATCGTCCAGGATGTCAATACGTGGTAACTAGGTAAAATTCTCAGTTGATATTGGCTAATTTCATGATGAGTTAAATAATCATATTCTCCAACAATAGTCTTTCAAGAATATCTAGAATATCAATGAGAAAATGGTTAAACTCTACGCAAATGCAAATGCACAATCTATAGTAAATATTTTCGAGCAGTGTATACAACACGAGTTCCTACTAACATCGGAACCCCATGGAGTTGCATTAAAATTATATTTGTATTAATTTATTGGAACTGATAGATAACAGCAGCTTATTTTGAAAACAGCAGGACTGCATGTGATTACTACAAATTATCAGCAACTCATGACAACATGAAAGGATCATATAAATATGAATATCACTATTGACTTAATCTAACGAAGAATCATCATTTGTATGGAAAAGCCTTTACAACATGAAATGCTTTCATGAATGTTTGCTACTTTTTGTCTTTTATGATGATTCCAAGTTGAAACCGCAGCAAGCTAGATTTAAAAAAAAACTATCTACAAAAAATCGAATAGCTGAAGACCACTAACAATTTTCCTCAAGAATCTGCGTTCGCTTTGAAATTTTTTCGGTGTGTCAGAAGTATCAGAAGAATTTTTGTTCGAAAATATGAACAGGATGTTCATGTTCAACGAGTTATCAGGAAAAACCTCAAAGAAAAATAATATAACTATAGACAGTAATAATGGTCCTGTAGAAGATCCACTCGATATCGCTAATATTTTCAATAACTTTTTCGTGAATGCACCACATGATATTGTTGACAAAATATCTAAAACTGAAAATAACCCCTTGAGGACTAATTTATTAGCAAGTATTAAAAATAGTATGTTCTTTACATATGTCAGTGAAGATGATGTACTGAAAGTTATCACGGACAAAATTAAAAATAAACATTCATGTGGACCAGACGGCATCTCTGGGCACATGATTAAAAAGATTGCACCCTACATTATAGCGCCCCTAAGTCACATTATAAATACATCTTTTCAGAGAGGTCAGTTTCCCTCGCGACTGAAACATTCTATAGTTTCCCCAATCATAAAAAAAGGAAATACTCATAACCTGGAAAATTATCGTCCTATTGCTATTTCCCCATCACTGTCAAAGGTATTCGAATATATAATGTTGGAATTTCTACATAACTTTCTGAATATAAATAATATTCTAACTAAGAACCAACACGGATTTCGATCGAATCATTCCACCACAACAGCAATTATTTCTTTTTATTCGAATCTTCTACAGTCAGTTGAAGCAGGCGAGAATCCCACTGGGATGTTTTCTGACCTCAGTCGGGCCTTTGACTGCGTACAACATGGAAATCTTCTGGATAAACTGTATAAGATTGGAATTAGAGGTATTCTGCATGAATGGTTCGTATCAAATCTTTCAAATCGTACACAGACTGTCAAAATACAATATTCGAATGAGAATTATAACGAAACTTTTTTTTCTGATCAGTTAATTAATGACATAGGTGTTCCCCAAGGATCAGTCTTAGGGCCGATCCTATTCATTCTCTATATCAATGAGTTGCCGTCTGTATTGCAATATTCTTCCATTTGCTTGTATGCTGATGATTCTTCACTCCTATTTAAATCAAAGGATTTGATTGAACTGCAACAAAACATCAATTCTGACGTTGATTGCCTGCAAAAATGGTTCAGTGAAAACTTATTATTTTTAAATGTTTCTAAAACGAAAGCAGTATCTTTTCATACTGCCCAAAATACTAACATGGTAGACATTAATATTAAAATATGCGGTGGTGAGATAGAAATGTGTGACAGTATAAAAGTTCTTGGGCTTTTTCTAGACAGCAACCTCAATTTCCGTCAGCACTGCGAAAATCTCATTAAAGTACTCAATAAGCAGTGTTACCTGCTAAGAAACCTGAAGAGAATTCTAGACAACTCTGGTCTTCTTTTATATTACCACGGGCAGATACAGTCAAGACTTAACTATGGGCTGTATGTATGGGGTAATTCTCCAGCTGCACACGGTGTTTTCATAACGCAAAAGAGAATTATCAGAACTATTGCAAACGCATCACGAACAACATCGTGTAGAACATTGTTTAAAAAATTAAATATTTTGCCCCTTTCAGGTCTCTACATTCTGGAAATTCTGTTGTACATCCATAGAAATAAAGAAGTTTTAAAAAAAAACAAATCTCTTCATGATTATAACACCCGTATCAGAAATGATTTCCATATACCCAAATCACGTTTATCTCAATGTCATAAGTCGTTCGAGATCTTGGGTCTGAGACTATATAATGCACTTCCGGAGTTTTTTAAAAATATTACCAAGGAACAAGAATTCAAATATAAAATAAAACAGTTACTTTTTCAAATTAGCCCCTACACAATCGATGAGTTTTTTTCTTACCAACATTAATAAAATGTTTTGTATTTTTTGCTTTGTACTAACTCAGATTGTTTTAATGCGTTTTGCGTCTACGGTTGCTCAACAATTTGAGGGTTAGACCCAATAATTTGTCTTCTCCCGTATAAATGTTTTTGTTATGTAATTTATTTAAATATGTACATGGTATGTGCATTGTTGTTCTGTTTAGTCACTCGCTTGTTTTAATACTTTTTTGTTAGTTCTGAATGTGTTTTGTATTTGTATTTAATATGTACCTGATACTGACTTGTCCAATTGCTTTTGTAAGCTCGTTTTAATGGATTAATAAATACTTGACCTTGAAAAAAAAATCAATTGTTATGATATTATAAGGTTTCATCGATACAGAAATTACTTGACTCTTATTTTGGTATTTTGGTTTTATAGTATGTGTGCAAATATCCAAGTTGGGCAAGGTACTTAACAGAGGAACTCGTTTAAAATGGAAGGATACTCACAAAACATTTTTCAACTGATTTAAATGATTTTTTCTTCATTAGGTGGGCGATCAACAAATCTATTAGGACACCAAATTTCATGAATGAGTTTTCACTTTTGGGGCCAACTATTCATATTTTTCCAGGTAAAAATATGAAAAAATTATTTTCAATTTTTTTGATCTGACTGGATTGGCAATAATTTCAAATGATTCATTTCAAAATAACGTTGGAATGTGTCCATGAATGAAAAGTTATAATAGAATTAAATTTGAAAAAGTAGCCGCTTAATTCACTGGATTCAGAATTTCATTGAAATAAATTACCAGATACTAAAATATGAAAATATGTTGTTTAATGGAATATTAAAATATAAAATATAAAATATAATTTATTATACCTAGTATAATTTGTCTTGCAAATCTTGATAGAATTTTGACACGTGATATTTGGACTTCCTCATAATAAAAGTTTTGAATTTGAAGTGATGAATTGATTAAGAGCAAACAAAACCCTTGAATAGAAAAAATGTATGGTTTGACAAATGAAAAAAATAGGAAAATACCCGAATTCCTAAGGGAATTATAGAAATTGGAGAAGAAAAAAAATTATGAAATCATTAGTTTTTACGCTAAACCAATTCTACGATATGGAACTATCTACCTTATTGGCACTCCGTAGTTTCGTTACGGACAGTTGCTTCGTTTTTTCCACTATCGATCTTAAGAAATTTATCTCCACACACCGCAATAATAAAATTTAACTGATGGTGCCTCGTAAGTTTAATTTTTATGCGAAAATTTTTTGGTGCATAGATTTAATTCGTTTGTGAGAATTCGGGAATATTTTACAAATCAAGTATCTGGGAACCGAGACTCGCCCGGTGTTTTTTTTTGGAAAATCGTATTTTTTCGGGAAGATACTTATTCAGATACGAATCACATACTCAATACCTCCAAGTTACTTGAAATCTTGCCTATAATGAACTGCAGTCGTTTCTATTTATTATGTAAAACAATTTTTCTACAACTATATTTTTCAAAATTATTCCTGTGACCTAAAGTGTGACCTTTTCCTACAAAATATATCAGAAACAAAAAATATATCTTAACAATCTTCGAATACTGAAAAAGGAAAATGATTCATAATCCAAATGTAAAGTACGTTCAACCCGTCTCTTTGAAAAACATTTATAGGTACTCGGTTGATATAAGTAACGATCTCAACAAAACTAGTGTAATAAATAATTGATGCATAGGTTAATAGTGAGGATACAGGAACTTTCTAATTGTGGCTGGCAAAAAAAAACAGGAGATTAAACACAAAGTCAGTAACGAGTAAAACTTGATAGGTCAATAAAATGCAATTTACTATAATTAAATGAATTCCCGGACACGAGTTTATTGTGATTAGTTCGACTATTAGTTAGAATATATATTAAAGTTTATAATTTATAGCAGATTAATTTTGTTCACACACGGTACAAGACAGAAAGAGGTTAGAAATGGTACAAATTTTATTATGTTATAGTGAGATTAGAAAATGTGTGAGTTTAAACGATTTCATCTAGTCCACTTTTCTGCACTCATTTTAGTTTTGAAAGTGCGGAAAAGTAAATTTGTTCAGTTTTTCTGGAGTATACTGACATCCAAATATTTAAAATAGTTATTTTTGTATCTAGTGCGCGAAATTTCGCGTGGCAGATACAAAAAAAAATCTACAAACATAAAAAAAAAGTAGGTACTTAAAAAAGCCCTACTTAATTATTGTTGAATATTCAGTATTGAATGATTCTCTGGATTTTTGCTTGATTGAGGATCATAAAGTAAGAAATAAATGATTTCTGGAATTTTTGCTTGATTGAAGACCATATAGGTTAGAATATGAAAGTCCCATAAAGTTTACATACAGTGTGCGAAATAGGTATTTCACACATTACTTCGCGCACGGTGTCATTGTAACGAAGGAAAATGAAAAAAAGTGTCACTTCGCATATTGTTGTTGTCAATGCGCGAACCTTGTCATTTTTTGATGTTTGTAGAAAACAGTATATTGAAGTATAAGTGGATAAAAAGTTCTTTCAAACACGCGCGAATTTTCGAGCACGACGGCGCAGCAAGCGTTTGAAAGATCAGTTATCCACGAATACCTTACGTTATTTTTTTCAATTGGAATCATAAATACTGGTTTCATTATTACAAGTGATGGAAATAAGAACTTATAATGTAAAATGGTTGAATTCGTGATGTGACTTCAGTATACCTTTCGTTAATGTTTGAATAAAAGTTTTGCATTTGTTTGTAATATTTCATTTGACGTTACAAGGTACTCCTGTCAGTTCAATAATCATAACATTGTCATTCAGATTTCACTGTTCTCAAGTTGTTGATGTATCCATGGTAACTTTAAAAAACGCGTGTTTTTTAAAGTTCGATTTGCACAGTCTGAGGCGTGCTTTAAATAGGTAAACCGAAACTATGATGTCTCTCCAAAATATAACTTGTTGGTTCTAGAATAATGCTAAAAAAAATTTATTTTATAGACGTGGAATAAACGATCGCCCTGTAGCTGCAAGCGGAATACTTAAAAATATCCAATAATTATGCATAGAACATAGATACTTGGCATGTTAATTGATTGCAATATTCATATAATAAATCGGTAATTCGCAGCGACAAACAAGTTACATAATAATTTACAAATCCATTATCGTTTGAAATAAATATTGCGCGTGCGCCAAAGTAACCAACGAGAGAAAGGCGGTTCGCAGCGTAATTAATAATAGGTATGAAAGCAAAGTGTACAGGAAAATAGGCGTAACATAAAATACTGCCAATGCAGTTCTAGGACTATCTACACTATTATTTACATAAGTTGCATATTGAAATTAACTGAATTACCACATTATCTATGCATAAGAAATGTTTATTATACGGCGTCGCTCAGTGAATCGGGAATGAGCGATGAGAATATTGAATATTGGCACTATTGGCAGGAAATATTGGTAGAGCAGAATTCAATATCTAATACAGTCAATTTGTGCTCAAAAATCCGAATGTACATAACGACTACTTTTATCTCGACGGTCTCTATCCGCTTCAAATTCGATAGCATTGAGTCAAGTTAAACCGCCCTTCTGTTAATGTCGCAATAAATAAGTGGATCGAGGAATCCTATGCGTCAATCCGATTGAAAAACCTAACTCCACAGCAACATGTCGAATTTAGTAACGTAAAAGTTCTTGTGTTCTGCGAATTAAATCCTTTCCTCATTTAGACCGTCAGCTAGTGACAGATTTAGGTGCCCCATTTTCGCATTCAAGCCTCGAATAGGGTTGAAAAGTATATCGATTTGGAGTAAAATGAAGATATTTTTACGAGTGGCTCCTGGGGATAACATACCGAGAATTCGATTGTTCAGAACAGTGCTTATTTGTTTCCCTCGTGTTTTTATTTACGGTACGAAACTACAGAGGGTGATTCGTTAAGTCGTTTTGAGAAAAAAGTTTTTATGAACATTTGTTCGGAGTTGCTTCTTTTCTGAGATACAGGGCATTGATTTTTTTTCAAACGCCTTTGTACCTCAGAAACGAAGCAACTCCGGACATATGTTCATAGGAACTTTTTTCCTTAAGGCGACTTAACGAATCACCCTCTGTAGTTTCGTACCGTAAATAGAAACACGAGGGAAACAAATAAGCACTGTTCTGAAAAATCGAATTCTCGGTATGTTATCCCCAGGAGCCACTCGTAAAAATATCTTCATTTTACTCCAAATCGATATACTTTTCAACCCTATTCGAGGTTTGTATGCGAAAATGGGGCACCTAAATCTGTCACTAGCTGACGGCCTAATTCATGTATGACAAAAAAACGTTTTTCCTTAATCAGTTGAATGAAAAAACTGCTTTCTTTTTTTGACAATATGTTCTTATTATATTATTAAATTGTTCTCCACTTTGATGAAGATAATCTCATCCGATCACAGACAATTGAGATGATAAACAACCAATTTGGCTACATTTACCTAATTTCAAACATTTCAAACTCGATTATCTCGTAATTTTACTTCTGTTCAAGGCGATCGGTTGGGTCCATTTCTATATTTTATGGAATTATTGACTTGACTGGTTTAATCCAATCCGAAAGCTGTATATATCGATTAGATGGATCGGATCCAGTCAAGTCAAACCTATTTTGAGCGGATCAATAGTTGTGAGATAAACGTAGTCAATGTTTTTCAACAACATTTGAAAATAATCGAAATATGAAGTGTTATGTACTTCAAAGAGGGGTAACACAAAGTAACAATTCTTCAAATGGATTATCGTTCAAATTTTCACACCACTGAACTGAGTGAAAAAATTTACACATAAAAGTATATCCTGTCTTCGAAAATTTTGCGGTGTTGTCAAGCTATGACCTAAAGAAAAATATTTACAAATGGCATCGAAAAAACTTTATTTGTCGAATTCAAGCAGAAATATTTGAGAATTGCAACCTCAACAGTGAGTTGAAATATCATTAATATTCTATTTTTTTGAAGTTCTGGTTCCCATGAAAAGGAAAATCCCGTATTGTTCAAAGAACATTGTGAGAGCCAAAGGAAGGAAGGTAGGAATTGATGTTCTTCTTAAATTTCTGAAGGCTGTATACCTCAGGGAACACCTCCCGAGACAGCAAGTTGCAAAGCTTTGCCGTTCAGTGGAAAAACAAGCCCTACGAAGCAGATGTGCAGCATGTCTCCATAGTGACGGCATATGGATGTGAGGACTGAGCTCGACGGATTAATCTCGATGAGACCGCTAACGCTGGCACGATTGATGATATTTCGGAAGAGTATCGTCTATGAAAATACCATTAAAACAGAGACAGATCGCCAACCTTTCTGCGGTGTTCCAGAGAAGTAAGCGAGCTTGTGGGCCAAGTATCACCGACGTGACTAATAGCCCTCTTTTGGACAGAATCTAAAAGTTTCAAAGTGTGTTTGGGTGCTGTACTCCATATATGGAAACAGTATTCCAAAACAGGGCGAATCTGTGACTTATAAATCATAATCAGTTGACAAGAAGTAGAATACTTCTTGGCGCGAAACAGAAAACCGACTTTTTGAGAGGCACTCTTGGCATTGGACCTCACATGGTTCTCCATTCGAACTGGACTTTTGGAGCCTCTGGAGACACCTTACATCCTTTTCCACCACAGAGCAGATTTTAACAATTCGTCGGACCTATTTAATAGTTTTCAATCAATGAATTTCAAGTTTTCAACCAATAAATTTCAAGTTCTCAACCAATAAATTCCTAGTCTTCAGATGGTGTGGTGTTCCAGGTTTTTCTGGATTTCTCTTCAGCTGTAAAACCGAATGAGCCACCAGAATAATTTGCGCCGCACCGGAGCGCCTATCAATCATTTTAATGTTTCTACAGTTAGTGTTGTTTCTTTAATAAAAGTTCTACTTTTCAAAAAAAGACTTCATGTTGTTTTCTTAACCTTGACACAGCTTTGCTTATCACGGTAGTGTTGGGTTGACCATTACTTGTTTGAATAACAATGTATTATTTTGTTTTTTTGAAAGTTTTCGCCTTATATATTTGCAGCGTGATTTCCCCATAATGAAGTTCTAGCTGAGATTATCGCGACGAAATGCCACAGAAGTGAAAATTAGAAAATTGCAGAAATTATCGCCCATGCGGGTCACCAGGCACTTACAATCAATCGTACATTATTCAAATCAATATAATCATCACATTATCTATGCAGAGATATATCGTCGCTTGGATTTATTTATCGGAGATTAATGTAATACAGGAAATGATAGAATGAAAAATTAGCAGAAGATAACGTGTTTTATATAATCTGTACAAAATCGCGTTATGGAGAATGTGTGTGAAACCGGAAAATTAGTACATGCTAATACTTCTGGTGTTACAGGTATGGCTTCAGGGAGTTATTATTTTCCAGTACAATCTTTTTTGTGTACAGTCATACCAACGAGACCGGTTTTTCATTTAACAAGTAGAATCAACTGCATGAATTGAAGAGCCTGCTGGTGCTCTTGGAGTTCCTCCAAGAGCAAATGATCTGAGTGCAAATCGCCCAAGTGCAAAACACCGGAATGCATATTGTCGAAGGCGATATTGGGAGCGATATTGGTACAAGACCAATACCAATACCAAGACTCAATTAATCTTCTCAAGACCAATACCAAGACTTGACTTTCGAGACCAAGACCAAGACTCTCTCACAAGAGTTTTGGTCTTGGTCTGGAAAGAAAAATAATTAAGATACATACGCATATTGCAAAATAAAAATGTTATACATTAAAATTCAGAATTCAGGAAAAAAATAAAGGTAGGATTGTAGGAACAAGAAACATATACTACTAATGTAATTGTTTTTAAATTTTCGGAAAATTATTCAAAAAGTCCTCTACTCTGGCATCTGGCATACTTTATCTCGGTATCAATATTAATTACACCAAGATTTATTTTTGTGGGGTTCTTCTGAGGCCATAGTTCATACATCCTCATTTGTCAATAATATTGAAGTTCTACATGGAAGGATTCCAGAACAATTTCGATAGATTTTTGCAGAAATCCGTGGACTTCGGAATCGGATAGAGTTTTTGTCAAAAGTTACATAGGTGAATATATTGAGCATTCCATTCAAACTTTATGCATGCCATTGTTGTAACTTGAGTAACTATCAACGAAGACTAAAAATATTATTGCGTTATAACTATCTAATATGTGGAAATATTATAGAAATGTTGTACTCGGAGGAGCGAGCAATAAAATAAAACAAATTTCCCTAAGGCGTTCCTTCGCCATTTTTGATGATTAGTTGAGTATATTGAAATCTCTTATTTGAATAATCTTATAGTAAAAATTAAATAAAAAAGTGTCATATTATGTCATCTATCTTTTCTTTGAATATTATTTTGAGTGGTAGTATTGAGCCACTACCAGTTCTTCCTGTCGATCTCCATGGCCAGTATCCTTTATAGACCGGGAGATGATGACAGATTTTAGGTGACGATTTTCTCGTTTATGCCTTTGAAAGGACTGAAAGATACAAAAGTGCAGAAGAAAATGATGGAAAATTTGAGCGGTCCCCGCGTGGCTTTCGTATGGAAAATTCAATTTTCATTTTTCAAAAAATCCTAACCTCATTTCGGGATTCACTTACCTCATGCCAATTTTTTTATGCACATTTCATGACGAAAACTTTCATATTTTCAATTGTCATAAGGGTTGCAAGTGTCCAAAGTGACAAAAAATTGAAATTTTCGGTGATTTTTTCAATGCTGCCAATTGAAAATATGGAAGTTTTCATTATGAAATATTCATAAAAAAATTGGCATAAGGTAAGTGACTCCCGAAGTCAGGTCAGGATTTTAAAAAAATGAAAATTGAATTTTTCATATGAAAGCCACGCGGAGACCAATCAAAATTTCCATAATTTTCAACAGTACTTTCATATCCTTCAGTCCTCTCAAAGGCATAACGAGAAAATCGTCACCTGAAATTTGTCATCATCTCCCAGTCTATTAGGTTAGATGTATTTGTATAAGAGCGAAGTTCATTTTTGGGTGTTCTGTTGGAACTTTGGAAAGATGCACTAAAAACTGAAGAATTTTATTCAAAAGTTCATATTGAATATTTGAGTTGGTCTTTAATCTGTTTTACCAAAATTATAGTGAAAAAATCATATACATTGAGGAAAATAAACGCAGGGAACATAAACTGAATATTATTTTTTACTTTTCAGTTCAATAATTTATAAATAAAATCTTGTTTACGTTTATTTTTTCTCTATATCACTCCGATGAAAATAATATTTTGCCACTTCTCTAATTTATATTCGGTTTTGAAATATTCATCATTTGTGTCGTGAATAAGTTCTATCTATTTGTATGGCATAATTACTTTCCTACAATTCCATTTCTGATTTTTATATTGAAAAATGCAAATGCTTGTTCAGTGCTCAGCCATTCGTATCCAGTTAGAGCAACCTTTCTTGCAATCGCGTGAAATTCCTTCAGAATAATCAGCATGAGCGTGTACCTATGCAAACGCGCACTGTAAATAAAAAAATAACCTCCGTCGTCTGCAGATTACCCATTCATGTGGTGTCGTTGTCGTCGTGAACGACCGACCTTTCGCGTTTGTTTTCATTCAACAGTCATTCATTCACGACGAATAAATCATACAATTTGACAGCCCGTGCACTTTTTCGCGTCGAGTGAGCTTTTTTTATTTTATGGCATGCAGTGCGGATGTGTTCCATGGCTCCCATGTGCATTTATTGTCTTGGATAATTGCAAACGTTTTATTGTATTTTGTTTTAGTGCTCATTATCAACAAGCGATTCGATATCTCTATTGTTAATTGGCATTAGGGAGAAAGGAAGGTAGTATTGTTCAAAATGTCGAAGGGTTTATGCAAATGACACCGCATCAATCTTATGGAAAAAGTTTAGATAAAATTGAATATGTCAGTAGGATTTTCATTATATTGGGTACTTCTAAATTCAACCAAAAAATAAGGAGGAGATGAGCTCTCAATTCAAGACCATTAACCCATATTTCCGTTCATCCCAATAAACCAGAAGCGATTATACCAAATCATTTTCTCTACTGGAGACGATGGGTAATAGAATACCGCCCTACTTTGATAAGGCGCCAAAAATGGCATTCAAAATCGAACCTAATCAAAGTAGAAGACATAACCGTAATAGTAGTTGAAAAGGCCCCAAGAAATTAGTGGTTGTTAGGTTGAGTAGAAGAAGTATACCCTGGCAAGGATGGAATTCCACGAGTTGCCAAAATCAATAAGAAAAAGGGCACTTATACAAAATCAGTCGCCAAGCTCTGTATTTTGCCGACCACTAGTGAAGATCCCAGGCCTTCACGGGGCGGAGAATGTTGAAGCCTCTGTATAATCAATATTTCATTGACTGAGAATAGATCATAAAGTTTTTTTGAGTTTTTGACTGAAGTTGTCAAGTGGTCAAGGAAGAAAGAATAAAGTCGTTGAAAGTTGAAAGTAATTTTGGCTTATTTTATTCTAATACTTAAAAAAGAAGGTTGTTTCAAAAGACGCTTCTCCAAAGAATAAAATCTTTGCAGAGCTAGAGATCGAATGTTTGGGAACGTAGGGCAGGCATCCTTGAAAGGAAGTGAGAGCACATATCTGCCGCTTTCATCTCGGGTGTGGGAGTCAGAATAAATCTTTTCACAGAGAATGTCTTCTTGTGAAATGCGAGGGACGTCTGGCACCTGTTCCACCTCCCAAAATAACTGCAAAGTTATGTCAAGTGAGGGGGAAGTTTCAACAGTGAATGATTCTCAAGAAGCAAATTGTGCTTATCTGGATATTTTCAAATTTGGGAATATAATATTTTTTCGAAATCTTTTGATAGTGTAGGTAGAAGGCTTATTAGTCTGAGATTTTTCAGTTCTTGTGGGTTTTTTGCTTTCGCTAGAGGAAGTACGTTGTTAATTTTCCATTCATTAGGATATGTTTTGCTTTCGATCGAAAAGTTGAGAATATGCATTACATATAACATAAAAGGAGCAGAGCGATTGGCAGGTAGCTCAGTGGTTAAGACCGTCGCGTTCAAAGCCATTAAAGCTGCTGGTTGCGTAGGTTTAAATCCTATTGACTACAAATTTTTATTCTGATAGACCGAGAAAATGCTAGGAATCGCACTTAAAAAGTGAGACCTCGTTAATCCTTGGCTCGCACAAGTTTCGACTTTTGAGGGATGCCGTTCGTAAGGAGACGACAGCTGGTTAACAGAAAAAACAATTTTAACAATTTTTTTTTCAACAATTTCAAAGGAGTCATCTTCTACTGCCTTAAATTCGAATATTATGTTTGTTTCAGATTGACGAATCAACGATCAATAAGTGATTGCAGAACTTTATTGACATATGTATAAAAAGATATATTTCAATAAAATGAACAATATACATTCCATCAAGAATATAAACACAAAAACTGGACTGAAAAAAAATTATTCTTTTTGAAAAATCTGGCATAATTGTAATAAATCTATTCTTTCTTCTTTTTTCAGATGAACTATCTGAAAAACTCGATTCAGGTGTGCCTTTGGCCTTGACTCCACTTTTCCATTTTCAATATTGTTAGATATAGAGGGAGATCAGCCTCTTCGACGCGGATTGTGAGCCAGTTACATAATGAAATGTCATTAATTTCTTGACCTTTCTGAACCTCTTAAGTGTCTCGTACATCTGATCGTGATGAAAGTTATTGGATATTACCAAACCAATAACCAATCCGCTTTTTGCTGAACGGGTTCCATCTTGGTGACAGAGTATGGGTTAACCCGTTCAAAGTCGAAAACAAGACCAAGTTCATCAGCTGAACGGGCTGCTGCCTTATTATTATTATTATTACTATTATATCAAAAATGCATTCACAACAGAACTGAAATAACGTGCACATGCCCATTTTTACGAAATATCGATCTGTCCTCGTTGATAAATTTATGTGTCAATGAAACATCCCATCAGACGAAAACAATGAATTTAATTTCTCAGTGTTTAATATTCATGACTTGTGTTACAGATTGTATCAATGGGCATTAATTTTTCAGTAAGTAAACCTTCAAATGCAGGAATGCGACATCGAAAAACATACTCATCAATTTCTTGTTTATGTCCAATTAGTACGGAAAAAATGTTGGGCAATACTGGGAGTTAATAAATTGGGGTATACATAGTCGACAGTATGTCTTCATATAAAATATGACTTCATGATTTTTTATTGCCATAATTAATTTTCACTAATCGATAGCTAAAGCAAATATTCATCAGTTGACATGGATAAAACTGGATATTTTCCATTCCGTTGGAAAAATTCAAGAACCATTTCGCGAAAACAACATATTTTTCAAAAACTATTTAGAAAAAAATGATACTTTGAAAAGGAAAACGAGAATGATGTTCAACTATCTGTTAAAATTGAATTGTGTGTGTAAGAGAGAGAGAGAGAGAGAGAGAGAGTGATAGAGAGAGAGAGAGTGTGTTTTGTGTGTGTTGTGTATGTTATGTGTGTTGTGTGTGTTGTGTGTTGTTTGTGTTGTGTGTGTGTTTCCTGTGTATTTTGTATGTGTTTAGTGTGTGTTTTGTATTTCATTTACTACTGCGAAAAAGCGGAATACATTAGTCTTATTTTTATTTTTTGTTTTTCAAAAGACAGCAAAAACTTAAAATTAACAAGCCATCGGAGGTTACCTTAGATACTGGTCGAGAGATAGCAGGTCATTATGCTCTTGGGAATGGAAGGAAACCGATTGTATATTCGAGTTCTGCCAGTCAAAATCTTCCTCTGATGACGTTTTGAACCAAATTTTTTTTTTTCATTTATGAACAAAAAATATCGAAAGAGGTTAGACTTCTTTCTTAAAGAGACCTCAAAATGCAATTCTTCCTACAGTTACCAAATTTGGTATGGAGGATTCTGAAGTCATTTACTACTGCGGAATACATCAGTGAAAAACGTTTTGATATTATAGGTAATTTGAAAAAGCTTTTGTTAACTTACACTAAAGAAAAGCCTTCGTGTACTCACACTGAAGAAAAACCTTTGTTTATTTACGCTGAAGAGAAGCCTTCGTTCACTCACAGTGAAGAAAAGCCTTTGTTTATTCGCGCTGAAGAAAAGCCTTTGTTTATTCGCGCTGAAGAAAAGCCTTTGTTCATTCGCGCTGAAGAAAAGCCTTTGTTCATTCGCGCTGAAGAAAAGCCTTTGTTCATTCGCGCTGAAGAAAAGCATTTGTTCATTCGCGCTGAAGAAAAGCATTTGTATATTCGCGCTGAAGAAAAGTTGTTTACTTCCGCTGAAGAAAAGCCTTTGGTTATTCGTGCTGAAGAAAAGTCTTTGCTCACTCACGCTGAAGAAAAGCAGTCGCTCACTTACACGAAAAAAAACGCGTTTTAAATGTGAATGATGAGTAAAAATTCAGTCGGATGAAGAATCCACTACTACTACCTATAATTAGCGATATTAGAAATAATTATAGGTATTCCCTAATTATGTTGATGTATAAGAAAGGTATTCGAGTATTTTTCAATGAAGAATAATTTAATGTACTACAGTCGCTTGAAAAAGATACTGTGTATCGAAACATGTCGCAAAGACAATACATTTTGTGGAAATTTTAATCGTGTTTTATCTTAGCGTCAAGACGGTATAACGAAAATGAAAAACTTGTTTTACATTTCCCAATTATCTGCTATACATTTATTTATCTCTGAAATAACAAAACTCACACATCGTCACAAATTCCTCAATGGGGTATTTCTTGGAATTTCATTCTCAGACATAGTAAATCCGAATTTCAACACATCGCTTATACTTTATCGTAGTTATTGATGTGATTGCATACCAAGCAGGTGCTTCCATGCAAATGATTCCAGTGCTTCTAATTATAGCGATAGGCTATATATACCATAAGTTTCTCGTGTAATTAATCCAATGGCCAATAGCTATTACCGCTATATGTACCTTACAGTTAAATATATGCCTGTTCCTTATTTTTCAATTAGATTCCACGCAACCTCTCGGATCGTTTGAAACACCTTAAATTATCAGCAATGGGAATCTGGCATTTGCATAAGTGCATGTTGATTTGAAAATGGTATTTACAATTGGCTCAAGATCGAGTAACTTCAACAGTAGTGTTGGAAATAACCACATTTTATTGAGATTGTTATGAGAATATACAGGGAAATTTTTTAGGGGAGGAGTTTAATCTCTGTACAGAAGGATTATAGGAAAAAATATTGTATGTCATATTGTATTATTAGAACAACAAGATGTTATCCAATCCAATTTTTTTTTTGCACAAAAGACGGAATGCCTGTTGGTGTCCTTCAGACCATAGAGTATGCATATATTCTCCCATGTATCCTCTAAGGGCAGGATCAGTGAACTCGTAGCAACGCAGAAGATCGTCTCTGGATACATATGTACGCTCAAAACGTCTGTTGTAATCATAGTAGTCATTCATTAGCAATCTTTCGTTTTGGATCCACCACCTTGCATTTGGACTAATTCAAAGGGGTCAGTTGTGGAGGCCGGTAAACCGTGTTATTAGAATCGATTTTTTTGGATTCACTGGGGGTTTATCACACGATAGAAACCAGAGGAAAAGTGGGATATTCCCTTCGCTCCAGGCTTCAGATTGTCAATATTTTTATGATCAGGTTGAGAACAATAGAGGTTTTTTTGGATGAATTTTAAATAGTTACTTATTACAAATCTGTTTTTACTAACTTCAATGTATTACCCAACCACGAATAGCATCAAATGCATATCAAAAACTAATATTATTTATACAAAAAAAACTCAGAAGATGAAAACATCAATAGATCTACATGAATCGAACCCGTGGTTCGAAACTTTTTCACCCACCTCGTATAGACATCTCAAGTCAAGGGTTGCCGCGATGGTTCTCTCCACCGCACTTGAAAATAGGATACCTCATTGTCTTTATGCCAAGTGTGAAATGGGAGTGGTGCGGGGATGTCCACCATTTTCTCACGTAAATTAACTATTATTTAGCAGCCAAGCCTTCCACATAAGACCACCACTATTCGAGTCTTGAGGAGTGATTTTCCCATAGGATACGAACTTTACTATAATGGCCAAAATATTCATTGGCATTAATAAAACTAATTTGATAAGAATCATCTCATTTTGATTGTCACTTTGAGGTTTTAGATGGATTTACTGTTGCGTTATAGCATTATTTACCGATTCTGTAGTAAAAACACATACATATTCTCAAATGAATGTGAAATATATTCCAAAATTAATTAGTGAAAGATTTAATGTAGGTATATTAATGCTTAGACAAGTTGATGGAGAGACCAGATCTTGATTGGAAAAAAGTAGCTAGTATTTACCATATTAAGTAGCAAATGCTAGACTATAAATTTCATTGGTGGTTTATTCCATTCATTCATGTCATGATGAAATATAAACTTTTGGTTGGTTAACTTTTGAGCCATCTTTTTATAAAATTCAACTATTTAAGTTTATTTTCTGTGCCATGATTGAATGAATAGAGTAGCAACCACAATCCCTCATACTTTCTGAAAAATTTTATTCAGAAATTTTCAGAGATTACTGATGATGCCCATTTGGAAGACAAAACTTTCAATGTAGTCTTCAGTTTTCGTGTTTGGGATAAATTATTTTTATAACATGTCTTTCAAACCAAAATTTCCAAAAACCATTCAGAATAAAGAACAATGTTTATTTTACATAAATATCTGAAAAATTGAGAAAGAAAATCAAAATAAATGTTCGAAATGTTGGCCATTGACTTCCTGGCACATGAAGAGACGATTCTGAAATTCGCTTTTTACATTTCCAAACATTTCTGGTGTGAGATTCCTGCATACGTCTCTTATGCGTTCGTTCAATTCATTTATCGTTCCAGGAGCGGTTCTGTACACTTGAAATTTGAGATATCTTCACAAGAAAAAATTCAAAGGGGTCAAATCAGGAGAGCGAGCTGGCCATTCAAGAGGACCCCTACTACCGATCCATCTTTCCAGAAAATGTTCATTTAAAAAATTGGTTACTGGTAGGGAATTGAAATGCAATTCAAACGATGTATCACTCGACCCCCATAGCCTTTAAAAAAAAAAATATTTTTGTTGTTGTCAAAAAGAAGATTATGAACTACCATTAAACCAAAAAAAATTCAAAACAGAATTTCAATCCGTTCAAAAGTTAACAGGGGGGGGTTACTTTATGGAAACACTGTATATTGTATACAAAACCTACAGTGATTATTTTATAATAGGATAAAATTGTGCATTTGAGAATCCAATCAAAGTTCTTACAAATATGATACAAGTTTGAACATGTATTTGGGAATTAATTTATATTATCAACAGTGTCCTCAAATTTTTAATGATGTGATCTGTTTGAAAATCCATTTCAGGTAGCTATAAAATTATAATAGGATACTAGAGATGCTGGGTAGTAATCAATCGATAATTTTATGGTTTTGTAATTCAAATTTAACGATATATAGGAAACATTTAGCATAATATGTTAGAAACATATAAAGTGTGTGTTTTGTGATGCGTAGCATCACAAGTTAAAAGGTAAGGGCTACATCTTCCCTAGTTTGCACAAGTCATTCGAAGACGTCTGAGGGTTGATGAGAATGATGATATTTTTAAAAAACTGGTAATAGTGAGTAATTTACTATTAAACTGCCTATATGAAAATTTGCGGCAAATCTTCTTCAATGGTTCGTATCAACTTCAACCAACATATATCTTCAGAAAAATTGCTTTTTCATCAGCAAAGCTTAAAAGTCGCCTTTCATTTGGGTATATGTTCAATGATAGTAGGCAAGGACTGTTCCCTGTGGAACACCATATGCTACTGTTTCCTATCACTAGGTATCTTCCCAATAGTGGCGAATTGTTTTGAACAAATTACATAGTATTACAATATTCGTCGAAAGTATAAATATATTCACTCTCTCTGTGTGTTCTACATTCGATTTGTGTGTTTCAAGTGACATCCTGCTCGGGCGAAGTAAGTACTAATAAAATATTACTTTAACTCATGAATCAAACAACCTTCTGTGCCAAAGAAATAAATCAGTACACGAGATTTCTCTCGGCTTCGCACTACACTAGATATAAAAGTCCATCCAAGATCTATACAACCACGTTTAGATCTTGATTTACTACTTGTCATTTCACATAGCACCACCATGAGTACCGAGACGTATACCATACAACTCTCGTCATAAATATAAAACAATGCACAGCAAAAAATCACCCGCACCTAGGTGGTTAACACGTGGACCGAAGAATAAAAATAATGCATTGCATTTCCATCAACATCTTTCATAATGGCTTGTTTGGTATCGATTACCCCCATCTGTTCACAAATACAACCATGCAAATTTCATTGATTACATTTCATTTGTGAACGAAAACTTTTTTTTTTCGTAATTGGCGAGAGGAAATAAAATGATAAATCAATTCCAGTAGAAATAAACCCATTTGAAGAGGGCGCTTGAGTCATTTTGATAGCGACAAAATAGTTATTTATGATACAAGTGTTAAAAGTGGCATTTTATTTTGTGAGTGGGGAATATTGCGAAACGAGCGTTAGCGAGTGGAGCAACCCCACGAGCAAAATAAAATCACTTTTAACAAATGTATCATACAAAATTTTTTGTTCAACAGTTACTGCTAGTAAGAAAAAAACAAAAAAAAATAAGATCCATAAGGATTCGAACACACGATCTTTGGATTACAAGGCTGACTGACAGATACTTCAAATATAATAAACCCCAACGCACTTTATTTATGAATGTCATTATTTGTCAGTGATGAAGGACATTCTACAGTTGGACTAAATACTACTTCGTTTGTAACTTCAAAAGGAATTAGTATTATCAATTGCGCAAACGACCAAATACATGTGTGAGCTTTTATAAACGATTCCTCTTGAGTAGGTGTTCTGATTATAATATCTGATTGAAGTGTTTCTATTAGAGAGATCTATATTACTGAGTATCCATCATCTCATCTGTCATTTTACTTTTAACACTAGTGTTAAAAGTACTTTTAACACTAGTGTTAAAAGTGATTTTGTGAAAACGTCAGTTTTTAGTTCATGTGTCAATGAATTAAAAACGTCATTTTTAATGTCAGTTGTACAAAAAAGTTGTTTCGTTTTTTATCGTGATGAAATAACTTCTGTAAAAAAAATCCATTTGAATATGACGTCTGAGTCATTTTGACAGCGATAAAAATGGTACATCCTTCATCCTTTTTGATCGCGATAAACATTCCTGTTCCTCAAAACCAGACTTAAATCTAGTAAGAGGACATTCAGTAGTGTTAACATAATATGAATCGGTTTGGGAAAGTTTCATCTGAACAAATTAGAAGCATTATTACCTAAAAATATGTTGTTAAGAACTGCCCCTTTAAATAGCTCTTTTGATGAAGGTAATTATTATTGTGGTGTATTTTTGTATTGATTTATCTTGCCAAAAAACACTCGAACTTTCTTTTATTGGATGAATTTCTTTCAGCTCATAATTTTTCCATCAGTAATTTCACTCACTCAAAAATAGACATTGGACAAAATTGCTCGATCTATGGTCTCGCAATTTTTTCATGTCAGTTTTTTTCGTGCAAGTACTTATTGGCAAAATTATTTCGTTGAAGAAATAAATTTTATAAAAAAGCTCTTGTGTTGTTACTGTTGATAAAAAAAAGCTCTTGTGTTTTTATTGTTGATAAACATGCCTGTTCCTCAAAACCAGATTTCATCTGTTAGGCAGCTACTTCTATTTCTGCGCTGTCAGCTATAATTGTTCTGTATTGTTAACACAATATGAGTCATTTTGGTGAAGTTTCGTCTGAACAAATTACAAAAAATCATATAACAATCGTGTTGTAATAATAACAATCGTGTTGTAATAATAACTGCTCATTCAAATAGTCGTTTCCATGAAGGTTATTATTATTGTGGTGCATTTATTATACATCTTCTTTGATTTATTTAGCCAAAATAATTTATCTTCCCAGAAAACACTGGAACTTTTCTTTTATTGGATATTTCCATCAGAAATTTCGCACTAAAAAAAACTGGCATTAAACAAAATTGCTTGATCTGCGGTTTCGCAATTTTTTACAACGTGAAATTTCTGATTGGCAAAATTATTTTGTTGAAAAACGATATTTATCCTATAAAATTAGGGAAAAATTGGGGCGAATCCACACTTTTGACTCAGTCTATATATTCTACATTCAATTTTTGTGTTTCAAGTGACATTCTGCTCAGACGAAGTACTAATCAAATATCAGTCATGAATCAAACAACGATCTACGCTAAAGAAATAAATCAGTACCGGAGTTTTCTTTCCGCTTCGCGCTACACTTGATATAAAAGTCCATCTAAGCTCTATTCAGCCACAATTTATATCTTGATTTACTACTTGTCATTTCACATGGTACCACCATGAGTACCGAGACGATCCATACAAATAAAACAATGCACAGCAAAAAATCACCCGCACCTAGGTGGTTGACACCTGGACCGAAGAATAAAAATAATGCATTGCATTTCCATCAACATCTTTCATAATGGCTTGTTTGGTATCGATTACCCCCATCTGTTCGCAAATACAACCATGCAAATTTCGTTGTGTACATTTTTTTTGTGAACGCCTTATGTAATTCGAGCACTTCTCCACAGCCTTTAACGTATAATAAGAACGAGATAGCATCTTTCATTCGTATGTTCTGGTTGGGACGCGGCATAATAGAAATGTAAAATGTAGCTAATAACAGTGCCAGAATGCGCATATCTTAGATAAAACCATAATCCCCCGGGGAAAGATGCAGATTAGGACAAATAAGAAGTGGGATTTATTCAAGCGATGAATGTTTTTGAATGTTGAAATGTGATAATTATTGGAGGCGTTTCGTTCAGGTCGAAACCGTTTATGGATAAAAATAGATCTTCTTTCATCCATTTCACAACTTCGTGTATGTTGGTTGCAGAGAGGTAACGGACAAAAAATATGGTATTGGTGGAAGCGATGTGTTAACGGTAGTTACACAAAACGCGTTTAAAGGTGATTTGCATCAATGTAATGTGTGCCTTGATTTTGTCATTTCAACAGATTTCCTCGGTAAATAATAATAATAGCCGTCCTCTATCCACACAAGCTATGCCTTTGGGTAGACTCTACGAGGGTTTATGAGGGACTATTAATGGATGAACTCTTTTCATTTCTATATGGTATCTATGCCATCTTTTATATAGTGTTACACTGTTACTATTACAAATTATAATTCATTGGTAATCCAGTACGATTAAGTTTTGATACAAGAATCGATTGTATCACCACCAAATTTGGTATGCTAGTAGTTGGAACCATGATAAATACGAAAAAAAAATTGTTTGCCAAAATTCCAGGGGCGGAACATATTGGTTTTCCGTTTAAAAATATATAGATAGATTTTTGCTGTAGCCTTGGCAAGTATATGATTTACCGGAAAAACAACTCAACAGGGTGAAAAACAATTCAATTTTCCACAAAAATTACTACACTACACTACACTACACTACACTACACTACACTACACTACACTACACTACACTACACTACACTACACTACACTACACTACACTACACTACACTACACTACACTACACTACACTACACTACACTACACTACACTACACTACACTACACTACACTACACTACACTACACTACACTACACTACACTACACTACACTACACTACACTACACTTTACTACACTACACTACACTACACTACACTACCCTACACTACATTACGATATACTACACTACGTTACACTACACTACACTACACTACACTACACTACACTACACTACACTACACTACACTACACTACACTACACTACACTACACTACACTACACTACACTACACTACACTACACTACAACATTACACTACACTACACTACACTATACTACACTACACTACACTGCACTACACTACACTACACTACACTACACTACACTACACTACACTTTACTACACTACACTACACTACACTACGATACACTACACTACGATACACTACACTACACTACACTACACTACACTACGATACACTACACTACACTACACTACACTACACTACACTACACTACACTACACTACACTACACTACGATACACTCCACTACGATACACTACACTACGATACACTACACTACGATACCCTACCCTACCCCACCCTACCCTACCCTACCCTACCCTACCCTACCCTACCCTACCCTACCCTACCCTACCCTACCCTACCCTACCCTACCCTACCCTACCCTACCCTGCCCTACCAGACCCTACCCTACCCTACCCTACCCTACCCTACCCTACCCTACCCTACCCTACCCTACCCTACCCTACCCTACCCTACCCTACCCTACCCTACCCTACCCTACCCTACCCTACCCTACCCTACCCTACCCTACCCTACCCTACCCTACCCTACCCTACCCTACCCTACCCTACCCTACCCTACCCTACCCTACCCTACCCTACCCTACCCTACCCTACCCTACCCTACACTACTCTACACTACACTACACTACACGACATGTGTGGTGCGACACTACACATGTCTCGATCACTACACCACACTACACCACACGACATGTGTGATGCGACATATTTCGCTACACTGTCGTTTTTTCAAGCAAATTATTATATTAATCGCTTGAAAAACTACAGTGTAACGAAACATGTCTCGATGTAATATCATTTGTTGAAGTCTTATCGTGTTAAATCAAGTGTCAGTTACTCTCGTTTCTAACAGTATAAGAAGTGCTATGGATTTCCATCAAGTAACAACCGATTCAATTAAAAACCACTCAAATATCTAAAATGGCATTCACCATTCCACGATAAATTATCAATTAATCACATTCCACAATCTGTATGTAATGAATTTTTTTGAAAATATTACGACACGAAACGACACGGCACGACACGACACCCACACGACACCGATACGACACCGATACGACACCGACACGACACCGATACGACACCGATACGATAACGACACGACACCGACACGACACCGATACGACACCGACACCGACACGACACCGACACGACACCGACACGACACCGACACCGACACGACACCGACACGATACCGACACGACACCGACACGACACCGACACGACACCGACACGACACCGACACGACACCGACATGACACCGACACGACACCGACACGATACCGACACGACACCGACACGACACCGACTCGACACCGACACGACACCGACACGACACCCCACCACACTCCACTACACTACACTACACTACATATGTCTCGATCACTACACTACACATGTCTCGATCACTACACTATACATGTCTCGATCACTACACTACACCACACCTCACCACATCACAACCCTGATTTTTTGGTAAACAATTTTTTTTCTAATAATATATGATGTCGTCATGTCATGTGCCGAGTTTCAGAGTGCTACAATTCATTCTTCACTTTTTGCTTGAGTTTGTCTGTCGTTACTGGATTATGGCTCATCTATGAAATTCTGAAATTCTATATTATTATTATCATTGTCTCGGCCATTACCGTCATGCCTAACTTTGTATTATGAACATAATAGTATTCACTCTTGTAGTACAAACTACAAATATACTAATGTATCTTGTGTAATGAAATAATCATATCGTACAAATGGAGTTCGCATTAGCGAGTATCCAGGAGATATTCAAAGTAATTCAACAAAGTAAAGAAATATTACCATTATTATCCGTTCAAAAAATTATCAACAGCTTCTCTTCTGGTCCATTGTAGATGAAACTACCTGAATTTCCGTATGACCCCATTCGAAACACAAGACCCAATTGATAAAAATAAATCTCGAATGAAAAATGTCATCCGAATAAATATTTAGACAACCTCAAATATATTAGCTCGTATAATATTTTGTTAATCTAAATCGGTAGTCGTGATGGACCCATTAATGGTACACTTAGCCTAATTCTGGCTCACCGAGATTGATTACGAATTTCATAAGAAATTTTCTTTCTATACCGAACATTAGTGTCGCCTGCTTTACTTATAGAGATAAACCAAATCCCCTTTCAACACCGAATCTTTGTTTATGCGGTGAGAATTAAAAGTCAGTTTCCGACATTGTGATATAAACAATTTAGAGGAAACATTTTGGAAAAAAGAGAATATTGCCTATTCCTCATTGAATATGGTGATTCTTCAGTTCAAATAAAATAATGAAAAAAAAAAACTTTTTAAATATAAGTTTTTATTTAAATGCGCTAAGAAGTGAAAAATAATTCCTTTAAATTTGTAGTGGACAATGGGCGTTATTTTAAGTCACCGAATAACCTACATTACACATTTAAAGAAATCATTTTTTACGTTTTATTGCATTTGAATGTTGAATTTTTTCAATTAATTTATTTTGTGCTCTTCAGTTAATACGCATCAAACTATGGATTATTACAATGCCTGTTTCCTGTGAGTTTTTTTCAGTCAGGAGGCCATCTAATTATTCACTTTTGTGCCATTCTGGAGCAGCCCACCTTCAATTCATGAATTTTAACAAAATGTTCATAATCTTCGACCTGATTACAAAACTCGTCCGCCATCGCGGATTTATGGTTTTCGTCAAAAAATTCAAGATCTTCTATCTCGAAAACCGTCACATACCAAATTTAAAATGGATCGAACTAAAATTACAAATATCATCTGCTTGGAGTCACCATCTTGAATTTATTTTAATTTTGACAAAGAAATCATAATATTCGACTCCCAAAACCCCTACATACCCATTATGAATCGAATCGGACCATAATCACAACACACGTCCGGCATATTGAATTTCATGAATTTTATCAGAAATTTTATAATTTTAGACCTTAAAAACCCCCACATACCAATTTTGAATAGAATCGTACCAAAAATCACAAATTTCGTCGGCCATCTTGGAGCAACCATTTTGTTTTTTCTCTAACAAATATTCCATTGTCACCGGTTATATGAACACCTGCCAAATTTCAAGAAATTTTTTTTATTTATAAATTTTGACAAACATCGATATGCTTAATCGCTTCTGCTTCAAAAGAAACCCCTAAAGACGTTGTACAGTGCCGTTCATCTTTTCGTGATTGGTGGAAAATTTGAAAAAATTATTTATTTTTTCTCAAAATACACTTGTTTGAGAAAATATCGAAAATTGTCATTCGGAAAAGATGTTCAGAATGACATTTTATAGCTACGTACAAATTTTAGATGGCAAATTCACATATTTCAAATTTTCTCCAAATAAAATAGAAATAGCTTGCGAATCTTTACAAAACCATATTTTGAATATTACTTGTTGGCTATCCTAATGAGTTTCTTCGTCAGAAAAATCGATTTTTATTTTTTTATCTCAGATCTTTTTCAAAATTTGTACGTAGCTATAAAATGTCAATTTGAACATCTTTTCCGAATAACATTTTTCGATATTTTATCGAACAAGTGTATTTAGGAAATAATTTTTAATTTTTTTAAATTTACCGCCAAACAGGACAAGATGAACGACACTGTAAACGTCTTTTGGGCTTCTTTTGATCCAGAAGCGATTGCAAATATCGATATTTGTCAAAATTAATAATAAAAAAAATTCCCATATGATGACGTACTTTCTGCCGGTCATTGTAGGATATTTGGGTAAATTTGACAGATATAATGCTATGGTGGTATGACACAGTAGTCGTTTTCTGTTGGACACTTGCGGGAAAAAAATTCAAAAAAAATTGTATAGGTTCATGTAAAGTCCGGATGGTTGAAAATCCATTTATCATTACTTAGTAATGATCTACCGTCAAGCATTGTCAAACTCCTTCATGAGAAATTGAAAAAACAAATGATATCATAGAATGAGGTCGATATCCCATCGATCACCACCGACATCGATATAGTATTGTAGTAACAGCGTCACACACAATAGACGAAGCAGCCAGCGATCATAGATAACAATCCATGAATGCAACAATAGGTAGTTACCGAAAACGTTGTACGCCGTCGTACAACCAGAATGAAAGCTATCAACGTCTAGCGATCGTCTAGAACTTCCCGCCCATGATGAAGATGTCCGTCAAAACATTGTTTCATTTCTCTATACTCCAGTTGTTAGAGTCCAAAATAGCCCCCTAACTCTAACCAAGCCCAAAGTTGCTGAGATTTGGTACAGATGTAGTATTTGGTACCCGAAAACTAAAATATGAAAATCCTAGCACAGGGGTGTCGGAAAGGGGGTGAAAACCGCCCCTCAAGAGTGAAAAATGTGTATTGTCGTCTAAAAGCCGAAATAACGAAAAAAAGTGTTAGTCCCTCTTCCAGTGCACTTTAAAAGTGCGGTAGAAGAAAAAGTATGTTGAATACAAGAGTTGGAGTTCATAGCTTTTTCAGGAATCGAGCCAGTTTATGTTTTTCCTACGAGCGTGCGGAAAAGTTACTTTTCCGCACGATTTTTCATTTTGAAAGTTGTACTTTTCCGTACGATTTTTACTTTTCCGCACGATTTTTGTATTGTTGAAAATGAGGATATTTAGAACTAACTAAATGATCTATGTACCTTATTCTGTCTTATTAGTCATTTTGTAGCATTATTATAAAAACTTGTTTATTAAAAACCTTGTTTTTTCATAAATAAGATGGACAAAAACACTCATAGGAAAAATATTGTACCTAACTCTTACGGAAAATGTCTTTTCCGCCCTTAACGGCTTGCTACTTTCCGCACTTGTTAGATAAATAACTATTTTGGGTTGTTGATCTTGATTTTCGAGTATATATGACCTAGAAAGTTGGTCAATTGTTATCATAACTTTTTAAATTATTATAAATTGTTTCAACAAAAAATGGGACACAGAACCATGCAGGCATATTCTCTATGGGTTTTCAGTGTCGGTAACAGTTGAAAACTGTTTGAAAAATCAATTAATAATTCGTAACTTTAGAAGAAAAAAACAGTTATCGCAGAAGACAAAGCTTCCCTGCGCACAAACCAACATGGCCGTCTTCGTACGCAGGAGACACGAACTTTTTTCCCAATATTTACTAGATGTTTCAAGTTCAAATATCCTTCAGATGCAGGGACATCTCGAGGAAATTCAACTGAAGCTGGGACCTTGCTCTTTCAGATAATTCTAAAGGAAAACTCTCGAGACCACTCTGCACATATCGCTTGTCATTTTTCGAGAAAATAAGATTTTTCATAAATTGCTGTTCTACCTCGAATTATTTGAATTCCTTGATAATATTGGAGAATGTACATAAATTTTCTATGACATCAAACCCCCCTCCAAAATGATACCCCTAACATTTTGTTTATTATTAAACTATTTGAATGGGTCAAAAAATTTCACAACGAAGAAATAAATCCTGCCCATTCAAGTGGTAAGAATATTTAACACTTGACTCGAAAAATATAACTGGTCCTCAAGTTGCTCTAGTTATCAAGCTACAAACATATAAAATTAAAATAAAGGTTAATTGACCATGTCTTACTTTTGCAATAACGTAATTTTTTTCAGAAGATTCCGCTGGTGTTATTGTGCACGAAATAAAGGTTCAGAATTGTTCTTCCGTTTGATACATTACTTTCTCTACGACTATTGTATTCGACATTGATTACGTATTGATTAATTAATTGAAGAATGAAGATGATTCCCAGACACCGTGGATCCTAACTCATTATTCAACGGCACTCGGCCAATCACAGATTCAGAATTTTCTGAGAGGTTCAGACCAGTGACAAAACAGCAAATATACCAAACAAATTTCTCAAGAAGGCTTTACTTCATTGGACTTTTCACGGCTTGGCATCCGCGAATGTCACATTGACTGTTTTCTTTCTTTGTTTTAACTTTAGCTGCTGATGAAATCTTCTTACAACAAAGGTATTTCGAATAATATTTATCTGAACATTCTACACAATCTCGGTTTTTGGTCAAACAGAGTCTATTTAGTCATATGTCATGCACACATTTTGTAAGTAGCTGTGTGGTCCAGTGGTACGGACCCGTGGAAAAGGTAAAGGTTGTTATAAGAGCGTGAGTTCTAATCCTACTGGCGAAAGTTTTTTTTAATTTTATCCCCCAAGCATTTAGTTATTCATGTATAATTGTTATTCTTCCTCATATTGCTTTGTAATTTATACTACTTTTTGGTAATGAACTCAAAAATTTCGATAGATATGTATAAGTACCACAAACTGGAGCTTTCGTCATAAATTTATAAATTTTTGTGTAGTCGTAGAGAAAGTATAGTATATTTTCTCTGAGAATAATAGCTATCATTATAAGCTCGTTGATGAATATAGTATTCAACGATATTTCTCCACGTAATTTCAAAAACTAGCAGAAAATTTTTGAACGATCACTTTCGCGAGTAATTAGGGGTGAACATTTCTCAAACTTAGAAGAAAAATATCTTAGATGTATGAATGATCATTTCTAGTACACAATTTTCAGTTATTTCGAATGGCAGCACTATTTTTTGGAAAAAACTATCACTTCATGAATAAAAAGGCGTTTAAAAGTTCAGGGGGTAGTTCCGACATTCCTCAGCAAGGATTCTTCGATTTTTCGATTCTCCCCTTGAAAATCTACTAGTATGCCAAATTTCATCAACTGTGCCGGTTCGAGAAAAAACCTCTAACGACTGGACTACTAGTAATTTATGATGAGTTGTTAGCATCAGATTTATGAGCTATCAACTCTTTGGCGGCAACTGGAAGTGAATGAAGTGAATCATACATGGAGGAGGAACTGATCGCTACTCCATTTCGGAAAACAAACATTCGATGAATATGATGACATACTTATTTTGTTTGAATGGAACTGTTCGCGGCAGTTGAGTTATTGATGATATATTTCGTCGTCATCAAGTTCAGCAACGATAAATTTGGCTACTCCACAGACGTATAAACAAATATTATTTATTCGACAAAGGTCTTTGACCGAATGAACGTCACAGTATAAGGAGACTTGTGGAAATTATGTCTTCTATAATTAAAGCAAATCCAGCAAAACCAAT
The DNA here is from genome assembly GCA_958298965.1 of Chrysolina haemoptera. NCBI lineage: Eukaryota > Metazoa > Arthropoda > Insecta > Coleoptera > Chrysomelidae > Chrysolina > Chrysolina haemoptera. The sequence continues at coordinate 423,895 of OY282598.1, read as the reverse complement.
TTTATTTCATAAAAAAAGAAAGATTGATGAATGTCAGACCGTAGTTGTTTGCTAGATCAATTCGAGAAAGTTGGTAGATCGCGTCAAATGCGAAAAAAAATTCGGATCCATCCAAAGAAATTAATGGTAATACTGTCAAACAAAACTATTAGAGGATTTCAGTACAATTAAGTCTTTTATGATTTTTTGAAAATATGATTCAAAGATGTTCCTCAAATCAGATCTAGAATCATCTGCGGCTGAAAGACAAACTCTAGTCGCTATTTTCCTTCGTTTGTCTTCATCCTGTTCATACCTACTCATGGCATGTTATGCCAAAGAAAATATTTTTAAAGTTTCACCGTAGAAGAAAAAATATTCTTATCATTTCCCTCCTTGCTGAATGGAATTGCTTCTTAATAGTATGTTTACCAATTCTTCCGACCTCCCTGATGGAAGAGTAAAATAGATTTTTGTCAAAAAAATCATTGGAGGCCTTGAATTGAACGATTTCCTTGAGTGATCAATATAACATTCTTTTTCCACGATCATTGCAGGATTTGCCAATTTGTAACAAAATACTAACATTATCTCCCTTGAGATTGAAGAAATATTGTGAAACAGTTACCATCTTAGGCATCTTACATATATTTCATTCCAATACTTATGGAAAATGAATATTTGGGACCTTTGGTGTGAATACAATTCAAGAAATAGAAGCTACGTAATAAGCATATAGCTCTTGAGAATGCTAACTTCGTGAGCGAAACACGCGTCGAGTGAAAGTGACGTAGTTTTGGGTGTATTGGGTAGCTTCTATTCCTTGAATTCCAATAATTGTTATGGAATACATATTCTAACACTCTTGTAGCAATAATAAACATAGCCTTGACTGGCATCATAGTAACAAGATGTAAATTAAAACGTCAAAATAATTGCTGCCTTCAAGATATATGGTATCAGTTTAAATGATAAATTACTTAAAAGCCCGAATTTTTAAATTCCCTACTGAGTGTACTCTTCAAGTTTATCGAAAAGAAATTCGCGTTCACAGGAGACATCAAAGGCATGTTTCACAAAATATTCATTAGAGAAAAAGACAGTGAGTTTAAAAGGTTGTTGTGGTGGGGACAAAAAGAAAAATGAACAAACAAAAGAATAGAGATGACCGTAATGATTTTTGGAGCAGCTTCTTCTCCAGCATCTGTCCAGTTCATCGCATGAGAAAGAATGCGAAGGACTTTGAAGAAGCATTTTCTAGAGCAGCAAAGTTACTTTTGGAAAAACATTATATGGATGACTACTTAGATAGTGTTGATACTGTGGAAGAGGACTTAGATTTAGTTACTAGTGTCGAAGAGGTTCACAGAAGAGGTGGTTTTCATATAAAAAATTGGATAAGTAACTCCAAAGAGGTTCTGAAGCTGAATCCAACAGAACGTATTCTAGGACTTCGCTGGAAACATTTTATTCTTATATACAAATCTTATCAAAACAATGAATTTTTGGTATATTTGGAAGTTTTCATTTCATCTCTATCATTTGAGATGAATTTACACCTATTGAATGCCAAAACTATAGAACAGAACAGTATTTATGTAAGTGAAATTTTGGATAGCAATAAATTGAATATTTGTACACAAAACTGAGAAACACCTTCGAATACTTCAATATTCTGATTTGTGCTGATAAGGAGCAGACATTTCTCTAAACAAAGTCCATATGAGAAATTTCAGAAAAATTACGAAATTTAACATCATAGAGGAAAAATATTCATTATAAAAAAAAACGTAAAATATATATTGACGTGAAAAACTGTTTTTCCTTGTCATCGAACAACTAGATGAATACAACTTTTTACGAAAATGGATTTCACAAAGTACGACATACTGTCACAAACAACGATGAAAATAAATCTCACGTAGCCCTGAGCGTCCTTAAACATAAATACCTACGTATATATCAACAAAAAATATCTCAATCGCCTGACACTTACATCAGTAACTCTTCTGTATTAACATCAAAACCACTTTCGAGTTTACTTTACGCAATTATTTAGCCTTTGTAACGGACACCGCCAGATATTCGACCATGATTATATTAATCTGCTGCAAATCATACCACGACAATTATTTACGCAGCAGTAATGAATTTTGAACAACTCCGTACAAACTTGTTTAGCATATTATTGATTTCAAACAGCGATATACACAATGTTACCTGTTCCAATATTAAATCAACTTAATAACAGCTATTAATTATTTATTTAGTAGAGATACACACTGAAAATCGAAAATTTAACAATAATGCCAAAAGTTTTCAAACTTTGTACATCTAGAAAGCAATAAATCTCAATTTGCAACCTCTTCCAAATTGCAATTAACTGTATACTCTTTGAAAAGTTCTGCAAACTTGACAGATACATCATACATCGGAAAAATATTCCGAGCAGTTGTACAAATTTTCAACCTTTTACGTTGACCGGAACATGTTTATTTATAAATATATACAGTATCGGAAACTTTGTAACTTTTTTGTTTTTGAAGATACAATGGGTCTAATGAATAAACCTTAAGCAAATGCTTTTACTCAGATTTCTTGAAACAGACCAATCCATTTTATTAATTAATGAGAGACAAACCTATAGTAAAAGCTTTTGCTAGCTTTTATTCATAACACCCAATGAAATTAGGAGGATCTGTATCATGCATAAAACCGCATTTTTTGATAAGTGACTCAGATTCGTGCAACTTCCGGTCTTACCGGAACTAATATTAACCCTGGATTTTTAAATGGGACACCCAGTATATTTTTACTTTTTTTGTCTCCATATGACATCCTGAATTCAACCATGTATCACTTGTTACTTTTCGTAACCAATATTTTTTTATTTTAAAATTTAATTTTTAATCTAGAAGGCTACGGATACGTTCAAATTATTAATTTTAGTCCTTTACGAAAAATAAAACTTTACGGTTCGGTTAAAATGCAACTGCTCTGTAAAATTTAATTTTTAAATTATTATTACTATTTTTTTTTTCAAATGGCAACATAGTGGCTCGTGGGGTCAGAAAAAAAAATCATTTCATTACGAATAATTTGATACTGCACACTATTAGGTCTCAAATAAACTTTCGTCGACAAAATGAAAAATATTACGGTGGATCTTTCCTTTGGAGAATAAAATAATATTTAAATTCATCGAATAACCTGTGACCAACACAAATGATATGACAAAAGCATCAATCTCTTTGCAAGTTTGCAAATTTTTGAAATTTTTATACATCAAAATTCAAGTTAATTGCAATTTTGACAATGGACTCCGGAAAAGGTTGCAAAATTTTATAGTTTTGTTTTTAAACCTTTCCCGCCCTTGTATTAAATTTTGAAAACTTTTGGAATTAATGTGAATTGATTGTCTATATATACTGGCCTATAATTCATCCATTGCAATTATCGAAGTGTTACACTGTTCGATATTGAGTATATTATCCACCGTGAAATTCCTTTAAGTGGTAAATATTTTTCATCTGCTTGCTCTGTAAGCTGGTAGGTAAACACTTAAATCAAGTATGCTAATTGTGCCGCTGTGGCGACACTTTCGACTGTATTTTGCAATTTTTATGATAGATTATCATTGAGTATTGAATTTAGAAAATAATCATTCAACAATTGATAATACTTTTTTTAGTAACATGAATTTGAAATTGGTGTGTGTTGTGGTAATGGGAGAGATCATGATTAGTTTCTGCTGATGCAGGGTAAGAAATGAAAAATATCATTGTAATAATGTCATTTTCAAAGAATTGTTTACATGCATTTTTCTATCAACATTCTCACCACGTCTCACAATTCATGTTCATTGTTTTGAATTAAACCCGTATCTTTCACATCGCAAGGTGTGACTAGCGCCAGCGTTCTGTCTCAGGTATGCCGACAATGCTCGATAGTCCTGATTCTGCACTTTGCTTGGCTAATTATCGAGATACCTCTTTAATGAAGTGACTAATGCATAAATGCATAACATGGTTCTCATGAATCATTTATTTATTTATGCACTGATATATTACGTCATTAAATGAAGTTGTTTGAGAAGTATGGAGACATTTATTATCGAATGTTTTTCAAGAATAATATGAATCCCATTCGTTTTCATCGAAAAAGATGGGGTCAGCATCCAATCATAGCGATGGAGATAAATATCTTTGCCAGCCCATCGATCAATTGTTATTATAACAATTCTGTTTAATTGGTTATTAAATGTATCGAAAATTTGTTCATTATTATCAAAATATCGAGGAAATTAGACACACCACGCGCAGAAAGGTAGCTTTCTAGATAATTGGGTAGAAATTATTAGAAAAACCAGTGGAACAGGTTAGAGACAACCCAGCTAGAGGTGGAGGTCTAGATACTAATGACATATATTGGCAGTTTGTTTGTTTATCCACTATCTTTCTGGATGTGATCGCTACAGTATTTTTGTTATTTTACTGAATTAGCTAATATATGATTTCAGAAAAACCCAGAATTTTCAATCTATGGTAGTTTCGTTATGGAGACTGGAAAGGACCCCGAACCGTGTCAATGCGAAATTCATTCAATATATTTTTTTGGATTGGTACACCTTTTCCGATCTTCTGTTGGATTGGAAATATTCCTGTACTAAGGGATGAATTGACTAAGTGAGTCAAGGTGCGAATAATATATTGTAGACATTTTCTGATCAAAAACATTGGAATTTCATCAAGTCCAGAAGAACTTATATTCTAAAGTTTGTTCTCAAGGCTCACGAAATATAATATAATCATTAGTTAGACGAGTGTGCTTAGTGTGGTGATTAGATGGGTTATTATATTTAATCTCCTCAATTATTTTCATAGGGGTAGTAATGAAAAAGTCATTGAACGCAGGATATCCTTTGAGGATCATTCACATCCACACTTGCATGTAATAAGGAAATATTTTTCATAGTTTAACAACTACCATTTTGTGAATTGTAACTATCGATTTTGGGGGTGCACATTTCATAAAGGCAGGTCATCTGGTGACCAATAACAAGAGAAAACTGCTAGTGGTAGTCTATTATTTATAGGGTTTTTCCAGGAGACACCTGTTATCTTGATATCTTTTTCAACAACCTAAAATTTACCCCTTCCAAACTACAGCAAGTGGCGCGAAAACAAGTATGAAAAAAAGGTTTTTTGGTCGCTCTATCATTTTTTGCTTCAAAAAGAAGGTAACTCTAATTCAAGGGGATGAATGAGGGTTGCCTACAGTTTTTATGAACAAAATTTTCTATATCTGTAAAAAACAACTTTTATAGTAATATGAACTGAAAAGTAAAAATATTCTTTGGATATTAACTTTAATTACATTTTTATAATCGCAGCATTTAGGTATAGCTAAAAGATAACTGATATCAAGCACCTCATGCTTTTTCAACATATATTAGTCTATATTACTATAGAAGTGCGTCTTGAGTTTTTTAAATATAATTTATTCGTTATGCTATTGATTCGAATCGTTTTCAATGAGCAGTGTTTAATCAATTCCGAAAACAACTGATCTGTTGAAAAAAAATTGCAGATGACTTAAATATTTCAAATCAGTCCTTCCGTGAAATATGCTTGTAAATCAGTCCTTCTGTGAAATATATGAGTGGTAATGACGCGAAATCGTTTTAATAGTGACCGACATAATCGGATAATTGTGATAACCAGATAATTTGTTGGCGGCCGCGTGTGTAGACCAGACTTGCCCGCGGGCGTGTCTGTCAGTCTGTCCGATGGTAGCCGGTGGCTGCATGGGCATGGGTCACCTCTCACTTCCTCCCCCTCGCTCTTGTACCGCAAATTCTTTTATTGCAAGCGACCCGAACAATACCTCCATGAGAAGGCATTCAAAGAGATAATTAGCGCCCGGTTTTCCCAATATTTGTTGAGGAAGGGTGTTGATAATGGGTCTCTCCATCGAGAAGATTTATGACCCAATTAAATGAGTAGCAATTATCAGAAAGGGGTGTCAAAATCGTTCAATACATATCTTTGATAAACGGAGGTTCCTGATTGGCAGGAGGACACCAATAATGTTTGTTTGGAGATTGTTGACGATGACATCTTCAATATCAGTAATATTCATTGTTAATATTCATTAGAAAGAGGGGATCGAGATGTGCATAAAACCTCTTTCAGATTCCTTTGGACTCCCTTCAATATAACTGAAAAAAAAAGTATTTTCTCAGACAAAAACCCCAGACAGAGACGCACTGCTGCAAAAATAAAAATACCGTTAGAAAGAGGGCGTCCAGGTGTGTATAAGATCTCTTAATTTTGGATAGAGATAGCCTTTAGCACTTATTCGCTTCAAAATTATTCACGACCGTTTTGAAGGCGGGCAATTTCAGAATGATTCCATTCAGATATTCAAAAAAAAAGGCTCGTCGAATATTCCAAAGGAACAAGCTATCTTCAGATTCTGTTAGGTAGCAGATGGAAAATTCAGAGGGGACGTCGGAATTACTTATCAATAAAATAAACCCAAGTCGGTCAAGAATATTACCGAGTCTGAAAATACTTTCCTAAAATGAATCCAAGGGATAGAAAAAATATATCAAGAATAATGAATGAAACAGAATATGCATGGAAAATGAACAAAGTGTTACTGAAGGAAAAAGATAAACGGCTGGCTGAAGATTCAGTCACGAAAAGTATAGAGGAAGTCAAAAAATGAAAAGATCTATTTGAGGAACTTACAAGAAGTTTGTTGACACCAAAACACAGTAAATCACTCCACCTCTCCTCGGACTCCTCTCTTCGGACAGAGACTCACCAACTTTGACAGTATACAGTATGCTAGCCATAATCTGGTATCTTCGAGGACATTCCAGTATTCAGGTCGTCATTGCATCACCTTCCACCTCATGAAGAAAATATTGGAAAGGGATGAAAACGTAAGTGAGAGAACCTCACTATCGATTGATGTCATAGAGATGTTCTGACGCCTTGTCTTTACTTCCAATAAGAGTACATCTACAACAATTACTAGTGCTGTCATAGAATCTTTTCATGTCCTTAATGCAGTTTGAAATATTGAGTTCGAAAATGTAAGACTTTTCTCCATCGTCAGGTAAACATGAGTTCCTATAGTTTCATCTTACAACGTTCCGAAGTAACAGAAAAGATTGAAATCCCAGGATGTACAAAAACAAACACTAATAATAATGAAACCGTTGACGAAATCATCAGACTACAATCAAGCAGTCTTTTCTTGGCTCAGAATCAAGATATAGGAAAGAATAGCAAATAGATGAAAAAACAACAGGGTCAAGAATGAGCATCAGACGGGTCAGAGACATTTCACGACAGCCTAAAGAAGAACTCAACATTGTTGAGGATTGATTGTCACATGGTTTCACGTTTGATGTGCTGTTCAGAGCGGAACACCTGTGTTGATGTTCGTTTCCTATTTTGATTTGGCATTCAGTGGCACATTGCCAATATCATGTGTTGTGTGAGGATTACGTTGATAGAATCACTAAAGTTTGTCTTTCAGTCGCAGATGATTCCACAACAGATTTTATGAATGTCCTATTCATATTTTTGAACTAAAATCTTAATTGTTATTATTATTGAAATTCTTATTTCTGTCAACCAGTAACAACTTTAAGAACAACCCTCTGAAGTCTTAGAGAGACTTGTATAAGCTAGGGAAGACATAGCCCTTACCTTTGAACGTGTGATGCCATGTCAAGACCAGGTAAATATCTAGGTTTATGTCTCCTATGTAGATTCAGAAACATCGAATGTTGAGAATATTTCAGTTGTGATGACCACATCGAAAAATCTGCCACCACAAATTTCCACATTATTTAATATTTTTGATATTTGCCATATATATCTTACGAACTTGAATATAAACTGTATGATTTAATTTCAATATCCATATACCGTAAAGCCATATTTTGTACAGAGAGCGAAGAAGTAGTTACGAAGATTGATATAAATTTAGTTACAACAAGTGAAAGAAAACATCCGCCGCTTTTCTGGCATCCAGCTGAAGTACCAATTATAATCTTAATGAAATCAAGGCCAAAAAACTCTTTAGAGACGGCATTTCTCGTATAAAAACATTTTTCATTTCAGAACAAAAACCACTCCAATGACTGAAATTATGCTTCTTTCATCACGTCCAGGCCGAATGATTTAAAAGCATTCTCAAGAATGTTTTGACATGAGCTTTCATTTGGAGTTATTTTTGAGAAGTGTTTTGTGGTATATTTCAATCCGACATGATAATTCGTTTTGTGTCTCCGACAAAAAATGTGTGCGTTGCTGGCAAGACAGTTGCATTCTCTTTCCTGAGTTGTTTCAGGCATTTGGATTCAGTATGAGAATAGAAATTCTCACAATGAATTGTCATGACATGTCCTATTTACCAAAATAAGAAGTAAACAAAAACTATACATGAGGGTAGGCCTTGCGCAGGCTCTCCACTGTCTCTGGCTTTTGTCAGGCATCATTCGACACTAGTCGTGGAACCAGTAGTATTAATTTTCACTTTCTTTGTTCAAATCAAGTATGATATCGTGGGTTGGAGAAGCGTGGAAATAGACTTTTAAAAAACCCACCATCATTTGTATTATATTCATAGCGGAAAATCACTATTTTCAATTTTGTGCTATCAAAGCTACGAGTTTTCCACTTTTTGAAATGCGATGATATATCGGTGATTATTCCTATTCCTGTCATCAAGAGTTTCTGGTCTAGTTTCGAAGAGGACAGTCTTCAAATCCAAGGGTTTCAGGTAAGGAGGCCGAGCAGACCACTCTATTGAACTTCTTCGCAAAATCTATCCATATGGATATCTTTGGTTCAACTATTTTCTTATGGTCACGATATAATGAGATTACTCATCGAAAAAAAACAAAATAGAAAAAAAGCAAAAACAAAATATAAAACATTTTTAAAAAACATTATCTCCTTCTGCCTCCTCAGAAGCTAGATAAAGAATGGGAATGGGAATTTTTTCGAAAGTTTCGAACATGAAAACTCGCGAAAATGAAATCGAAATAATCCGCAAAAATAGTGTAAAACATCAGACTGTCGAGTAAGTAAAATCAATTTGCACGTCAAATAATAGCTCAATAATTGTTCAGAAAATATTGCATGTTCAGGAAATTGTTATTTTAGCGAAAGTTGATTCGATGCCTTTATTGAGGTTCAAGAATAGAGAATTATCAAGATAGTAGATGGTGAGCCAGTTGAGATCTATATATAAGTATATTAAGAATTCAGAATTGATAGAAAGGCCTTCATGTCATAATGTTGACTAGTAGAGGCCGAAGTGTGAACTCTGAGGCACCCCTGATGATATAACGGCATTTTTTTAACGGTAATTGCCGAGGTTACTGTTGGTCAGACAACAGTATATGATTGAAAAAAATTATCTCTAAAAAAATAAATACTGAAACTTTCACATTATTAAACATTCATTAAATAAACCGTCAGATAATAACAGATTTTGCTGAGTCATTTTCTCTTTTCTGGTATTTTTACAACTGGAAATTATGTCAGTGTTGAGGTCAAAAAATGAAAATTTAGAGATCGGACGTGTGTGTGCTTGTAAAAAAATAGTTTTTTTTGTAATCTATCATTCATGGCATTTTAACAGATTAACTGCGGTAGGAACAGTAGGAACAATCTAATAGTGAAGAACCAAAGCCATAGGGTTTGCACGTTCCTGAAGGGTTGAAATAAGGGCGCCATATTGTAAAAGAATACCCGGTTACTGACGCATTTTCTCGCTTATTGGAATCGACAGAATTAAATTTGATATCGTTAGGAACTCAAAAAAAAAATCCCATAAGTCGGTCAGCTGTTTAGGTAAATTTTCTGAATTTTCCGGCCAGAAAATTTTGTGAAATCTGACATATGCCTAGCACACATCCGTTCGTAGAATTTTCATTTTTTGAGCTCAACACTGACATAATTTTCAGTGGTTAAAATCCTAGAAAAGAGAAAAGGAGTCAGCAAAATAATTTATTATCTGACGGTCTAAAAGAATATACAATCAATATGTACAGTAGTACAATTCTAGCTGCAAATTCGAAAATATTCACGCCCACGATGCGCAGTAGTCGTATGACGTAAGACCTTGTGATAAGGCAAACGTTTATGCAGGAAAAAACTTGGTACAATCTGTGAAAAATTAATATACTATAAAAGTGTAGTTTCAATTTAATCTTAAAGGCTTCACATACAATTTTAACCAACCAATATAATGGTTCCTTTATTTGTGTATCCGATTGTACCTGTTTTTGCTCACTGACCCCAACGTGCAGACTATCCTTTTCCTTTCGATCGCCTTCTCACGTTATTTGCGTTATTTGCGCATGTTTAGCTATGTTTTGTTTTACTGTAGTTTTGACAGTTTTGATCTTGTTCCGCCCAACAAGAATAGTTATTTAAAATAGGTTTCTTCTTTCACTGTTGGAAGATGTACAGTTGTGCTGTTTCCAATTTTCAGGAAGATCTGACATAATGCAGTATTGCATTTTAAATATAGTTCGTTCTAACGTAACTATAGCCATTTCTCTCAACGCATAGTGCCGCTCATATATCACTTAGTTGACAATTAGAGTACGTACATTATTGGACAACTATTTGCAACTTGAAAAACTATACGAAGACACCGGGTACCGCTTTGTTTTTGTCGGGAAGTGAACGATAGTGAATGAACCATTAGGCTAATGGAGTATCCACCAATTACCTTCATTCCTAGTAAGCGTCCGACAACGATGTTATACCACTTTTGTGCAAAACTTTCACATAAGGCTGATGAGGATGAACCGTTAGGTACTTTGTTAGACAATTGACGATACCAGCATTCTCAGTAGTTCTGGATTCCAAAAAGCTTATTTTAAACTGCTCAGCATTCTTTGTTCAAATTTACATGCACATGATTTAGTTAAATTCACAACGGAGGTAAAATCGAGTTATAAAATTATAGTATAAATAAATGAAGACATAAACTACGAGGTATAAATGCAACGTGTCAAGAAGTATGCAATGAGTGGGAATCTTTTCATTTTCATCACTGATTCCCCAAATAGTGGGTAATTCAAAAGTGACGTTCTGGTTTTTTATTTGTGATTTTTTTTTTGAAAAGTGTTTTGACAATCATAGATATCTTAATAAAATTCATTTTACACACCAGAAATATGGTGTATTGTAGGCTTTTTGGTCTTTTCATGGCTTCAGAAAGTCTCCATTGACGACATCCACATGTCAGGGAAAAAAAGATTATATTAGATTGTGCTTTAAGGAGCTTATGTGCTTCTAGGATCCTCTTCACTGCGATCTTCGCAGATCTATTGCTGCATAGGGACCTCAGGTCCTCCATTTAGCACAGTATGTGTATACTGCTGTTTCATCATATTCTTGGCAAAACCTGCATATCGTTGTGTAGGAGCCTAAACTTCCATCTTATGACTTGTCTTCCCAGTTGTGTTCCTTGCTATCCAGCTTTCTCTCAGCCCGATATCTTCACGTAGTGATCGATGTATCATCTGATACATTTCCAAAAAAATGCAGGTGTTTTGCATAATGTTTCTTCCTCACAAGTGTGATATCCCTTACAATTGAATTGCCTTATCCAGCAGATTACAAGTTGCTCTCTTCATGGCTATGTCCAAAATTTTTCCGAAATCAGATGGCATTGAAAGAATGAAAGTATATTCTCTAGTAACACAATTTTTGGTGAGACAATTCCAGATCATGATGTATTTTGTACAGGAATTGAATCACCTCCAACGGCGGTAATAGATTTTTATAGAAAGATTGAGACAATCATTTGTTGACAAGTCTTCTATACCATAATTTGTAATATTTTATTTGAAAACATTTTTAAGAAAATGAGATATTTGATATTTATTTATCGACTATTTGGAAGAAATCATTAGAAAATCATTCATAGTTCCTTCATTCCAAATAAGACTGTCCATACGCAAGAGAAAAATGAGAAAAAAAATACCTACTCATCATTTCTATTCATCTATTTCAAAAAATGTCTTCCAAGTAATGTTCAAGAAAATTACAAATTTGTGCCTGAGGAATAAAACACATAATTGTAAGACATCCAGTAGACGAACCCTTTTCAAACGGTCACACGGTAGTTTATTCTTGTTGACCATGTCTCTCGGCGCGTACAAATTGCGGTATGAGTGACATCTCTGAATTATGACTTCGTCGTAGCCATAATATTTTGTTGTCTAATGAGACCGGCGCATGATTATTTATTTTCGTATTCCAGGTCACTCCAAGAATGTTTATAGACATGAAGACATGTTACTTTCGAGTAAGTCCATAATTAATCGTATTCCTTTTATGACATTGAACTACTTCTGTCTGCCCAGAAAGTGTCAACTGATATCGATTGAAGAAAAAAAATGGAGACTGGTTATACTGACAAGTCGTTAAAATTTCAGAATAACGCTTCCATAAAATGTAAAGGGTTGTTAATAATAATAATGATGGTCATTTATTTTTCGTCAGATAATTTACAAAATTATATAGGAATAGTCAAATTAAGGATGAAGTCAAGAAAAGAACTCTCCTACACTACAAAAGCATTTCTCATATAAAAAATTTCTTAACCTCCTTTGAACACAGAATGGTATATTCTATAACAAGATCAGAATGAAAATTCGATGCGAATGGGAAGTCCCGAGCGCGGGCTGAAAGCGAGCGCGAAGAACCACGAGCATAACGAATTTTAATTCCAACCGAGTAACAGAGTGTGTTTTCTCCTCAACCACAAATTTAACATATCATCAAATAGAAACCACGTGTAGCGTTCACTAAATCACAATAACATGTAAAGGAATCTGCATTTGTTCACGATGAGCTTATCATGAAAGAAACAAGGTATCCTGCCCCACCTTATTTTTTGCATAGACGTATCCTATATTGATGAAGGCAAAACCCATGAATCGATCAATAGGTGCTCTTAATATTTCAATAGACATTTCCATGCAACTAGCCATTACAGAGAAAGCCTTGTAAGAGGAAAGTAGTTGTTTTCTGTCAACTTTGGAAAAGATTCACAGAAGGACTGATTCAAGAAGGAGAAGACCCTGAAAACTTTTTATTAGAAGATTCTAGAATTGATTTGAGTTCCATAAAGAACAGACGTAGATATACTTCTAGAAATTTCGGTAAGGTCGATAGAAGAACAAGAAAGAAAAATCAAAAAATCGGAAAAGAAAGCCTCAAGAAAAAGGTGGAAGAAAAGCTTCTAGAAAATTTGAAGAAAAGCTTCTGGAAAATTCAAATAGTTTGAAAAAGAGAAAATGGAAAATACATAGAGACTTAAAAAGAATCTTGCAAGTGAATTTTGATCCCCACCTACTAACTAACATGGCAAGTCAAATGAAAGCTTGTGAAAAGTTCATTTCACATCATGTATGTACTGTAATAACATGGGAAACGTTACCCAATTTTGATATTTGGCTCACCTCCACATCAGCCTGGTATATTTTTCTTAGTTTGACTGGAAGTGTTGAAATATGGATCGTATTACACGACTCACTAGACATCGAAAAGTCATCCTGCATTCGCAAAATTTGGGGCATGCCACTCAGACTCCGATCCGGTCTCGGCTGTAATTACACTGTCTTGCTAAATAAATCACAATGGAAATATTTTCTCAAGGAACGTGGTCGAGGTAATTTGAAATGCTGCTTTCATCTTCCAATTGTTGAAATAGACGGAAATATATTTACAAGATTCGACCCAGATACCCAACACTTTTTTCGGAATTCCTAAAATTATTTTTGAAATTGTCAACAAACATTCACACACTTCGTAAAATTTAAATTCACTGATTTCAAAATAATTTTATACACTTGGAAAAAAACTAGGGATGATGAAGAAATGGTAACTGTACAATATTGAATTTCAGCTGTCTCATAAGTCTACCAAATTCCAGAAGTGAAGTAGGGTGAAATGAGAGAGTAATCACCTCAAGCCTGCCATCTTAGCGTAGGGTATTCAAATCTTTCAAATTGTTTATTTTTAATTAGAATTTTCCCAATGAAATGTCTTTAATTTCCAAGAATATGTAGGTTAACCTCCGCCCAATTACGAACAAAACTGCATTTTGAGATCCAAACGAAACAAATTTGGGCAGGCTCCCACTTATTGCGCTAAAAAAAATTGCCATAGCCATAAAGGCAACATACCTAACCATAAAGTTCGTAATAATGGCCTCGTTTATACCTTGTGCAAATTTAGTACTCTGGCAAAGTTGACCATTTGAAATTTAGACCAAGAGAAAAAGATGCTACGTATTCACACCAAATTCAGTTAGTAAAAAGTATGGTACTCATTTGGTATGTTTCGTATGATCGATTTTCCCATTTTCACAGAGTTGGAACCCATTTGACAAAAAAGCCCATATTGAGGTTGAGGCAGATGCAGTTTTGATGCAAAAGCATAGGAATAAGACAATGCATGTGGCCTTTTTGAAGAACTTCGAAACCTCAGCTCATTTGACCCACGACTTCCTTGGGTCAAGTGGGAGGGATTTTTAATGACCTGCAATCAGGATGGTGTCATTAATACCATAACATGCGCAGCTCAAGCTCATGCGCATTCACTGAACTAAGTTCCCATTAGACTTTCTATCGGTTTATCTGTATTCCCTGATTTTTGATTAACATTATCACATTAAGTAATTTTCTCGAACATAACTGAAATTAAGAATTCGAAAATTTCTTAAAAGAAATCTGTTTTGTTGGCTCTCCTGTTTGGGGGATCCCAGTTGGTTCTTTTGGGATTGGGAATGTACTCATCAGACTTATCCTATGATCTTAAGCTTGATTTTGGATTTCCCAGCAGAACTAAATATAAATATAGTAATGATATATCATGATTGTTTCTTTGGTATACTTGATGACTGCAAGTTTCCATCAGACTGAAAAATAGTCAGATATCTGTTTCTGCTACCTTTAGAAGCTTGTTTCATGATTATATTTTCAATCCGTAGAAGTAGTGGAATTTCTCCATGCAACTCGTAACAGAACATTGTTTCACGCTGAGTCAGTATTCTTGTCTCGCGTAAACTAATTTGTCGCTCATTCCAAAAATTAGAGTAGTCAAAATACTTTCGTAGACTTTGAAATATGTGAAAAACAGCACGATTCAGCTATTACATATGTATGACACATACCTAATGTCCAAACAGGATGCTGAATATCTCATAAACTTTTTCTGACAATGTATGTGAATTGTTATGAAAGACCACTAAGATATTTACATAGAACGTTGACAATTTACAAGGCAAGCTCTTGGGGAATGTGAAAGTATAATAGCTTCTGAAATATTTCCAAGGAATAATGACAAAAATGTTGGAGCGAAGTATGTATTCAGATATATTGTAAGTTTTAGGACTCATAGCGACATTGTTTATCTTCTGTCAGTATTGGTGAGAATGAGGTATTGGCAAGCGACCTTTAAAAAATGCATAATTTTTGAGAAGTTTCTAAATGATTGGCATCTCTAGTACATCTGAGCAAAATTGAATGTAGGTATGACTATTTCAAGGAAAATATTATTATCTTCCAAATATCATTACAAGACTGTGCAGTATTTATTGAACGGTTGCTGGATTTGAGCAACATGATGTAACGAAAGATATTCGAGTAAATATTGGTTATCTTCTCAAACCCACCCATATTTGATATTACTTGATAACACGTGGATTATTTCATTTCTAGTGTTTTCAAGGGAGTATTCAAGCCTTGCCAGACTTTGCATGAGGCAGAATTGCTTTCAGTTCAATAACTGATATGTGGGCGACCTGTTCCCTATTTTTGATACAAAACTGCTCGACGTAGACAGTTTTGTTTCAGAATTGAATAGCCAGTTTCAAACCATATCGTTCACGTATGAAACTGAAAACGAAAAACAGTTGCCATTTTTAGATGTAGTAGTAATTAGGAACGACCAAAATCAGCTTGAACTCGATATATACAGGAAGGACACGAACACACTCAGATACATCCGCATGGACAAGGTTCAACAAACAGAATATTTTCACCTACAAACTCTATAATAATTATAAAACACTATCTCTTTCAAATTCAACGGAGAACCACCTGCTTTGTCGCATTTGAATACAAACTACTGAAATCCATTTCTTATAAAACAATCACTGTAGGATCAATTGTTCTTCCAGCCAGTTTTGCAAGTAAAACGTCTTTTCCTCGGCTCTCGCGACGTTCAATAAAAAATACTGAATTTTCTTTCTCGTCAAAACCAGAACAGAAAAAGCAAAGAGCAAGTTTTGCACATAATTATAATTTTCTCGAAAATTTCACACCTCACTTTTTCAGCCAATCAAAAAATTGGTTTTTATTTAGTTGCCATGGCAACCCAAAAAATTTCCGGAAATTTTTATCCTCCTGGGTACCCTGGGCGAAATTAATAAGTGGAAATTTTTCTGTCAAATATTTGACATGTGATAGTTAACATTTTGCTTTTATGTACAAATGGAATGTTATTTTTCATATGAAAGGAGATAATATTTCATAATTATATATTCACTAAATATTTCGAATGTGTCTGAAAATATTTTGAGAACTTGCATTTCAACGATGAATAGGTCCATCGGTAAAAAATGTATATCAATCAAATCTATCTATGCTTGACTTGATGAACTTAATATTTGAAACAATTTTATTCAACTTATCTTTTCGTGAATACTCGGCTGAAATTTGCAACAATTCCTTTCCACATCACTTCCCAATAGACAATCCGCATGGACCAGTCAAAACTATTTCAGTTCTGCGTGATGTGCAATGTAATTTTAGGTTGAAAATGTCGCAAAATGAATTTTCCTTTCTCACATACAAACACCGCCACTAATACCAACGCGTAACTGTCATTATATCAACAAAAACCATTCATGGCCCACTGATGTTACAACTTGTTTTCTCTCAGAATAATCTACAAGTCAGTTGAATTAACCATTAATTTAATATATTTTGGTGTGAAATTTTCTTACCGAATCCCCCGCGTGCTTGAATTGATTGCTGGAAATTTAACTCGTACATGAATTTTTTTAAGAAAATCACCCTCGTCGCTGCGCGACTCGGGTAATTTTCAAAAAATTCATGTACTCGAAAAATTTCCGGCAATAATTCAAGCACTAGGGAGATTATAAGTGAGAGTATTTGCATGCTAAAGAAAGAGCTTTTGTGAATTCTGATTTTATCGTGAAGGAAAACATAGTCATGGGGATGCTAAGAAAAACTTGGGAATTCCATCACAGTATGAGGTTGGAGAAAAAACACCAAGAACTGTTGAAAAATGTTTAAGGAAGAGACAGTCTTAATCTGAGGTAATTTCACTAATAGTTCACAAATCCTCTTGAATGCAACATTCATCGTGACTGGTAAGTTTGTTCACCCGAGTCATCCTCTAAATATGATCGAGAGGAGTTGTGAAAGCATCGATGGATGGTAACGTCCTCTTAGCGACTCTGAAGATAAATGACGATCGAGAGGACAATTACGCAGCGAATAACCATTATGTGAAAGCCGAAGCCACCATTTGATATAATTAAGTAATTATCCGTTGAGAGCTGTTAACATTTCTCGGTTTTTTTGAGATTCAACCAGGCATTTATCATGCAGCAGTGGACTAAGCCAATGAAACATTTCAAATGATATTTGTTTTAGAATCACTGTTAATTATGTGAATAATATAATCACATATCTTGTTTTTGTTTGCTTTTTATTACATATAAAATTGAAAAATACAGAGAACAGTTTAAATGTACGACATGTTCAAAACAACGAACTGGAATGGAATGTCAGTTTTACACTCTAACAGGTGGTCAGTCAGGACTTCGCGGAAATTGGAGTGCACCCTAGCAACGTTGTTTCCATAGTTACGGTTGCATTGCACTATCGCTGAATGCACAGTGGCGTTCACGTTCACTTTGGCGCGGGTCATAACCAAACATAAGCCGCCCCCTTTGAAAGCCATTGAGGCTTTTAAGTATAACACTGAATGAATTCAGTTTTCATTGTCAGGGATAGGCAACACACACAACTTCAAAGCTGGACGTTGATAAACTCCGTTTGAAGTCTTTATTGTTGCAGTTCGTATCACTCCGTCGGAGCCGGGAAACAGCTTGATGACTCTACCCATACGCCATTTTAACGGTGGAAGGCCATCCTCTTTCACTAACACAAGAGTACCAATTTTGAGTAACTGCTGATAAGTCTCTTTCCACTTGGATCGTATTTGTAGGTCAGACACGTACTCCTTTGCCCAACGTGCCCAGAAATGTTGCAGCATACTTTGGATATGTTGATAACGACTTAGACGGTTAACAGGAGTTGACAACCAATCATGGTCAGGTACTGCCGTCAGTTTATCACCGATGAGAAAATGTGCCGGGGTCAAAGTTGTTGGATCATTTGGGTCAGGAGAAAGGGCATAAAGAGGTCTGCTGTTTAGACAGGATTCGATTTGTACTACAAGAGTGGATAACTCCTCGAAAGTTAAGGAAGTATCACCAACGACTCTTTTAATATGAAATTTTACCGATTTCACACCTGACTCCCAGAGTCCACCAAAATTTGGTGCACGAGGAGGGATGAAACTCCAGGATATACCTTCTTGACTTAATTTGTTTTGAATTGTGTCACGCGAATTTTCAAGAAATTTTTTCAATTCACTACTAGCTCCAACAAAGTTGCTACCATTATCAGAGACAATTTTTGTACATAATCCTCGCCTCGCAACAAATCGCCTTAGTGTAGCGATAAAAGACTCAGTGGTTAAGTCACTAACTATTTCTAAATGCATAGCTTTTGTCACAAAGCATATAAAAATACAAATATAAGATTTTATTATTTTGAAATTACGACCCTTTCGGTCTCTCAAGGGAAACGGTCCACAATAGTCAACACCAGTAACGGAGAAAGGACGAGCTGGAGTTATCCTTTCTTTTGGGAGGTCACCCATTATGTTTTTTACAGTATCCGCTCTGAACCTGAAACATTTTATGCAGTCATGCACGACTTTGCGAACAAGATTACGTCCAGAAATCGGCCAAAAACGCTCCCTAAGCGATGCCAATAGAGCTTGCGGACCTGCATGAAGTAAACGTATATGCTCGTCATGAGCTATAAGAACGGAGAGAACGTGAGATTTTGGCAACACGGCTGGGTGTTTCTTATGAAAATCAAAATCAGAATGTTTTAATCGTCCACCAACACGTATGATACCTTGATGGTCTAAAAATGAGGATAGGTTATTTAGAGAACTTTTATTTCCAACACAACCGGAAGATTTTAATTGCTTGATTTCGGTTGAGAAAATCTGATGTTGTGTTATACGAATCAATTGTAATAGAGAAGAATTCAATTCTTCTGGAGATAAAGGACCTACTATCCTAAAGTTTTTCATTTTTATATTGTTAATGAACCTGAGAATATAAGCAAATACACGTTTGAGTTTATTCAAAGTGGAAAATTTGTTAAATTCTGGAAAAGAGGCGAAATTATTAATTTTGACAGTAACGGAGGCCATAGAATTAACACGAACCTCGGGAATGTCGGTTTGTGATACTGAGAATGATGTCCTTTTAGGCCAATGATCTTGAGGGTGCTCCAGCCAATCAGGGCCAAACCACCACATGTTTGATTTCATCAGGATATTCGCAGATGTTCCCCTAGATAGAAGATCAGCGGGGTTGTCAAGTGTGTTGACATAGTTCCAATCAGACGGTGAGGATAAGTTTTGAATCTGAGCTACACGATTTGAAACGAACACCTTCCATAAATGTGGAGAGCCGTTCAGCCACGATAATGCTATGGTAGAATCACTCCAAAGAAATATATTTTGAATATTTATTGACATGGAACTAAAGGCAGATTTTACCTTATTCATGAGTTCTGCTAGAAGCAAGGCTGCGCAGAGTTCAAGCCTGGGTATCGTGAGTGATTTAAGAGGAGCTACTCGAGTTTTTGCACATAACAAATGACATCGAGAATTGTTTAAATGGTCTAATGTTCTGAGGTACACGCAAGCGCCGTACGCGGCAGAGCTTGCGTCAGCGAATCCATGAAGTTCTATGAGTTCGCTATTAGGACAAATAGCTTGCCTTGTAATTTGAATATTATTAAGTGTTTCTAAATCGTGTTTAAAAGAGCGCCACATTGTATGAATGCTCAGTGGGACGGATTCATCCCAGGAAAGACGGAGACTCCATAACCGTTGAATAACAATTTTAGCAACAATTGTTATGGGCGATAGTAATCCTAAGGGATCAAATATTTGAGCGATAAAGCTGAGAATAGTGCGTTTGGTAATATGTTTCGTTTCATCGGTTTCTATTTTTATCGAATATTCTAGAGTATCTGATTTAGGATTCCAATACAGCCCTAACGTCTTTGAATATTCATCATTTCCGATATTGATATTATTAGTTTCAAGACTGTCAGAATGAGAAATGATTTCTGGACTATTTGACATCCATTTTCTTAATATAAAGCCATATTCTGCAAGACACTCTGAAATCTGTTTCTTAATACGCAAAATATCATTTACAGTGCTGCCGCCCGAAAGTAGGTCGTCTACATAAAAATCATGTCTTATAATTGAACTTATTTCAGGATTATCCTTTTCTTTTTGATTGGCAATTTCATGTAATGCACGAATGCATAGAAAACTCGCTGAAGAGGTGCCATAGGTAACTGTATTGAGCTCATATGCTGAAAGTGGTTCCGAAGGGTCAAAGCGCCATAAAATTTTTTGAAGTTTTCTATGTTCTTTTGTTACTAGAACTTGCCTATACATCTTCGCGATGTCTCCAGCAATTACAACATTATGTATACGAAAACGTAAAAGTACGGATATCAGATCATCTTGGATAGTTGGGCCTACTGCCAATATGTCATTTAGCGAATAACCCGATGTTGACTTTGCGGAGCCGTCGAATACAACTCTTAATTTTGTTGTTGTGCTCGTATCTTTCATAACACAATGATGTGGTAAGTAAAAACCGTCTTCAGAAATTTCATCTAATTTTTTCATGTGATTTAGAAAAAGGTATTCTTTCATAAAATCATCATACTGTATTTTTAAAAACTTATTTTTACATAAT
This sequence comes from Chrysolina haemoptera, assembly GCA_958298965.1. Lineage (NCBI taxonomy): Eukaryota > Metazoa > Arthropoda > Insecta > Coleoptera > Chrysomelidae > Chrysolina > Chrysolina haemoptera. Next base: position 402,733 of record OY282598.1, on the reverse strand, counting down.
TTATTTTCCAAAGAGTAGAAACGTTTCTCCGCGGTTTTTAATGATTCGCCTAGTTTAGAAATCGGTTCCTTTAAAGGAAGCCTAACTATAAATCGCCCTGTATGATCTCTAACGGTATTATTTTCAAAATGTTCCTCACAAAAGGATTCTTCTGGGGAGTATTGTTGAGTGGAGGGGAATTCTTCTACTTTCCAAAATCGCTCAACTTGTTCATTGAGGTCACTAGAGGTCATCCCGGTATTACAATGAGTTTCGATGAAAGGTGAGTTACAAAGGTACAATGGACCAGATACAATCCAACCGAAATGAGTTTTTTGTAAAATTGGTAATCTTGGACCTAACTTTATCTGCCCTGTACATAATACATCATAAAAAATATCATTACCTATTAGCATATCTATTGAGCTACTTGTATGGAAGTTCGGGTCAGCGAGTATCAAATTGGTAGGTATTTCGATAATTTTCGAGTCGAAAGAGACAGAAGGTATTTTTCCCGTAATTTGATCAAGTATGAAGCAAGATAAAGTTGCTTGAAAAGAGTTTATTCTGGATTGAATTTTCACGCATGTTCTGGTATCAATAGAGGATGAAATTTGATTTATGCCAGTAACTAAAATTTTGCATTTATTAGTTTTCAGATTTAATTTATCACTTAGTTTTTTGGTAATGTAATTGCTTTCAGATCCGCTGTCAAGCAACGCTCTGCAAGTATGTGCTTTACCAGAGAAATCAATTACATCAACCAATACTGTTGAAAGAAGTGTATGTTTTTTGTCTTGTGTAGAACACAATGAACTAGACTGATTAGTACTGTCATCTGATAAAAAAGAATTGTTATTTTGAGCGAGAGGCTTAGAGTTTTCTGTATTTGAGGAAAGAATTGAAGATTGATTTTTATTCATGAAATGTAATAACGTATTATGTAAGTTGCCACATTTTCGACATTTGCTGGCAGTACATTGTTTCGAAGAGTGATTATTTCTGAGGCAGTTAACACATAGCCTGAGTCGTTTTACTTCTTCAAATCGAGCACTAGGTTCCATATTCAAAAACTTCGAACAGTTATAATAAAAATGATCTTGAGAACAAATTACACATTTTTTCAAACTAGTACTTACCATTGATCTCACAGATTTACCGGAAACATTCGTTTTTTCATAACTTAGAGTTTCTAATAAACAACACCGTTCTTTTAGAAAATCAAGAAATGCTTTTAATTTTGGCAATTCTGATTTGGAATTTTTTGCTTCCCATTCGCTTCTAGTACTATGATCTAATTTAGTTGCTATTAAGTGAATTATGATGGTGTCCCAATGTTCCGTTGGTAATTCCAAGGTTTTTAACGCGCGCAAATGACGAGAGGTGCCGTCAACCAATTGACGTAAAGCTGTGCACGACTCCTTGGTTACCGTTGGTAAGTTAAATAATGCTTTCATATGATTCGATACTAACAGTTGCTTATTTTCATATCGTTAAATCAAGCCAGACCACCCTATATTATAGTTGGCATCAGAAATTTCCAAATCCTTTATAACGTTTGCAGCCTCACCTTTCAAAGATAACCTAAGATAGTGAAATTTCTGAACCGCTGACAGGGAAGTATTGTCATGAATTACCGACTTAAATGTGTCTTTGAAAAATAACCATTCACTATATGAACCATCAAACGTTGGTAAATTAAGAGCAGGTAGTTTAATATTTATTTCAGATGCGTTTTGTTGCGAGGTCGAAGTTTGAGACTGAGAAGCCGGGTCAGCAGTTGATGTTTTCTTCATAATATATTTTCGAGCATCACTTATTATTTGGTAATAAGTGTTCTCAAATGAGATAGATTCATCATGAATAGTATTCAAAATTTCTGGATCATCATCTGTGACCGCAAGTTCCAGCTCATACTGTATATTGTAAAATTCCTCTAACAACAGTTCGGTTTTACTAAGTCTTTGTTCGAGCTGAATGATGTCAGAGCTCTGTTCATCCAGACATTTATTAAAATATGTCTCAAATCTAGTAAGTTGAGCTTTGATCATGCCCCGTTTTTTCTTAAGTGCGACAGACATGATGAAATAGTGCTATTTCAACGAAAAAACGACTACGAAAAATGAATGAGGAACTATTTGCTAATGTTATGCAAAAGTTTGTAATTGAACCAGAGTTGTATCGCAATCGTATGAGTATAAAACTTCGCTAATGTTATGCAAAGTTTACTAATAAGTATTTGTTTTTAGTCAAATGAACACTGAGGATAAGGTGAAAATCGTTTGCTAATATTATGCAATTTGTTTTCAAAGTACAAGTATCAAATACACTCTTAAAGTATTCATCAAATTAGGATGTGAAAAGGATAAAGAATAAAACGGAACGAACACACCTTATTTGCTGCAAGTGCTGTCCTGGATTCTAATTTCCGACTTCTAGTGCGATGTGTACTTGGCTCAGCTCCCTTCTTCACGTGGAACAGCCGGCGAAATATTTTCACTTGTTTTTGATTTAAATGAACTAATTTTTATTATTTGGTATCCGGCTCGAAGGACCATGTTAATTATGTGAATAATATAATCACATATCTTGTTTTTGTTTGCTTTTTATTACATATAAAATTGAAAAATACAGAGAACAGTTTAAATGTACGACATGTTCAAAACAACGAACTGGAATGGAATGTCAGTTTTACACTCTAACAGGTGGTCAGTCAGGACTTCGCGGAAATTGGAGTGCACCCTAGCAACGTTGTTTCCATAGTTACGGTTGCATTGCACTATCGCTGAATGCACAGTGGCGTTCACGTTCACTTTGGCGCGGGTCATAACCAAACAATCACGTATGCACAACGGAACTTAGGAAACATATTGAAGAATTCACTTATTTTTTAATTTTTGTGATTACTTTTTCCGTATGATTTTCGACCTATCGAAACGACCATTTGAGTTATCTTGTATGATTTCGAATATACGTGGCTAAACATAGAGTCAAGAATAAGAAATATTTCCTCATCAAAACAAAACTCGATTATTGTTACACGAACTTGCTCCAATCGATCAAAAAGCAAAAACCAGTTTAATCCCTCTAGAAGATTCCACTTCACATAGAAAGAATTGATTACCGCGTGCAGAATGGTTTTGTTAAAGCTATTGCTGTTCATGTTCTGCCAGTCAAGTCTACTTTTTACGATCACTTTATTCATAAATAAATCAATTTTTTATGATTAAAGTTGTAGATCCAATCTTCACTTCAGCGACACGCACGGCCTCTTATAGTTAGAAATAAACTTTGACGATTTTAGAATTCTCTAACTATTTATAGGCTAGGAATCTTGAGCCACTGCTCCTCATTCATAGGTGGTGTTAGCGATCACTCGCACCACCGCTATTCTTCCCTAGGTGGCGCCAGCCGTTATTTGAATAATTTGATCTAAATATACGTGATAATATAATCCTCTCCTTCAGATGATGTTACTGATATATTATACTTGTGATATAAGAAAAATAAATAGAATATGAAAGATTTTGTGTGGGTGAAAAAGTGAGATGACAATAAACACCAGTAATCAGATGGGTAATTGTTTATTAGGTGAGCGTATCGTCAATTAAATTGAATATATTTTAGAATCACATCCTATCCAGAACACATATGGCTAATGATCATAGCAACCGGTGCCAAAACATAAAAAAAAAATTACATGCAACCATACAGTTTGTGCAGATTACAATAGTCTCTTCTAAAACAGTTGATGATATGCCCTGAAATTCTAAGAGAAAAATCGGTTATAAGACCTACCTTTTTTGCTGAGTCTACATTGGTGAGAGGTTTATCATTGAGATTTACTCTATAGTTATAAAAAGCAAACACCCTCTGCATTTTGGGACCAAATATGATATTTACTAAGTCCGCGTGGACCAATTTACAAGAGTTTCATTTCCAGGAATTATTTTTGGCCTTTCTGAGTGCCGCCAATTTTAACTCAGCATAATCTCGTTTACGTGAACAATAATAGTAACATTTAGAACTCAAGAAATAACACAATTTCGGAAATAACTGGTCTAAAAAAATCAAAATTAAACATTTTGGCAACCAAATTATACTAGCTCCCATCAACTCGTATTGCAATTTTCCTGTTTCCACAAGCAGTTCCCTAAATCTCTTTGGCAATGATCTCTCGGGTTTCTTAGTGGAGATTCCATATGGATTCAAATAATCAGGTGGAATAAGTTCCAATAAGTCCCTGAGTTATCGCTAACTATCGATTAGCAAAATTATTTGTTAATTTGAGACGTTAGTTATTGTCTGAACGGTTAAAAAGATTATTGGCTTTCTTCAGAAATTCTAAGGATTATTGGGATTATAGCGCTTTACTTGTAGTTTTGACATGGAAATAAAGATGCCATGAAAATTAGAAATTGTGCTTAGTATGACATTATCTTGTCATAATAAACTGATCCCTTGTAATTCCATATAATGTGCAATTCCATCAATCACTGCGAGGTCTTGTTCTAGTTTCACATTTTGATCTCATGCATATATTCTCAAGGTAGATGATAAGTTACATGGACGAAGTGTCAGGAGAAATTTAATCCATCATTCTAGGCGCCAGATGCAGCTTTAATAAATAATGCTGGTTGTTACATAAATATGACCATAACAGTTATTATGTTATATATTTTCGAAGAGAGATAAGAAATTCTTGGAGGAAAATTGAGTTCTTGTATTGATGTAACAACAAACAATACTGTGAAAAATATTCAGGATTGTTAGTATCCGATGAAAGAAAAATATCAACAAGAATACAAGAAACATTTTTATACAGAAAATATCACAAACGATACAATTATCGTTGCTTTCTAGCACAAGATGACTTTATGAAGTAGAAGAATTATTTAGTATTGAAAAAGAAAAATCTATTACTGTCGAAAACTAAAAGGATTATGTTTATAATGAGCATGTTCCATGACAATAAGAGAATATTTTGGTCACCCAAAAACTGTCACCATCAAAAAAAATCATTGAAATCAAAAATTTCACAGCTCACTCTCAAATTGAGTTGAAGTGTATTAACCAGTTTTCGTCATGACAGCAATATTGATCTACCAAACGACTGTAAAAAGTGTTGGATAACTGGAAAATATACTGCAAGGAATGACATGAATACTGAAGTGTGTTCCTTTGCATGTTATATGTAACTTCCTCTTTTTTTCTCGGAACCGTAAATATAGGATCAAAATGTCAGCAGTAATTTTTTGTCTGAAACCCTCTATTGCTAAGTTACGGACATGAAGCTATTCATTTATAAATGATTTGTGTGATAACTTTCCGAGTGAATATTGAAAATCAACCAAACTTTGATGAATAACAAAGCAAGTCATTTTATCTGATCAGGAGAATACGTGTCAATTTTCTACCAGAAACCCAGAAACGGACTATTCTCGATGGTTTTACCTAAAAAGGGCAGTTCTCGATACAAATTATCTTTCATATCAAAATGTAGGAAAGTGCCAATAAAAATCCCCTTCAACATTCGAAATCATTCATGTCTATCTCTATGAAATCCATAATTACAACAACAGCACAAAATGTAATTGAAACTGCCTTGCCAAAGCAGCGATCAACTTGTTCAGTTGCCCTCGTACACAGAATTAATTTTCTTCTGCATGTGCATCCAGCCTAGTCGTGTTCCTTTAATACATCATCCTTGAGCACTTAATTTGATTTCTCGCCACAATTCTAGAGTTTCTCCACTGAATTTAGTGCTCTTACAAAAAGGTAGGTGTAAAATCCCCATTAATGAGTATGTAAATCAGCCGGCAAATTATGGGGTCAGCTACCTCCGCCTTAACAACCGATATGGGGCATAACAGGGTCTCACGTGAATCCTGGCGCCTAACACTTTTTCGAAATGCTCGCAATATCCATTATTAAAATTTCCTGTCCATATATTGATGACTTTCATTGAAGAATAATTGACTGGAAACCATAATTATAAGAATAACCCATCCTGCAAATAAGTTACATTTTTCAAGCATCTTCCTATTATTCGTCTGAGAAAAATTCGGAATAAAAATTTTATACCACGTGTTCCAAATAATCAGACGGTCGAATTTAACAATATACAGTATGGGAAACTTTTCATCTGGGGTATAATAGACAGAAATCTACGCGAGAGACGCACCACTGTGCGCCTATCCTGTTACCCCACTCGACAAATTAGCAGCTCATGTCGATATCCCTTCCTCGAGCGAGTAGAGGAGAAATTGTACTGCTCTCTCAGAATATAGCAAGCTATTCTTTACGCTCTCATGATACCACCATACCCCAGATGAAAACTTTCCGATACTCTGTAACAAAATTATATTTTTTTATTGATTTGTGTTAATTGATGCATCAATACTCCAGACACCCATATAGGAAACATATATCGATTTCGTTCACCATGTAATTAATGGATCAGGTAAGAAGGGTTGGGGTGATGTAATACCTGTAGTGGACACAAATAAAGTAATTTTAAAATCGTAACTTTTAGGAAATCCAGTCCAGGGTTTAAATTATTTGAAAAGAAAAAAGAAGGGGTAATTATTTAGTATAATTGAACCAGAACGAACTAACCTTACATACATACATACATACATTTTGAGAAAAGTAATTATTTAGTATAACTGAACGAGAACAAGAAGGCAAAAAAAATGATAAATGTGTTCGGGATGCAAAATTTGATTTCATATGGACAGAGGGACTGAGTTTCGAGGTTCTCGCCGTTCATCAGTACGATGGTGGGTCGTCATAGACAAAATTTCGTCGTATCCAGTAATCTAGTACATGTTATTGTCAGAGCACTCACATTAAAAAAAAAGGACAATCGAGTGGAAACATTCACAATATCTATTATCACTAATAAAATGTATTCAACTGACTGAAAAGGAATCCAAAAGAAAAGAACATCAAAATACTTGTGTTTTGATACCTAGTTTCATAAATCCATTGGTATTAGGATGTCAGAATCGCTCATTCTACACTGAACTAATTTGCATTATAACCCGCTATTATACTATTAATTTTTTTTATTTTTCGTTGTCTGCCAGGTCCGAAAATCAGATAAAAATTGGGGATCGATTATGTTGAGAGGAGCACCTCCCTCTTGAAATGTTGATAAATATTCTTTTGAAGTTCGATGAGAATGATTATTGACCAGTTCCACTGACATCAGAAATAAGAAAAAAAGGTATTTTTTTGGCATAGCAGATACCTAAAGAGTTCATTAGAAATGATGTATAGACAATGAATTAAATCCGATTTGTAAGTACTTTCATGCAGGCCTCCAATTATACAAAAAAGTGTAGTGTGCCTCAAATTTTTATTGATAAAAAACATCAGCAGTTGAAAAGAATTTTTATACAGGGTGGCCTACGAGATTTTGGACAGGGAATATCTTGGAACTCGAGAGTAGTATAGAGAATTGTAATTTTGGGGTTGTAAATTAAAGCAATTGATGCAAGTTTTTTGATATTATGTTACCCAATGAGCTCTTTGTTTTCGGTCACGTAACATCAGATTCAAAGTCGCTGTATTAACTCGTTCATGCTAAAAAGCGGGGATAATACAATTCCTTTCTCTAATAGCGCTAAAAACGAGGAGGAAACTACTGTTTCATTAAGTCTACACCATAACATTTTCATTAATTTAATATTAATTTTAATTAAATTCAATATTCGAAATGTCAAAACTGGCCAGAAATTATTTTTGCACAAAAAAAACATTTGAAAACTGATTCAGAGCTGACCAACTTGAGAACGGTTAGAGATAGACGAATTCTGCGAACTCCAATCGATTCAGAAAGGCCAAATTAGTATATACTGAGAATTTGAACAAAAAAAATCTACGGACAAAAAAGTAGAGTAATGATAGATAATTTTTTGAACATCTTTATTTTTCACTTTTCGAAGAATTTCAAATGTTTGTCCCCGAACGTATTTTGACGTGCTGATTCCGAATCTTCGAACGGAAATATCGAAAACTCATCAGAAATATTTTTAGTGCCAAAGAAACAATTTGAAAACTGATTCAGAGCCCACCAACTCGAGAACGTTTAGAGATAAACGAATTCTGCTAACGCCAATCGATTCAGAATTGCTGAATTAGTATGTATTGGGAATTTGAACGAAAAAAATCGACGGGCAAAAAATGATAAATAATTTTTTGAACTTTTTAAATTTAAATTTTTCAAATTTCAAATTTTTATCCCCGAACGTATTTCGACGTGCTGATTCCGAATTTTTGAACGAAAATGTCGAAAACTCATCAGCAATATTTTTCGCGCCAAAAAAACCATTTGAAAACTAATTCAGAGATAACCAACTCGAGAACGGTTAGAGATAGACGAAATCTGCGAACGCCAGTCGATTCAAAATGGCCGAATTAGTATGTATTGTTATTTTCGAGTCAATCAAAATAAATTAAAAATTACTCGAAAAAGTTGAAAGGGGTTCACCCCTAAAAATCACTAAAAGTACCAAGTTGTCACATCGACTTGAAATTCGCACTGTGTACGTAAAATTTCATGCTCATTCCAAAAATGTATGATTTTCTATGCTCAGATATAAGATTTAGCCGGAAAAAGGTGTTTAAGTTAAAACATTAAATTTTCTGAGATTTTTTATTTTTCATTTTTCGAATTTGAAATTTTTGTCCTCGGGCGTATTTTGACGTGCTGATTCCGAATCTTTTAACAATAATGTCGAAAACTCATCAGAAATATTTTTAACGGCAAAAAAAACATCAAAAAACTGATTCAGAGCTGACCAACTCGAGAACGGTTAGAGATGGACGAATTCTGCGAACGCCAATCGATTCAGAATGGCTGAATTAGTATGTATTGGGTATGTATTTGGGAATTATTTTATGACTTTCTGGATCTTATTTTCATACATAAGAGTTAAATTATGTCCATACAACGTATCCGCGTAATTGAATGGTAATTATCTTTCAATGCCCCCGAAAACTTTTTCATTATTTTTCTTTAGAGATAATTACTTCACTGATTTCATTAGGTGTAAAAAAAATGACTAGTTGTTTCCCCCTCGGCTAAAAACCTGTGAGTTATCCTGGATTCGACTCTCAATTTCAACGGTCATATCATTAGGAGAGCTTTTTGTGACCTCCAATTGATCTATTCTAATAGAAAAATCCGTGATTTTCATACTATTTGAATTTAACATAAATAAAAACTATAACTATAGACGATATGTATTTAATTGAATATCGACACAAGGAATTTAAAATTCAATTAGGCCTAAACACAGTAGAGAGTAACCATAATCCATATTCCATATTGTATATTGGAATCTAGTAAGATAAAATGAAAAAAAAACTTTGAGAAAAATTCCCCGAAGAAATCGGAAAAAAAACCGGAACCTCCCTTCCGAGAAAAACGGTTAGAAATAAGGAGAGTTCATTTCCTGTTTTTTTTTGGGGGGGGGGGGGGTTCCATTTTTTTCCGGGGGTATTTTTACCGTGTACTGCATATTGTATCAAAAATTATTGTAAATATCACCATAAGTTTTTCTCCGTGATTCAAATTACTCTATTTCTATTTTCAAACAGAAAAATCTATAAATCAAACGCTACACACATACTGAAAAATAAAAGTAAATTTTTAAATTTGATTCATTATTTCCATCAATATTCAATGAATTCTACTACGATGATAATCAAATCTGTAATGTTGGATGTTAAAAAATGCTTTTCCCCATACATAACACATAAAAAACCTATATGAGCTAAATGAATTTTAGATGAGAATCCTTTTCATATAACATGGATATACACTTATAACTACACTATTTATAAAATCAACCGAGCTTTTCCTAAAAGTATTCATATATCTAACGGGGGATTTTAGAGATAGATTCTGTTGAACAGTGGAATAGAATTAACAGAAATTTCACGGTAAAATAAAAATGTGTGTCAACAAGTAGGTGGTAGCATCGAGACAAAATATTCTCCCAGTTTAATATTATTGTTAATTATAAGTCGGATTAACGAAGACAAATAACCTTCGGGAAATTAATTCTCTACCTATTAAGGAGCACTGAAATTTTTAATCGACCGTATCTAAAGAGCACGTTTCAGTTTTGTTGTAAGCTTATTTCATCGGAGCTATAAACACCAGAAACATAGGCGTCGATAATAAATATTTTCACTTCTTTGAAAACGAGTCTGGCAAAAATTAAATAACTTGTCTATTTTTGTTGGATAATAGCAAGGATTTCGATACGTTGGATCCTTCTGTAATTCAACAAAAACCCAGATGTTTCGGGTTCAATTTCAATAACTGGTCTGTACAACTAAAATCCAACTACCTTAGCAATGGTTCACAGTATATCTTGGTAGATGATTTGATATATGAAGTACAACCACGCAATTTTGGTGTACCACAAGGTTCGATTCTTAGGCCACTATTGTTCCCCATTTATATTTCACTGAATTCATAAATTTTTGTCAAATAATACCAATATGCGGATGACACACGGGTATATCTTATATATTGTTGTCACTATAGTTTATATGTTGAAAGTTATATTATATTGTTATTATACAGTGTACATTTCTCTTGGATTTACTTTTTTGATGCCGTGATGAAAAACAGTAACACTTCGCATACTATTTTCAACATTGGTTTGTGTTTAATTTTCGTATGATTAAATAAAGTCCTATTACTATCATTATAGCCTCAACGAATGGCATATAGCCTGAAAACTGTAGGTATTGATCTACCCTTGTAATGATAAGAGACAAACCCACTAGTCTATGCCCCCCAGTCCGAATTAACACAAAATTCTGCTAGTTGGTTACGAATAAAACTTGAATGCAATGAGAAACATTTTATATAATTCAATACCCGTCGTTATTATAGTCAAGGAAGTAGTAATTTTTTGGCAGTTGTTTGCATAACAGTAAACAGTGTAAAACAGGGGTTGGTAACAATTATCGTTATTGTTATTATTAATAATCAATTATCACACTTTTCCTGATTATAATTTTAATGGTATATATAAATATACCATTAAAATTTTGTTGGCTGCAAATACCCCAAAAAGGCATACCAGGTTGTGATTCTATCGGAGCGTGGTACACATTAATAATTACACATATTCCATTGCTAAAAAGTACAATATAATAAACGTAAAAAATTCAAAACGTCATTACACTTGTAAATACTTGAAATATAAAAAAAATATATATTAGTTTTTATGTTTAAACTTATTTTCACGTTTCAGTTCAACGGTCTATTAATAAAATTGTACGAAAAGATTTTTTCATCATTACTTATTTGTTCACTGGCGTTTTCTCTAGCATTGTTGAACGCTTCATTTGTCGACCATAAATTGAGATGTGATTTGAACACCCTTACCGTATTACGCCACTGACAAAAAATTTTAATTTTTTTATAACGTCTCAGGTCTCAATTATCACACATGGTTTTCAAATCATAAACACTTGAAGATGCACCGTAGATGAACTGTTCACCTTCCAGTCGGTTATTTTTAGGCCGCATAGTGGCGAAAGTTTAAGGTCTATCGTCGGGACTTTTACTTTGTTGATTTACAGTGATGTCATCGACATCTGTATCAGAGCTTACTTCGAGACAGATTAATCAGAATAAATATGTTTAACGTATTATTCAAACGAACGGATTTTTTCTTCCTTTTCGGCAGGTTACCATGGGAACTCCCGCATGCTTATTTACTGGAGGTAATGCTATTTGTTTATCAAAGAAAGAAAATGAAACATTATAAACGGGGGGGAAATGACCGTTTTCTTCCGAGTTCAACACTTAATTTTTCGTACGTTGACTATTCTCTTTTCAAATAACATAATGGCATACAGGGTGGGGCCGATCGTGTATATGTGGGGGAATCTACAGCTTCATTATCGGATTAACAAAAAAAGTTTCAAATACAAGTTGTAGATGTACAAGGTACCTCTCGAAAATATTTCAAAATATATCTAATGCTCTACCTATAAATAGTATAAATAACATAATAACTAATTTTTACTTCTTTTGACAAAATACCCTAAATTTTATTGTTTATTTGAAAATACCCTAACAAGAGCTTCCATAACGTATATGGTTGAATGGGGAGAGGTTTTCCTTATCCAGAGCTAAACTTTGTATTTTTTGTCAATTCAAAAATTGTTACTGTATTCAATGAAGAGAAATCCTTGTCATTGTCGAAAGTGACGTTTGGTTTGGCAGCCGTTGCTATGGGTAAGGACGACAATGACACATGAAGAGACTTTGTTTTTTGCAAATTAATCAACAGGGTAAATTCAAATTGAAATTGATTATTCTGAGCAATCACAATGGATACCTGTATCTAAATCAAGATGAACTTCGCCATTTATTCCCAAATGCTATGGGATACTGATTGTAGATTTTAATTTTATTTTCGGAATATCAAAGACGTGCAGTGCCGGATTAAGCCAGTGCGGGGCCTGTAGCAAATTCTCTCATGGGGCCCTTGGTTTGCTTTAGGTTCTCAAGTTTAGGGTATTAAATAAAACAAAACTATTACAAATAAACTTTTCTGGATTTAATATGGGCAAATTTAGATATATCACTTTCAATATCGACTTCTTTAAGCAAATCATGCTCTATATTCATCAAAGTGAGATGATTAAGACGTTCTTGGCCCATCGTGTTCCTTAACTCATTTTAATGCGTTTTAATGTGGAAAAAGAACGTTCGCCACTGCAGTTAGTGATCATGAGAGATAAGTAAATTCGCAAGGCAATTTCTACGTTTGGGAAACACGATTCTAAACAATTATTTAGTAAAAGGTTATAAAATTGCAGTTCCAGAGGCTCCTGTTTGTTGCTGTCAATAACAGTAGCCACATCTGTTTTCAGCAGCTCAGCGAACTGCACTAATTCGTCACCTAGGCTGTTCTCCAAATCATCTTTGTAAGCACTGACCATTATTGAGGATTTTTCCAAAATCTCTTTTGTTGTAAGAGATTTTAGCTGTCGAAATACTCCAAAATCACTGGTAATTTTATGATAAGCTTTCATACGTTTAGTTAAAGCGGACAGTACGTTATCAATAATGACAATAAACACCTGAACTTCAAAACGTTGCCCAGGAGTTTGATTTTCAACAAAGTCGTCGAGTGTAGTAGAGCCGCTGAAATGGTCGTACTTTGTATTTCGCTTGCTTCGTCTTGATGTCTGTTGCTGGTATTCTTCACAGTCGGTCAGATCTTTGGCTTTTGCTTCAATATCTGAAAATGTGGATCGCATTGCTTGGACGTAGCGATATAATGATTCATAAAGGGCGTATCCCGTATTGAGGTCTTGATCAGACGACTGCAGCGAAGCACTAGTCGCTTGCATGCGTTCTAGGATTCCGTTCCACGTAATTGTCATTATTCCCGTTTCTAACTTATTCATTGTTGAAACTAGTCCGTAAGCTTTATTACGGCACTCTGCTTTTTGATCTACGTTATTGAAAATATCTTCCAAAACTTGCTTAATGGTAATAAAACCACATAAAAGTGCCTTCGTAGCATCAGCTCGGGCTGACCACCTAGTGTCCGATAACCTTTTTAAAATCGGAATCTTTGAAGTAGAATCTTTCAGTGCGTTCGTGAATGTGGGAATCCTAGGATATACCTTAATTAGTAGCAGTACCTATATCGATTTTCGGAGTCAATATCAATGATAAAGGAACATAACAAACAATTTGATAAATGCAGGTATTGCAGGTTGTGGGAATTGGGTTATAGGTTCAGGAGAGGACTATTGTTTAAATCGAGTTGTTCGTTGAGGATACGCTCAATTTTAAAAATGTGGTACAATTTTAAATTATTGTTGTAGATTTTGATACCAACGTTTGTAGTGGTAGGTATTAATTATTATATTTAGATTTTCAGGTGGAAGTGAAGCATAGCCTAAGAGCTTCGCGTTTAAGGCATGCAATATTTTACGGTCCTATCTAAATTTTAAATTTGTTTACGGTCAGACAGGTGTTGGAGCGCGGGGCCCTCCAATGCGCGGGGCCCGTAGCATTTGCTACTCTTGCTACGTAGCTAATCCGGCACTGAAGACGTGTATTATTATTATTATTATAAATAATTTCTTGCCATAGTTTTTTGGGTGTTTTAACCTCCTGCAGTCTGTAAATGAAAAAATGTAATTACAAGAGAATCTATACAAGTGCGTAGAAGGGCAAATTAATAAATTTGCCACCATAAGTTACTGAAGTTACAATCCAAAAATTTAATAATTTTATTCAAAACAACAGTCTTGTAAATGCATATTAATACATTTGACCTTTTATACTTCTCTCGACACTGCAATAGATTTTCTTGAATTGAATTTATTTATTTTCATACTGTGGAAAAACTCAAAAACCTATGCCGAGAAAAAAAAATCACCTCCACATAATTAAACGTTCAACTTCTCTATTCGTTTTATTCATAGTCAAATTATTGGTGTCTTTAGCTATATATTTGTTATACCTGACGTGCCCGATAGATTTTTGCCTTTGAAGGATAAAAAATTGATTGATTTGAACGTATCAATATCGATTACGGTAGTGTAGCTGTAGAAAAAAATAACAGCCTCTTTTCACACACAATAAAAAACACAAATGGCCTATACTTTTCGAATTCTGAATTACACAGACTAAAAATAAAAACCCCGCCCCCTTGAAAGAACATGGCAAAAAACGACCTTTTTTCTTCACAAAATCAAACTTTCAATGAATCATTCGTATTTATTGTCAGGTTATTGATCTCAAAATATGTGAATAACGAGAAAAAATTACCTTACCAATTCATTCTGGGGCAAACGACTCAACCCTAAAATATATCGGTTATAGTACTCGACTTTTCCGAAAATTCCAGCTCTGAATCCTGATGATTAATGAAAACGCTTTAATAAAATGACGGTCACCCTGTACGTATAATTTTCACAAATGATTTGCGATTACTCTAGTAATGAAAGTTTAAATTCAAAAGGAAATGATAATATTGATTGCTCGAATCTCAATGAGAGAAAAACAAAAACATTTTTCACTTCGTCTTGATTGATGGCCATAATCAGATGATTCAAATATTCACCTAATTAAGGAATTGATCAATCGATAAAAAACTGAATTTATACCAATCATGAACCAATACTTTAAAAATAGTGGAATCGGTGTAGGAATTTTATATTCATGTATAAGTATATAATAAAACATAATAAATCTAATAGTGCACTGATATTTCGTGTTTATAACTATAGACAGCCCTACGAGAACAAAACACAAAATATCAATGAATAATTATTCTTAAATTTTTTTGTGATATACTCATACAAACCTATGACCTTTAAAAGGAATTTTTTATCACTTTCCGATATCTATTTTATATTTTATCCTAAACTTGCGTATTTTTGAGAAATATTTTTTTCATATTGGAAATCTTCAACAAATCGATACCGATTTTCTCGTAAACCATAGATGAACGTTCTTTCAGGGAATTTATCAAGCTATCTTTTTTTTAATAAAAAATACTTTTTTAAAATTTTCAATGGTTAATGAGTCATAGGCGAAAACAGTTTTTTTTGGTCAAAGGGGTGGTTTTTTAGGGGTGGAGTCATGTCCCCACAAAACAGATTATTTTGGTTTTATGATATATGGAACCTCTACTAACAGTTTATGAAGGAAAACTTCTATGCCGATTTATTGGGTAAATATATTCTGTATGAAGAAAAAACCCTCAAACCATCAAACGTTTTATAAAAAACAAATTTCACGTTATAATTAGGTATCAACTGTTTTATAATTCAACTAACAGTACAGGATAAGAATGTTTGTTGGCAAAGTCGACCCGAAAACTCCGGCATATTCATAAAAACACTTGTTCTACAACTACCTGCAACCATTTTCATGTAAATTTCATGCATACTTACGATCGTTTATAATTGAAGCAAATTGCATGGTATTCCTCGATCCTTGCACATGACACGATACGAAGTTGTTTTACACAGCACACTCATATTGACCGGTGCGTAAAATAGAACTAACGATCAAGCGGGCATTTAAATTTCCACAAAACAAAAGCACATCCACACGAAAAACAATTATTGGCACCAACACGAGACCGAGACACAACAGTCAAGAGTGCTGAGCCCGAGCGCGACGATAGTCATTTCTTAGAGATCTGCAAGGTTCTGTACCACACAGCAAGCTACTAGATACTAGCAGTGATGTTGAGAACTCCGACACTTGAAGACTGAAAGGCTTGGGGCATTCTTCGGTAAACAAGTGGTAAGTAGGCATGTTTTAGGTTTGGGGATAATAAATCATTTAATGGACAAATTTGCCTCAATTTACGGTACTTTTCTTTCTCGTACTCGGGCGGTTTTTAAGTGGCGTGTAGGGTGAACCAGTTTACTGGATAATCTCCGACAAAATTGTTGTGATTTATTCGTTTCCAAAATAAAAATACATATTACCATACAATTTAAACCGAAATTATTTTGGGTGCATTTATTTTCTGCTTTTCTTTGTCTTGAAATGCTTGAAAGAAACTTTTAATTTCAGTCAATACGTAATGATTTTCAATTTACACATGGGGTTGCCTGATAATTTACATTCATACACAACAACAGTAAATATATGTAAAAAAAAATTTGATTAACATAAAAAATGTCTTCGTTTCCTAAAATACCATCCAAATTTCAGCATTCGCTATGAACATTCATAAATGTTCATGAATTTTTAATTAAGACTCATTTAGGAAAAAAGAAGAGAGGAATAACGATTCTACAATATTGTACAGTGAAATTATTCTACAAACGGTTGTTCTTCAACCAAGAAATTTTCAATTCTTTATGAAGTATAAATAAAATTGTTGTCAATCGAAAACATTTGCCGTAAACGTCAAACTGATCACAATGTGATCACATACATTATTTCCCTCATAAGAAAGAAAAAAAACAATCAGACTCCACTATTTTTTGCCCAGGAAAAAATATATGATTTTAGACAATTTCAGTTGAGTGTTTTCCCGTACGTTCTAGAAGACTCTGGTCTGCTTCATTTCACGGATTATTCAGAATTCTACAGAACCTCGATAATATTCTAGGATATTCCTTTTGATATTCCAGAAATTTTACAAAAAGTTTAATCATCACGCCCTTCATCATCAGAACCGTTTCCAAGATCCAAAAATTCACATTATTATTATTATTATTAGTAGTAAAACCGCGTTTTTTTCGTGCATTGTCATCCACTTCTGAGCTATGGTCCAAATTTCAAGTATCTAGCTCATCGGGAAGTTAGTTTAAAATCAATTACAAAAATTCCACCAGGACATAAATTTCAGAAAAGATAAAAAGAATTATGCATGGTATCACACGTTAGAAAGTAAGGTCTTCCCTATCTTACAGAAGTCTTCTAAGGGTTACCGTAAGGGTAACGCCGGTTAACGGAAATAACAATTATAACAATTTTTTTAAACATGGAGACTTTCAAAACCGTTTCATCTGCACTGAATCCTGACCCTTGAAAGGGTAGTTTCCTATTATGGCTATAATGATCTGTAACAATAATAATGAAATCTGATGGCCACCTCCCAGAATTCCTTACCACCCCTAATTTTTGCGTTGCATGTAGAATTTTCTAACTTCGTGTTTTTTTTTACTTTTTTACACCTCTGCTAACAAGAAGACCTTGGCATTTTTCAGATATTTCCGATACAGAGTTAGACATAACACACCTTAGCGGAACACCCTGTCTCTGATACAGTTTCGAATTAAATTGAATGGGTATGAACGCCCTCTTATTGTTATATTGTACGTTATGCTGATTGCTATCAAGTTTTGTGGGTGGTACCACTATTTCCTCCGTTCAGACAGGTAATGGATCTCATTTTTTTGCTCTTATGGGAAACGTGATTCTTTTCCTTAAGAGGGAATTAGATGGAATTGTTCAGATTCTGGGAAGACATAACCGTGTTCATGTTAGGGTACGATTTAAGGCCATTTTACGGATGTTTATATGAATAAGCTCAACAAAACATGGATTTAACTTATGCTTCTTGGAAAAACCTCCATTATGAACTCACAGCCACTCAACTTGAATACCTGAAACATTGTTATTCAAAAGTTGTTGAGATTCGAAAGCTTTTTTTCAACCAGTACCGGATAGTATATTCTACAAAAAATCATCCTTGTTATGTTATTATTTATGCCCAATTTGGAATCATTTATTTCAGCAATCACATTTTGAGAATAGATATAATTAAATGGTCGTAGGGGGCAGCACTTATTTTCTGTAGAAAATTTACCGACGAATTATGTTAAAGTTTATACAACCTATATTATAAAAACTGAAAATAGTAAGCAACGTTTTTCAAGCAGAATAAGATTGAAACCATACATTTTAAAATTGAGATATTTCAAAAAACGTCTTTGTATAATATCTGTTGATAGTTTGTTGCAATTATATTGGTGATACCTATAATTGTACAGTATTCCAACTTTGGTCTTACTAATAGTGAAAATTGATATATTTTGAAAGCTGTTTCATTTGTTAAGGATCTTGTGTTTCCAATGAAGCCAAAGAAGGTGCTTGTATGTGTCAGCTAGATCTCGAATGTGTTATTGCATCACTAGAATAATTTGGGACTGCAAATGAATTCCATCATCGATAGATGATATTGTAACAAAATATGTTTGAGTTAATGACGAATGAATCAGTGTTCATTTGAAATCAACGTTTGTTGCTGAGTATTTAACAATCAAATAGTTGAACCATATTTCTTCAGCGAAAATTTGACAGCTGAGGGTTCCGACATATTTCAGCCAATGAAATTAGCGAAATTTTGAATAATTTGGACCTTAATACTAGACAAAAGTTATGTTACCACCTTGATGGCACACCAATAAACAATCAACTGTTCAGAGGCAAAGTTACAGGACGAGATTGTGAGTATGATTGGACACCTTGATCTCCCGATTTAACGCCATTGGACTATTTCTGATGGGGTTAATTGAAGCGAAGAGTTTATGAAAGTAGAACTTTTACTGATATTCAACATTTGTATATTGATACCTTTATAAAATTTCATATTTTTACAACTCATTTTTAGGATATCATCAACGGAAATAAAGCAGTATTTTCTAATAGCATGTTGATAATATGATCTTACTGGAATAAATAAATTGTTATTGTATGTGTCATTTTTCAAAAGTTCCTTTCCCACTGAGAGAAAACCTCCATAAAAAATAATATTCGAAGAATTCGCACAGGCTGACCTGTTTCCATTAAGTAAAGTGATCAACCCTTCAACAACAATAGGTAGTCGTAAATAATAGAGAAAGCAAAATATTGGCAAACACTTCAAAAGCTAAATTCAACATCTCTTCTCACTAATTCCCAAAAAGGCGTGATACGTTCACAAAGGCGACCACCAGAGACCCTTCAAAAATGCTTTCATTGTCATTCAGATTATAAAAAGGTAATCTAGGAAATTCCAGCAAAACGGTAAAATCCCCAAAAACAACACAAACAGAAAAATCGTAAAAAGTGAGGTCAATAGCGCCCATAAACCATGAAGAAGTACCACTCGAAAGCAGATTAACTCAAGAAGGGCACTTCCAATGGTACCACGAGCGTTTGTAGGTGTTGTATTACAGGGGATTGGTAGTAGGTATTCATAATTCATGTTTTATGGCCTGTAAAATAAACCAAACGTTCTAACAATAGAAAATAATAAAGGAAAGTGATGAAATATATATCATTGTTAAAAAGAATTACATACTTGTTTATCACTCCTGAATGAGAAACCTGTTGTGAAATTTTTATATCTGTCATTTGTATCAAATGGATGGGTGTTGACAAGGACCAAAAAGATGAAAACGAAAAATGATTTACGACAGATACAAATAGCTATCTGTGTATAGTGATAGATAACCGCTCAAATTTTTTCGTTCTAAAGTGGAAATACTGTCACATAATGAAATTTCTCGGATTAATACATGCCTATTTTTACAGCCAACGAAATTTCTTCAATTTTTTAGAACCGACCTTCAATTACAGTGATAAAAATCTACCACTACCAATCACGTTGTGAATGGTAGTGTTGACAATTCTATTTGGAAAACTGTAACTGTCAGATTATTTTCCAGTTGTCAATATAATATCATATTTTGAAATACATTCGAGATCATATTTTCGTAGATAAATATATGCATTTCAAATTGCATTACAATTTTTTCGTCTTTTGACAAAATATCGAGAATCCATGGAGTGAAAAAATTGCGATAATGACGATAAAATTTTCAAGCAATTATAAAGATGTATTTATCGATAAAAACCTCATATTTGCGATGAGATCTGGAAGCGACAAAAGCTTCTTTGGTAAGCGATAGTAGAAAAATAAATCAATTTAAAATGTTCTCAAGTGGCGCACTTATATTGGGACAATATTGGTACAATATTGTGAAAATATTGGCAAAATATTCAAATAACAATATTGGTGAGAAAAATAATGTGAGTGTTTCTCAATATAAGTGCAATATTCTGAAAATGATATTGGTGTGATATTCTCGAAGCGATATTGGCCTCAAAACATTGAGCAATATTGGTAAAATATCGCTGTAGCACACTTATTTATTTATATTGGAATTATAGTGGTACTTATGAAAATATTGCAAGAATATTCCACAGAAGCATGGATAGTACTCAACCTTGTACCATGTATGGTCTCCTCTAATACAGTAACCGATTCTTTAGCATTGAGTTTATCCAGGTCATACGTGATTCCTCGATGTCTCTGTGTCTAAGAGTTTATAGATCTATTGTCGAAAGTCTATTCTACGTCTAGAAAGGCCGTTAACAGTACCTCTTCATTTCGAGCGTATTCATCATTCATCATTATTATTTCCACTCGAAGTGATGTCGGTACCAAAATGAAAACGAGTTTAGAAACAAAGACGAGTAGCTGTCAATGAAATTTCAAGATATCGTATTTCAGACTATTTTAACGAATGAATGAACCCGCCTTGAGTATCATCAACATTTGTTTGACGTGACTGAGCAATTTATTGGCAAACTACAACTTCCTCTTGCTATGGTAACAATAGAAGTTTTGAAAACTTTCGCATGGATAATTGAACACAATAGTTAGGAAGGCTAATGTCACTTGAACACAGTGACTATAACTTCAATCCCGATAATCCAAAGAAATATCTAAAAGAGAACACGGATTATATTTTCACGCTCCTAAGTTTACAAATCATTATAGAAGTGCCTATTATGGTGTCTTGTTAACTTTCTGCAAAGGCCTAGTGCGGAAGTGAAATTGCATAAATACATTATTTCCGTCAAGAACGATTTCATAACTTTATCTGCGTTCAAACAAACGATGCAAACAAGGCCTTTAAAGTAGAACATTGACGCCAATGACGGTTTGTGACACTACGTGGAGAACCCCATGCAGTCGCTAAGCCATAGGCGTTTGAAGTTTTAATGATTAAAAACGGCATAGTCGATTTCGATTTATAATTGTCAATTACAATGGGCATTATTGATTACAATTGACAGTTGTCAATTAATTTCAACAACTGTGGGATGTTCAAGGTTTTGATGTTCAGTTAGTAAAAGGTAGTGGCTGAAAGACACAAATTGTCTAGAATGTATTTTCCGTTTCTGCTACTATACTATTAATGGAATTTTTCGAAATAATGATACCTACTAACAAAAACATCTCTGTGAAAAGTTGACTAGCCCTTCGACTAACAGCAACATTCTTTATATTCTTGCACTTCCAACTTCCATGATGATCTTGGAAGGGTGAAATGGATTCTCGTCGACGAAAATTCATTGGAGGTTAGCGCAAGAGGTGCTTTTCACTCATCAATGATTTGAACGATTTGTGTGAGTGATATTTTCACTTGTAATATCCCAAGGCTATAATAATTTCGAAATAGTTTGTCGCTAATTTTTGAGAGCGAGTGGCTTTTTACCTAAAAGCAACTCGCTTGAGGAAATTGAACACAATTTATCAATAGTCGAGGGATATTCAGTAATAAAAAACGGTAAAACTTCGGTCAATTTCATCCATTTCATTTTCACTAACATCATCTTTTTTTGAATACAGTTCA
This sequence comes from Chrysolina haemoptera, assembly GCA_958298965.1. Classification (NCBI taxonomy): domain Eukaryota; kingdom Metazoa; phylum Arthropoda; class Insecta; order Coleoptera; family Chrysomelidae; genus Chrysolina; species Chrysolina haemoptera. The sequence continues at coordinate 380,587 of OY282598.1, read as the reverse complement.
TGCAGTCCGTTTCATATTACATTCCGTTCTCGATGTAATGGATGTGGACTCATTATGGGCAACCCCCTGGCAATTCGTGATGTAACGCCCATGCTGCCCATGCACCATCATCTGGTTTCTATGTTTCAATTGCACGTTAACTTATCTGGAAGCCCTCAGTGATTACCTGCTTCTTTGAAGTTCATGGCGTGGCGCTAGGAAAAGTGAAATATGCTGTTTGGAGTTAATACAGATATGGTTTCAATATAGTCGTTATAATTAGGCTGAAAAAAAACACCTTCATGATGACTCCTTTCTAGGAAGAATGGAGTGAAATGAGTTTTTTATCAAGTGAGTAAAATGATACTTTTTTACGAGTAGGAAATGTTGACGCATGACGACGTAGGCGGAGTGCGGCAATTACTACGAGTAAAAAAAAACACTTTGCTCACGAGTTTCATACAGTATTTTTTTTTCTGCAACTGCAAAATGTTTCATCAAAATAAACAATACTCATAAAGCTACTAATACCTTTTTGGTTACACACGAAAAACGCATATTGGCACTATCTACAATTTTCTCTTGTCTCTTATCGAATTTATAATTTTCAAGAATTCATTATCTCGTGAGAAGTAAAATTTTACCAATTTCATTAATTATTAATGTCAACTAGTAATGGCACTACCAAACTTGCATGGTATGCTAGTTGTTGGAACCATGAGAAACACGAAAAAAATTGTTTACCAAAATTCCAGGGGTAGAACATATTTTTTTGTTTAAAAATAAATAAATAGATTTTTGCTGTAATCTTGGAAAGTATATGATTTATCGGAAAAACAACTCAACAAGGTGAAAGACAGTTCAATTCTCCACAAAAATGATTCTTAGTAATTTTTTATGGAATTTGTTCGTTTTCTCAGAAAGCGTGATTGAACACCGATATCAAATTTCAGGTTCACGCTTACCCGCCACTGAAAGTTCTGGCCGAATATTTGATTGGTCATAACACTGCTAAAAATGATCGGAGAAGGAAAAGGAAAAGTTCATATCGTTTCTGAAGACTCCTACCTTCTCATGCGAATATAATATGCGAGTATTTGAGTACCTAAACTGTGTTTTGTCGCACTTCACGGAGATGTTTGCGGATGATCCGAATATAATGAATAATTTAGTAAATATGGAATCATTATACTAAAGCAGCAACCCATACACTCTTTGGACCATACGCAACAATTTCAGAAATTTCAGAGTAGTGTGACAGGTCCCACTTATACATGCCAAAACTCATTTTCGACTTACCCATAAAACCGGCATTCTCTTCAGTAAATGTTGAAAATAATCGCTTATTCATATCTTTAAATCTCATGTTGATAGTGAAATATTTCAATACTTCAGAGTTGTAGAAAATAAGATATTTTTTTTAAAACTGGTCTTCAGTATCTAATGAATGTCTACAACTGCTCATCTCTTCAGAAGAGTTTCTTCTCCACATTAATTAATTGATGGAATATCTTAATTATAGTAATTAATGATGTTATAGTTCTTATGTATCGATATAAAAAAACACATACATGAATATGAATGACCGAATACATCAGCATTACCTATCACAGCTCTCATGGCAGTCCAATAAAGAATAATACTAATCAAAATCACTAGATATTGCTGAAAAAGAAGACACTCAGACCGCTGAGGATGATGAAACAGAAAGGTGGTGGAACCTCGCCGGTAAATGCTAAACGCGCAAAAAATATTATTTTGGAATAAACAAATACTAGGCCGTACTTTTAAATAGTTATTTTCCTACAAGTGCGCAAAGTGTTACTTTTCCGCACGCAAATACAGTTAAACGAACGACGCGAAGCGGAGTTCGGATGAGTTTTTCGTCCGGAAAAGGCACTTTGGAACAAAATTTTTCCTACGAGCTTCACATCAGATAACAACAAAAATAATAAAACTTGAATTCATTCAATAATTGTTAATTAAACTTGAGAGAAAGAACTAACTATGCAAGAAAAAAATTACATATCAACGAGTATTATAATCATGAATTCCAACAAAGTCCGAAAAGTGTGCCGGATATAGTTTCAAATAAATGAAACGAAAAAGCAAAAAAATAAATAAAACGAAAGTGGAGTCTGTGCTACCGAGGAGTCCTCCTTGTTTTTGAGTTTTGGGTATTATCGTTCATTGGGTGGGCCAGGATAACTGTAATGTTGTCCGACCTATCCTTGCATTGATAAGTGAGTGTCACAATAAATGGCCCGAATTTTCGTTTTTGAAGCAATCAAAAATTTTTGAGATTTTTATGACATTTCATGAAATCGCTTTCAGTTACCTTTGTTTGGGAGGCACTATTTTCCATATATAACAACCCATTTTCTTGATCGCTTCAATATCGGAAACACGCTGAATAGTACTGTATAAAGAAGACTTCCAATAATTATTAATTTCATCAATTCATAACTTTGAAAAGTATACGAAAAGGGTGATTACTGTCATTTAAAAAATACAATGACTGGTTTGTCCCACCTATGAATTTATTAAAAAAAAAAAACTCTTTTTCGATGATAGTCTTCGTATATAATACATTTTTTACTAATCCATTAGGAACAGCTCCTTCGCCATATGTTGAATAGATCACTTTCATTCATCACTGAGTAATTCCAAGTTACAAAACCACAGATATACACCAAAACCTCATACTATAAAAATTTATCGGTAATAATTTTGCAAGTTTTCACTTTTTTTTTTTAATTGGTCTATTCGATTTTTACGGATTATTCCCATTTTATTTTCTTGAGTTTTCGCAATTTTGGAGCTCCCTGATCGATATTTTTTTGGCGTAATTTTCGACGTCCGAAACCGTCGGAAAATCATCCAAATTTCTAAGATTTCTTTATGTGACTTCCGGGTGACGGGGAGTAAAATTTGTTTAAATAACATTTTTAAACATTGTTAGCGCACGTGCTATTTTGGAATGAATGTAAGTGTGGTTTTCCATCATTTTTGATAATAGAAAGTTCATCCTAAAACTATTTTGTAGGGTTTTTCAAGAGCTACAAGGTTTTATAAATTAAATCTCTTCACAATCCCCTAGTTTTAAAATGGGGTGAGTTAACAGAGATCGAATAAGGTGGTGCTCGGTCCTGGAAACGTGAAAAATTATTACCAGTGCTAGAATCTCAAAAACAGTACTTATTTTGCTCAATTCTGTGATCTACTTCGTTCCTGAAAAATAAAAAAAAAATGCTGAACTTTATTGCTAAAGTAACTAGACTAATTGTCTTATGGTCGTAGAAAAATATCCATTCCTGAATGAAACCTTTAGTCAGGAGTTACTCCGTATGGACAAATACAGATATATAATTGAACAACTTAGTCGACCGACCACGATCAACGTTATAAACTTCCCAGCAGGAGAGACACACAACGCCAGTAAAGTCGACCCATCGATTCAACAAAGCCCATCGAGATCGGTCAATTCATTTCTCTTGTACCCATAGACATTTATTCGATAGCATTACATAACTCCAACTTTCCAAATGCCTTTTATCTCACAAATCAACAGTCTCCTTTTCGGCTTCTTACATGGAGCACGAACAAGACAATGGCCGCCCACAAAACGGCTTCGAGATGGAGATGGTACTAAATTCGACGACGAAAGGAGTGCTGGTCGTTTAACGAACATCCGTATAAATCTCAATGAAGATGTTTATCGCAGTTTAATTGATAGTGGTATTTCCGATATCAGGTGAACTTTGACGTCGAAGATCAGATTACAATTGTCTTCCACACGTTGTTTGGTGTTGGAAAGGTTGTGGATTGGGGTATCGATCCTGAAAAATTTTGAATGCGTTATCCAAGTTTCGAAACGTCACATTTTTCATAACTAACATCACAGTTATTCAGTCAGTTAGTCAGTTTTTCGTCAGTTTTGGCATTGACTACTGAACTCTTAGCCACATTTTAGCTCATCATGAGCAAATATGTCGAGTAGCTTCATATTGGTGGAGTTCTACAATAAGGCGCTTGGCAATATTCACAGTGGCTGTCTTCTCAACATATAAGAAGATATTTAGTTGTTATGACCTAATCTAAATTTGAGTAAAATATCTGTCGTGTTATGCCTTGTTCTCTTTTCGTCAGCCTTTGTAAAAGTCTTGTAGCTGCAGCATCGGATTTAAAATGTTTCAATTTTAATTCATTGTTTATACATTTTTTTGTGTCATTCTGGCTTTCTCTCAACGAGCGTTTTTTTTTTTGTTTCTTTTCAACCGACAAAGCTTTGAAATTCCTGCAAAAATTTAAGTGAAAGGAAGAAATAAAAGTACTGTAATTTGACATGAAAAACGCACATGATACTTTTTATTACAGGACGACGAGTTAAAAATGTGGAACGATCAGAATTTGTTATTGCAGATTGAAGTCAGCTTGATGAAAAATTTCAACGAAGTAAATTAAGTTTTATTTCTGATTAGTTAATATTCTGCATTGCCCATGAATCAACTTGGTATGCCTGTTAATGAAAGTATAACTCTTTTCCATCTATGTAAGTCCCTAAAATGCAGATTTTCCACGTTTAACAATTCGTACTCTTTCTCGTCATGTTTAGACAGCAAACTGAAAAAAAAGTCGCCACATCCACAAGTAGACAGGATTCCTAACTATAATAGGACAATCCCCTTATTTATTGTCAAAATCCCTCTAATACCACTGAAATGAAAATTTATGTTCCAATCGCAACTATAAATACAAAGGTCAATATCTGTCTTTTTGTGTAAAATAAATATATGGGATGGACTTGCTCTCCGACGAGCCACGTTAAATTCGCAATATTGGAGGAATTTCGAGCAGCCAAGACCACAAGTTCCGAAAATTTGGCTGTGATCATGAAATTGATGCTGGAGATTACTTTCAACAGGCATTTAGATGCCTAAGAAAGCTTAGAAATGAGTAAATATAATAAATTATAACTCGATGGTGGACAAATACCAAATAGTTTACTGTATTGCTTGTTGAAATAATATGTTTGTTATCACATGATGTTAATAATTAGCATATCCGTTCAATTCAACATTTACCTAATTAGTAGATATGGGAATATTGTGAAATTAATTTAAGACAAACAAGTCGCAGGTATCTAGCAGAAATATCTAATGGGTATAAATAAGGGCAACTGTGTATATAAATTTAGTTCAATCTTCCTCTTGAAGATGATCACTTGGCGATTGAAATACATGTCGGGGTGTTAAAAGTATCAGTTTGGTGTTGGGATAAAACTCAAATAAATCGATTCATTACTACACCAAATGTTCCAAATAGTGCAGTGAAAGAACATGATAATCCATGGTCGCAAAAAGATACTTCGAAAACAAAGATCAACCATTTAAGTCCTAGGAATGTTGGCCAGTTAGGGTAGTAGTGTGCAGGTTGAGTGATGAAGGTAGAAGGTTGTGTTAGAGCCCCCTGCTGAACATCATCGAATGCGTGCGAGATCAGCTTTTGCAATAGCAGATATCTACCTTTGCCTTTGCCTATCCGGGAAAAAAGTACTCTTTTTTTCCGGGAAAAAAAGAAATTTCATGAAAAGTCATATTTTAGTACCTGTCAACAGATATAAATGTCAACTTTTTTCCCGTCTCAGAAAAAAATAATTTATTCCACTTATGAACCACACTGCAAGCATAAACTTGAACTACTCTGTCGTTTACATTTTTGGATTTTTCATGTACCTGTGTTTTCTCTCTAGTAAGTACCTCTATTTTTCGTTGTTCCATAAGATTTTTAGGATTTTCTTTGATATATTTAATTTTTTTATTTATTTCATGACTTGTGATTTTGTTTTGGTTCCTATTCAGAGTTTGAATAAGAGTTTATTTTCACAAGTGCCGAATTTATTAGGAAACAAGAAAAAAATTGCAGGAAAAATCAAGGACGGGTTGCCATGGTGACACTAAAAAAAATCCACAGTTTCTTTTTTCTTGGTTGAAAAACGTTGGTGTGGAATTCTTAATCATAATAAACCCATATTTCCTTTTGCGTGCATGATTATGTCCTAGTTTATTACTATGAACCGGTCGTTTGAAGTTCCGCATTCCTGCAAATATATATGGACACAGAAAAAGCCCATTCTTATCTCTTCCTTCAAGTGATAGGTAGGTAGCTTAATCCTCATTGCGTGGTCATTTAACTGAGAGAATATCCATTTCAACTGGGTGTGGGTGGGCTTCCTTCAGTTATTTCAACTACCACGTCTTTCTTGAATTGGCCGATGTTTCTGCCAAGTCCGCCCCTGCAAAACCATCAGTGCTTACTATAAAACATTACATAAATATTTGCCGGGTGGCATTTATCCGTCCATCACGCTTTCCAAGTGACAGATAATATCTCAAAGCCGATTATAATTCCTAACGGATTCACCGAGTTTACTTTTTTTTTCACGATAATGTTGATAATTTTACTGTTGCTCGTCTGGAAAAATTTAAACGATATTTATTTATGCTGAAAACCCACGCTGTTACACCACAATGTATTCGCGATTATCTTTATTGGCGATATGGATGAATTGGAGAAAATGTGATAGTTTTTTTTTCAAATAAAGAAAATATTTATTCTAATTTAAATTAGCATTGGAAACAACAATAACAAAGTGACAACATCGCTTTGACAACTGCAGGGAAACTCGGAGAACCTGCAACACCACATCATCTGAAGAGTTATTATTCAATGAATGAAATATTCTAAAGAGGTCCGAAGAATTGTGAAAATCCGCTCTGCGGTAAAATAGGATGTATGGTGTCTCCAAAGGCTCCAAAAGGTCCAGTTCGAAAGAAGATATTCTATTTACGCAATTGTCATCAAATTTATACGTCCGTTTTGTCTTTGGCTAAGGTGCAGTAGTGACCACTATAACACCAGCACCACAGTGAGCAATGACTGCGTAAAGCTCGTAACTACAGTCGGATAGATCGGGGTGTTCTTCTAAGTTGATTCGTTGGAATAGTTTAACAAATCTTTGAGTTACTTTATGGCTGTCGGTTGTTTTGGCGTGAATTTGACTATCACCTGTTAGGTACTCTGGTCTCAGGGAATGATTGAGAAGACTTTGTACGGACTCGATTTCTGAAATGTTGGAAAAGGCAAGCTCTGAAAAGTCACTTAAATTTCTGCTATTCATTCTGCATTTGCTATAACTTAAAACTGTAATGAACCTTCCTCCAAAAGATTGAAGTGAAGCGTGCGTGACCATATAGTCTTACTGTCAGGAGTACCTTGGTCTCACCGATGTACGAAAAAACACTCAAAGTATGTCCGGATTTGTACGAATTTGATATTATATTTGTTTTCGATCCTTCTAACTTTTTTGGAGGCGGACTACTGATCAGTGGAGTGCTTCCCGACTACTGCTTCCATTTTAAATGGGTCACACTGTAGGTATGTCAGAACTTTCACAATAAATGCATATGTTACATTATTATTTAAATAGCATAATTTTACAACGGCCAATGTAGCTCGTCTCAGAGCTCTGCTTATAGCGAATGCTAAGGTAACATAGAAGAATTAATATGAACATTTAGTGAATATTAACACCCCGACACCAAAATGTCATTCTAGCAGTAGATTTTGGAATTGAAAACTAAATAGTTCGTGACCGTATTTCCTATAATTTCAACTCTGTTTTACAATGTTCTCTCCTTATAGATAAAATACCCCCCGGTACTCATAATTAGGCCTACCTACACATCTTTCATGGAATTTCTTTTTCACTGTCAAATAAATATACTATACAAGTTCATTAAAAGCGATATTTTCCGATAAATCTTGATTCTCTGCATGTTCGGAGATTAAGGTATATCTCTATTTATTAGATGAATATAAATAATTCGATTATAGTTACTAACCTGTAAAATCTGTATGGAATCGGTTCTTGATGTTGAAGTTTTCCATAATTAACCAGATAGAACAAGCGCGGCATAGTAAAATTTACAAACGAAGAAACAAGAGATATTATTCATTATTATGAAACAGTATTTTTTTTATTTATAAAAGAAGATTCGAGAGTCAGCACGAATAGGAGCAGTATGGATCCAACGTAAAGCACAAGGTGAATTATGAAAATTTACTAAACTTAACATCAAGAATCTGAAACTAGGAACTAATTTTACTCTCCGTGTACAATAATAACAATCGCATTTATCTCCACCAGCGCCACCTTCAGCAAATCAATAACTGACTCTTCATTAAGAAATACCAATTAAAACGTCCACCGGAAAAAAATTCATAATACATAGTTGTTGCGAAGCAAAATTTATACCTTCAGCTGAGCTTTGTCTTACATCTGTATTAGCCTACGCTGATCATGAACGGTGTTGTGTACACGCAGACAATAGACAGTCGATCCGTGCCTACATATTTCCATAGATAGGATCTGTGCTGAGAAATATACTATCGGACATAATGTGATCTTTATTACTGGTCGCGAACGTGATAGAAATGAAACAGAAGATGACGAATGGGTTGAAGATACGATAGCTCGTTCATATGTGGACTTTGAATAATGAATTCATATGAAATCGAGAGTGGCATTTTTAAATTTTTTATTGACACTTATGTCTGATGTGAGACATGAATTAGTCAATATTATATTAGAAATAAATACTCAGCGGAAGTATATATGGTTCTATGATCGACCTACCATCAGGGTTCCCAACTTGTTCACGCTAGAGAACAAAAATCCCGATAGCTCCCCCGGCCAGAAAAAAAGAGTACAAAAGAGTACACACACTAATTTTTCTGAAATCGCAATCAACCTTATCATAAATTGGGAAATTTTTATTAATGTCATTATTGTTGAGATGCCAGCAATTTTCACGGACCGTTTTCGATACGGGAGAGTTCTTTGCACAGCAATGGTCTAAAATACTAGATTGGCGTATTTTGTGGTCTGAAGTTGCTCCGAGAAAGTCCATATTCTTGAGCGATTTCGGAAAAAACTAACTTTGTAGGAATATGTGACACGGGCAAATTTTATATCGCTGCCTCCCGACCTATTAATGTTTTGTAAAAAAGTGGAGTTGTAAAATGACCTCCGTCATTCATCAAGTCAAACGATCTGTCTCATGGCGTCGCCAAGACCACAATTACCGACTTTTAACTTATTGTCGAAGTATAACACATTGTTCACATTGTCCCAATGACTAATGATCAGCCTTCGAGGAATGGTCGTATTTATTATTATTTTTACGTTCGTTTGTTCTTGTTGTTTCCTTTTATTTCTCATACGGTTGGTTCTTAAATAAATGAAATGGTCTATTTTATCAATCATAACAATACTTTTATTCAAATGATTGAAACAAAATTTCTTTATGGCTCATAAAAAATTCTTCGTTCGTGTTACGTGCTGATTTTGGAAGCGGTAAAAAAATAACGGTTAATCAGACAGTCAATGTTTCAGAATTTGTACTAAGAAATAGTAAAAAACTCTCGTTTTCTGAATCAATATTACATCTTTTCTATTGGCATTCGAGTGTTACCGTATTTTAATTTATCTTGTTGTTTGGTTTGCGTTTCAAACGTATCAAATCGGTTGTTAACTACACTACACTACACTACACTACACTACACTACACTACACTACACTACACTACACTACACTACACGACACTACACGACACGACACTACACACTACACACTACACACTACACACTACACACTACACACTACACACTACACACTACACACTACACACTACACACTACACACTACACACTACACACTACACACTACACACTACACACTACACACTACACACTACACACTACACACTACACACTACACACTACACACTACACACTACACACTACACACTACACACTACACACTACACACTACACACTACACACTACACACTACACACTACACACTACACACTACACACTACACACTACACACTACACACTACACACTACACACTACACACTACACACTACACACTACACACTACACACTACACACTACACACTACACACTACACACTACACACTACACACTACACACTACACACTACACACTACACACTACACACTACACACTACACACTACACACTACACACTACACACTACACACTACACACTACACACTACACACTACACACTACACACTACACACTACACACTACACACTACACACTACACTACACTACACTACACTACACTACACTACACTACACTACACTACACTACACTACACTACACTAAACGGCACTGCACTGCACTACACTACACTACACACTACACTACACTACACTACACTACACTACACTACACTACACTACACTACACTACACTACACTACACTACACTACACTACACTACACTACACTACACTACACTAAACTACACTAGACTACACTACACTACACTACACTACACTACACTACACTACACTACACTACACTACACTACACTACACTACACTACACTACACTACACTACACTACACTACACTACACTACACTACACTACACTACACTACACTACACTACACTACACTACACTACACTACACTACACTACACTACACTACACTACACTACACTACACTACACTACACTACATGTTTGGTTTTCTGTTTTTCTTAAGTGTTTAACTATATAGCTCATGATTCATTATGCCCTCATTCGCAAGGTTTTTGGGTCTAACCTGCTTTTAATGAGGTTACTTTAGGAAAATCCAAGAATTCAAGTAAGGATATCAGATTTGTTCATAATAACGAATTCCCAAGTATTTTTAGAAACTGAGTAATAATTCCAAAGAATAAACTATTTGAATTTGAAATATTGTAGTAAGAAACCTGCAATATGATTCTCGTGTTTTTTTTAATGTATTAAATGTAACTTTTCTGATACTTGCATTCGCTAAGGCCGTCATTTTGTTTTAGTATGTCATGATTATCAATTGCTCAATTATTTAATTATTGAATTCATTGGTTAAATTAATTAAATGCTCAGTTTCAAACGGTTTTTGAGATAATTTTTTTTTCAGTATGGATTTTTCACCATGAAAATTCAGCTAATTAAAAATTCTGTACTTTGACGAACAAGTATAGTGCATTGTATAACGTCCTGATAAATTATATTGGTGAGCTTATTTCAGTCGATAAACTAACCGAGTTCTGAATGAAAACTCCACCAACGAAAACAATTATCTATATGAGATTATGAGGTATCTGCTTCCAAACATACACTATAAGTACAGTTGTTTAGTTTTTGAACGACTTGAAGAATGTACATTTCTAGTATGATTTTCAATACCTGGTATTTCGTAAACTGAGTTTCGAACTAGTTTTCATAAATGATAGGTACAGCTTATCAAATCTAGCTCTGAATGTGAAATCGCCATGCCTATCGGATATTCTTGGCTACACCACTGACTCCAATCATTACGGTAGGTATTAGAATTTATCCGCAATGTAAAAACATTATGTATTGAAAAAATCAAATTGGCACTGGATAATGAAATTAAGCTACTAATATGGTGATACTTAAGAAGGATCAATTCCAGTCCGCTGAGCATAATCTTTGTCTGAAGTTATTTCACTTGACTTTTGTAGCAAATCACTTCGCAGCTTGTAATTATTTTTCCTGTTTTTTGATATTCAGATTTTATGATACATTCCCGCGGGTATCTTTCTAAGAGGATTCAGCTCGACAGGAATCTCAAACGAGGTAGATATAAATTCTCGATACATGATGACAACAAAAGTAGTTTTCATCACTCATCGACCATCTGCAATATCAGGATATCAGACATTATGTATGCGTATTGAAAGTGTGTTGTATAAATATAAACATATGATAGGTAGTGGCGTAGTCCAAAGTTATGCCTTGGCTCTTACCTATAACATATTATAGAAAATTTGCAAAAGGCTGGATTTATATCAATTTTCATTCAAATTGGTGGCTGAACGCCATTTCAGAAATATTTAAAAAATGGAAACCACAGTTATTTTAAACAATATTTTGAAACACCAATGGAGACTAATACTTTACTGAAGTTTGGTGAAGCTGTCAATATCAAAATCAAAATGGTAATTCTCACCACTCATAACTTTCAAACGGGACAAATTATTCAGGTAGGGTTAAATGAAGGTGAAAACGTAACATCGTTTATTTTATCAAAGAGGCCATCAGAATCAAACTTCCTCTAGAAGCCTTTCCTTGTTTGAAATCGATACGACGAACCGTTTTCGAGTTATCGACTCTTTTGCCAAAAAAACCGTCCCAAATATGATCGCGGTCATGGCCTCTTAAGAGTAAAGTATTTCGAGTGACGTCACTTGATGCCAAGAAAGCATCAAAATTTGTTTTGCTATGGGGTGAACAAGGGACCTGTAACGTCTTATCTTAAAGGCTTTTCTACTGTGTTTTCTCGGCCACTTCATTTTTAAAAATCACCCTAGCCTTTATAAACAAGTCATTTTTTTTTATTTGTGTTGACTTATTATATAACATATAACATATTATATAACACCACTAGATTTTTTTTGGGGTACCTACATGAAATATAAGGTATACATCACGCAACATATTGAGTCAATCAAGTGAATTATTTATATAAGAGATGCTCATGCCTGAATTGTTCTGGAAGCATTCAATAACTTTAGAGCTGAATTCCAAAACAGACTTTTCCATTATAGTAGTTGTGAGGGAGCCACTGGCGTATCCAGGCAAGTGGTCCTCCAAGGACCGTTTTTGACATACCCTCTTCTCCACATATATATTATAATGTTGAGTTGTTGTATGATATAAAATATTGTGTGAAATATTTTTTATTTTCGTTTGTACAATGATATGCCCTGCTCTCAATGATTTTCATACGTGTTTTTGTAACTGGTTTTACCTTTTTTTCAGCTTGTTAGCTCATTCGAAACGACAATGAACATGTGAATCTCTTTCTCTACGCAGGAGGGTTGCAATGTTGGGATTAAATTGGGACAAAATTCAATAACTTCCTTTTCTTATATTACCTAATTCTAACTACCTTATTTTCTTAGACTCCTGATGGTAATCAAATTTTGCAAACCAATATATTATTATTTTAATACTAGTTCAGGATTCACTCAATATAATGATAACATTTTTTGTTTCAACACTTTTGACTATGACTGTTTCAGATATCGATGAAAGCGGTTTGCGATTCAATACAGATAATTATTATGATATAATTCACACATTCACAGCGAACGAAAGTTTTTTGACATTTCCTGAAAACAATATACAAAATTTGAAGTTGCAGAATATATATATATATATATATATTTCCAGGAAAGATATTTATCTACAAAGGAAGCATAAACTATATAATTGCTGAAAAAGCTAGGTTTTGTTAGCCAAAACGGATTTACACCATGGAATGCATTTTCGGGGATAATAACATAAGTGCATTGAAATTTACCGAAAATTCTGAAAACTGTTTCCCTTGAACATAGCCGGTCCCGCGAGTTTTTCAAGTGCCCCTTTTTGCACCCTCTGTGACCCGGCCTTGTTAAAAATTCCTTCCACCGCGATTTCAGCTATCTAAGGGCCAAATTGAAACTGATGAACTAAAAAGTTATACTACATGAGAATTTTTGACCTAAGACATTTTCGGGAGAAAAATTTCAGCGCATTTTTTCACTTGCGGCTACCTAACTAGGACCAAATGAGTGTTGCAGGAACTGTTCATCTTGTGTAATTAATGTCAGTTGAAGAGTTGAACCGTCAAACTGACGTTTCTGTATTTCCCGTGATTGTTGTAACTATGGAAATGTATACACAAGCTAGAACGAAGCTAAACACAAAATAGTATATTTCAGGAAGCGCTTCAGAATCAAATAACAAGATGCTATTTTCGATTTGGACTAAATTAATGCAGGAGTATTACAAGGAAGTATATTGGGACCAGTCGTTGTTCTCTACACTTCCACAGATTTCCTTGTTTTTAATGTTGCGATTTTCAGACTGTGGAGGTTGTAGTCCCAAAAAAACATGTCAAGAAAGCAAGAGAACACTTTTCTTAATTCAAAACGTAACAAAAATGAGGCATTGAAACTATATATCAAAGAATAACTTCATTAAGGTAAAAACACTCTGTATCATACTGTTGCATCGGAATTCATACATCAGTGAAAACATAATAAATCCCAGTGTTAAAGTTGAAGTGAAACATGTTTCAAATGCAATGTAAACAAAACACTTAAGTATTATGCAAGGGAATTTAAATACTTGAAGACATACGACTAAGTACTTTTCTTGACTGATAGTACTCACTTGATTTTCCAACAGCCAACTTTATGTTTATATTACTATTTCAATTACTTTGTGACGGAGTTGCAAATTGATAGATTTCATGTTTTTGTTTTCATGATGAACATTATCCACTCCGTTATTTGAAATTGACTGAGAAACTTTGAAGACATTTATTATGCTTCAGCTAGTTGAAGTGTTACTTATTTGAAATATCACTGCTCGGTTGTTAATTGATGGACTGAATTCAATTATCCTGAGTTGGCGATGTTCGGCAAATTTCTAGGTTGGCGATGAAGGGATGTCAATACTAAGCTAGACGGGTCAACTTCGATAAATGTTCTGATGATGAAACGACAGATTATATTTCAGAGAATTATCGGCCAAAGAAAAACTGATCTAAAGTTACCGAGTTTGTTCACTAGTTGTTACAAATGTATTACTGTTTTTGGAAGAAATCTGAAGAAAACATCAAATAATCAGTTCTTGTCCAAATTCTTTTAATTCAAGAGATCAATATTATCTAGTCTAGGCTGGTTCAGTATCTCCATAAATATTTCATAATAGTTTGAGAAGCATACCACAAAGATCATTACTGGGACCATTTTTGTTTCTCAAGATTAATCATAATTTTCCAAATTTCATAAAATCGAAAGAAATATAATATATTTCCTGAAGATTATTCTCATTGACGAACTCCTTCATAAAAAATGAAAAAGAAGAAAACAAGAAGTTTGAAGTACCTATAAAGATCACAAATGAATGTACAAAATAACAAGTGTCATGTCCATCACATTGGTTGAAGTGCGTCCCTAGAATCCAAAAAAAGTGTTCCATTCGCGATTCCGAAGTTAGGGGTCGTTTCCGAAAAAACCGGGAATATCGGAAATGTTTCCAATTCTTGTACTCAGCCAAGTTCCCTTGGAACCCTGGCAACCATGACTTGCCTAAAGAATACGTCGACACCCGGTATAGTGCTAGTTGTTTAATTGCGGATCATATGTTCAGTTCATTATTCAATTTCATACAACACTATTTTAGAATTTATGAAGTATTAATAATTTCATGCATATTTCATTATTACATTGTGAAGCCATTATGCAATTACAGTATTTATTGTTATACATTCCGAATTCGGAGTAATTAGACGGGGTTAGTTGAAGTAGGTAGATGACTTGAGTACGAGTAACTGGGTTTTATTATTATTGCAAGAGAATTCTGTGAATCCATTCAAGAGAAATATCTTTATGTTTAATGCGAGTCACCCACTTTTTGACCTTATTTTTTCGAATTGAAGACAAACATTTTGAAGTATTTAAAACAAAATCATTTGATTTTCTGATTATTCATTTCATTCCTTCATTTATTCAATTTCTTAGTTTCCGAAATTACAGTATGAGTATTTGCACCATTTAGGTTGTATTTTATATATTTTTAGGACTGACCACACTTATCTATGTTTTAGTTCTCTGTGTTACATGAGTATGTTTTGTTTTGTGCGAATTATGCATTTTTGTATTTATTAATTTAGTTTAAGGATTATCTACATTTCAATATTTTTATTTAGAAAATGTTTGGTGAGATCAGGTTTCAAGTATTTGAACAAAAATCATTTGAGTAGGAGTTTCTGAAATTCCAGTATTGAATATTTGCACCTTTTGTATTGTATTTTATATATATTTTGGCTCATCCACCATTATCTATGTGTTTATATTTGTGTGAATTATGTATTTTTGTATTTATTTTTTTCGCATTTCTACCTGATGAGTCTAATAAGTTTTATATCGTATGGTGTTCAAGCTTTATAGATGAAAAATGTGTTTTTATCGTATCTATGTTAGACATACATGCCTGTGGTTCACTGATATAAGTTCGGGTCAGCGCCTGCTAAGGTAATAAACTACGTGTTAAATAGTATCGCGCAGTCGAAGGATTTCATTCAGGTAGTACCTCGAAAAGGCACATCTAATCGAACAATCTACATCTGATTCAACACGGATTTATCTTTTTGCAGCCTTTTTTGCGCCAGTCAAACCGTAATCGTTGCCAATAACTGTAATTTATTAAGGTTGGGGGTATAGCTTCAATAAATGACTTAATTATTGTTTCCTACCTGACACTTATAAGTTTGATTTAGGAGTTTACAGTAATCTATAATTATCATATACGCTTGAATGATTTAGATTCTAAATGAGTTACGTAGGCAATAAAATGATCAAATAGCACTTAATTGCCGTTTTCGCGTTCCGCTATGATTTATTTGTCAATTAATAATTACCGCTGGGTCGCGATTTTATGGTTATATTGTGCGATATTGACCACGTTCGTGTTTGCAGGTCTGGAAAGAATCAAACTCTTTTTGGCAGGCTCAAGGTCATTCAAATAGTAATACAAATTTCAGTTGATTTTGATCTTTCGCTCCTAAACTTTTCGCTATTCTGAATGGAGCTCAGAGCTGTCACGAAGCACAGTGCTTAGTGCTCGAAGCACTTTTGTGCTCCTAAGCACTGTGCTCCCGAGCACTTTCCTAATTCAGTGCTTACTGCTTAGTGCTCCGAAGCATTTAAGTAATCCCGAAAAGTGCTCGCAAGCACTCCAGTGCTCTGGAGCACTTTTCGGGATCACTAAGCACTAAGCCTTTCCATATAAATTAATCTAGTCGAAAAATGAAGTCGCGGCAGATTGCACTCGGCGGCACCCCCCCACCAAAAAATCAATTTTCTACGATTTTCTACGATACGTACTGCGTTTAGAAGATTACTGTTTTGAAAAAATAGTACAATTTTGTCAGTTACTTTTCCTACGAGCGTGCGGAAAAGTAACTTTTCCGCACGATTTTTCGTTTTGAAAGTTGTACTTTTCCGTACGATTTAAAATCGTTCGGAAAAGTTACTTTTCCGCACGATTTTACTTTTCCGTACGATTTTTACTTTTCCGCACGATTTTTGTATTCTTGAATATGATGAAATTTAGGACTAACTAAATGATCTATGTAACTATTCTGTCTTATTAGTCATTTTGTAGCATTATTATGAAAACTTGTTTATTAAAAACCTTGTTTTTCATAAATAAGATGGACAAAAACACTCGTAGGAAAAATATTGTACCTAACTCTTACGGAAAATGTCTTTTCCGCCCTTAACGGCTTGCCCGAACTCCGCTCCGCGTCGTTCGTGCAACTGCCGTCGCGTGCGGAAAAGTACTACTTTCCGCACTTGTTAGGTAAATAACTATTTCCTATCTAAAAAAATAAGTTCAAAATAATTGAATATTACTTCTTCTTTTCAAACTACGTTGACGTATCAGAGACTAAATCTGTCTCCGATATCAAAACCTTTGAAACATATTTTTTTTTTAGTCAAATTGTTATTTAAGTCAAAAAAAGTCTTCAAAAAATTTCGTATGACATTTGCTATCTTGATACAGAGGATGTGTGGTATGTCAATTACCATTTTGTTACTTCAAACTTCTTTCTTCTACTTCTACACTTTCTGTGTAACCATATGCAGCCCATTTCGATTTGATTTTGATTGACACGTGTGGTGTGGTGAGGTGTAGTGTAGTGTAGTGTAGTGTAGTGTAGTGTAGTGTAGTGTAGTGTAGTGTAGTGTAGTGTAGTGTAGTGTAGTGTAGTGTAGTGTAGAGTAGTGTAGTGTAGTGTAGTGTAGTGTAGTGTAGTGTAGTGTAGTGTAGTGTAGTGTAGTGTAGTGTAGTGTAGTGTAGTGTAGTGTAGTGTAGTGTAGTGTAGTGTAGTGTAGTGTAGTGTAGTGTAGTGTAGTGTAGTGTAGTGTAGTGTAGTGTAGTGTAGTGTAGTGTAGTGTGCAGTGTGTAGTGTAGTGTAGTGTAGTGTGCAGTGTAGTGTAGTGTAGTGTAGTGTAGTGTAGTGTAGTGTAGTGTAGTGTAGTGTAGTGTAGTGTAGTGTAGTGTAGTGTAGTGTAGTGTAGTGTAGTGTAGTGTAGTGTAGTGTAGTGTAGTGTAGTGTAGTGTAGTGTAGTGTAGTGTAGTGTAGTGTAGTGTAGTGTAGTGTAGTGTAGTGTGCAGTGTGTAGTGTAGTGTAGTGTAGTGTAGTGTGCAGTGTAGTGTAGTGTAGTGTAGTGTAGTGTAGTGTAGTGTAGTGTTGTGTAGTGTAGTGTAGTGTAGTGTAGTGTAGTGTAGTGTAGTGTAGTGTAGTGTAGTGTAGTGTAGTGTAGTGTAGTGTAGTGTAGTGTAGTGTAGTGTAGTGTAGTGTAGTGTAGTGTAGTGTAGTGTAGTGTAGTGTAGTGTGCAGTGTGTAGTGTAGTGTAGTGTAGTGTAGTGTAGTGTGCAGTGTAGTGTAGTGTAGTGTAGTGTAGTGTAGTGTAGTGTAGTGTAGTGTAGTGTAGTGTAGTGTAGTGTAGTGTAGTGTAGTGTAGTGTAGTGTAGTGTAGTGTAGTGTAGTGTAGTGTAGTGTAGTGTAGTGTAGTGTAGTGTAGTGTAGTGTAGTGTAGTGTAGTGTAGTGTAGTGTAGTGTAGTGTAGTGTGCAGTGTGTAGTGTAGTGTAGTGTAGTGTAGTGTGCAGTGTAGTGTAGTGTAGTGTAGTGTAGTGTAGTGTGCAGTGTGTAGTGTAGTGTAGTGTAGTGTAGTGTGCAGTGTAGTGTAGTGTAGTGTAGTGTAGTGTAGTGTAGTGTAGTGTAGTGTAGTGTAGTGTAGTGTAGTGTAGTGTAGTGTAGTGTAGTGTAGTGTAGTGTAGTGTAGTGTAGTGTAGTGTAGTGTAGTGTAGTGTAGTGTAGTGTAGTGTAGTGTAGTGTGCAGTGTGTAGTGTAGTGTAGTGTAGTGTAGTGTGCAGTGTAGTGTAGTGTAGTGTAGTGTAGTGTAGTGTAGTGTAGTGTAGTGTAGTGTACTGTAGTGTAGTGTAGTGTAGTAAAGTGTAGTGTGCAGTGAGTGTAGTTTAGTGTAGTGTAGTGTAGTGTAGTGTGCAGTGTAGTGTAGTGTAGTTAGTGTATTGTAGTGTAATGTAGTGTAGTGTAGTGTAGTGTAGTGTAGTGTAGTGTAGTGTAGTGTAGTGTAGTGTAGTGTAGTGTAGTGTAGTGTAGTGTAGTGTAGTGTAGTGTAGTGTAGTGTAGTGTAGTGTAGTGTAGTGTAGTGTAGTGTAGTGTAGTGTAGTGTAGTGTAGTGTAGTGTAGTGTGCAGTGTGTAGTGTAGTGTAGTGTAGTGTAGTGTGCAGTGTAGTGTAGTGTAGTGTAGTGTAGTGTAGTGTAGTGTAGTGTAGTGTAGTGTAGTGTAGTGTAGTGTAGTGTAGTGTGCAGTGTGTAGTGTAGTGTAGTGTAGTGTAGTGTAGTGTAGTGTAGTGTAGTGTAGTGTAGTGTAGTGTAGTGTAGTGTAGTGTAGTGGGTAGTGTAGTGTAGTGTAGTGCAGTGCAGTGCAGTGCAGTGTAGTCAGATCTGTCCCAAAGCAGAGTGCTTAGTGCTCGTGAAAGTGCTCGTAGATCTTCGTTTCCTATTGATGAATTCATTTGGCTTCATGTCTGCATCAGGAAAATTAACCATTAATGACTCTATCTTAGCTATATGGTCGAAATGAAAAGAATGAAGTGACTCACCGTCTAACGGTTTGTGGCTTGTCACGTCAATAAAAAATGTATTTATATTTCTAACTGACAGGAATGTTGTCGATAAACCTTTGTTTGATTTAGACCAAGGAAAATTTACCCCACCTGTTTCCATTTGAATATAAGTCTGGAACCACAATGAAGCAGTATTTTTTATTTCACTAACAGCTACGAATTATGTCTTATTATTATACCAGCTGAACCAAGTTGCATGCTGATCAACAATATCCAATTGGACATAGGGTCGAACTCAGAAATGGTTATGGAATTTTTTTTTCTTATCTTCATAAAAACTCAAAATATATGCTTTTTACAAACTATTGGAGGAAGTATGCTAAATGTGGGCCTAAGTTTACTTACTGATTCGTTTGAAGAAAGAAGTAGACTGGCGTTGGAAGTAGCAAAATTCAATGAATCGGTTCCGAAGTCCAAAAGTTACATAATTGTTTGTGAACTCTTCATCAAAATCAACTATTTTGTTTTGGTAAATGTCTCTTTATTTGAATTGAATGTTCCATAGGTTCTCATCTGCGAAGAACTGAACGGTAGTTCGTTTCGTCATTCATCTTCCCAAGCTTAGCGGATCTTGCACATTTCAAAAAAAAATACTTTTCGGAACAGTTATGTCAATTCATATAAATTAACAGATAACTTCTCGTACCTAAATGGAACTAAAGGTGTTAATTGTCACACAAACGAATCCGTGTATGCTTTCCTATTATCTAATATTATCTATGATTCCTATTTTACTTTCCTTTTCCGTTTCCACCCACTATTTTCATCTGCCGTCAGCATATACGATAAAATTCTTAGAACGCGAAAGGAAATCGCCTTTACTCATATCTATCGAAGAAGAATCTCTTATGAAAAAACAAAAGAAAGTTGACTCTTTATTTACCGAATTGAATTAGTTTCCAGATTAACTTTTTGCCAGTTCAATTAATATTCAATATCGACTGAGCTGTTAATTCGTCGTATGAAGTGCTAGTGAGTTCAAGTGCTGAGGGTTGTTGTTTTTACGTTTGCTGACGTTTCTAGCATTTTTAAGGCAAAGGGCATATTTCTTCAAGACTTCTATCGACCGATATCGACCGACAGCGTGGCAAAGGAGGCATTTTCCACAGTCGCAAAAAAACCTAGGGGCGCAAAAAGTGAAAATTTCAATTTAAAATTAATACTTTCTTGACTATAAGCTTATATAGAACAGTACCTATATATTATTTTGATAATAAATAACTGTTTTTTTATCGTTATCCATTCATTCTATTTATTAAGTTTTTATTCATTTCATTACCATATTAAAAATAAAGAAGTTTCTTATTAATAAAAAAGTTCTTCGAAATATAATCAGTGAATGTCTATTATCAAAAACATGTATTTATTGAAAAATTAATTTTTTTAAAGTTAGCCACAGGCGCTAGAATCCTAGTCCCGGCTCTGGATCCCTTTCTTATTCCAAATACATCAGTGGTTAAATTTAGGTGGTGTTTGAAATTAGGCAACAATCCCCTGGTATTAGTTTTTCTCTACATCGGAATTTTTTTTCAATTATTTGTAATGAGGAATGTTAATGAGGAATCTACAATTTCCATTAAATTATATCATGTTGTTCAATGACCTTCTTGAAATCATCTTCATACCGCGCGCCTTATAATGCTTTCAGCAAATGCAACAGCATGTGAATCTCTCGAGATTTTCCGAAATATGCGCACACCCTAAAAACAATTAACTAGTTGTTATTGTTGAGTATACAACAATGCGAGAAATTCCCAATGAAAACATATAACTTGTCGAAGTATTTGACTTGTCAACGCATTGTTAAAATGTGTTTATTTGTTTTTTCAGTGACCAGTTCTCAGGAGGTGTCGAAGAAGAAATCAGAAACGGCTCAAGACACGGACTCCGACAATCAAAACATCTGAAGTTATGATGTTCACACGCCTTGGCGTAAGAATGCCGTTGTGTTTGCTTTGGAGACATTTTTTAGGAAAAGAAACAATAGCTGACAGGCATCGAGCGAGTTTTACACCGTTTTATGGTGGTCAGGGAATATTGTGATATTTAGAGGTTGTTGAATAGACTTTTGTAGTCATTGTGTTTTAGCTGGAATGTGAAGTAATCGTTACACACTGTGCGTTTAGCAAAATATTTTCTTTGCATTCAAAGTGGACACCAAACTTTTTTAGTGAAATTTTTGAAAAAGGTCGTGATATAATAAATACCTCTGCTCGATTGAATGTAAAAAGGCAATCATTTCTTAATATTAATTATTCATATAAGAGCCAAAATAACCCTCAGAAAAAGTTTATTGGGCTGAGGATAATATAAATAAATAATACCTAATAATTTCATTTAAAAACAACGAATTTAAAAAAGTACAAGTACAATCTGGCTGCCTCGGGAGGCCTTCAGAAATTCAAGAAGAACACCAATTCCTAGACTCTCACCAGTGGCGTAGCCAGGATACCAGTTTGGGGGGACTAAACGTAAAATTTATCAGTTACCAGAGCTTTTTTTTTCGTCAGCCGGATGTTATGAACACCTACAAGCGAACTGTTAGGCACGCGAACTTTATCATCATCTTGTAGAAAATTTTTTTAGCTTTCTTTCCAGATACATATGTATTTAATGAATGTGTCTCGTTATGGTCGCAAAATACGAAAAATGTAAAAGGTGCGCTAGGATCCGCCATCCTAGTACATAAAACTGCCAACGAAAAATACTTTCAAAAATTCTAGAATTTTGAAAAATGAAAAATGATAAATTTAAAAATCGGTCCAACTCAAAAGTGCACACGTTCGTAAAAGTGCGCACCAAATCTATGTGTGTCTAGCAATCGATTTCAAATTCGGTCAGTGTATATAAAAAGATTGAATTTAACGAATATAATATGGAAAAAAATTTGAAACATTTTTGGCGGGAAAATGGAACCTGCAACCTTTAGATAACATTTTCATCCGACGACCGAATCGAGATAGAGCAATTCTGCGAACGCCTATCGATTCAGCATGCAAAAATTAGTATATGCTGTGATTTTCGAATCGATCGGCACAAAATGAATTTTTATGCCGAAAAAACATCAAAGGGTTATACCTTAAAAATTGCCAAACATCCAAAGTCATCAGATTCATTCGAAATTACCACCGATATACTCAAAATTTTATACAGATTTCGAAAATGTATGATTTGAATATGTTAGGTTACACGGTGTGCCATAAAACAAATATAAATGTGCAACAAAAATTGTATCGCACGAATCCGGCATCCTAGCACACAAAACCACCTATAACACCTACAAGCGAACTGTCAGGCCAGCTAACAATAACATCCTCTTGTAGAAAATTTTCTTAGCGTTCTTTCTGTATACCTATGTATTTAACGAATGTGTCTCGTTATGGTCGCAAAATGCGATAAATGTAAAAGGTGCGCTAGGATCCTATCACATAAAACCGCAAAAAAAATACTTTAGTTTTAGAATTTTTTCAATATTTTTCCCGTATTCTACGCAATCATTTTAATAGTCATTTGGTGGTT
Organism: Chrysolina haemoptera; assembly: GCA_958298965.1. Classification (NCBI taxonomy): domain Eukaryota; kingdom Metazoa; phylum Arthropoda; class Insecta; order Coleoptera; family Chrysomelidae; genus Chrysolina; species Chrysolina haemoptera. The sequence continues at coordinate 357,220 of OY282598.1, read as the reverse complement.
TGGGGAAGGGGCTGCAGCCCCAAAGCCCCCCTGGCTGCGTAGTTGCCAATAAAAGATAAGACCTTCTACATGACTGAGTTGACAAGTTACTACCAATAAGCCAAGTGAATAATGAAACATTAATAGACGATTTTAGAATTGCAAGATTATAAGGAAAATTAAATACGAAAGTATAAGTGTGAACATATGAAATAGTTATTTACCTAACAAGTGCGGAAAGTAGTACTTTTCCGCACGCGACGGAAAAGACATTTTCCGTAAGAGTTAGGTACAATATTTTTCCTACGAGTGTTTTTGTCCATCTTATTTATGAAAAAACAAGGTTTTTAATAAACAAGTTTTTATAATAATGCTACAAAATGACTAATATAAGACAGAATAGTTACATAGATCATTTAGTTAGTCCTAAATATCATCATTTTCAAAAAAAAAAAATCGTGCGGAAAAGTAAAAATCGTACGGAAAAGTTACTTTTCCGCATGCTCGTAGAAAAATGTAAAAATGTAAGCATCTGAAAATTCGAAAATGTTGAAATTGTAAAAATGTTAATACGTAAAAATATGTATTTATATTTAAGTGAAAATTTAAAAAAAAAATTGTAAAAAAAACTAGTCCTGGACCTAATAAATTCATCTCAACATTGTTCATTCAATATTATTTACATCTAAGCACACTTATATCTTTGACTAAACGTCTTTTCGAGCCGAATGTATTAAATTTATTTTCAATTCAAACTTTTTTGTCGTAGCTACTAGAACTGAACATTATCTTCGTGGTAACTAATCATTACGTCTTCTTTTCAATAAATTGGTTTACCATTTGTGGGCGTATTATTTGAAGACATTTTAAATTTTTTTCGAAAATTTGTAGATTACGGGTATCTACTGACAGGATCCGTGACGGCACTGTGATTATTTCCAAACGATGTACAGGGGGGAAAAATAGAATTTTGATCAAGGCTAAGCTACCCTGGCTGTTATTACAAATTTGAATATTGTTTTCAATATTCTCTAAAGCTTCTTTGAATAAAATTTTTCTGATGATGTCAAAAATAAGCGTAGTTTCCTTTTGATCAAAATTCCAATTTTTGATTCTCCTCTGTACACTGTTTGAATGTATTAACATTTTACTCAAAGCAATCAAAATCATTTGGAGCTTCATTCAATACCTCATAGATGAGCTTTCTTTTCTTAAAACAACACCTGCTTTCTGATGTTATTACCATTTCAACCTATTTTATTTTGTTTTTCGTGGGGAAAAATCAAATGAATATTTGGATTCTCTAACAAAATAAACTGAGACTGTTTATAGCGAACGGTAAGGAATGTATTGCGACTTAAAGGTAGGAAATATATAGCGTTTCGAAATAATTAATGCATAAACAGGAAATGATCTATTTCTAACACGTTGATGAACATTTCGAAACCGTATAGCATTCAAATGTTTCGATGTGATATCAACACCGTAGTGGGTGAGCTAGACTCAAATTATGATTGACAGCTACATACTGGTAAATGGTAAAAATACCCCTGGAAAAAAAATCCAAAAAAAAGAAAAAAAAACTGGAAAAAAACAGGAAAAAGTCGAACCCCTCCCCCCCCAAAAAACGGAAAAACCCCTACGAACGTTTTTCACTAATTTAGGTAGAAGTTGTTTTTCCTCCACGAATTATATGAAGTGACACACACTGGTGCAAAACAGGGAAACACCTTCAGGCTCTTTAAAACTGCTCGAAATAAACTAAATAATTAAATAATAAAGAAAAGATGAAATATTTGCAGTTGAAGGATGGTCTTGATAAAGAAAATCGAATATCATTATCATTCATATTAGAGTAAACAAAAGGATGTAATTTTTTTTCATCTTGAGCAGTGATTATAGCTGAAAAATAAACATTACAATATCCCAGTCGGGCCCTGCCTCTGGAGCTCCGACACATCTGGAGGGCGCGCTGGTGCCATTTACCCACATAGTCACTCCCCACGTCGGTGAGGTAAGGGATTACTGGTTTCAAGAATCATGTACCCTGAGTAGAAGAAGTGGACCAAGGCTTCTGCATTCGTCCGGCTGAGACTTCTGCCACATCACGGCAAGCCGGTATGATTTTTAAATTAGAAAGCAGCGTGTCATTCCTCCAAATACACCTTTAATCAGAACCACCATTTTAACAGAATAACTTCTCGGACGACGATTTTATAGTCACACATTTAATTTCAGCTGAATATTCCACAATGTATAGGTACGTTTAGGTATTAACTTTATATCTAGAAGAGGCAAAAATATGCCTGCTCCTCGCATAAAAAAAGACGATTTTTTGCCATTTGATTCAAATGAATACTATATCTGAAAATTCTGCCGCTGCTGACACCTGGCGACGTAAGGATGCACACTCAGAGAGAGATCGTAGAAATTCCACAATACTTTGTGCTTATTCTATTCGACAAGAGATGTCGGTGGCAGTGATCAATGTGTTAACTGTGCTGTTGCTGTTGTTGAATCTTTCGCTATGATTTCACGATTAATGAACATGTATCATATAACATATTAGTAATTCCATATAAACTAGCATTTAAGTGTCCGCTGCGAAAGAAATAGTCAGTAAAATATCGCGAAATGTTAAGAATTTGGCACAGAGTTTTTCATAGAAATAGTGTATGTAAGTTGATCTATTGAACAGGAGATGCCGGTAGAAACAGGATTTCAAATTCAAGAGAAAGTGACCATGACTATTTCCACCATATTATTATTGTTATTTACTAAAAGTATAACAGTATAACCATATCTTATGAGGTCGTCTATACGGTCTTTTTGTGATGTATGTAAGGAATCAATGAAATCATAAATGTGGACGTTGTTTGATAATAAAGAACAACGATATCAGCCCAGTGATACTCTGCGAAAGAAAACTCCCTCTTGCAAATATTGCAATGCAAGTAGTTACTCTATTCTTTATGAGATGTCGCCAACGATGGCACATAGGGGTATTCATTACCAAAAAGTTGGCCAAACTACTCTTTGAATTGAAATTGCTTCAAAACAATTTTATTTAGATATACAATATTATAAATGACAATATTGATAGAAATTTCTTTGAAAAATCAAATAAAATGGTTTTCTGGAGTGAAAGTATGTACTATCATTATCATATTACGAATTTTCATTATGAACGGCAGCAATATCTTCATCGGAAGAAGCTTCCTGAGAAGTGTTAATGTCAGGTTCCACAGAAAGAAACATTTCTATTGTTTTTTTTAGAAAGTGCTTTGACTTCTTCTTTGGAATAGGTCGCATACCTGGTATCACTCTTTTGATAACATTGAGATTACATAACTCTCTGCTAAATTTTTTTGCGTAATTCAAGCGATATGATTTGAAATGGTTGTTTCTCGCTTCAGCCGCTTCCTCCTCAATGATAATAGGCCCATGGAGCAAAATTTTATGTAAAGTGGGTGTCATAGGATACCATTCGTATCAATCCACATACAATTTTTCAGTCTCTAAAAAAAAATAAAATTTTATTTAATATATAGCTGCTTAATATGACCTCCAAAATCACTTTCGGGCGTATACAAGGCGATGAACAATACCCGTAATTTAAAATGCTAACTGAAGGTCCATAAAAAAGCGTCTGCTTGTATTGCCATTATTGCAGTTTCCAAAAAATAAAAAAAAATCAACATTGGAATTTGATTATCTCTCTGAATAGGTGCGTATATTCCTAACCAGCTAGCTTTTGATATATACACGGCAAGCTAGGAAAAATATTCAACTGCCCACAATTTTCACAATTTTTACAAATGAAATATTTCCTATGCATTCTCTTTCTAGTCTTTAGGGTGGCAGGGGGGTAAAATTTTTATTTTATTTCTTTTATTTTCCCGAGTTTTCGCACCTTTTTACGGAGGGAGGTCCGACCTCTCCAAGTGACATTTTTGTTTCGTAATTTTCCACATCCAAAACAGTCGTCAGGTCAGGTCGGGGTTGGGTGACGACCGACATTTTTTTTGCCGTAATTTTCTGAGTTCTACACGCACTCTCTATCTGCCTTTTAGGGAGCAGTGGTATAATTTCTTTTCGAATCACATATTCTTCCATTATCTCATGTTCTTAACGAATTTTTATATTTTATTGTTGCGAGTTTTCACAATTTTTTTTTCGAACAATAGGGGTTTAATTGTTGTAATTTTTGACGTTCGAAACAGTCAGAAATATTTTCGAATTCCGACGTATTTTCTTTTTGGATTTTAGCACATACAGTTGATAAAAATCTTCCAGCGTAAAAACACTACCTCAAATGCAACACTACTTCCCGGACTATACAGTTCCAATTCACGATTATGAACCCACAGTTACGTATTCAACGGCAACAAAATTAAAATGGAAGAGATATGTGAAAAATAATAATCAAGCACGTCCACAAAATTGATTAACGGCCATTCCTAAATGTCAAAAAACCGTATATATGAATGAAAATGATGCTGGCGTCTATAAAAATGAACTACGTGAAAGGAAATGGTAATCAATATCATAAGTAAATACATCCTAATATAATAAAAAATATATGTAAATTATAACAAAGCAACAAACTATTTGATCGATCATCAATTATTCATAAAATGGTATACATATCGAATAACAATCATTTAAATCTAATGAAAATTAAATTGCAATTATCGTAGTCATAAACAGATATGAGAATATGAAAAGTTGAGATGGGTTGTGAATTTTAATTTTGGTAATGAGGCAAAACTTATTCCGACGATGTTATTTGCACTTGAAACAAAAGCATTACCGATTCAATTATTATTGATAGTCTCGCGCGTACAAGACAAATATGATGCGCAATGAATAAAAATGAGTACCAAACATACTATACCTTTAAACTTCGCACTGCTGACTGAAATCACCGGGGTCAGGTGATATCAAATTTGAAAATCGTGGATAATTAGAGGATATTTCGATGTAATCCTACCCAAGAACACATCATAACTTTCAAAGGGCGTACAGCTCATTGCAAACACATGATTCTTGAAGCAAAGAAGCAATATTGGCAAGAATATGTCAAAGCGCCTCACGTAAGTGAGACATGGCAAAAAATTTAAAAAAGCTGGCAAGTGCCGACAGAAACACAAGTATGTGAACTGTCTTGCAGTTTACAGGCACAAGGGTCTCAAAATATATGTTTGTACGTCAGAAGTATTAACTTTGTTAATACTGGAGGAATTAATTATGCAGGGTTAAAAAATGTTGTTCCATATTCATTTGCGCACTAGTTCACATGATCACAAAACAAATTTAATGGAGAGGAATATCTATCGAAATACAAACTCAGTATCGATAGCATTCAGCTTTTGCTGAGCGGTATACAGACGCGTGCTTTTTTTAAAATAACAATATCTTTCAAAAAACCCTTCCAATTGTAGATAACTTTGTTGGCAAACTGAAATCTACCTTAAAATGTCCGTTTGATCCATTCTGGGACCTTTCTCTACCGATTCCGCCAACTAGGATATCACATTGTTTGTATTATTTTACTGTAGAAGAACCTATGTATGGCGACGAGACACCTACTTATTCGAAATAATTTTTCATGATCAAACTAAGAACTTGGCGCTGTTACCTAGCATCAGCCTTCTCAGAGCGGCGTGCCTTATTCTTGAAGATTTCGCGTTTTTGTGCATTTGACAAGGATAATGATGCAGGCAGGTATAATAAAAAAGACATTATTTATGGATTCATTATCATAATAGAGTTGTTTAACATCGTACGTGACAATTCAAACCGCAGACCACAAACAACTGAATAATGTTTCAAATTATCCAATGATCAACAGAGAGATTGCCAGTGATACAGATACTTAATGATGCACTATACTTTCTGGTTTATTTCAACGTATATGATTGCCATCAAGTGTGTATGCTCGTATTCAGATTTTTTTTATCTAGGAAATATGATTGCTGGTTCGCATATTATTGAAGTATATTGATGTATTTTTGGTGATTGTACTAAAAATAAATTTCAAACCTCTGAATTTGAGATGGCAAATAATTCACACATTACAAATGAGAAAATATCTGGTATTTTATTTATATATTTATTCATTTATTTAATGAGTAGACTGAACTAATCAATTTTCTTAATTAATAGCTGAATGTTATACAACATTTATTCGGTATATGAGTCTCTTCAAGAAAAACAAACGGTGCGAGTCTGGGCAAAATTCAGTAAATCAAAAACAGTTATGTTCTTCAAAAAATGCGCAGGCAGGTCAATTAGTATTTTAATTTCTGGGTTTTTCTACAAAGAAAGATTAACATAGGGTGTTCATTTATTTATGAAAAAAATCATTTAAATAATACTTACGTGTGTTCCGGAACAAAACAATGTGTACATGTCCTTAACTATGAAGATTACAGACCATTGTTGAAAGAGGTACAAATTAGAGAAACTTCTATAGGTTCTTCGATATAGAATAGAAGCTGCAAAAAAACTTTAGAGGAGCATTTGAGAAACGCGTCCTCATGAGCCATATATATTAGTAAAAGAAATTTTGTCTGTCGTCCTGAAAACATTTGGTTATGGTAAATATTACAATATTCCGTTTTTATAATTTTGGGAAAAACAATGATAAAACAGGATCAGTAATTTGGTTTACTCTTGGAAAATTAAGTAGGAATTTGTATAGACGTCCCAGGTGATGGCAAATAGGGCTCTTGGGGGCCTATATACTTGCCTGACGGCAGTAGCAGCCCCCACAACTACTACTGTACATCTGCAGTGGAATGACATTACATCAACAAGAACATTCTGATATACTTATTCATTTCCCAAGTTGAAAAAAAAATATTTGAAGCTGGCACCTTATATCATCCTTACAACCCTATTTTGCTTCATATGGCTATGAAAGATATCAAAATAGCTAGATTTGAAGGTATATATTCTCACTATCTGTTTCAGTCTACGAATATGCAATTTAAGTAATACAACACATTTTCCTTCAGATATTGTGTATCGTCGTCAGAAAGAGTAAAGTTCTTGGGAACGATATATCATTTATACACTATATGAACAGGGTTGGCCCTAGGTGTGGACCGTGTGGCACATCATGTGAGAAGATAGTCAGGCGAGATAGACTTGACAGCGGCGAATCAGAAAGATTTGGCCAGCTCATCGAATAATAATAATGTAGGTTGGCTTCTGCCGTGGCACTGACAGAAAATAAGTCGTTTTCAGTCAGATATTTCATATTCCACTTTGTGAGAATTATTGGAAAGAAGGATATTGCCAAAATTAGTTGGTTCTATAATTTTTCCTACGAGCGTGCGGAAAAGTAACTTTCCCGCACGATTTTTCGTTTTGAAAGTTGTACTTTTCCGTACGATTTAAAATCGTGCGGAAAAGTTACTTTCCCGCACGATTTTTACTTTTCCGTACGATTTTTACTTTTCCGCACGATTTTTGTATTGTTGAAAATGAGGATATTTAGGACTAACTAAATGATCTATGTAACTATTCTGTCTTATCAGTCATTATGTAGCATTTTTATAAAAACGTGTTTATTAAAAACCTTGTTTTTTCATAAATAAGATAGACAAAAATACTCGTAGGAAAAATATTGTACCTAACTCTTACTGAAAATGTCTTTTCCGCCCTTAACGGCTTGCCCGAACTCCGCTCCGCGTCGTTCGTGCAACTGCCGTCGCGTGCGGAAAAGTACTACTTTCCGCACTTGTTAGGTAAATAACTATTTCACTCTCTGCAAACTCATGTCGAAATCTTTCGCTTCATTGTACAGGCTGAAAGGTGTCTTAGGAAATTTAAAATTCTGGAATTTGAGTAGAATTGATAATAATAGAACTTTTCTTTATTTTTATCACAGCACACCACATTTTTGATTGTATTATTAATCGTCAACTGTAGAGTGCATGTCAATAATTATAATGTGAATATAAATAACTTGATAAATGAGATTATTTTTATCTAAAGTAAATACTTGATAATTGCTGTGCTTCAATTAGATTTATTACATAATGGCAATGAAAAGTGTCACAAGACAATTTGATTAGATGCAGATCGAATAATTTCAGTGACCTAGACGATAAAGATATTGGCGATTTCCCAATTAGAGATATCAGGATTTTTTGAGACTCTTTGGTCCCTTGGATACTGTCTAGTAAACACTGATGGGATAATAGAAAGAAATAGTTATTTATTATAAAGGGAAAAAAGTATTAGATTTTAGTTCGAGGTTGTGAACCGAGAGCTAAATCTATTATTTTTCCCGTATATAATACACTATTTTTTCTGTGGAGAAACGACGATTTGATAAAAAAATCAAATGTCTACGGCTTAAGACATTTTGGTTCGCGAGATCATTCACATTTTCTCTTATGAGCAACCATTTTATCTACATATACAAACACGTTTCATAGCCGCATCGATAGGATTGCGGCTTACTACGCCATAGGTACGTCGTTCAAAGCGACAGTAAGGCATCTTTTTTTCATTTTATCTGCTTTTTTTTAACTTAGGAGTAAAGACCGGTTAGGTTAGTGGTGTGCAGGTTGAGTGATGAAGGTAGGAGGTTGTGTTAGAGCCCCCTGCTGCTGAACATCGGATGCGTGTGATATCAACTTTTGCAATAGCAGATATCTACCTTCACCTATGTATATATCCGGGAAAAAAGTAATTTCATGAAAAGTCACATTTTAATACCTGTCAACAGAAATAAAATGTCAAACTTTTTGAAAATATTTCTAAAATAGCCGTCCAATAAATTTTAAATACATTGAAAGAAAAAAAGGTTTTTTATATTAGAGTAGAAATTTTGCTTGAGGTGGTAGGTAAATTGAATTTTATCCACTGCTAAGGTATCAAACCATAATGCCATGAATGATGACGCGAGATCTCGAAATGTAAAAAAATTGATATTGTGCAGTTGTTATATTAACATTTAATTTTATGTACTTCTGTTTTCATCTGAAAACAAAAGTCTCAAGTACTTTTCGAGTACAGACACGATTCTTCAGAAAAATATGACATAAAATGACTCATTATTTTTGTCCACTTTTTTCTTCGAACGCAACTTGTATTTAACAATGGTGGATTTTGATCGTCGACCGTTGTAGAAGGCTATGAGGACTCCGTGTAAGAAAAAGTGAAAACAGGAAACAGTATTTTTAGTAGTGATATCAAGAAAACTGGAAATCCAAGCCGAGAACATTTTAATACCTGTAACACTATACAAGAAAAGCCATTTGCTTTAGTGTTACCGAAATCATCGTTTGGAATTAACATACAGAATAACAGCAACTGTACTATTAATATAAATCTTGTAAATAATTATTATCGATGGAAAATGATTGTAATATGTTTTACGAAAAACGATTGAAATGAGAATGATGGGTATTGTGTATTACATGTATTCAAAGAACTTTGGTCGGTACTTTTTTGGGGCGGGCTATTATTCTGCTCACCAAAAAACCTTTCGTACCTGTTTAGTTTAGTTTAGTTTAGTTTAGTTTAGTTTATTGTGTTACTACATTGCACAATGTTTACACTCGTCAATAAAAGGTAGACAGATAAAAAATAAGGATAAAATTTGGTACGTAACTAAATAACTAGGAATAAAACTATGTAAGGTAGAAGAATCAAATGTAGAGATAAAACTAAAATAATCATAAGTATGAATACATGTATAACTATAAAGAGAGAACGTATACACACACTAAGATATACATGTATATAATTGAAAATAATAAAACATTTTACATTGTATAATAATATCAGAAATAAATTGGAATCTATAGGTCATTTGTCGAAATATTTGAAAATTCTTGAATAGAGTAAAAACATTTTTCAATTAAATAATTTTTCAATTTACGCTTGAATATATTTGTATTCCATAATTTTATATGATCAGGTAGTTTGTTGAAGAAGTTTGGGCCATAATAGTTTACACCTTGTTGTGATTTTTGGAGACGATTTGCAGGCATAGCAATATTACATCTATTTCTTGTATTATAATCATGAAAGTCATTATTTTGTTTATAGTTATTCAAGTGTTCTTTTACATAGACCAAACATTGATATATATACATGCTAGGTAAGGTGAGAAAATTATATTTAATTATATTTAATATTATTTAATATTATATTTAATATTATATTATATTATATTATATTATATTATATTATATTATAAGCAAGTAAAAGCAAGGGTGTACGATAATCCTATAGGTAATCTTCTCACCAAACTGGAATTGAAGGTACAGAAAATTATATTAGATTATATTAAATTCGTAAGTAGACAAGTGGCTTAGATATACATTTGGTCACTTTGTCTTACTTATTTAAATAAAAAAAAAAAGATATAGATTGTTTTGTTTTTGAATTAATGACATGTAACCCTTTATATTCGTAAAATATATGTGTTCAATCCCCACGCTCTCAAATGTCTACGTGTGGTTAGTTCATTCTGGTTAGATAAGACTGAATAAATTCTCCTCGCAAAATGCATGTATTAAATTTCAACGCACTCAAATTTCTACGTAAGATTAGTTCGTTCTGGTTAGATAAGACTAAATGACTACTCTTCGCTAAATGTATACATTCAATTTCAACGCAATGAAATTTAAAAATACTAATTATGGTGAGGAAAGTACCTGTAACATTAACAAGGACACAATTTAGAGAAATTTTTTCAATTTCAATATATGGATTACAGTCGTAACAAATAATTCAATCTAACGAACGTTTTATTTTAGCAAGGTTTCCTTTTATATTTTTGGTTGTCACTAAGTATAAATTGGTGAGGAGAATACCTATAGGATTAACAAGGAACCTTAGTTTTAGGAGAATACCTTAGGGATTATCTGACCCGAGGGGAGGGGAGTTTACCTCCGCCCCTTTTTTGCACTCCGTCACTCGACATAGTGTTGTCAATGAGCGAACCTTGTCATTTTTTGACGTTTGTAGAAAACAGTTATTTTTGTATCTAGTACGCGAAATGCTACTTTAGTGATCGAAAACTGTTTTTTTTAACGAGATTACCAAAGTATTTCGCGCACGCGTTGCAAATAAAATTTTGTTCTAAAAACGTCAAAAAATATTGTTCCGAAATAAGTAATATGCTTATCTTAAAAAAAAAAATAAAATTAGGTAGTGTCAAATTTTGTCACAATCTGAGAAGTGTTAAAAAACCTTAATTATTGTTAAACATTAAGTAATAAATGATTTCTTGAATTGTTGCTCCATTGAGGACCATTAAGGTTAAAATAGGTATTTCACACACTACTTCGCGCACGGTGTCATGGTAAAGAAGAAAAATAAAAAAAGGGTCACTTTGTATATTGTTATTAATGCGCGAACTTTGTCATTTTTTGACGTTTGTAGAAAACAGTTATTTTTGTATCTAGTACGCGAAATGCTACTTTAGTGATCGAAAACTGTTTTTTTTAACGAGATTACCAAAGTATTTCGCGCACGCGTTGCAAATAAAATTTTTTTCTAAAAACGTCAAAAAATATTGTTCCGAAATAAGTAATATGCTTATCTTAAAAAAAAATAAAATTAGGTAGTGTCAAATTTTGTCACAATCTGAGAAGTGTTAAAGAACCTTAATTATTGTTAAACATTAAGTAATAAATGATTTCTTGAATTGTTGTTCCATTGAGGACCATTAAGGTTAAAATAGGTATTTCACACACTACTTCGCGCACGGTGTCATGGTAAAGAAGAAAAATAAAAAAAGGGTCACTTTGTATATTGTTATTAATGCGCGAACCTTGTCCTTTTTTGACGTTTGTAGAAAATAGTTGTTTTTGTATCTAGTGCGCGAAATGATGATCGAAAATTGTTTTTTTTTAACGAGGCGCAGCCGAGTTAAAAAAAAAATAGTCGAGATCACCAAAGTATTTCGCGCACGAGATGCAAATAATTTTTTTTCTACAAACGTCAAAAAAAAATAGGTTGTATGAAATTTTGTTACAATTTGAAAAGTGTTAAAAAGCAGTGTGCAAAATAGGTATTTCGTACATTACTTCGCGCACGGTGTCATGGTAACGAAGGAAAATGAAAAAAAGTGTCACTTCGCATATCGTTGTCAATGCGCGAACATTGTCATTTTTTGACGTTTGTAGGAAAAATATTTTTTTGCACTCTGTTCAAAAATAGACCTCTTTTAAGTCATCAAAAATTATACAATTTTGACGTAAGTGGAAAAATATAGTTTTGCGTTGAATACCAAATTGTTTTTGTTTGAAATATAGACTTCGGCCACTTTGACAAGTGGTTGAGAAAGACAATCCAGGCCGCCATAAAACAGTTGAAACCCTCCAAAATTGCGCTAAATATAAATTTCGAATTCTATACACGTTATGCATGATCGATAAGGCATTGGCTAATCAGCCAATCAGGAAGTTTATCTTCTTAACGATTGTGATTTTTGCTTCGATCGGCAATCAATGATTGTCATTTGTTTGGAGAGGTAGGCGTTGTTGATCTCTCGTAGCTGGCGCATTATATGAAGGGAAGATTGCCAATATCATAGTCCACTGGGAGAGCGGATTCAGGCCGGTTGGGATTATACAGTGTGATTTGCGACCGCCAGCATGATCTCCTATTTTATTGCCGTGCTCATTGTTGCAGGTTAGTTTCAAATTTAGATTAATTTAACAGTTCCTTTTTCGGCTCGTAATCGTTGGTAATGCGCGGAGTGGTATTTGTTGTTGGGAAAAGTAGAGCAGTGCGATTTATCTGGGTTTTTGTTGTACCGAGGTCCAATGTTATTCGTGATGTTTCAATTATTTTTTCAAGTATTGAAAAACTCTAGGTAAAATATGTTACTCTAGCGAAAACTAGTTTCTTTTTAAATTCCGCTCATTACAATACAAAATATTATAATCGAAGTGATGTTTTTGGTAATGAATGTTTTTTTTTCAAGATGTATCAATACTGAAACGAGCATAATTATTCTTGGAGCCATTCAGTTGATTTATGCGAGGTTCGTGTATCACCAGAAACATTTCAAACACATGAAATTTAATCATGGTACCAATTAATAATGACTGAACTTTGCATAATGTTAAAACTAAAAAAAGTATTTTATTAAAAAATATTCATAAAAAAAAATAATAACTTTATTAAGAATAAATGATACAGTTCAAATAACTACATGCTAAAGTGATTGAAGAAAATAAATTGATTACACATATTGATAAAATAACGTATTCAGATATTTTCAACTAAATAGTGCACCACAGAGAAGCACATCGGGGCCACTGTTATTTCTGTTATGTAGAAATCATATTGTCAATTATGTTAGGTGATTATGTTTATTTTCTTTTGTACCAACCATAGTTGCCTCAGTAGAGGTGATTACCAACATTTACTTAATATAGTGTCTTGGTGCAATAGTATGACACTTTGAAATATATCTTCAATATCAGTGTTGGAAATAATTAAAATTGAAAATGTTGAAAAAATGTAATTATTAGAAATCAAAATAGACCACAACCTCACATTAAAAGATCATGTTAAATATGTGACCAATATAATATAAAAAAACACCAAGTTCATATCCAACCCCTTCCATGTTACTGATTTTCCGAGCTTTCCCGGGAATTTCCCCCACTTTCCATAGGTGCTCACGTGCAGAACATTTTTTTTTCTTAAAGTACTTTTCAAAAACTGCCCATGTAACGTTTTAGCTACTTACAGCGCTTGGATTATCATATCAATTATAAGAAAAAACTATTTTTGTCAATAGTGATTCCTGTCGAGGAACACAAGAAAGAAGTAGGATACTTACCACTCGACTAATTATTTCTGTGTTTCAACCCAACAGAAACAGATATTTATATATCTAGACTAGAATGCGAAATTTTACTTTTGCATTCGAGAATGGAAGTTATTTTGCTGAGCTTCAGCGGAGCAAAATAACCAAATCAAAAAATCGTATGTTGAGATAGATTTTCACTAGCACATTTTCATTAAGCCTTAAAATATTACTCACTATGTGGAAATTCTTTGAAATCTGTTTACTTCCAATGATAAGCCCGATTTACAGTAGTCAGTCAGTAAACAAAATAATCTCAAAAATTCAATAGCTGCTATCAAGAAAAGGGAAGATTTTAAACAAAACCCAATCTAAAATTATTTTGTCACAATGTATTACTAATAAGTAATGCATCAATATAAGATTTACAGTAGATTGAGAAATTGTTATTAGGAAACTATTATTACCAGCTTGCTCCTTTAACAATAATTATTCTCATATTTTTTCAAGAATTTTTCATCGTTAGAGTTGAATGTGTTAGCTTGTTCAATATTTCATCTTCGAGAGAGTAAAACAAGGTTAGATATATTTTTTGACATACTAGGACAAAAATAGTTATTTATGAAACAAGTTCGTAAAGTAGGACTCATCAACACTCATGAGTGTACCAAAGGCTTGTGCGGGTAGAGGACGGCTATTATTATTATTATTATTATTACTTCCCGTGGTCTGGAGCCACTTACTTATTTTTATTGGCGTATTCATTTTTCACCACCCCTGTTTTAAGTAATACTATATCATTAAAAAACAAAGTAATGTTGCAGCATCCTTTGAATTTTTCTTCTCGCATAACATACGACAATTTTATTTTTTTATCCATATTCATCGAAATCTAAAAACTTTATCAAAGAACCAAACAGACAGATAGAGAGAAAGGGACAGTGACAGGTAGGGGATTCACAACTGAATTGAAAGCAAATGTTGCCACATTTATGGCTTTTTCGTGCTTTTGGTGAAAAAAAATTGTAATTCACATCTTTGTGACACTATATTTGTAAGACATCTGAAATCGAAAGGGGCGCTAAAAACAACATTTTTGCAAAGGGTGGGGGGCATACTGCCCCCTTTTGCCCCCCGTGGCGCCGCTACTGCTTTCGAGTGAAATTTACTGCAAAATGCTATATTTTTCAAGAATGTATGAACAGTGTGCAAAGAAGTACTTTACGCACAGTTCATGTTTTTACGCACCGTTGATTTTTTACGAACCTGTCCTAAAAAGTACGCACTGACCAAACACAGAATATTGTACTTTTTGTTTGATTCAACACAATAACTCTTGAACGATGGAAAATAGCGACTTAAGTTTGTCTTTCAGCCGCAGATGATTCCACAACAGATTTTATGAATATCCTTTTCATATTTTCGAACAAAAATCACAATAACTTTTCTTCAAATGTTATTTCATAAGAAGAACCACTATGAAAGCAATGTATTCTTTGAATTTCGATCTAAGATATACATGGTGAATCTCCGTAAACAGCCCCTCGAAGTTAAGAGCTATTTACTCAATATTTTAAAAATTGTTCATACAATAGTAATGCTGCTGTCCAAAGTATACTGATGTAATAATGTAAATAAACCAAGAAATTTTAATTACAGCCGTTCTCATTCGTTTCTGAAAATCAGCAAATTTCATAGCTACTAATATTGGCGCCCTTGGTGATGTACTCTCCCGATCCCAATCAGCCAAAGGGCGTATTCTAACCGGGTTGATTGTGACGTGAAACGGCAATGCTATCGATTGCTCGGGCTTCTCGGGAGAGTACGTCACAAAAAATTGCAATAACGCGAGAAAGAAGCTATTCGAATATTGTCGACTTTAAATTTTTTTCAAGATTTAAAAAATTAACAATAAAAAGAAAATTGTCAACAGAGTTTTCACACGCTGCAGAATCCATTGAACACAGTTTAAAAATTTCGCGTTTTAGCCTATTGTGCCCTCTTACAGTCCTCTTCTGTTGCTGAATCAACAAAACAATAAATTGACGATTCTTCTCCTGTTAATATTTTAGCAAACTAGCCAAATGAACAAATTAACCTTGGCATCCGCTTGGCATATTCCTATTTTTAAATGTTTGGTAATTTTTACATCCTTCCTATAAATTTACGGATATTTCCCGCTATATACAGAGATATTCACGGAAAGCGAACGTTGTCCGTTTTCGGGAACCCCTATTAAGGCCAATTCAGATACATGGGTGCCCACCCAGGGTTTTTGACCCCTCATAATGAATTCCTCCAGTGTCAATAAAATTAATACATCTGAACCAAAGAAAATATGACTTTGTGAACTGTCTTGCAGTTTTATATGCACAAGGGTACAAAATATTTGCTTGGAAATTACACGTGCTTGAAAGACGGGTTTTTCACTTATAATCTCCCTAGTGCTTGAATTATTGCCGGAAATTTTTCGAGTACATGAATTTTCTTAAAAAATTCATGTACGAGATAAATTTCCAGCAATTAATTCAAGCACGCGGGGGATTCGGTAAGAAAATTGCACACCAATATATATTAAATTAATGGTTAATTCAACTGACTTGTAGATTATTCTGAGAGAAAACAAGTTGTATCAGTGGGCCGTGAATGGTTTTTGTTGACATAATGACAGTTACGCGTTGGTATTAGTGGCGGTGTTTGTATGTGAGAAAGGAAAATTCATTTTGCGACATTTTCAACCTAAAATTACATTGCACATCACGCAGAACTAAAATAGTTTTGACTGGTCCATGCGGATTGTCTGTTGGGAAGTGATGTGGAAAGGAATTCTTGAAAATTTCAGCCGAGTATTCACGAAAATATAAGTTGAATAAAATTGTTTCAAATATTAAGTTCATCAAGTCAAGCATAGATAGATTTGATTGATATACATTTTTTACCGATGGACCTATTCATCGTTGAAATGCAAGTTCTCAAAATATTTTCAGACACTTGACATAATTTTTTGGGTTTATCACCTTCCACAATCTGAAAATGAAAAAAATTTTTAATCCAAAGAAATCTGTACAAGTGTAGAAGGGCAAATTAATTAATTTGCCCGATAAGTTACTGCGTTCACAAGACTGTTGTCTTGAAAGAAATTAATTTTTGTCAGTAACGTACCCTACACTGAATTTGCCTATCTGAAAAAATGAGATCGAATTAACAAAGAATACTTCTCTTTTTTTGAAAACTGTTGACGTTTCGGAGGCTGTATCTGCCTCCGTTATCAAAACTTCTTAGAAAGACGCTGAGAAAACTGAATTTGAATTGCGATTTTGGTAATAAGTTTTCTCAGCGTCTTTCTAAGAAGTTTTGATAAAGGAGGCAGATACAGCCTCCGAAACGTCAACAGTTTTCAAAAAAAGAGAAGTATTCTTTGTTAATTCGATCTCATTTTTTCAGATAGGCAAATTCAGTGTAGGGTACGTTACTGACAAAAATTAATTTCTTTCAAGACAACAGTCTTGTGAACTTATCGGGCAAATTAATTAATTTGCCCTTCTACACTTGTACAGATTTCTTTGGATTAAAATTTTTTTTCATTTTCAGATTGTGGAAGGTGATAAACCCAAAAAATTATGTCAAGAACTGGATTTCCTCCACAAAATCAAACTTTTAATCAATATTTTCAGACACATTCGAAATATTTAGTGAATATATAATTATGAAATGTTATCTCCTTTCATATGAAAAATAACATTCCATTTGTACATAAAAGCAAAATGTCAACTATCACATGTCAAATATTTGACAGAAAAATTTCCACTTATTAATTTCGCTCAGGGTACCCAGGAAGATAAAAATTTCCGGAAATTTTTTGGGTTGCCATGGCAATTAAATAAAAACCAATTTTTTGATTGGCTGAAAAAGTGAGGTGTGAAATTTTCAACCAAATATTTTGTATCCTCGAGCCTATAAACTGCAAGATAGTTCACATACGTTCCTTTTACTTGTGTTTCCATCACAAAGTATCATTTTCTTTGGTTCAGAAGTATTAATTTTATCAATCTGAATCGGCCTTTAGGAGAGAAAATTTTAAAGAGTAAGAATTTCTTCTGGATGATAAATATGGCTATTCATAACAAAAAAATCAGAATACAATTTCTTTTTGGGAAAGCATCTATTTCAATGTGTAGTAGGGTCACTATTTGGTACACATTATGTGAAATTTAAAAGTATATTCTCATTGCATCGCTATAATATTGCGACAAAAAGTTTACAAAAATTCTGATTTCATTCAGGTAGATACCGAGATTGTTTTCATATTTGTGTCGACTACAAAGTCGAATTGAATGTTCAAGAAGTTGACTTTGTTTGTAACATAACCTCGATTCAAATTGAGGACAACATAAGAATACATATTTTTCTACTGGTCATTATGGGACTGTTTTGATATAACTCTTTGGGAGTAATGAACATGTCGAAGAAATGTATGAAGTAGCTCCGCATAAATCTTGAGTTTCTTGAATAATGAAGGCTAACAGTCATGAACATGATATTTTAACTCTGAAATACCATTAGTATATACTTAAGTGATGAAATGAGCATAACGCAAAGTTGACTGTGGCTATTTGTCATAATATTCCACAATTTTAAATAATATGGCGATTCACTTTGAAGAGATATTTTTGTATCTGAAGATTTATTTCTGAATGTTCAACAATAATTAAATGTAAACTCTATGGGATTTTTATATTTGAACCTTTATGCAGTCGTCATTAATCAAACAAAAATCCAAGAAATCATTTATTGCTCAATGATTAACAATAATTAAAGCTTTTTAGCACTGTGCAAATCGTGACAAAAGTTTAACAATACCTAATTTTATTTTTTTATATTAAGCTTAGCATATTACTTATTTTATAAAAATAGTTTTTGACGTTTGTAGAAAAAATTTTAGCATTCCGCTCACTAGATTTAAAAATAACTATTAATATATTAATTTATAATTTTCAATTTATTCCACAGACATAAGATTTTCATATGACTTCTTGTACACCTGACGAGTACTACTGATGCTAGTATATGTGGCCTACTTCACTGTATATAGAGTGCATCAAACATCAATAAAAGAATATTGCGAAAAATCTATTCGCTTCTCTGATAAAATTGATAAGAAGCTATTATCAACAAATCAGTTAGAAAATACTATTTTTAAAATATTTTTTTGTAAGCTTCCAATAGCCTCAATCACAAAATAAAAAAATTGCTTATTTTGATAAGGAGTAATATTATTATTGCCATTCATATGGTGAATAGTAGCTATACAAAACAATATCCTGAAATACCTGTAAATAATTATAATACGGAGTGAACTATGAGCACTCATACAGAAAATTATAAAGTGTGTTCTCTCCACCAAATGGAGCGGAAAGCGAAGTGTTTAAACATCAAATTATCTTTTGTCGCTGTAGGAAAGCGTTGCCCCTTAATGAACATATATGAAAAGGCAGAAAAAATTGGAGATTTGAAATTAATTTAGTTAATCATGGAAATTTGAATAAATTCTCAGTTTCTAGAAAATAAGAAAGAAAATTCTAGAATGTTTTCGAAACAACTTTAAGGTGCTAGAAAAATCTATAAAACTATGGAATGAACCAAAACAGAGGCTCCAGAATATTCAATATCGAACCGAAAAACACACAAGTGAAGTTCCCGAAAGTTCGGTCACCAGGAAGGGAGTCGTGGGGTGGGAATGTTTGGAAATTTCCTGAATAAATGGATGAAAATTCTAGAATGCATTTTCTTCAGTCCTTCTGACAAAAGCTATAATTCTAGAGTTTCTATTAATGATGAATTCTTCAAACCCATATCCATTGGCGCTAGTATTGTAGTGAACATAGCCGTTGGTACTACTCTTGGAAATATAGACGTAGGTATTTTTGCATTTCTGCAAATTCTGAATTACTGTAATAGTCACTTATCGAAGTTATTTTAGTTTAGTTACAAAAAATATATAAAGTTAAGTTGTCCTTATGAAGACCATTATTATTATTTTCTGGGTGTCCGAACTCATGCCATATGGTAGGAACAAAAATTGTGAGCTCCTTTCTTCCTACCTAGGGACACTGAACCTCCTTCAATTCGTTGATAAAATACCCTTCTTGCCTTGGGTATCTCTTTACTTTGGGTACCCTACTTACTCCATTTTTGACGAAATAACCTTATCGACCTCAACCAGATCTCTACCTATACCCTATGAGAGGTCAATAAATGAGAAATAAGAAAGCATGTTTGAAGGTCTAGAATGTTTACGCTAAAGGGTTCGTAGGGTTCAAAACCGCCTGTCGTAGAGGGAGCTAGATGTGTTGAGTCAAGGAAAAAAAATTGGTCGTACAAAAAAGCAGTTTCCCATCAAAACCAAAAACTTTTATAAGCTGTAATGATGAAACAATCTAATCAGAATCAAAGTGTGTATTTATAGAGCTATTATTGTTTTACTATTAGTTAATGTTATTTGACGAAGTATAAATCAATCCAGTTTATCTTAGGATGAAGTATGTTATCAGAAATGATTTGGGGGTTTAATTGGGATAGATTGAAACGTAGGTGATATATTAATGGAACATTCACTGAACTAATCGAAACTTTTATAAGCTACAGATTCACTTCTCAAAATTGCTTCATTTTATTTTATTTTGTTATTTTGAAAATATGCAAAGGCAAGCCGTACAATACTGATATTCTTTTAAAATAAATGTATCCATTCTATTTTATATTGTGTATGTGGGATAGTTTATCAACTAGTCTGTTGAGATAGATATCGCAAATAACTATATTGGTATTGAAAACCTTGTAATAGTTGAAATTGCCAAAATGTACTGTTATGGACCTATGACCTAATGACCACTTATTGTTCAACTGGACAGGGTAATTTTTGGTCCTGGTTCAATTCAGAGATCTTTCAATTCGTTATAAATCGATATACTTTCACGTTACAAAAAAATTCCATTCATAGTACAATATGAAAATCTTTCAATCAAATTGAAGAATAATTTGGGATCGCACGTTGAAAGGTAAGACCCTCGTCATTCCCAGCTTGCACAAGTCTTTTGAAGACTTCTGAGGGTTGCTCGTAGGGGAGCAGCGGGATGATGGTTAGAACAAAAATAACAAAAAATTGTTTGTTGATGCATTCTAGTTTGGATATTCTCGAGTGATAGGGAAATGTCTGGTTCGTTATAGAGATCCAGTACTTTGGAAGACCCTGAAATAAATAAATAACCTCATTAGAATTATATGAGTATTACTGATAGTATGTTCTGCTGATATGCAAATATAATTTCAGTTAGTTTCAGAAAAAACAAATCAGTTTCAAGTGGTTTCTCGCAATATATTCTCGAGTAAACGAAAAAATTCCAAGATTCTCGACATTTGTTTTTTTTTTTTGGTTGAACTAATTCCGATTAAACTTGAAATCTCAGATTGACGGTGGATACTCATTAGATGTGACGTGAATTGTTGAAGACATGATAAACTAAAGTGTTTTTGATTAAATGGAAATATGATGCATATCTAGCGGCACTCAAATGCAAAACCGTCATTTGAAAATTTGTGAGCCTGATGCTTCAGACTAAACAGATTAATTTCAGTTTTCAACTCAGACGCAGCATATTTTCCCTTCAACAATGTTTAGTGCCAAAATGATACAATTCATCTTTTATTTATATTTTTTTACAGAATATACAACTGGAAGTGATTGGAAGTACCATGATGAAGGTAAGACGCCCTTTTTAAATCATTAGTGTCGTTCGTTAAGACGTACTCTGATTGCTCTAGCGTTTTCCATTTAAATTAATGTTTTGTAATGGTTTTATTACTCGTGTTATAAGTGACTTAATATAGATATTATAGTCAATTCTAGCGGGAGACTGCTTGATGAACATAACTCAATTATTTTTAAGTGGTACTCAAACGAGAATAAGTATATTACGTTTGGCAAACCCTGGCAATACTTCAGTTTATTTTTAAAGACATTAGAATTTTTTATATCCGTGCAATTCGGTACGGTAGAACTGAAGTGAACAAAAAAAATTTTAACAGCAAGTAAGTCTTACAACTACCTACCTGAAGAATACAGGATTGAAATAAATGTGTTTTCACATACCATTTACCTGATAGTAGAAATCAAAGGATTACCTCCTAATCTGTTCATTTCAAATCAGGTAAAATAAAATAAAAGTGTTTCGAATATTGAACTAATAGAGGAAAAACTTCCTAGCATCCACCATACCATCTGGCGGGAGAAATTAAAAAACAGTTTTCTCATTTTCTCTAGAAAAACATTGTTTTATCGATATTCTGTAATCAAAACTTGATAGCATGATAAAGCTAGCGGTATCAAAAAGTTTTATAGAAGGTGTAATTTTTTTAATATATCAGAAACGTAAATATTGAAAAAAATTGTGAAAACTAAAAGTTTCAACAGAACGTCCAAGTTTGGCACAGATGTGTAAAATCGAAATGGAAACAACTTTTCCCTTTAAAATTCAAACAAATAAGCGATTATTTTGAAAAAAAATAACATGACGACCATTTAATTTCAACCTTTTGATGAACACTGTACAACGTGAATTTGAAAAGTTTTCATTGATTCCTTTCAATTTATGGAAGCATCAAGATAATAATCCAAAACTTTGACCTGAATATCCTTCTATGTATCGTCTATATCTTCAGCAGACCCAATATTCGATTCCTTTGGTAATTTCGTTCGCTCACCAGCGTCCACAAATAATGTAGTCATAGACTGAATGCAGGTATTTTTCTTACACAGTCAGGGTAGTTTAGTCTTAATCAAAATTCTATTTTTTGTTCTCTCTTGTACACCGTTTGGAAATTCAGAATTTTGATAACTCAAATGCAAGTATTCCACAATGCACCAATTTTCATGAAGAATAAAATTTTCTGACAAAACGACAATAAAAAAGTTTCCCATATGGTGCAAATTCTTGTGTAAGGCACGTATGTGAATGGTATTGCAGTTTTCCTGGACACGGGTCTAACATGCATATACTTGTAAATTGCACGTCCTTCATAAACCCAGCGTGGGCATGCATGCAACTGAATGGGCCTTTAGACTATTACATGAGTGATATAGGTATGAATGGAGACAGATCATCAGACCGCATTATTATTATAGCATTTGAAAAGGCTAAATAGCGAAGCGATATTAAAAAACTGGCACGAATTCAAATATGAAGATAGTAAACACCTAAATATATGCAGCCCTGAGTAACGTTGATGTATGATTGTAATTGCTAATGTACATTTTTGCGTTGAGGCGACTCAACATCAATTTATTTTCGTTTGTTTTTATTGCCGTGAGAAAAGTTATTTCTGTATGGACTATGGGTAGACAAAATTTTATCTCAACTCATTTTTGTAGTGCTCACTCTCCTATAATGGGTCACCGACATTTTCGTTCGACACCTCACCTTTTCACTGAAAATAAACTAGATTAACAACTTTTTAAGAAGTCATATGAAATAGGGTTTAACAGAGGTTGGGTACGAGCCTTTCATAGACAAAGCTTCAAAGTATGAAATTTGAAGTTGAGATAATGAAAAAAATTAACGGAAAGCTTTTATCCAAATACTTACGCTAAAAAAGTTGTAATAAAAAATTCAGATGTGTAGCGTAGGACATTCTGTGAGTTACAGAGTTACAGATTTTCGAGAAGTGTAGATGAAAGTTAATTTTTTATTACTGTTTCAGAACACTGGTCGCCATTGTGCAAAGAAGGAACACACCAATCGCCAATAGGTCTTTACGAATTCTCTGCCAAAAGCATGCACTACGTGCCATTCAACTTAACAGGATATGGTCAGAAATATACGGCAAAAATGAAAAATAATGGACATTCAGGTACGGTATGCCAGAAGAAAATTATTTGGATATTGTCAATATATTTCGCGGATACCATTATAAAATTATCAATCTCACGATAGGAATAGGTTATTAATTTATTCCTATTAAAAAAAACCAAATTATTGTAGAAAAATCATTTATGGTCTATGGGAAAGCCAATTAAAGGCAAGTTTGCTGTGGAATAGTATGATTTGAATTTTTCCAATAAAAATAAACTAAAACATTAAACTTTTATGGCGGTCATAGCCACCTACCTATATAGGATTAGAAATTGACTCCTATAAAATTTTCTTACAAAAGTTGTATCTACTAATACATATGATGGAATTATCAATGGTAATATAACAAAACCCTTATAAATAGTCGACTATATTGATTGCATCTGAATTTCAACTGTATTTTATAATAATTTTACGAGACATAATTTTGGCGTCAATAATCTGACGAAATCTCTGATTATTAACGCCAAAATAATGTCGAGTCAAATTATTAAATACAAGAGGAATTTTGCACGAAAAATCTGTTAGGCAATCCAATGATTACATCATCTTGTAGGAAATTTTCTTAGCTTTCTTTCTATATAGAAATGTATTTAACGAATGTGGCTCGTTATGGACGTAATATAAGAAAATTGTAAAAGGTGCGCTAGAATCCGGCATCCTAGCACATACAACCGCCAAAAAAAAATACTTCCGAAAGTTCTAGAATTTTTTCAATGTTATTCCCTTATTCTACGCCATCAATTTAACATGACACAGTATTCGAAAAATGAAAAATAATAAACTTCAAAATCGTTCCAACTCCAAGTGCAGACCTTCGTAAAAAAGCCTACCAAATCTATGTTTGCCTAGCAATTTATTTCAAATTTGGTCAGCTTATAGAAAAAAGATTGAATTTCACGAATATAATATAGAAAAAAGTCAGAAAATTTTTGGTAGGAAACCGTCAGCTTCAACCTCTAGATAACATTTTCAACCGACGACTGGATCGAGATAAAGCAATTTTGCGAACGCCAATCGATTCAGCATGCCGAAATTAGTATATGCTGTGATTTTTAAGTCGATCGGCACAAAATGAATTTTCAGCCGAAAAAACATCAAAGGGTTATCCTCAAAAATAGCCAAAAATCCAAAGTCATCAGATTCCCTCGAAATTACCACCGGTATAATCAAAATTTTATGCTGATTCCGAAAATATATATGATTTGAAGATGGTATGATACACGGCATACCATAAAACAAAGATAAATGTGCAACAAAAATTGTATTGCACGAATCCGGTCTGTTTCCTATAAGCAACAAAGTTGAGAAAATTTTAGAATTCTATATCATCCCTGAAATTAATGAATTCACTTTACGTTAATCGGAGTATATTATGATATGATGATCCAAAATGTAAATCGACAAATATTGTTAAAAGCATTCATACAATCAGAACATTTGGTACTTGGAGAGGTAGGCTGAAAAATAAATACCAGATTAGTCTTTTGATCGATAACGAAAAAGTGGACCAAATGTCATTTCTTTATATTTGAACTCGGCCATTTTGGGATTGCGATTGTGGATGACATGTATTGAATTTGTGTTTTAGTCGCTTTTTATCCAATTAGGACAATCTTGGGTTGATAAAACGCTGTCTAAATCATTTCTACAATAAATAACTACTATCGTTTGTGATTCATGATAAGTTTGGTCAGAAGTGAAATAATCTCATATATTTTTTTCAGCTGAAATAAGGCCGAATTTCAAAAACAAAATTCCAGAAATGAGTGGAGGAGGTTTGGCTGAAGCATATCAAATGGACCATTTACATTTCCACTGGCAATCTGAGCATACAGTCGATGACTACAGGTATTTATAATAGAAGAAAAAATTATTAATGAAAAATGGATTATATAATACAGTCTTCCGCAAAAAAACCTATACAATAGGTATCAACTACTGCCCCATACGACCGTTGAATTATATCTCTCTGATACTGTCGAAGTTTTCAACAAGAACAACTTTGCAATGTTTTTAAATATTTAGATGAATTTATTTCTCGATTTGAATGGGGAACACCTACGTAAAGGTTTCATAGTACTTGCCCGTATATTTACAAATTTTTTAAATCGCCTTTTTATCATAATACTTTTTTGATAATAATGCACTATATCTATCTCTATCGGTTTTCGAGATAAAAAATAATGTGTGTTAAATATGTTAATAAAACATAGCCTTTATTGAACATAAGTAAATAAGTACTTTCAATTCACGAAAAATGGGTATTTTTATAGTAGTTTGGAAAAACTCAAGGCATTTGCGTTATGCATGAAAGTAGCCTAAAGTTAGTTTTTTCAAATGACACTCCCTTTTCATATAATTGAGTGTACTAATTTTAATTAGGGTTAATTTTAGACCTTATTTAACACAAATTATTTCTAGAAAACCGAGAGAAATAAGTATAGGGCATTATTTACAAAAAGTATTATAGTAAACGGGCAATTCTAAATATTTGTTAATATATGGTATATTCTATTTGAAAAATTGAAATTGCTAGGACTTTTTGATAGAAGCGGCAAAGCTGCAATGCTGAAAATATTTTAGATCGATAGAAGATAGAACAGGTATGGAAATGTAAGATGTGGAATTTTTCCTGTCACGCTGTATGAAAATTCTGTATACCTATAAGCAAAACGTCTTCAAAAACTAGGTAGATTACAATACGAAAGATAATCCTCAACTTTTTTACAGGTTTCCATTAGAGCTGCATATTGTTCACTACGCCAAACGCTATGGAAACTTAAATGAGGCTAAGAGGCATGTAGGGGGAGTTGCAGTCGCAGCAGTTTTGTTTGATGTAAGTGAGGAGATATCCCTTCCATTCCTTGACGCTTCATATAATAATTGAACACCTCTCATATTTACGTTATTATTTATTTTAAGCTGTCTCCCGATGATGATGATGAGTTTCAACCTCTTCTCAACCTCCTAGAAACTATTCAAGACGACTTGAATGACCCAAAAGAGTTGGATGACTTCATTATTAAGAGATTTATGCCTAGAGACCATGCTGGGTTCTACCGGTATGATGGATCTCTCACAACGCCAGATTGCGACGAAGGAGTCATCTGGACAATTTTTACTCAAACTATGCCGATATCTCGTCATCAGGTACGTTAATCAACTCATCTGGTGACACTTCAACGGCATTTTCATCAGTTTCAAGAAGACTGATAGTGAATCTCAAATTATGATTTTAACACTTACAGAAATTTCTGCTGCGGCTGCTTTTTCTTATTGTGTTCCATATAAAAGTTCAAAATAATATAATTTGTCACACATAATGTGTCTCACTTCTCATGGAAACGCAACCGTAACTTCCATAATTTTTACAGCAGAAATCGGAATTTTGTTGAATCAATAGATACACCAAACATGTACAAAACTTGCTCAAAGGGATCATTTCAAATGATATACACTGCGCGTCATGTAAAAAAAACTAACAAACTTACCCTGATACTCTTAAATTAACAGGTTTGTGTTGGCTTGGCAGGCCTTGGTATAATCTAATGAAATGGAGTTAAATATACACCATACACAACTATTGTACGATGCATGACTTCATTTAATTGGGCACCATCATCAAAATATACTGTTTCAATAACTGGAGCAAGGTTAATTATCATTTGAAAAGTTTATCCAATCAAAATGACAAGATTTCTGAGACACCTTTACAGTCACAGATCAGCTTCCACACACTCTTTGCAGTGACAAGCGACATTTAAATGTGGGAATCCAAAATTACAGCCTTATCTTCCATTTGTAGTCAAAACATAAATAATACACAACGTAATACACAGTCTGTTCTAATATCAGAGCAGGCAATAACATTTTATCAATACAAAGAGAGCTAAAAGTAAAATCTCGGTTTCTACGAACCACACAAACAGCTGATGCCTGCGATGAATTCACAGCGTTGCCACTTTGAGCGTTTAAATAGAGAGATGTGGGTGGAAGAGCGCAGTGCAGCAACTATCATCAACATAGTGCTGTGCTTTGGTAACAGCCGTCGCCAGTACGTTCAAATCAATTCGGCAACAGCCAAGATATATGGACCTTTGAATTGGGGTCACTTACATTCATCTCTTAAACTAATCTTTTGTTCCTCTGTCGCACCTGGAGCCTAATCTGTGCTATGGTGGTAGCTTTTGAGACAATTAGTGTGTTGACTGGTGTTTTGGACAATACTGGCCTGGGGCACTAACGAAGAGGTAGCAGATACATAATTTTCAAGGACAAGACTTGTTGAATTGTTCACCTCGGAGCACAATTCCAAAAAAGCCTCTCACGCAATATTTGGATTTCTGGTTCATTTCAAGCTGGGGGGGGTTAACCTGATTTTGGAAGTGTCTACTTTTCCGACGGGTCGGAATAATTAACAATGTTTACTAGTAACAAGTATTTGGCAAATCAAAGTGGAAATCAACATAGGTCGAAAATCTAATTCAGTTTATCAAAAAAAAAAATTCGGTACCTACTGAAAAATCAAAATGTGTCCCACTTCTCATGGAAACACTCCTGTTACCTCGGATATTTTTAAAAAAAAATTTCCGGGAAAATAGTAGATTAACATTATACAACACAGAACTTCTGCCCGAATCGTGATAAGCACTCACTGCTGAATCGTATCAATTTCACAAGTTTTACCTAATTTAATGAAGATTTTTTTTTTAATTAAATTATGCGACGGTATGATATTTTTCACTATCTCCAATTACAGTTTTACAAGTTTTCGCACCTTTTTTGGGGGGGAGGGAGGTCCGACCTTTCAAACTGACAATTTTCGGTAGTTTTCACGTCCAACATAGTCGTTTTTTTAAATTCCCACGCGTTCTCTATTTGGCTGTCAGGAGGCAGGGAAATTAATTCTTTTTTAATTGAATCATTGGATGGTCCTATATTTTCCATTATTTTTTAACGGATTATTCCAATATTATTTTCGTGACTTTTTACATTTTTTTCTAAAAGTGGGGAGGGTTGAAGCCCCCCAGACAAACATTTTTTCTCGCAGTTGTTTTAAACGTCGGAAATTTTTCCTCGCTCTTTTTCTAGCCTTCAGGTGACAGGAGGTGAAATTTATCTAAATTAGATTAGTTGATACCATGTCCTTAACCATTTTTCGCTAGTTTCTACTTTTTTTTCAGAATAAGGTAATTGAAGGGGAGGGGGTTACTTTTTTTATCAAATTATTCGATGATTCCATGCTTTTCACTAGAATTACAGATTTTCCCGATTTTCGTAATTTTTTTCCAGAAGGAAGAGGTCCAAGCCTCCCTACCGACATTTTTTTTTCGCCGTAATTTTCGAGGTCTCAATCAGGGGGATGCAAAGTTTCTTTCAAATTAAATTATTTTATGGTCACATGTTTTTCACGAATTTTGCGATTTTTTTTTTAGATTTTCTTTCTATACAATCATCGACACACTTGCATATATTAATTAATTAATTCCACTGATATTTTATTGTCTTCCCAATAATACATCAAATCATTATAATGATCATATTTCTGTTCCAGGTTGAAGCATTTGAAAGAATCCGTACCTCGGACCACACCATGTTGAAAGAAAACTTCAGGTCTTTGCAGCCCTTGAATGACAGGACAGTTTATATTAAAATTAGCCCTATTCGACACGTGAAGGGTGCTGCAAATACATTGAAGACTTCCATTCTCCTGTACCTGACTTCTTGCATTTTTTATTTACTGAGTGGACGTGATGTTTAAGACAAAAAAATATTTCAGAAAAAGGAACAAAATGTCTACTTGGAATTATTCTACCAATTAAAGACACCTGCGATACTAGTCTGTAATGATATGCCAAAGTCGCTTTGCTCATGGCATGCTCATCTCATATTACCTAAGATTAATGTATTTTTATATTAATAGTGAGGAAATCGAATTTTCTTGGATGCATGGGATTATCGAGAAAAAAAATCAATTTTTTATTACTGTCTATATTACGGACTATAGTCCGTTGTACAACGAATGCGCATTGTGGGCGTGCATGTTTTCACAGTTTCAGCTATGTTAGTACAACTGTAACTGAAACTTAGAAAAAATTTAGAAATTCTGACTGCACCACTCATTCATTCAATAAACCTTAAAAACAGACATTGTTACTAATTTTTTGTATTATGTATTCAAAGTTAGCATATTTATATGAAATACATAATGTTTGTTTTTTGTACAAAAGCTGCTGACCAATTCACATGACCTAATGAATTGTTTCTGATATATCGATATCGTCCTATATTTGTTCATCAGAACCGTGAATCGTCTCTACGTGGTCTCCTTTGCATGTGAATATAAAAAACTTATATAAAATGTCCCAATAATGTTTGTATGTATAAATATAATTAAATATATCATATGTGATTAAGTTCCTGTTTATTCTTACGATTTGAGTGCTGTAGAACTCATTACACAGGAGAGTTTCTCCAAATGCTTCAGTTTCCAGAAATAAAGAAAATGCAACTTTTTCCCTATTAATTGACCAATTATGTTTTTTTGGTCCATTTTAGGAACACGAATATGAGGACATCTCAGAAGTGGTACTTCGTATATTCTCTATCACACTCGTAAATAAATAAAATCAATATAAAATTGTCGACATTAATAAAAAAACAATAAAAAAATTTAATTTATTAAAGGTGATTGGAATCAGCAAACAAAGGTTTGCCACAATATGCTGCATATCCGTAACTGAATCATACGCTACGATTTGAAAGTAAGTAGATTTATTCGCTATCTTTCTATACAAACATTGTTTAAATTGTTATGAAAATTAAAGAAATGTTAGATATTAGACATCTGTGTGCCACAAGACGATTTGTTTCTTCGGGAACTTCACTCAGTCATTTTAGTCGCCAGTTTGAGATAGTGATTTGAGTACATCTCGATATTTTTTTCAATTCTTGTTTATCGACTGGGACCGAAAACTCGATGACGGACTGGCAAATTTTAATTCACAAACATAGATAGATACCCGACTGTGAGTGAAGGCATAGTTATAGTTTTTCCTAATGAATGACATAAATGCAAGATTTTTCCATATTTATGTCAGATTCAAAATAAATCCTTATCACCGGATTTCAATAGCGCTTCCTCGACGGTCACGGTTTTCTGATTTGACATAGGCTCCATCACAGGCCATGTACTGAGCAGTCTTTTATCACCATCAACATTATCTACTTGGAAATGTCCCAGTTATACTGCATCATATTTTTCCGTGATGGTGATTTTTGGTCCTTTCTTGGATGCGCAAAGATCGGGTCCAGTACTTAACAAGTTCAAGAAGTCTCACTTCGAGGTTGTGTTCTTTCTCTGATCTGCTTCGATTCCTTTAGAATTGCTTGAATATCAGATGTTCATACGGTGATTGGTTTTAGAACACTTATATCATAAATAACTTTATACTCTTCATACTATCAATGGGTAAATGACATATCATGATTTGAACTTCAACACAAAATTCAAATCGAAAAACAACTACAGAATGCTTTTTAAAAACTTTTAAACTTTTAAACTTTTAAACTTTTAAACTTTTAAACTTTTAAACTTTTAAACTTTTAAACTTTTAAACTTTTAAACTTTTAAACTTTTAAACTTTTAAACTTTTAAACTTTTAAACTTTTAAACTTTTAAACTTTTAAACTTTTAAACTTTTAAACTTTTAAACTTTTAAACTTTTAAACTTTTAAACTTTTAAACTTTTAAACTTTTAAACTTTTAAACTTTTAAACTTTTAAACTTTTAAACTTTTAAACTTTTAAACTTTTAAACTTTTAAACTTTTAAACTTTTAAACTTTTAAACTTTTAAACTTTTAAACTTTTAAACTTTTAAACTTTTAAACTTTTAAACTTTTAAACTTTTAAACTTTTAAACTTTTAAACTTTTAAACTTTTAAACTTTTAAACTTTTAAACTTTTAAACTTTTAAACTTTTAAACTTTTAAACTTTTAAACTTTTAAACTTTTAAACTTTTAAACTTTTAAACTTTTAAACTTTTAAACTTCATCATATGTAAAATTTATTCATTACTTAATTTCTTTAAATGTTTAGTTCTCGAGCAGTCTTTGTAATATCAATTGCAGAACGAGATATTACTCGTTCCGATCCCATAACGGCAAATTAGTTTGATCTGCCATGCTTCATTATCAGGATACCATTTTCAGGGATAACTCAGGTATCCCCGCCTTTGGTAGGTCAAACAAATTTGCCGCTGTGGGTTCGGAACGAGTTGTTATGTTCCACGATTGATATTAGAAAAACTATAATACTTTGAAAATGAAACAAATTGACGTATATATCAGCTATACCTGTCAAATTCACTTTGCCTTTTTGAATTGCGAATAGGTTATGTTTTTGAATTTCCAATAATGACAAATGAAACAATTGTTTTTTTTCATGTTCCATCCACCTGCTTACCTAGGAGTTGCAATGATCTAGATTTTTTTCACATTTTCTTTCACTGAAAACCTCAGTGTTGTAGGACGGATGATGGTGAAAGTTCAAATTATTTATGTTTTTTATCGCCAGATATATAGAACTACTTGAAATAAAAATGGCGCTCTGAAGTTTACTTTTGTTAAATTATCATTAACCTTGAATTAGTTTATAGTGTCATTTCCAATTTAAATACCATGCTTTTTTCAGAATTCTTATCAATGATAATTTTACCTATTTCAATATTTTACTCGGAAATTTGTGAAAGTAATTGAATGGGCGTAACTATTTTTACAAAATAATTGTTGATAGTCACTTGTGTATCTTTATAGATACTTGGGTTAGTCAATAATTTCACCTGAACTGAATAATATACCGTATAATTACCAATTATTATCAATTTCAGATAATATATTGCTCGTGAACCACACGCTTCAACAAAGTTACACTTCAAAAATGTTTCTGAAAAAAAATGTATCAAAATTTTATTTTATTTTAAATAGAGCATTTCATGATTTCATCAAGCAATATTCTATGATCAGAGCAATAAGGAACAATAAGCCTATTTCTTTGACATAATAATCATTTAGTTTGTATAATAAAAACAGCTCAGAATTTTCCAGATGGGACATATTCCTTTTCAAATGTTTTCTAGAAAACAAAACTCTCCATTGTTATAGTATAATTCAAGTGGAATGCAATACGAATAAATAGAGAAAAAGTGGAGTTCAGACTACGTGGTGATGAGGAGGAAACAGCCTTCCACATCATCTTTGAATGGACAACAGACGTAACAGAATATTCGCCAGATCAATCTAGAAACGGACATCAACTCGAAACATTCAATAAATAGATTACTAAACCTAGTTGCCTATTTAACTAGGAACTACTGACGACAGAAAAATACAATGCTAGGAATCGCACGTTAAAAGGTAAGACCTCGTTAATACTTGGCTCGCACAAGTTTCGACTTTTGAGGGCTGCCGTTCGTAAGGGAAAAAAATAGACCCCAGCAGGTCTTATTAGTGTTAAGGGGGGGGTCCCTGGCACCCAAGGGTAAAGCTGGTATCTCGCTGGTCAGCCATCAGACTCATTTTTCTTTCCTTAATAATTTGCCATCGACCATGACCTTACAAACTTGTAGAACGGATATTATTGAAATTAGTGAAATTGATGTGTACTTCAACAATTATTATGGTATCACAACCATTACCAAAAGAAAGTGAAAAGTCAATCGAGAGTACATATTACATCTTTCGTTACCACATTGTATTTGATAATTACAACTACATATCAAGTATCACGTGAACTTCTAATATGCCAAGTCAATTTTCAACAAATGATTTCAGAGAACTATAGAAAGAAGAAAGTAGCAGAACTATCAGTACACATAGATCACGATGAATTTCATTATAATGGTGGCAAGTGTTTCATGTGAGTAATTGAAATAATACGTAAAACTGAGAGATCCCTAATTTTTTTTTCAGTGCTTCATGGAGGAAATTCAAAATACTATGACGAAGGTTGGTACAAATAAATATTTACTATCAAAATATGAAATATAACATGCAATTGATCGCAATTAATTGTTTGAAAATGCGATTGAGTCGGATAAACATCACAAGACTAGTTTTGCCACTTAATCTGAAAAATACTTGTCTAACATTTTACAGTCATAGAAACACACATATCCATTTAGTTATTTATTTGATTACAGAATTAATAAAACGTTGTCGAATAACGCTATCCAAAATTACTATAACTAATTACATCCTCATCAAATAAATGATATATATACACTATGTTGAAATGTATTTTTTTTTCAATATTTGAGAGCAATTGGTAGAGGAAGATCTAGACATGAATAGGTAGGTAGCCTTTTCTAAATTAAACCTAACTTTAATGAATACTTGAGTTTCAGAACAGTTACATCCTAATTTATCTCAACAATCTTTTGTCTAGTGGATAATTTTTTACATAATTAGTTTAGTATAAAAAATTATCGTGTGATAGATGATTATATAGATAATGGTTTTGGTGATTAAATGATCGAGCAACCCAAGTTCTTTGCATTCCTTTGACAACTTTAAACGGTCAACAACAATTTTACCAACTTTGACATGGAATACAAGGTACCTGTCAAAAGTTCCATTACTAGGCGTATTTGCTCAGTGCCCCAATGCTGACTGCATCATTAATAGTACCAAACACAAAGTTCATTCACATTATTTTTAAATCGAAACTAAAGAGTGGCAATGCCTAGATGGAAATGATTTCAGCTTTCGATATCTTTACTAATCCGTTCAAACTTGAAGGAAAATGAAGTTAAACACCAAAGTCTCTCATGGAATTTAGCAGCTGATCACCACTAAACAGTCTGCGAATATTGAAAAGGGGAACATTCTCCATGAAAATTGAAAAATGAAAAAATGTGATAAATTTGTAATATCTAACAGAAAACAACTACTTCCCCGGCACAAGCCACGCTGGACATTGAACTACATCTGATAGATATTGTGAAAAGACTCTAACTGAAAAGGAAAGAAAAAATCTGAGAGTGATTCAGATAGCTGACTTTTTTAATTCTTTCTAGTTTTCCTTGAACAAATCATTAAATAAATTAGATAAGGAGAATGTTATTAAAAAAATATCACTCACAGAAATCGTTCGTTTCATTGAAGCAAGGTTCGCTTCTCTCGCATTTAATCCCTTAAAATCGCGTTTATTTTCTTATGTGCCTCAAGGTTATGTGTTTCAAGGTCACCATCAACCAATCAGAAGCTCGCCAAATATGAAGCCAAATCAGTACACGAAGAATTGACAACAATACTTGATAGAATAAATGATGATGAATGGATTATTTAATCCACTCTTTTGCAAAAACCTTATACACTAGGTAATTCGTCGGCAAGTATCAAAAAGAAACAACTACTGTCCCCTACAGCCGTTGAATTACATATGTTTATTACGTGGCAAAGTTTTCTACAAGCACGACTCTGCAATGCTTTTTAAATTCTTAAGCTATGTATTTGTATGGATTTATTTTTCTATTCAAATGGTGAAATCTTTCTATCTCAGGAATTCCCAACATATGATGAAGGTATTTTTCAATTTAATTGTGAACTAGGCTTCGCTGATGATTCGCAAGTACCATGAAACCAGCAGAATAAAAAAATAAATTCAGCTGCGTATTTGAAAAGCAATGCAAAGTTGTTTTTGAAGAAGTATCAAATAGATATAATTCCACTGTCGTAGGGGGAAATAGTTGTTGTCTGTTGCTTGCCGACGAATTACTCATTGTACAGGTTTTTTGTCGAATTTATACAGTTACTTATAAATTGCCTTCTCAAATTCCACAGGCAGCTGGCCAATAATGTGTTCCACAGGGACTAGACAATCACCGATCGACATAAGGATAGATGATATGGTATTCGCTAATATATCACCTCTCCATTTTAACAATTATGAAACAAATTACCATGCGTGGGTGGAAAACAACGGAATTTCAAGTGAGTATTTTTACCTGTAGGTACTCTAAAACAGCTAGGATGAAATTGATGAAAAAACGGTACAATGTTTTTCAGTTATGTTGGAAATGGACTCAGATGATTTAATGCCCCCGATACCTCCCTCCATTACCGGGACACTGTTCAATAATTCTACATATTTGTTGCACGATGTACATTTCCACTGGGAATCTGAACATACCATCATTGGACACAAGTAAGAAAATATTCTTCACCAATCTGCAGTACGGAGAAGTAGAAGGGCCTTTTTTTTATATATACTCAATAATTTCGACTTTTATGTCGAAATTTCGATTTTTATCTAGAAAGGGGGTATGCTTTTGATAGAGAAATTTAGGCTATTCATGAAAAAACATTCAAATACTTTCATATGTTCAGAAATGAGTAATGTAGTAGTACATTTTAGTTTTTCTCAATATAGAATAAGTTATCTTCCATAATATGTTCTTATCAATTATTTTCAAAAAATGCAAAGTGGTAACATTGTTCTTGAATTAATTCAATAACTAATTGTCAAACCTAACATTTTCCATTTGTTATACATTGAAACTCAAGATAAACACATACGCTTTGTTGCCTTCACAAACTCTGCTCTAAAAGAATTATTTGAAGATGTTCCGGAATGGTTTGGAAGTTGAAATTTTGGAAAAATATTTTTTTTAATAGACCTAAAAGTGTGCAAAATCTTATGACCTGGGACCCAAATTCAAAAATTGGGTCCCTGGAGCAGTTGACCCGGAAAAACATACCCTCCTATTGACTTTTATCTCTCGAAATAATGAAAAATTGATTAATTATAAGAAAGCCATAAAGTTGACTTCATAATATGGGAAAAAAATTTGTGATTGAAATTTCTGAAAAACTCCAATAACGGTTCGTTTCTGCATGTCTGACAACTGAAAAACCCGTGACCTCAGATTTGGCGGGAGTTTCAAAAAAGTCTATGCGGTGCCGAAAAATGGGTTAAATTGACAAGATATCGAAACATGGACTATATAATCCTTTCTACCGCAAAGAAACCCTGTACACTAGGTAATTCATCGGCAAATATCCAACACAACAACTACTGCCCCCTACGACCTTTAAATTATATCTTTTTGATACTTGGCAAAAAACTAACAAGAACAACTTTGAGACGCTTTTTAAATACATAGCTGAATTTATTTTTCAATTCAAATAGGTAGCACCTACGTACCGGTTCCATGGTACTTCCCAGTCATCAGCGAAGGCTAGTTCTCGATGAAATCGAAAAATAACTTCTGTTGGGAATTCCAACAAAAGTATGTTTGGAGTAATTTCTGCTGAACCTGCGTTTCTGAGATAATATTCTCTTTAACATGTTTGGTATAAATGTTAGCATCTCCAGCATAATGTCTAGGGCATCTTGCTGAATCTCCAAAAGAGCAACATAGTTTATACCGAAGACAGGCTGAAAAAACAAAATCTATTGGCTGAATTGCAATACAATATGAGAGGACAAATTCCGGAGATAAGCTTTGTCTGAATAATTGAATTAACTTTTCAGATATCCCTTGGAGGCTCATTTCGTTCATTATAAAGAATCAGCTGGAAACTTGACGAATGCTGTAGAAGAAGAAGATGGCATAGTGGTTCTAGCAGTTTTGTATGTAAGTAGTCTGATTTTTTTCATATTGAAATATAACAGAGGAGCGGTAATTTGCACAGCGCTCTGGCCTTGTGACCTATAGGTCCTGGGTTCGGTTCCTGGCAGGGGCAAGGTTTTTTCATTTTCATATGTAAATCTGAGTGATTGAATCTTGTTGCTGGCTGAAGAAAATCCTCTACGATTCACTGTTGCGTTAATAATTAACAGTGCTGCCCCTAAAGTGGCGTGAGGAGTTAGTAACGAGGCCTACCTAGAACACGTGGCTAATGGCAGTCAATGCCAACACACAAAAAAATATATATAACAAAATATGGAAAGAGATAATGGGTTTCCCTCACATAGAAAAGCAGATATAACAATAGCAAGTCTTTTCTCTTGAATGAATCGGCGAAAATAAACATAAATACATACTGATATTTTCAATTCACTAATTTTTTAGATCATCGAAGAACCCACTTGGGCATTCAGTGATGTACTGAAAAATATCAAAAGCATTTCTCACCATACTGGTCTCAAATCTCATGTGAAAAATGATATGTCGCTCCAATCACTTCTGCCAGAACACACTGAAACTTTCTTCACCTATAAGGGCTCCCTCACTACCCCAGCCTGTAACGAAGCGGTCACATGGATTGTCTTCAATCAACCAGCAACAATTGGAAATTCTCTGGTGAGTTTTATTTCAAATACACAGTTATTATTCCAGAACAAACAATTGGATGTTATGCAAAAGATGGAATACCCGAACCAATGCCCAGAGAACTGGCATGACATGGACAACAATGGAACACGATCTGGAACATATACTGAAATTCCCAGAGTGAGCCTAAGTTATTCTTTTGAATAATTCTATAGTGGCCTCTTCGAGTTTCAATTACAAAAAATCGGACTTTATCAAACTAATCCATCCAAGCGCATAAATCAATACTAGCAGGGGTTTCAGTGCACTTAACGCTTCCTGGTTTAAATTTTATAACAAAACAGACGGAGCAAGTCATAAAGCTGAAACCATCGCTATCACTGATGATCTAGAACAGCTAGTTGAGTTAATAACCAGTCTGTCAATTTCCTTGATTGCTCTCTTCATCATCACAAATTCTGATCTATACAGAACAGAAGAATGTTTTCCACTTAGGAACTCCGATCACAACCCTATCTCTACATCTTGTTTCCATTCTACCCCGTCTCTTATAGCATTAAGATTTATCCGACAGATATGGACTAGAATGTTTCTCGTACAGTTTACTTGAGAATATGTTTCTCTAATGGTATGTTATTGATGGAAGGCACATAGGAGTATGTTTGGATCCGATGCCATCATCCTTCAAAGTCTCACAGATGGTGATGGTAAAGGAGAACTGCCAGGTCAACCTTCAAAAATCCACGAACCTTCGGTAAAAGCTAACAGATGTCAGGAGAGTCATAATATCTGGGGGTGAAGCTGGACTCAAAGCTCACTTGAAAGAACATCTGCAAAAGCTGTTGACAAGTTCGAGAACATCACTCATGAAGGCCAGGCGTCCGTTTAAGAAAATTAGGCAAGACACGAAGGAATGGGTTAAAAACTATTAACAATATCTCTAGAAAAATTCCTTAGCCATACCTGTGCCATATGGTGCAAATTTTTGTAACTCACTGTATATAGTCTGGATCACATTTTGATAGGCAACTCATTGTGGGTATATTCATATATTTATGAAACATGATAAAAAGTATGTTTCATCCGTTAAACAGAACGGTGAAGATCGGCCTCTCTTCGGCTCTTAGACTATTAGGAATAAAGGCCGGTTAGGATAGTAGTTTGCAGGTTGGGTGATGAAGGTAGGATGTTGGGTTAGAGCCCCGAGCTGAACATCGGATGCGTGCGAGATAAGCTTTTGCAATAGCAGATATTTACCTTCACCCATGTATATATTCGGGAAAAAAGTAATTTCATGAAAAGTCATATTTGACTACCTGTCAACAGAAATAAAATGAAAAACTTTTTTCCCGTCACAGAAAAAAATCCATTATTGTTATTATAAGCAAGTTATCATTTTTTCAGTTGGCGATTCTGACGAGAATATCAACGGCAGATGACCAACCACCATATCGAAATAACAGACCAGTGCAAAATTTAAATGGCAGGAAGGTCAGATTTAATGGTGACATTGACAGTCTAGATCAAACAATTTTTGAAATGAAGAGAACTGAGTATAGAAATATCATGGATAAACTGAATAAACTGTTTTAATGTAATGAAACGTGTTCCTAGTTTTGTCGCCTCTTTCCTCGCATGTTTTATGTTTTAAGGTTCTGGGGCTATCCATTTACAGGTTATGTCGAAAATAACTGAGGGTCAATATTTCTTAACTTGGGAATTTTTATCATAATCCTCACAGCTGGAAAAATAGACAATCAAAGATTTTTTTTTTAACTTCATTCGATTTGTGAATTAGGTAACTCAGCGGAGTGTAGATGCAACTATGATTGAAGACAGGACTAACTTGATGCAGAATCTGAAATGAAAGAAGAATCTGCAAAATGAAACAAAATAATTTTCATTATGAAAGTGAAAAAAATCAAACGGGCAGATAAACTATGTAGATACTCGAAAATGCTGTTAAGAAAATATGATTCAACTGAAACGTATTCTCATTCTGAATAATTGGAAAACATTGTAACTTGACTTACAATGTTCTTCATATCAGGTGTCGATATCGTCTTGCTTTTGTTTTGCATAGATTGTAATAAAACTTATTTTTCAATTTCAACATCCACATTTGCCCACATCCCCCATGAGTGTTAAAGGGTGTTTTTCCCTTCCATCATAGACATTTTCATAGACTCTTGTAATTCTACATTTTCATTTTGAATGAAATGTTTTTACAAAGTTTCAGCAACGGACCATTTTTTTATGTACTTATGTCCTATTTTACCTGTAGTACATCGCCAATGTTGGTGATAATCCGAAGAAAATATATTTATCGTACCTCATAAAGTTCCTTCAAGTAGAAAATATGAGCCATTTTAATATTCATTATCAAAAACATGAGTTTTTATTCAAATTCTTGGAATCAATATTTTCGTTTCAAATTTGTCCAGACTGTTTTTCTTCAATTTCTCGCTTCAGAAGTTATTCATGACATGACAGGTTATCATTTCATGATAGATAATTATTATGTTTTGAACTGGTATTGTAACACCCTATAACGCGGTATAACTTCCTGCAATCAATCAAATTTATCTAGTAAGTGGTTTTCAGAAACCAACGTGTTGATAAAACTTCAGCTGTTATGAAGCCCATTACCAACTTGGCTTCTCAGAGCATCGCAGCATGAAATCTCTGGTTTTATTCAATGTCGCTTTTAATTTTTTCGGGGGTAAGTGTATTTTAACTTTTCATACATATAACGTGCTTTCGTAAATTAGTAAATGAATACGTTGAAAACTCAAAGAAACACCTATTTTTTCGAATAGATATGATACTCACTGATCGAATCCCGTAAAAGAAAAGATGTGCAACATTTTTTTTTTTAGTTCGATTCCTTTTTCGTTATAGAATTCCAAACAGAGTGATTTGGCTCTGCAAAAAGTTTGAAACAATTATATAATATACAGATAAACTATAATTTTTACAAACTAAATTTTTTTTTTCGTGGTGCTTATTGCTTGTAGGTGTATGATGATTCTGCGACTTATCTTAAAAAGGATATATTTTATTAGATTCAGCCGAAAGACCCTTGATTTTTAACTTGATTTCGTGTTATTTTTCTGAGGAACACACTTGCGAAATTTATTTTGCTCTAATTGTCAAATTTCATGTCAAAAACTTCACAACAGTCATCTTCAAAGGGGGTTCGTATGGTGCAAGTTTATTTTTAAGAGTCCATGAGCGTGACCATATTTGGGACGCTTTTTAGGGTAAAAGGGTCAGTTGATAACTCAAAAACGGTTCGTATCGATTTCAAACAAGGACACGCTTCTAGAGGACGTTTGATACTTTATAATACTTTATTTCTTTTCAGTTATAGTCTTTTCACAATATCTATCAGTTGTAGTTCAATGCCCAGCATAGCTTTGGCCGAGGAAGTAGTTTTTTTCTGTTAGATATTACAAAAAAATTATATTTTTAATTTTTTCATGGAGAATGTTCTTCTTTCCAAATTATGTATTGTCTATGAAACACAGTGTTCATTCTAGTATCATGCATTGAATGAAGAAACAAGTTTCTAAAAATTTTTGATAGTGATCGTATAATAGTTTTCTTGAATACTCTACTCGTTCGACAAATCGAGCAGTAGATGTAAATGGTCGGCCAAAGTCTCCTCTTCTGTCACCAGTTCAAGGCATTTTGTTAAATCCAAAACTTCGTTCGGCAAGCCTGGAAAGGGGATTGAGAGAACCTATAGAAAGAATTTTTATTGCATGAATCCAGGTTTTGAATGCACCACCAGATACAGTTTAGAAATTATTGGTGAATTTACCACGGTTATGCCAATTAAATATGGACAAGTAGTTATCGTTCCCAGGAAGATTATGTAATAGGATGGTCCTTTGGTATCCTATTTCCCTTCTAATAATACGCAGGACATTATTTATTACTACATTTATTGTATCGAAAATGCCTTCGGTACAGTACTACTTTCAAGCTCGTTGTCTTGATCTATTCTAACTAAAACTAGGACAAAACTCACTATGTAATATTTCAAACAATATCATCCTTAACCTACTTAATTGTAAAACATAATATTCAATATGTTATGATAACTATTTCTATTTATCAATACACTACACCTTCCCCGGGCAAAGAAAAAAATATAAACATTGGCTAATTTTATTATTTTTTTTTTTTTTTTTTTTTTTTTTTTTTTTTTTTTTTCTACTCAAATATTTGGTAACTTATGAATTGCCTAATTAAAATAAGGCTTTACTCTATTTTTATGTACCTTAATTAACTTATCTTCGATTTTTATTACTAAATTCGGACTTATTTCCTCTTGAACCTCGAATGGTCCATTGAATAAGGGCTCTAATTTCTCAGAAGGATTATTATTTTTAATCAATACCTTATCACCTTTTTTATAACTAACTATTCTACTATTTACATCCCATGTTTCTTTTCTCTTAGTTTTTGATTTCAGTAGATTATTTTTAGCATCATCCCATGCTTTTTGTAACCTGTACTTTAACTCTATTGGATAGTTCTCAAAATTATATACGGGGTCAATTACGTTTGTTATATTTGAAGGTAGTTGACAACTCTTTCCAAAAACCAGTTCATACGGTGTGTAATGTGTTTCAGTGTGTACCGTGTTATTGTAAGAAAATGACCAATAGGGCACCCAAGAGCTCCAACTGTCTGGGTGTTTTGCCACTTGAATACGCAAATATGCACCTAAGTTTTTATGGGTATTCTCTAGTGCTCCCAGAGTTTCGTGGTGATATGCAGTAGATTTGAGAGAAGTTATTCCTAACAATTTACAAGATTCCTGAAGGGTGGAAGCCAGGAATTCAGTTCCTTGATCGGTTCCTATTGTTTTAGGTATACCAAATCTCAGAACGTAGTTTTCTACGAAAGCCTTCGCAACTGTGACCGCTTCTTTGTTCGGTATAGGATAACCTTCAACAAATTTGGAAAGTTCACATTGTAAGGTGAGAATATATCGATTATTGCTCTCATCTGGTTTCAGAGGACCTACGAGATCGAGATAAATCTTTTGCAAGGCTGTTTCCGCCGTAGTAGTGACTGTCATCGGTTCTTTATTCGGCCTTGAATGCTTATACCTCTGACAATCATCACAACGCTTCACAAACCTTCCAACATGATTTTTCAACCCAGGCCAGAAATAGTATTTCTTTATATTGTTGTACATTCTATTAATACCTGTATGCCCTCCTGTTGGTAACATGTGAAAATCATTCATTATTAAATTTCTGGTTTCTTTATCATCAATTACTTGTACGTCCTTTATTATAGAGATTTTTATATCTGCATTTTTCAATTCGTCTTTAATTTTTATTATATTTTTTATCAGTTCTTTAGCTTTTTCGTTATTAACAATACATAGTTCAGGAATTTTGTGTTTTTCGCAAAGTTTTTTCAGTTCCCTCAGTGACGCACCAAATGCTGACACTGATTGAGATAACTGTTTTATATAGATAGTTCCTGAATTGACATCATATTTTAAATTATCAGTAAAAAATCCTTCGTTTCCCTTTATTTTTGAAATCTTTTCGAAATTATTATTAAGAATTGGTCTGAGTTCAACCGATTCTACAGGGCGTTTCAGTAATTCTACCACTCCAGGGTGATCAATCCTGCGGTATGTAGAAATAATTTCATCCCCTTTTCTAATACTTTCTTCCTTTGCTTGAGCTCGTGTCATAACGAACATATCAGAAACTTTTTCACCTATAGATTTGAGTTCGTCCGACTCAATCTGAATTCTTGAAAGAGCATCAGCAACAACATTTTCGGTACCTTTTAGGTACGTTACTGTGAAGTCATACTCTTCTAATGCTAGTCTGAACTTGGTTAGGCGACTAGATGGATTAGTCATACCGAATAAATATACTAATGGTCTATGATCTGTGAAAATATCAAATTTTCGACAATACAGATAGGGCCTAAAGTGTCGAACAGCAAATACAATGGCCAGAAGCTCTTTTTCTATCGTACAGTAATTTTTCTCTGCCTTATTTAATGAACGGCTTGCATACGCTACTGGTTGGTCATTTGAATTTGACAACACGGCCC
Source organism: Chrysolina haemoptera (assembly GCA_958298965.1). NCBI lineage: Eukaryota > Metazoa > Arthropoda > Insecta > Coleoptera > Chrysomelidae > Chrysolina > Chrysolina haemoptera. The sequence continues at coordinate 313,155 of OY282598.1, read as the reverse complement.
CAACAGCACATTTTGATGCATCCGTCCTCAGTATGAATCTGTTATTTTCTGAAAAATTTGGGTATTGTAACAAAGGTGGATTAGAAAGCGACGTTTTCAGATTGTCAAATGAATTTTGACATTCTTCTGTCCAATTAAATTCTGCGCTTTTGTGGGTCAGTTTGTTCAGAGGATAGACAATGTGGGCAAAGTTTTTTATGAATTTCCGGTAATAATTGGCAAATGCTACGAATCGTTTCGTTTCACTGGAATCTTTGGGTACTGGATAGTTTTTTATAGATTCAATCTTTTCAGGATCAGGCGATATACCTTCGGACGAAATTATATGCCCTAAGTATAAAATTTCTTTTTTTAGAAATTCGCATTTAATGGGGTTGAGTTTGAGATTCACAGATCTCAAACGATCCAAAACTTTGATAAGATTGATGTTATGATTCACCAAGTTATTACCAAAACAAATCAAGTCGTCTAAATATATGAAACATGATTCATAATTCAAACCTGACATAGCTATTGTCATCACTCTAGAAAACACACTCGGACTTACTTTGAGACCCATTGGAAGCCTTTTCATTTGATATTGGCCACGATCAGTAGTAAACGCTGTATATGGTCTGCTACTAGGGTGCAACTCTACTTGGTAGTACCCTTGCGACAGATCTAAGTGGGAAAAATAAACAGCACCTGATAACGAATCTAATATTTCTGTTATACAGGGTAATGGAAATTTATCATCTTCTATTCTTTGATTAAGAAGCCTGTAATCAATTACAACCCTCCATTTTTTATTGCCTTCCTTATCTGCCTTTTTTGGCACTATCAACAATGGAGAGGACCATTCTGATTTAGCCTCCTCTATAATTCCATCGTGAAGCATTTTTTCAACTTGTTCATGTATATTTGCCTTTTGAGCATGCGGTAACCTATAGGGCTTCACATATACAGGTTTTGCATTCGGCTGTAACTGTATTTTATGTGTACAAACATTAGTTACCGTAAGGTAGTCATTTTCTAAATAAAAAACATCAGCATATTTAGCACAAATTTTTTCTATAGACACTTTCTCTTCCTTATTTAATGACTCTGTATCAATAAGGTCTAACAGTCTATCCACTCGTGCAACAGACATTTCATCATTTCCAAACTTACAATACTCGAAATCCGAAAGCTTTTCACTCTTTGGCCTAAAATTCCGAAGTTTTATCTCCTTATCTTGGACATTGAGTATCCGTACGGGAATCATATTATTATCTGGTCTAGCGATAACACTTGCTGTGAATACACCCTCAGTCAACTGTTCACCCAAAACAACACAATCCTCATTACTATTCACCCAACAATACTTAACAATTTCACACCTCGGAGGAATGGTAGTATAACAATCATATTTCGATTGCAATGGGACGGTTATTTTTCTGTCATCCTTCACAAAGGAAAAACTAAATTTCTCAAAATCTATGGTAGCTGAATATTTGGTTAGAAAATCAGCACCTAATACTCCATCTATATCATTCGTAAACTCATTCATAACCAAAAATGAATGTGAAACGTTCATACCATCTGTTTTCAATGAAATATTCACCGATCCCAATGAGTACGTGGAACCAGCTATTCCATTTATTCTTATTTTCTTTGAACTGTCAATGTTTTCAAACTGATTCACATACTTTGAGAAAATTACACTAATAGTAGCACCCGTATCAATTAAGAATTTCAAATTATTACCTACATACTGCATACATACAAAATTCATTCCATTCATACTCAAAATCACATTATTTATTGTATTATCATTATTGGGGGGCACGAAAAAATCGCTCATTTACAAATGATGAGTGGTTTATTTCATTTCCAGCGACATTATTAGAATTTGCTTCTTCCGCAAAATAAGCTCTGTGAGTACGATTTCTGTTATTATTGTTGTTGAAAATACCTCGATCTCTCATATTTCCGCGGCCTCGTGACCGATTGCCATTATAATTATTTTGCTGATTATTAAAATTCCGTCCGTGACCTTGTCGAAAGTTTTGGCTCTGGTTACTATATTTATAATTACGATTCATTGTGTTGTTGTTATTGTTTTTAAAATATCCGCGCCATGAATTATTTTTACCACGCATATGAAATATTTGTGAATTGCTACTGGACACTTTCGATTTTTCTTCATCCGTAGCTCCTACAATTGCATCTCGTAATTTATCATAATTTCTAGCTTTAATTATTGTTCGTAATTCGTGGCTCTTCAACCCATTTGCAAAAGCATTAATCGAAATCTTCTCATTAACTCCTCTAAGAACTCTAGCTGCATTATCGTCTCCGTTTGCTTGAGATATTGTTAAATTAACCATCATCTCTTCTATAGTTCTACCAAACTCATCAATAGATTTTCCATCCTGTTTGCTATTATGCAACTCTACTGACAGAGCAGCGGTAGACCTAATAGAGAGTAAATGCAATTTTATATCTCTTATCAGATTGTCCACGGTGGCATAAGTTCTATCTAATCTCAGTTTAGCATTTTGTGTTAACCTGGTTTTTAGAACATAAGTTATCAATAGTTTTTTTCCCTCAGCATCTAAAAGTTCACTATATAATTCAATTGCGTCAATTAACTGTTTAGTTGTATTTTCCGAACCATCCATAAGAGGCAACAGGGATGAAGCTGTTCGTAAATCAAATTTTTCAGACATATTGACTAGTTTAGATGTTTGTTTTATTTTATGTAATCTATTCAATAATGTTTCACGAGCATCACTAATATTGTTATTTATATCCCTAGCGTAAGTTTTGATTAATTTTACTTCATCTTCGTTTTTATTCACTAGTTTATTATAAGTATCCTTCAAATGAGTGAATGTAGCTTCAAAGACGTTCAATTCCACAAGTTTTTTGTTGACTTTCTCAAAATTCTCACGCCTTTGCAAACTATCTTTAGATATATTACGTTTAAACAAACAAACCTCTTGTAAAAGCTTTTCAAATTCAATCATTTGTAGGTTCCTAACAACATTACTGCTATTTTAAGTTAATCTAGACTTATCTGATCATTCGTCTGAACTGCTGGCCCTTCCTGGTATTCAATAACCATTTATGCGTAATTGTTCTTATATTTTCTTCACCATTCATCACCTACAGTCTAAACACCAACAATCTGTCTTATTCAATGACTAGTTCTTTGCTTCTAGAAATTTCTCTTCTTATCTTCTTTTCCAACGCCTTTCGTGATTTTTGCCACAAACATAATGCAATTCCTAGCAACACCAAGATGCCCATAACAACTGCAACAACTTCAAGGAGAGAGTACTTATTTCCACTATTTGTTCCAGCAGTAGTTCCACCACTGATTCCTGATTGCGTGATAATCACCTCTTCCTTGGAATTTTCACTACCCATTTTCAGTTATTCGTCGATATTCATAGCATTTTTCATTCTAATGATTCTCAGCTCTAGTATCGGCTGGCAGGATCGCCATGTAATAGGATGGTCCTTTGGTATCCTATTTCCCTTCTAATAATACGCAGGACATTATTTATTACTACATTTATTGTATCGAAAATGCCTTCGGTACAGTACTACTTTCAAGCTCGTTGTCTTGATCTATTCTAACTAAAACTAGGACAAAACTCACTATGTAATATTTCAAACAATATCATCCTTAACCTACTTAATTGTAAAACATAATATTCAATATGTTATGATAACTATTTCTATTTATCAATACACTACAATTAGTCTTTATCACTAAATCCCATAATCATTCCTAACTATGATTGATTGTGATGTTTTCGAACATATTTACTTATATTACATTTTGGATTAACTTCGGGAAAAAAACATCGGAAATGATTCATTATATATTTTTGTTGCAGCAATCAATTCACAGAGCTGGAACTATGATCGATTCGGTAAGTACTAAATAAATAACTATTGATGGAATTTGTCCATTGAATCATCATTGAAATTAGCACAGACCAAAAGCATAAAAATAATCTATACTCTATTTCAAGAATAACGTAGTCATAAATACATATGCATAATATACAGGAATTTACGTTAATCTGAAAAAATACTACAGTCCAATAAGGTTTAGAGACAAGGATCGATTGTAGCACCACCAAATTTAGCATGCTGGTAGTTGGAAGGTTGCCAAACAAGAAAAAAAAAGGTTTATCAAAAATCTAGGAGTAGAACAGAAAACAGTTTTGAAAAAAAAAAAAAAATAGTTTTTAGTTTTATCTTGAAAAGTATGTGGTTTATCAAAAATCGGTTTCACCACTGTGGAAATCAATTCCCTACAAGAATTATAACCAGAGCTGAAAATTTCATTAACATGCAATGTAAAAGAAAAACGAATTAGTACTACTATGGTTTTAGAAACGCGACGTTATTTTTCCTCGTACGTCCAGCGATACAAAATACCTGCATAAAAGGCTCTTAAGGTTAACATTTATTTTGTAGGTCCCTGGACATACTGATTTGCCAGTTGAAAGAAAGATTTAATTGAATAATTGTTTAACTCTGGAATCTATCTTGAATGAAAGTGACCATGAGCTAGTGTCATCAGTCAAGAAGAAAGCCGAAGAATATGATGAGAATATTTCAACAGAAATAACAATATTAAAAATCATCGATTATGAAGCATTAACTTTAGCCAACTTAACCCAGCTCAGCTTACTATGTCGCACTTTACTAGAAACCGATATTTTTTTTAACCACAGATTTTTTGATGAACAATTGTTTTTCTGACTATAATGCATAATTTAAAGAAGTCACGTTTTCATACTGCTACAATTCATTCTTCACTTTCGGCTCAATTTTGGCTGTGGTTTTTGAAAGATCGTGAACTTTATTCCAACGAAGAAATTATAGAAGCTGAGCTGAGCAAGATAAGCATTTTCAAGGTCTACTGAGGCATTCAGCTTCATTGCAATAAATGTATTGAACTAAGGGAAGCGTATTAGAATAATTTGAATTACAAATTTAATTTGCTTCTATGGTAGACTAAGAATTATCCAATACATCTCGTATTATTGAAAAAATTGTTAAAATTGTTGTTTCCGCCAACCGGCTGCTTCCTTACGAGCAACCCTCAAAAGTCCTCGAGACGCAGTCCTTATATTTCATGTGATGCAATGCACGGTATCGGTGATCGCTCTGGGATATGAATACACATCCCTGCACATCACAACAACCACCAAAATTTGACGTTGGGTTTTGCTTATTGTCAGTTGATCTGTCAAAAAAGTAATATCAAAAATTTTCAGGATGAGTAGGTATTATGCGATTATGGGACACAGGAAAGTAAGTCTCCACTCATGACATATCTTCAGTTTTTCGCTATGATCTCACAAATCTTCAGGCACATAGAATATTATGACTTTGAGAATGACTGTGGATGAACCTGATGTCGAACGCTTATTTGTCGATTCACTTGTCTAAAGAAACTATGGAAGAATACTTAAAATGATCACACTGATAAACCTAGAATAGCAGACCAATTTTTTTTTTTATTAAACAAAATATTTATAGTTTTCCTACATTTGATACCCTTTGTCTCATAAAGGATGCATATTAGGACATGCAGTGATAGGAACTTTTATTATGACTCACCCTGTATATATAATGACAATCTCATTAATATCGATTGAAAGTTTGATTTTGTGGAGGAAATCCGATTCTTGACATAATTTTTTATGTTTATGACCTTCCACAATCTAAAAATTAAAAAATGTTAATCCAAAGAAATCTGTACAAGTGTAGAAGGGCAAATTAGTAACATACCCTACACTGAATTTGCCTATCTGAGAAATTGAGATCGAATTAACAAAGAATACTTCTCTTTTTTTGCCTCCGTTTTCAAAACTTCTTGGAAAGACGCTGAAGAAACTGAATTTGAATTGCGGTTTTGGAATTCAGATTTGTACAGATTTCTTTGGATTAACATTTTTTCATTTTCAGATTATGGAAGGTCATAAACCCAAAAAATCATGTCAAGACTCATTAATATCCTTTCAGATAACTGGCCACCAGAGTGTAAATTAGGTAGAAGCCAATCACCAATAGCAATTGAAACCGATGATGCTGTTCAACAACTTATGCCTCCGATTGAATTCATCAACTACGACCTGCCACTGACTACTGTTATCAGTAATACAGGGGCAACAGGTGAGCATATCTGAAGAAGTGAAACACGTGGCCACTATTTTTTTTTTTTTGTTAATTTTCATCTCGATCGAAGCAAAAATGTATGCCATTTAGAATAACGCTATCAGTAAAAAATGTCTAGCTTTCTTTTCTTGTGGATTATCTCTGTATTATTACAGATATCCAACAGAAAATAATACAATGCCATGAGAAAGTCTAATGGTGTCAGAGCTGGTGATCTGGTAGGCCAGATCTGACACCATTTGATTTTTTATTGGGATACTTCAGAAAGATAAGGTATATTAAACACCAACCTCATCTACTTCATTCAAATTGTTCCTATCGGTTGAAAAATGTATGTTTTATAAGGGTGCTTCCATTTTGAATGAGTCACAATGTACATTATTTAAGATATTTTTCATCATTTATTAAATAGTGTTGAAAGTCGCACTTTGATCTGACGTTCTGGATGGAAAATTTCAGTTGATATAAAATTTGAAGAAAATTTGGAAAGACCATTAATCCGAGGAAGTATACTTCAGACAGGTTATACCTTGGACAATATTCACTTCCACTGGCCAGCTGAACATATCCTTGATGGTAAAAGGTGCGTATTTTTCACAATTGAATGTGACATCTGAATTATCAGTAAGCTTTTTTTGAAGAATCGACAAGAAACAAATACTGAAATGTCAACAAACAAAATTTGCTAATCATTTGTTGTTAAAACAATTCATTATGTCCCGTTTAGGATTTAGTAGAGAAGATTAGGGACTTCAATTTGTTAATAATCTTCATTTTTTCATTCTGTACACCGAATCGTAATTTTCAAGAAAAAATTATATTCCATTCGAACTAAAAAAATTAGATGCGCTTCCTGCCAAACTAGAAGTGTCATATTTGGTCTGATACTTGCTAAATTATTCATTGATGACATCAAATAGTTGTACCAAATTTGAAACATCTATACAAAATAACAACGAGGATACAGGAGAGTAAATTGTTTTCGGGTCACCCCTTATATCTGGTGGAGTTCAGAGTGTAAGGTAATCAAGGTTTCAGAATAAAATGAAGTTTTGTTTTCCACGCGATATCAGATAATAATAATAATACTTTCTTCAGTATAGCAGACAACCAAAATGTTTCAATGTTTGATCCAGAACGTTCATTTTTGTTATCAAAGTGAGTTAAGTAAGTACACTATTTTGCAGATACGCAATTGAAGCTCATTTTGTACATTACAAAACGAAAGCAGGAAATTTGCAAACAGCTTTGAACTTCAAAGAAGGTGTTGTAGTATTAGCTGTACTGTTTAAGGTATGGATCCAAACCACTATTTTAGTCCATTTACACAAATTATAATTCATATTTTCCTTTCCAGCTTCGTAATCATTCATTAACGAAATACTGTCGCCGTCTGATGTAATTTGATTTTGATATTTTCTAATTTGCAGATAAGTGGAGACCCAAATGAAGTTTTCGATGACATCACAGAATACATTGAAGATATTGCCCATCGAGTAGGCCAACCTATGGAATTACCGAACCCGTTTATTCCAAGTAACCTGTTACCAACTAAGACCGACAGCTATTTTACCTACAGGGGTTCTCTCACAACTCCTAACTGCGACGAATCAGTTTTGTGGTTTATTTATCCACATCACTCGTACATCAGTCAGATACAGGTGATTAAATTTTCCTGTCCTCATAGGACCAGTAATTTCTATTTTTCCATCTCATAGTCAAACATATATTTCCAGTATGGTTTTTAACAAAATTTGAACACATCCAAAACATATCTACGATTTTTTTATACGGACACGTGACTAGAATATTGAAAATTGATGCCTGCCCACCATTTTCATTTTGACATTGACAGCTTCGATGTTTTGTTGGTTTTCGGGTTTTGCCATGATCTTTTTTGGTTAATATGTCCAATCGTTTCAACTGCAGCTACGGCAGTCATCTTCAGTAGCGTGGTCGAAGTAATCTTCAACTGATATGTATATCATAAGATTGGATATCACGAGAGATGCACAATTTCACTAATTACATTAATTATCAATGTCAACTAGTTTCTGAAGTCCCAACATCCACAGCTACCTTGATTATCTGTGGGAATTAGTTTCAATAGTTCCTGATAGGTGAATTTGTAGGTATGTTATCATGTGAATATTCAGATGTTTTCCGCAAATGTTTCGATTTTTTATAACACTTTATAGTTACGAATATTATCGCGGAGGAACATTTGTATATCAGATATTCATACACTATTAGTTGCCACAGGAAATAAGAACTGACTCTTCAAGAGGATTATGTTGTTATTTTGTCATTGCTGTCGCATGACATTTTCTATCGCCTAAAATAATGAACGCATATTTTGATACTAGAATATTGTAATACTCTAGACAACCACACTACACAAAAAATTGGACTTTTTTGACACATGTAGAAAAAATACCTATTATTATGATTAATTTCAGTTCGATGACCTGACTGACATCTATACAAGAGATGATAGGCCTCTTGTGTCCAATTCCAGACCCCAACAAAACATAAACGGCCGAGAAGTTTTGTTCACAAAAGGACTAAGAGGATTTCATCACTGTCGAGGAAGAAATTGCCATTGACGATAACATTAAATATCTAAGATTATGAATGTTACTAGTGAATAATTTCGTCTTATGAAGAGAAATAAAGAAAGGAGGCATAATTTTTTTTTTATGGCAATGCATAGTAAACTAATTTTTACGCACTGTTCACTGTACCAACTTAAAGTGATAACTTTTAGCACAAGTGAGTAAAAAATTTACAAATATCAATTGTGCGTCATTTTTTACGTAGCTAATGATCATATTTACGCATTCTTGAAAAAGTAAGTATTTGGCATCAATTGATAATAAGACAAGAATTCATACTTTTTCATTACAGTAACGGTCGTAGAAAAAAATTTTTCTTGTACATTTTCGTAAAACATTTTTGCTACGACTTCGACTGGCTTTACCATAACCTGAGCAAGTCATAGTCCAAATATACCAGATAATCTTTAGAGGGCGCGTGCAAAAGCACACGCATGCTATCGGAATGAAATTTGAAATGAAAATTGTCATTAGGCTTGAAAGTTCGATTTGCACACGCTGAATAGGTAAAAAGGGGCACCAATAATTGAAAAAAAAAATGTTTTTGAGGCGGTTCTGGAAATAAAACACCCAACATGTCTAAAGGAATGTTTATTAAAAAAATGTGATAATACAAATATGTACACACTAAAAAAAATCACAATATTGTAAAAATCAATTGACTTCATTGGTCTTTCAGAATACAAAAATACAACATCGATAATATTTATACCTGATATTTCATTTAGGGATTAAAACTCTACATACATTCTGAAGGGACGAAAATATCTAAATACAGATTATCAGGAGGACATAGTAAATTTTCCTGTAACTGAATCTATATTATTTATACACCGGGGGTGGAACAGCCCTTACTCCAGAGGAAAAAAATGCATGACAATTTGTAACTCAAGTATTTGTTGATTCAAAAATAGAAACTACCCAAACATCGAAACCACGTTAATTTTACTCGAAACGCGTTTCGCCAACAGAGTTAGCATCGTCAGTAGCTGAAGCTCCCTGACAAATTACACAAATTGTACAAGTCAAGAATTCCTACTTAAGTCAAAATTCTATCAGGAGAAACCTTACACACAAGATAATATGATTGCCTTGGAGGGTAGCCACTATATTTTTTTTGTAAAATATTCAAATTGAATACGTTGCTTTGGAAACATTGATAAAACATTTCCAGAAAATGTCGAATAATTTGAAAATTCTACCCACCTGCCGTACGCTCCTGTTTGAAGTTACAAACACATTATTTGCATTGACATTTGAAACTGAATGCTGTCAAGTAACATGCCAAATTACATTAAGAAAAGTCGATCCGTTATGGAGTTATTCTGGAAAACATATATTTTTTGTCACTTTCAACACCCTGTAACTCGGTTATTATTCATTTTAGGGTATATGTTTGGAACTTATAGCCTCAAAAACATATACCCTAAAAATGAAGTGAAGATTATACCATCAGAGTTTGTTCCCTTTATTCTGGGACACCCTGTATAAATTAAGCGCGCGGCGCGCCTGCTGTCAGCGTTTGTTCTACAAAACTTCTGACTGTCTATGTTCGTCTTGTTTTAGGTACTATGAACTACCTGCAGGAAAATATTCAGATTTTATAAAACACTTTCACCAACAAAATTTTTTGACTGGTTAAACGGGCTGCTACGCGTGGTGTCCCAATATTCTGCTGACCGACCCACATAGTTTTTTTTGGTTTTCTTGCTATCCACAGACCAATTTTCAGATTTTATATTAACGTTGCGACATACGTGTTTTTTTACAACTTCGGAACCACCCCCGCGGCAGTTGTCCCAATCACTGGCTGACTGTTTTGGGTAGCTTCTCTTTCTTGAATAGAGATTTCTAATGGCTTTGGACACCCTAATAAAAAGAGACAAAAGTTCTTAATTTTTCCGTTCTTGTTGACCAGGGCGTGCTCTGTGATTGGTCACTATAATGGCGGGGAGTTTGAATGACAAGACAGCTACAGTTGAAAATGACATTTATACTTCCTGCCGTCATAGTGACCAATCACAGAGTACATCCCCTGGCAACAAGGATGGAAAAATCAAGAACTTTCGTCTCTTTTTATTAGGGTGTCCAAAGCCATTAGAAATCTCTATTGTATTCACGCCATAGATTCCAAATATTCATTTATTCGAAATTATTTGTTCAGAATTGAAGTGATTTGTGTACCACTTTTTAGTTTCTCAGGTATTATCTCTCAAATTCGACACACAATGCATGTCTCTAACTCTCAACAACACTAAAGACTTTACTTGGGCGCTTACAGTACAGCATTTTACCAAAAAAAAGAGTGAGATATTGTTTGTTCTTGTGCTACTTGGACTTGCAGGGATGCATTTGCAAAACTTATTCAAAGACAAGACTATGTGTGACAATAAATCACTTCCATGTTAGAAATAGTTTACTGACCAAGTTGTTCCAAGTTATTCCCACATAGACCAAGCTATAGAGGTTTTTCCCCCACAAAATAAAAGACGTAAATGGCCTATACTAATTTTTATAAGATGTTTGCTATTGAAAACTCTGGTTTTCGCCCTAGCAAAATCGTTTTGTGGAATTTTTTAACAAGAAATATTGAACTTTTTTGTTTTTTTGCAAATATCTCAAAAAGTATTGAAGGAATCGTTTCACAGTCAACAGAACTTTTGTAGAGAATTGTATAAAACAAACAAAATGGTTTTTTATACGATCGGATGGGTGCATTTTCACTGAGAAAATCCGGGAAATCCTCGAAAGAGACCATATTTCAAAACTGTTAGCAAGATGTTTTCTGTCCTATGTGTAGTTTTTGGATAATCTCGTTATAATAAATTTAAGGGCACATCTCGCAAGATACGCCGATTTAAGGAAAATCGTAGTATTCAAATTCTGTGAACGGTATTTGGAAGTAGAGAATCTATAACACGTATATTTTGATTTTTGACCTAAAAGGTGGGAAATGTGTTGAAACTGTCATTGAAGGTTGCTCCAAAAACAATTGAAAGTGTATTCATGGCATAGTCGAATAGCAGTAGTGGGGGATCTATCGAGGAGAGGAGAGTATAACCGCGCGGGATTTGAACAATTCAATTCCTCCACTACCGCTCCTCGATTCTGCCACAAACATACTTTGAAGCGTTTGGAGCAACTTTCAGTGACATTTTCAACACATTTCCCACTTCAGGTGAAAATCCAAAATATACAAATTGTAGACATTGATTTCTTCTTCCACATGCCTTCAACATAATTTGAATATGATGATTTCCTTTAAATCGGCGCATCTTGCAAGATATGCCCCTAAATTTTTTAAAACGAGATTGTGCAAAAACATCTTGCGCACAGTTGAACCACATGTTATGATCTATAAGTTTCTGCAATATCGTTTGTCCAGCCTCAGACTTATAAAAATTATGAATTTTTGAAAAATGGTCTTATTTTTAGAGGATTTCCCGGATTTTCCCAGTGGACTATGCACAGATTCGGTAATATAAAAAACATTTTGTGCGTTTTATATTTTTCTACAAAAGTTTTACCAACTGTAAAACGATTCCTTCAATACTTTTTCAGTTATTTTTTGAAGACACCGAAAAATTTGTCATTTCTTTCACTATTTCTTGTTTAAAAAATTCCTCAAAGCAATTTTGCTGGGGCGTAAACCGGGGTTTTCATTTATGAACCATTTTATAAAAAGTAGTATAGGCCATTTGCGTCTTTTATTCTATGTAAAAAAGCCTCCTATTTTTATCTACAGTTTGACCTAATACCGAATATGTCCTGTTTTCTACGATCCACATTCTGTGAGATATTTTTTGGCCACAAATTGCGAATCAAGTGATGCTTAAGAGAATTTCATAGACGTCCATATTACCCATAGGCCATTCAATAGAAGATTTTTTCATAAAAAAATACGATTGAGAAACCGACTGTGCCATCACATGGAAAACAGTCCATAGTTATGTTTTGTTATGTTTTGGACTCGCAGTCATCTACTAATTTGTTTTAAACACTTGAATACAAAAAACGATTTTTTTTAGTGTTTTGTTTATAAAATGAAAACTAATACAGCAATTTGGTTGCTTCAATGAGAATACGAAGAAAGTGAGATTCGATCATCAGTTACGGATAAAAATTGGAAAACCTGGAAATTTTTTGCATTTTTTAAAAAATTTACAACTCCGCCATTTTTCAATTTATAGTGTTGGCCCTTTTCACGAAAGAACTGAATTATGTGTACTTCATTTATGCGCAAACCAGGCGCTGTGGGACTATTATTTTAGGCACAATTGCAATTCGCTTTTTTTTTGCAGCGTGCGTGGATGCTCCAGTGATAGTCCAATTTCAATTTCCCAAACAGATTTTAAAAGTTAATGTGTAATACTGAAAAACGTATATTCTCATTTCTCGCTACAATGCCGCGAAATAGGTGAAAAAAACGGCCGAGCCCGCCTAAGCGGTCGCGTAGAAGGAGCAACCGTAAGGTGAGGGGAGGCGTATCGTAAAGGGATTATTACCTCCCCTCACCTTATGGTTGCTCCTTCTACGCGACCGCTTAGGCGGGCTCAGCCGTTTTTATTTTTGTTTGTAAGATTTTTTCACCCATTTCGCGGCATTGTAGCGACAAATGACAATATACATTTTGTACTACTCTTTTAATTTCAAAATCGGACCATCAATTGCAATTGTGCCGAAACCGTTAGTCCAACAGCGCCTGTTTTGCGCACAAATGAAGTACACACTACTTTCGTGAGAATTTTTTTGAAAATCGCAAAATTTTCCGGGATTTTCAGTTTTTCTTCGTTACTAATTTTGTTAGTACTTCAAAACACTAAAAAAAATACGTTTTTTGTATTTAAATGTTTATAACAAATTAATAAATGACGGTTGCGAGACCAAAATATGAATATAAATTGTTGAAAAATCGCTCATTTTATGCTCTATTGATTGGTGTACCAACAGAAGACCAGCTTAACCTGTTCACACAATTTTTTTTCTCGAAGTTCACCCATTGGTGGAGGGTTTGGTTGTCCCGCAAGCCCTCTTGGAGTAATTACTGTCTGTTCTTTTTTCAAGCAATCTGGAAATGTATTTACAGCGTGGAAGAATTTGGTAATAAACTGTATTTTCTAGAGAATCACTAGGAGAGATTATTCATATATGTTCATGTCGCTCAACTGGACTACCGGCAAGGTATTCTGAGAGGTGTGCTGTAGTATTGTCGGATGATTTGGCAGCGTGGTTTGGAAGTACGGAACGAGAAGACCAACAGAACTGCTGCTGTTTGCTGAAAAAATATATATATAATGAGTTGAAACTATAATGAGTTAAAAGAGACTGAAAAATTAACAGATGCAAATATAGTCATTAAAATGCATTCCACAGGGTATGGATCTTTCACTTGTTTTGTTTGATAAGAATGACCAAATTTTTTTTGCATCATTTTTGATACATTACTCAGACTTATCTGTAAAATTACATTTCTTGGTTTTCGATAAACTGGTAACTATCACTTTATCTCTGTTCCTTTTTCACAAATTGAAGTCTTGAGTTAAATCAATTTATTTATGTGTTTGATCGGTTTAACAACTATTTATTATTTCATTAATGAATTCATTCATTTAATGCCCCAGCCTGGGTCTTCTTGGAAGAACGTAGTATTAGCCAGGGAAGTAGTTGTTTTTTGTCAGATGTTTGCCTCACATTTTCCACATGGTGGAAATATTTGGAGAGAAGGGGAAAAATGGGAAAAAACGTTGATTATCTAATAAAAAAATTTAGAAATTAGAAAATTCAAGTTTTATCAGTTTCCTCCAAAGAAACTGTTGCTTATCATATATAAGGCACTAGTAAAATCATTACTACAATATGGTGTACCAGTTTGGGGGAAACTACAAAAATTCATTGGAAAAGTTGAATATTTTATAAAGTTACATTCCAAAAATTACACACAAAAAGAAGAGGCTTCTTCACCGCACAATAACTTTTCTACAATGAAATTCTCAATATAAGATTCACTTTATTTTCTCAACTTTAGTAAATAAACCTTCAAGCAACAATTTCACTTCCAAGGGAATGTTATAAAATCAACAAAAAACACACATATTAATGAGGACGTTTAAATTCTATGTACCTACATCTGCGGCAGCACCTCACAATGCTTTTCATAGATAAACGAGGTAGCTGCAGTGGTATTTCTCTTCCATTAAAATTTGAAGCAATCTTTATCCAATCGAAATAAATTTATTATAAAAAAAAGGTGAAACGTTCATCTATGTACATGCTGTAATGTTTTTTTTTTTAAATCATCTGTTCATCTACCCAAAATATTGCATCAAAGTACTGATGCATTTTTGAGATTTTTTTTGTAAAAAAGTGGACTGAAATTTTAATTTCCATTACAGCACGTACATTGGAACAAATATTCTCATGATGCCTGTCCTTGTTTGAAATCGATACAACGAACCGTTTTTGAGTTATCAATTGACTCTTTTAGTCTAAAAAGTGACCCAAATATGGTCGCACTCATGGAGTCTTCATAATAAAAACTCACCGGCTAAAAAGTCCATCTGTTGACTAAACAGAATCTTATCGTCCAGAAGCGGAAAGTTAAATAACCCCTGTTGCAGAAGCAGCTCCTCAGCTTTGCTGAAACCCACATCTCCTATAATCGTCCCGAGATCAGAGGACATCTCAGGCAATGTCACCGGCAGGATTTGTGGTGGAGACGGTAAAGACGCTGGTGCTGGTGTTTGCGGTGGCGGTAAAGATGGGGCGGGCGTAGGAGGTGCCTCATCCTTCACAACCTTTATTGAAAAACAAGGAAGTAGTAAACAAAAAGTTTTTGGGCAATGATAAGTACAAGATATTTTATAAGTATTGTTTGATATCAGAGGAGAGGATGATAATATTCTGACATTTTGAACATTTTAAATCTATCAAGTTTGGAACATCGAAGAGTTGAGATAGGTTTAAGATTTCTGACAAGGTTATGAATGGAACTATGATTTGTCATAATTTAGTTGAACTCTAATATGGATGTGAATCCCAAAAAAGTTTCAAAACTTTTCATGGTTCCTCGTCACAGTGATGGCCAAAATGAGTCAATTACAAGGGTAGTTAAATTAGCAAATAAAAATAGTGAAATAATTGATTCATCCAACACATGACAGTTATGACTGTCATTATTAATGTCATTTCAGACAATTATCAAATAACACACTAGTGAGTTATATTCCATAAGTCACTAGTGAGTTATGGATTATAACTCACTAGTGTGTTATTTGATAGTTTACTTGTCTAAAATGACATTAATAATGGGTCATAACTGTCATGTATTGGAGAAAACATTGTATGCCACTCATGTGTTATGTTTCCTAAGTCACTTTAGAATTTATAAATCTTTCTCGCATGACTTATTTTCAACATAACACACTAGTACCATAAATAAGTATTATTTGCTACATTAGATTATATTTGTATAAAAAGTAATGTAAAAATTATCTCTAATTTTTGTTTTTTGTTGTATGTACATAAATAAATAAATAATGAGAAAAATGTCATGTACCCCTTTATTATTCGACATGATTTTATGTTCCTATTTATTTATAGGTATGTATTTTCAACTTTTGTGAATTAATTAGTTTTTGAACATTGGATTATTTGACGAGGAAATAATGAGTTACTAAGAACTATTGAACTTTTTTGTGTTTACCTTGGGTTCCAGCTCAGCACCAGTCTTATGGTCAACCTTATGTCTTCGACGTGTGTGCTTCAGCCAATTGGGGTAGTTGGTAAATGTGCGTTCACAATATTTGCATTTGTACGGTCGTTCTCCAGTGTGAATATTATAATGTTGCTGAAAATTATAAACAGTAAAGAATCTTTCCCAAAAAAATATCCGAAATTTGTAAAATTGAATCAAGTTGATAAGAGAATCGTAAGAAAGAGTAAGTTATAATTATAACTATCTTGGTAAAGAGGAAAGAATTGACTGAAATAAACGTATTGTATTCTGTACTTTGTAACATTAGAATTTGTATAATTATCTGTCTGAATAGGTTGGTACGATCATGCGTATGTTTGATTTTCCTTGCCATTCAGCTTCTCAGCAATACCCTTAATGTTCACATACAGACCAACATAAAAAAGTATCAGACCCTACCCTACCCCATAATTTTTGCGAATTTTTCTAGATTAATTTCTATCTACCACTACTCTATCTAGCCTGTGAAGAAGTATGGGGTAGCATTTTATTAAACTAGATATTTTGGCGTGCTGATGTTTTTCAGAATTTTTTTCGAGAAAGCAGCGAGTAGAATCGTATATAAATTATTATTTTGCCGTAATTTTCTAACACTGTCGAGAGGTATTTTCTTTTCAAATTACTCTATTTGATGATCCCATGTACTTCAATATTTTTATGGACTTTTTCGATTTTATTGTCGCGTTTTCGAAGTTTTTGCAATTTTTTTTGATGAGGGGATATGGGGTATAATTTTTTTAATTAAATATTCGATGGTCTCATGTTTTTCATTATTTTTACGGATTTTTCAGAATTTATCTAAACAAGTTTTGGCAATTTCTTTTGAGAAGCAGGGAAAAGAGCAATATGAACTTTTTAAATTAAATTATTCGATTGTTCCATGTTTTAACACAATTTTACGAATTTTAACGATTTTATTTTCCCAATTATTTTTCTGCGAGTTTCTCGAGGAGGCGGTTTCGAGCTTCTCGAGGAGGCGGTTTCGAGCTTCTCGACTGATATTATTTTGTTCGCCGTAATTTTCAATTTCCGAAACAGTCGGGAGTTTTTATATTGAGTCTGATGATGTAGGGCAGCTTCTCAAAAAAATTAGATTACTTAGGTATCATAAATTTTGACTGAGTATTTTTACCTTTTGAAGTTTTATTTGTGTAAAATATGTAGTAAACTGATGTTTCATGTATTTGTGTCCATAAAGCATAAAAACATGTTTTGCCTGCCTAAAAACGGTCATTTTTACATTTATATACAATATACTATACCAGTGTTTTATTTTTAATTACTGACTTGTCTCATGTTGTGGAAATGACATGAAGAGATGAATATCTATTTAAATATGCTCTATCACAACAAGGAGGTAACAGATCTTCCAATAATGTTATTCAAATCAGGAAAGAAGTTTAAGATTATATAAATAATGAATGCCTTGTAGACTGGCAAGAAGAAACTGTATTTGGAAAATTGTATATTTCAATTTTTATGTTATTTTTTCTAATAAATGAAATAAAAATTGCATTTGCATTTTTCATTGAAAAAGCACCTTCAAAAATATAAAAAAATTTTAAACAAAATTCAATCTTCATCTAAGGTATCATATATTAAATTCATGATAGCTCTTTTGCAGCTGTTCATCTTCTTCTCTGATTTAATTCTTCTTAGTTCAGCTGCAACGGATCTGAAACAAACATAAAATATCAGTCTGTTTGATAGAATTTGAAGAGGCGGGGATTAGCGCTCGCGACTGGTGACCGAGAGGTTCCGAGTTCGGTTCCCAGCCGGGGCGAGCTTTTTTCATTTTTATGAATGATTGAATTTCGTTGCCAGCTGGGAATAATCATCCACAATTCACTGATGTGTTAAACATCAACAGTGCTGCTTCTAAAGTGGTGTAAGGAGTTAAGAAGAAAAATAATTATGTTACTAAACTATTTCTAATGAAGCAGAATTTCTTTACCAATAAAGTTTTAATGAATGTTGCCCAATCTGCATTTTTCATAACAACCATCAATAATTCTCATTTTCAAAAAAAATCTTGAAACTTCAGAGACTGTGTTTGCCTTTGTTATCAAAACTTCTGAAAACCCAAATCCAGATTTCAGAACACGAAATGTTACTGACAAAAGGAATTAATTTATTCAAGACTCGTAAACTCAGTAACTTCTAAAAAGGCATTAATACCCACAAACAGCTAGTAAATTTTGAATACAAAATAATATACTTACTGTCCAAATATCTTGCAATGATCTAATTCTATTTCTGAGCAGTTTTTAATTGCTTCAGCTGCCTGTTCCAAAAGAATATCACTTCGACTTTTTCTTCTTTTCACCGATTCATGTTTTGATTTGGGGCTGAAAGGTCTCGAATTATCTGTAGAAGAGTACACATCATCCGAATACTTGCTTTCTACTTTAATTTCTTCCACAGCTCCATTAAATACTTTGTCACTATCTTCATCAACCTCTCCGCTTACATTTGAATTAGATTCGCTATTTCTTAGAGGATCGGTGCTACTTAAAAATAACAAACTGTCATAATAGACCCACTTTGGTTTGTAAACTTCACTTATACCTGCACCACTATTTAATGACTTTTTAATTTTCATGTGTTCATTGAAAAACTGTGTTCTTAAAATATTAATTTTTTTCTTAACCTCTTCAAGTTTAATGATAGGAATTGGATTTTCCATGAGTTCATTTAGATTCTCAGTAACCTCCTTTAAGTGTTCTTGTCTCACTGTTTTATTTTTGTAATCTGGTAATTTTGGATTATGCAGCACTGGATGTTGTTCATACAGTAATATTAACTTCCTAATACTATCTGTTGAAAAATTATAACTGGTATTATTCATTTTTTGGAACACCACAATATTCACCATCAACACCACAACATAGAATAAATATCAATTTACTCTACTGTTGTATAACTAGAAACCACTGACCTATAAGTAGAAATGTTAGAAATCCCATTGATATCAACATCAATAAATACTACATAACCTCAAATTGTAAATCCTTAGCATAGAGCATAGATCCACAGTGCAAGAATAGACTACCTAAGTGTGACGTTAAAGTGTGTGAAAATTGGTAAACATTTCCAAACATTGAAATTGTTTTTTTCGGCAATAGATTTCAACTAACTGAGTCTTTATTAAAAATAATATCAATTATCCTTATTCTCGACGGAATTATGCAAAATCATCAAATCAATATTTCCTTGTGGGCTTTTAACAGGTATTACCAGTTTCTTTGGGAACAGGACAGGTAGTCTATTCCTTTCCACAGCACAATCACAGAACTTAAATCAAACACAGAACACAGATATGTTCTGAGGTTGAACCTATTCATTTCTGAGATAACCAAAATTGGCGAATACATGTCTGTGTAAGTTACAACCAATGACCAATGACCAATGCCTTCACGTCAATTTTATTGATCATTTAATTCATGAATTTTATTAGACCATGTAAATTCGCACTGGTATATATATATATATATATATATATATATATATATATATATATATATATATAAATCAATCCTGAAAAAGTATATTTAGGTTTTTTCCCGTTTTTGCCAATGTTTTTCCACATTAACGATATAATTTTTTTTACACCATTTCAAAGTAGAAGTTTCAATGAAAAAAATCAACTAACTAACCTAGCTATCCAAGTTGCTAAGCAAATAATGCTTGCAGGGCTCATATTCTATAGATTTTCAGAAGAAAGATACATGCCTACAGCCAAATCGCTTTGGTTACCATTTGTTGTACCAATTTTTTTTTATTAATTAAAGTATGTGAAAAAAATTGAAAAAAACAAGTTGGATATGGTCTGATGTGAAAATTATAATACTTTCATCAGTTTAAATGCTACTAACTTATTTCAAACAGATTGTACCAACACGGAATATGGGTTCTTCTTTTGGTACTTGAGTAAACTGAACAATCATCGTGTTCACACAAAAAAAACTAACCTTCAACTTGGTACTGCTGAGGAATCCCTTGTTACAATAACCGCACACAAATGGTCTAGCGGCTGCATGGACCAGACTATGAACTTTCAAACATCTTTCAGTCTTATACATCTTTTGGCACACTTCACACTTATAGGGTCGTACTTCACTGTGGAAACTATAGTGACGGACTAGGTGAGATTTTTCAGCAAATCTGCAAAAAAGGCATCAACTCATCCACTTTTCTGGAATGGAACTATCAGAAACTATTCTGATATTCTTTAAAATCTTCATTCTTCATAGAATGGAGTTTATTTGACCATGCTATGCATAATTTTCATTCGTCACAATCTAGCAGAACTGATTTTCAGCTGGAATGACTTACTTACTTTTTAATAAATTTGCAGATTCGAACCTAGTACCCCTTCTTTTGCTCTCATATAGAAAAGTGAAAGAAGTTTCAAATGAAAAATTTCAATCCATTCAAAAGATACGAGGGAGGGAGGGGACTTTTGACTAGCACTGTATACAAGACTTGCTAGTTTAAAGATATAAGATAAATTGTTTCAAAATTTCTAACTATCAGGAATGTAAAACTTACGTCTTGCCACATTTGACACAGCAATGGGGTTTATCGCCAGTGTGTTGTTTGACATGCTGCTGCATGTTGACCTTCTGGGTGAAAGTTTTCCCACAAACGTCACACATAAATCTTCTCCCTAAACGATGTACGTTCATGTGAGAAGTCAAACCTCCTCTTGTGTGTAATCTGAAAAATTGAAAACTACTGATTGGAGAAAAATACAGAATAAATTGAGAATAAAATGAAAAGTATCCCACTCATGGAACTTATAGCCATTATTGTCGCAACTGTACTTAAAAGTAATATTTTCTTGGAAATAATATGATTACATAAGAATTACAAATAGGTACAGTTGCGTGCATCAAAAAGCCGTTCAAGGCATTGCACTAATTGCATTGTATTGCACTAATTGCATTAGAAAAATGTTGAAAGCACGTTACTGACAAAAATAGTTTGAATTTCGTCACTACTTGACAAAGTCAATAAGAAGTTCAATTAAGATTGACAAGCCTGACTCATAATACTTTCCTGTAACTGCTGTACAACTTTTTTATGTACACAAATGTTCAGTGCCAAAACAAAAATGATTAAAAACATAAATAATATAAGAACAAAAATATTACTAAATACATATGTTGATTACATTGCAATACTCTAATTACCTGAAAATGTATGATTCTTAAGTAATTTTTAAATTTAGCAATTGATGAGCCAAACAATCCGAGATCATTCAATGAGTTGGCCAGATGAAGGGAGAAAAAAATTAAAGGTAAGGAACCAAAAAATATCCAACAGAGGCGAGTGGAAGTAAGATATAACTGGGTAGGTGAAAAACTTTCAGTCTAACTCCACCAAAATAATCATTATTGCAGTTAGAAGACTTACATAGACATGTTTCGAAGAATTAATCCTTATTCCTACTACAATAAAAATTATTTTGGTGTAGTTAGACTGAAAGTTTTTCACCCATCCAGGAACGAAGAATGTTTTCAATTTCCTAGTTAGAGGACGGGAAAGTGACCAGGGCCTTCATTTATATTGAGTTTCTTCTATATGTATGTATGTCACTAATCTCCTCTTGAGCAACTTAATTTTTTTCAGTACTTTTTTTCCACTAATTGCTGTTTGAACAAATACAACTTACACTTTTCCACATTCCACACAGGGATAGTCTTCCTTAATTTCAGTCTTGTGTTTCTTCATATGAATCTTCAGACCTGGTTTTGTAACAAAACTTTTTCCGCATTCCTCACACATGAAGGGTTTTGCTTTGGTATGTTTGGCCATAACATGGACATGCAGCATGCTCTGCAAACTGAAACCTTTTGGACACATCTGGCATCTGAAATATAATGGAAATTACCAATTATGTCTTCTGATCCTGCGTTTACAATTTCACAAAATAATATTGAGATGTATACATACTTGTAACGTCCTTCAGTGATATGTCGATAGCAATGTGATCGAAACGTTGAATATTTCTCTGCTGACTTATTACAGAAAGTGCAGGTATATACAGGGCTCAGGGCATAACTGGAAATGTAGTGCTTGTCGAACTCTGTTTTGAAAGGAAAGACTTGTTCACACATATTGCATTTCACACCCCAGTGAGCTCTCCATTCTTCTTTAACGTTATCTATCATTTCGTCGTCCAAAGTTTCTCCATCTAGAATGTAATGGTATATTAACATTTTATTTATTTATTCATTAATTTATTAACGAGTAGCACCCAATTAAAAAATATGTTTATACAAAGTTATGTGATACATGAATACTTATAACTAAGATTAAACCTAAAAACTATATGAATGAATATAATATCTGTATAAACTCTACGAATGCTCAGTTTCTCTATTTCTGTTGTAGTGCAAACTTCTCAGTGAGTTTTCAATTAAAGCTATATTCAATTTATAAGCTGAAATCTCAAAAATTAGTTTTGGTTTCTCTTTATTGAAAAACAATCCGAAGCATTGTACGGCAAAATATATAATACTCTTCCACAAGAATGGAAAAACTTTTCAATTAAAAAACATAAATTTGAGGTGAAGCGGGCACTTATAAGCCAAGCATTTAATAAAATAAATGATATTTTTGGTGCAGTTTGGCCAATGTAATGAAACAGTACCTTCGTGCTATCTTATCTTATTTAAATGGATTTCATATGTTGGTGACCTTACACAAGAACAATACTCCAATATTGATTCAACCAAAGAATAATGAGTTTTTATGGAATTAACATTAGTGAATTCTCTTGTGGTCCTGCACACAAATTCCAGCATTTTTGTTGGCTCATTGACAACCTGCTTGAAGGAGAGATGGAAATCCATCTTAGTGTCAAAAAGAACACCAAGGTCCTGAACAAAGTTTGTCCTTGTGAGAGGTTCGCCATCAATATTATACCCACATTCTTATGTTCAAGTGATCAATAAAAAGACACAACCTTGCATTTGTTTACATTCAACTCCATGTAATTTTTAGTGCAACATTTGACAATTATTGAGGTGAGCTTCTTTGGAACATTCTCAAAATTTTGTTCATTGTTGACATGGCTAAAATTTCAAGGTCCTCTATGAAGAGATATTTTTTTGAATATTTGATTATTCTTACAATATCACTGATGAATATGTTGAACAAGGGGCCTAGGCTATTTCCTTATGGCACTAGTAGAGTGATGTAAATCTCCTCTGACTTTAACATATTGATTTCTGTCCTGAAGATAGTATTGAACACGCTTGAGTACAATTGGATTTTAAACACTCACCTGCTTCTTCCTGTAAATCTTTGAAGATATCGTTTTCAGTGATATTTTGAAGAAGGTCATCACAGAGTTCTTCGTTTTCACCAAAATGAAACAGAGATTCATCTTTCAACCTCAAACTCAGATTTTGGATATTACCAAAGTTTAAATTGTCTGAGTTATCCTGAGATGATTCCGAACTGTTTTCAATCGAACCTGTTTGGCTAGACTCAATCTGGATAGCTCTTTGAGGCGCAGATGCTTTTCTTCTATTTTTACGGACAGTTTTGGCCAGGGAGTCCAATTCCTCACAACTGTCACTTTCATTGTTGAGATCGAATGTAATGCGGGGTTCATTGAAGCTGTCTTCATCGCTAGTGAAATCGTTTTTCATCAGGTTATCATCCAAGATGAATTTGGGTAGTTCATTTTTTCTATAAGAAAATGATTCTAGTAGGCTCAGCTTCTGGGAGCAGGTTTCTTCAAAGGATGATTCCATGTTCTGATTATCAGATGTCACATTGTTTGGTTCACCCAGTGCAACTAGAAAATGATTTGATGAAGAAATGTAAAAAATTAGTAGAGGGGAAATAACGAATATATCTCACCTCACAACGAAAGTTTTGTTTACACTGACACAAAACCACAGTATTTCAAAAATTTGCCATTTGATCTATTTCAGTTGAAGAGCTATTCGATGAAAAACAAAAAAATCAACAAATTTGTACCCGAACTAATTCAATATTTTGACACTCGGACCACTCCGTGAACATTCAAAACAGTTTAATATTTTTCACGCAAAACAAGACACATTTTTTTTACGAAGTCTTTATCAACACTTAGGAGCCATTTTGCATCGGTGTGTACATGCCTTTTCTTTGATCTGATAACAAAACGTTGGAGTGTCCAGGATTCCGATTTCCGATCCCGAATTTAAGAAACAGGCACCCATGTTTGAGCCATAGTCACAGCTTATTCTTATGAACGAAATTAAGTGCCATCTTTGACCCGGAAGCCATACCTAAATAAAGGAGCTAAATACAGAAATCTGTTTTAATAAAAATCTGCCATCTCTGACCTGAAAGCTAAACCCAAATAGAGCATCTAAATACAGAAATCTGTTATAATGAAAATATGTCACATTATTGTATAAGTCATATGACGTAAGCTGGCGCTGTTCAAGTGCTCTATAGAAAACTGCGTTTGGAAGTTAAGATGTTTTTTAACTAGATGTCACTAAATAAAAAAACGTTTCATTTGAATAATTATTGGTAGAAATGTTTAAATTGTAAATGAGGGTTGTAGAATCTTTCTCTTTGATTTAAACTAAGATGTATCGATTTCAAACAAGGACAGGCTTCTGGAGGACGTTCGATTCTCGTACATATATCTACGGCAGCAGCTCATCACGATGCTTTTCATAGATAGTCGCGATTTAGCCGATTTAGCTGTAGTGGTATTTCTCTTCCATTAAAATTTGAACTAATCTTTATTCAATCGAAATAAATTTGGTATCAAAAAATTACATTATTCTATGTACGTGCTGTAAATTTTTTTTGAAATAATTTATTAATCTACCCAAAAAATTGCTTCAAAGTAATTTTAGGGACATTTTTGAGATTTTTTTTGTGAAAAAGTGTACCTATTGAAAATTGTTTGAAATAGATATGACGAACCGTTCTTGAGTTATCAACTGACTCTTCTACCCTAAAAAGGGTCCCAAATGTGATCGCGCTCATGGCCTCTTAACACATTGATGCGTATTATTGAATCACAGCAGGATAACAGGTCTTTGTAATGTAAATGCTTGAAACATTTTTGCAAATTAGACTTATGTCGATGTGGAAATTTACAAAAACATTTTTTTCAATTTTTTTTTCCATGTTATTGTATGAATAATATGAAAATTCATGCTATTTTAAACCGGAGTGTGCACCTATCTCAAAAATCGATTTTTGTGGGATGACACACAAACGCATAACAGGCTCCAGTTATCCAAAGAAGAACGTCCCTAGAAATCATATAGGGAATGTTATATAGGAGTCTTCTTATACTTCAGCTCCTCTCGAAGGAAAATTGTGGCTACGACATTAAAATTTCGAAACTACATTCAATAAATACAAACAATTCAAAATGCTAAAGCCTATTCTCATTTGAAACAATGGATTACTAACTGTTCCACGTAGAAGCAATAAAGATTATATTTCTATACAAATATTTTCCGTTTCACAGCCTTTACTGGCTGACAAAAAATTACAAATAACAAGACGGAGTAGACAGATATTTCAATAAATATGTGAATCAATCGAATCTAAATCCAGCTTTATTGAATACTGACAAATCAAGCCAAAAGATACAACATATTGGCTTGCATGAAAATCCCAAGGATTATAAGGGATTAACCATGATCCATTTCGTTACCATCCATTTTTGAGATAAGATAGTAAAAAATGTTATAGTATAAAATATTTGCGGTGACGTTACATTTGTCTTCACAGTTCTGATTAATAGTAATACATCAATTATAGTACCAACACCAGGTAAGCATTTTTTGAATTATTCTTTGGCATTCTTAACAATGGAAGAGCTATACGAAATCGATAAAAAATCGAATGGAGAAGCGTGTAGGAAATCCACGTTTTCGCAAAAGGAAACACATTTTCCATTATTTTCTAGTTTTTGGATGATATTTCTGAGTACAATTCAATGGCTTATCGGGAACCCATACAATACCATTGAAGTATTACCGCAAATTTGGCGATGTATTCAATCGATATATAGGGCCGATTCAGATACATGCGTGCCCACCCTGCATTTTTGAGCCTGCATGAGAAATGCATAACCCATCGACGTTTACACTTGTGCCTGTCGGCGTACGTGAAAAATGCTGGGTGAGCACGCATGAAATTAGAACATGTTCCAGTTCACATAATGAAAGATTCAGTGAAAAATACAAACGGATAATTCCAGTATTGTACCTCCAGTATTGAGAAAATTAATACAGAACCAGAGAAAATATGATCTTGTGATAAAAACGCAAGTGAAAGGCACGTAATTGAATGGACGAGCAGTTTTCAGGCACACGGGTCAAAAACGCATATGCTTGTAAATTGCACGTGCTTCATAAACCCTGCGAGGCACCTATGTAGATTTCCAGTCTCCGATACAAGCTTACGTTGTGATTATAAATCATGATAATTCAACCGAATGTACAGGAAAATTTCAATCTCTATGGTATAAAGAAAGAACAATACCATTTTCAAAAACAAAAGAAAACATGAAAAAATGTTCTGGATTCACTACACTCCTTAAATAAAGCTTGCCACAACCAGGCCCTTTCGGAGTCACTGCGCTTGTAGGATAAACCGACAAATACTGCATTCTTATCATGAACAAATATAATAATAAAAATATGTGTTTTTTCAGTTCGAACAATACAATAAATATATCAGACAGCGTAAGTACAAGAGTAAACTTAACCAAACAAACAGAATGGGTAGGGTAACATAAGACATATAAGTATAGATTACAGGGTGTAATCTAACCTCTTGCACTCCCTTCAAGGACGGGTGTATAATGCCATTTTATAACGATTGGCAGGTGTGAAAAATTTGAAAAAAAAATGTGGAAATTTGCATCCGGCAGTTCCACTATTATTGCGGCTCTGCTCCGGTCAGCTGACGTTCGGCTGACAGCGGTTCCCAAAATTTCAACGAATTTTCTAACAGAATTTAAATTTTTCCCCATTTTTTTTTTAGAATTTTCACACCTGCCATTCGTTATAATATGGCATTATACACTCGTCCTCCACGGGAGTGCAAGAGGTTAGATTAGACCCTGTAGAGGTGCGGCGTATACAACATGCTTGTACTTTATTATATAGAATCATCGTATACTCATTTCTGTCTCCAAGAAAAGACCTGCTTTAGAACTAACATTCATAAATAATCCTTGGCTTTACAATCTACTTCCGGATTCAATGAAAACCCCATCGATTTCAAATTATATAAAAAAAGTTGAAATTTCACTTACTCGCAAATAAAATGAATCTACTTCCTTGCCCAACTCTCTCATACTTATTCATAAACGCATGTTTATTTCTCTATTGGTACCTATACCTATCATGTATATATGGGAACCCATGATGGAATGACATATTTTTTATTCTTTGGTTGAGTGAACGAACCAGATTTGGTTGCGTCATCTCACACATGACATGATCTGAACTTGGATTCTGCCTTGTTATATAGTCGATAGCTTTTACCCCTATGTATATTCGATTTCTTCTTTACTCCCATACGCGTCAGTGAAATTTATTATTACAGGTGGAAAAATGTTGATCCTAGGCTTAATCGTAATTTGGCTATCATCAACGATCATCGCCGATCCAATCTTCGTCATCAAAGCTGACGACATCGCAGATGACTATGGAGGATACCGCTTACCGAAGACTCAAATTCCTTCGAAATATAGAATCAATTTATCCTTGACTCCTTCAGTTTTCGCCGGATCAGAAACGTCCTTTGACGGCACCGTGCAAATCACCTTCCGTGTGACAGAGCAAAAGGACACCATACAGATCCATGCCCCAATGAATATTTCGTCAATAAAACTGGGTGATGCCGATATTGCTGTAGAAAAAGTAACTTTGAACTCTACAACAGAGATCGCAACTATACCCGCGATGTTGTTTGTTAATACAGATTATAACCTGACAATAAACTACAAAGGCCAGTTAGATATCCGCACTATGGCAGGGTTCTACAGAAGCAGTTATGATGATGCCGATGGAAAAGTTGAGTACTTCGTTACAACGCAGTTTCAAGCAACTAATGCGAGAAAAGCTTTTCCCTGCTTCGATGAACCCCAGTTCAAGGCTCGATTTATCGTTACTATCACTTATCCTAAAGGATATAATGCACTGAGTAATACGCCACAAGAGGGGATACCAGTTACTGTGGAGTGAGTATGAATTGTGAGCACTAAATAATATCGTTTTCCTACGAGCGTGCGAAAAAGTAACTTTTCCGCACGATTTTTCATTTTGAAAGTTGTACTTTTCCGCACGATTTTTACTTTTCCGTACGATTTTTACTTTTCCGCACGATTTTTGTATTGTTGAAAATGAGGATATTTAGGACTAACTAAATAATCTATGTAACTATTCTGTCTTATTAGTCATTTTGTAGCATTATTATGAAAACTTGTTTATTAAAAACCTTGTTTTTTCATAAATAAGATGGACAAAAACACTCGTAGGAAAAATATTGTTCCTAACTCTTACGAAAAATGTCTTGTTAGGTAAATAACTATAGAATTAACACGTTTGTATTGTTTCTAATGCTAACAAAGTTTAGAAGCCACACTCGAGCGGTTCAGGATTCCTGAGATCAAGTAGCAATCTATTGATAATGATCCATGGCAAGAGCAGTGGCGTAGCGAGTGGTAGGGATAGCTCTTGCCAGGGGCGCCGCCGCGACGGTATCGACAACAACTTATTCAAAAATATAAACTGAGATAAATAATAATTAAGATATATGGCTACACTGGCTAGTCTTATATCATCAGGCTACAAGTTAAGAGTGAAAAATCAAGAACTTTTGTCCCTTTTAAGCGGTGACTGCTATTAAGAAGTGACAGGTCCGAGCATTTGTTCAAAATGTGGACGCAACTCCTAATAATAGATTTTTGGTTTTCGTTTATTCACCCTGTATATTCATTTCCTCTAGTCAGGTGTCCTGTCAGTGGACAGTGTCGATAATTCATCCAACAAAATCAGATCGTAAAGTAGAGCTCAGTGATAAGGATAGTAAATTGACTGATATTCTGTCATAATATGTGAACGAAACATATTGTTATGATATTCAATAAACCTCTTTATGGGAAAAGGATATACATATATTAACATCAACTAATCTCACGACTTTTCATGTTGAACAGATTATTTCTGATAATTTTTTGTATATGAGTTTTGGAAGACAGCCGCTTTGAAATCAAGCCTATAGAGTTGAAATTGCCAATACCTACGCAGATCGAAATTGCTGAGACAACAGTTCAAATACAAAATTACTACGTCTATCTTGGCTAGCAGTTGCTGATGAGACTATATGATTATTTGTCTCGTTTTTCATCTCAATGCCGGAGAGACGTAACAGAAGTGTAACAACGCAGCTTCCGAGTCAAATTCTCTCTACGCGACTTATTTGGAGAGGTGGAAAGAACCAGAAAAGAACTACGACAACTGGACGTGAAAATTAAAATTAAACTATTCATGTATGCCATATAATTTCAGTTCAAAATGTTCCTCATCAGTAGATTTTTTTATTTATACATAACCCAAACAAGGAAGTTTTGTATTGTCTTACTTTATAGTAATCCTCGATTGAAACCACTTCATAAAAAGCAGACAATCTTTTGAAATCCTTTATCAAAAGCCTTGATGACTTAATACTTGAGAAAATAGTGAACTGACTTAAAAAGTCACCTTCAAATATATTGATGATATAATGAATAAGATTATTTTCGGAGGTAAGCTTTACATATTAAATGGTAGTTGAAGTTTATGGTCACCTTAGGGCTACCTCAGGGTTCGGTGTTGGTCCATTGTTTTTTAATTAGCTCCTCAAGAACAAATATGATCGATTTAGATTTTTTATATTATTATTATTGTTAATGCGTTTTATTTTATATATATTATTATTACTAATGTTATTGTTATATTTATACCTGATTTATTAAAGTTGTTTATATTATTACTGATTTAGATGATATCGTGATTGGCTGTGATATACCTCCCTTTTTCATGCCGATAATCTGGAACTTAATTGTGAAATGATTGACACCTGGTCCAATTTTTCAGTGACACCTATGAAACAGCCACATTCAAGGAAACCCCGATTATGTCTACATATCTGGTAGCATTCATCGTATCCAAGTTCACATGTACCCCGGGAGAGAACATAGATACGAATATTCCATATCAGGTATGTTTTTCAAAGTATTATTTTTTTTAATAGCAAGTATATCAAGAGACAATGCACGTTCCTATTTTTCCGAGAGCAATAAAAAAATTGGTTTCTGGTCGGAGTTTGGAAGTAGAGACTGCAAAAATGAAACTCTCAATTTCAAATTTGTGAGGGTGTGAATCATTGGAATCATCTCTTTGTAAGTAATACATGTTTTCCCTATCAATATTCCCAACCATACAAAATCTGGTCTTGATTCCGATAAATAACTCTTGGGTGGTTTCATCCATCAAATACCCCGTGCAGTACTGTTAAGTCTGAGCGGAAGGACAATTATTCATTATGGACAGGTAATCATCAAACTGGTTCCATAGTTTCCTTTGGAAAGCTGGTACCAAAGCTAGAAAATGCAGTGTCTATTTAAAATGACTAATTTATTATCATAATTGAATTCAACAGGTTTGCTCAAGAAATGAATCAACCAGCGATAGGACCCTTGCGGTAGAATACGGCCCATTATTCATAAAGGCTTTAGAAAACGTGACAGCTATCAAGTACAGTGATCAGAATATCGGAAAAATGGACCAAGCTGCTATTCCAGATTTTAGTGCAGGTGCCATGGAGAATTGGGGACTGGTAACATACAGGTGATTATAGTAGAAATTCTAGAAGATTAGTAGAACTCATTATAGGCAGATATTGCTTTCTATAAATGCCTTGAAACAAAGATTGCCATTCAAATTCAAATGTTTTATTTCCTTGTAATGAAAAAAACTTTCATTCTGTTTAGGAATATCTGAGTAAATTTTCACGACCGGTAATCTCTGAACTTTTGGTGGTTTTTGGGTTTGTTAGTTTGTTGCTCGTGGTATCGAAGTAAATTTTCCAGACGTTTCATCTACATCTGCGGTAGACATCTTCAAAGGTGGTACGGTAACGGATGAAGCGTTTGTTTGTGCATGACTGATTCGGTATCTGTGCTGATTTCATCTTTTATTGTGCTCACCCTAATAGGGGGCGTGACCCCATCGAGCCTTGATTCTGCTTGTTTACTAAATTCCGATACGTTTTTGTGTCTGATCATTATTGCTTATAACTGGAAAGGGGTTTGATTTGTTCTCTCCGATTACCTGGCTCAACAAGATTTAGGCCTTCTTCCCTTCAGTGAAATTATTGGAATGTTTCTCGCTGAGTTTCTATCCGCAGTACCAAAAATCGAAATAAATTCTTATTATTTCTTAATCCAAAGTAAGCTTTTTTACTTCAGATTGTGGCTCCAAAAATTAGAAATGGCTATATTACGATACAGCAAGATTTTTTCAATTCATTGATCATTAATGGTGAGTTAATAGAATTACAAATGAATCATATGTGTTGAATATTTCATGAGAGATATCGACAGCTTCTAAAGCCATACATTCATGTATCAATCAACTATTTTACAAAACTGCAGAAAGAATAGAACATTTCATCCCAAATTTTACGTAACAAACAAGTGAAAAATTATTAGAATGGATTTTTTACCGCTTCCCCAAATGCTTCCTTACATAACGTTGAAAGGGAAATATGTATACCCTTTGTTCCAATTCACCGTACCATGAATGAGACTAAATGCCACCCTTATAAATTTTTCAGCGTCTGAAAGGGGCCGATTTATCTCGTGGAGTCAAATTTTTCAAATGATTACTCACGAAGAATGCGGTATTCAATAGACACAATATGGCATTATTGGGCATCAGAAAATCTTCTTGCTGTTCGTCAAAGAAGTTTCTTCAGAAAAATATAAATTCAGTTTATTCTGTGCTACGAAAAATGATTCCCTTATATAATTTTAGTTGAAGTTGAAACAAATTCAATTTACAGTAGTTCATATGATGACATACCGGGTGTCAATGTATTCTTTAGACAAACCATAGTTTCCAGAGTATCAAGAGTATGAGATTTGAATTCGGCAGCGATATCGTCTTCAAGAATTGGAGAAGTTTTCAATATTTTAGACCCCAACTTTGGGAATTCCAAATAGAACAACCAGCATTTTTTGGACTCTAGGGACGATTGTGAGTACGGTCACACAGTTTCGAGACAGAAAATGTACACACTTGATTTTTCAGAAGAACTTTTATTTTTGCATCTGGAGTACACTGAACGCTCTTCAGGCAATGTGGTAAACGAAGAGTAATAGTACATTCTTCAACGAGCGTATAATAAAAGCTATTATACGCGAGTGGAAGACTTACTTTCTCTACGACTATACGATAGAAAGTTTTAATGAAATCTTAATACTATTTTTAAAACTAATAGAAACTTCATTCATTCATTCATTTTGAGTTTCTGTTTTATTTGATGGAATGATATATCTTCCCCAAGGATGATGACTCCTATTTCTCAGAGAGTTCTGTGAAATAAGTGAGGACATTTTCCGAGAATTAATGTGCTTAGTTCAAGTTTCGCCAATTCATGACCTCTGCGTTTGCCTTTGATTTTTCCGGCATAAGTTTAGAGTTGCCGTTTTTGCCGTTTCCAATAAATACGGTGGTGTGCAGGTCTCATTATTTTCACTATCACTGCTTCCCCAATCGCAACAATTCACTTTATATTTTGGTCGTGACACATGAGGGTAAAAACTAATAAAAGAGTTGGCGGAAGCCAAGCCGTGATACGTCGAGTGAAGCAAAGCCTGATTGAAGATAATGATAATCCTCTGGGTGTGAATCATCTGATGACAACTTGAATATTGCGTGTTTCAGGGAAAGAGCATTATTGTGGGATGCAAACCAGTCCTCGAATTCATTCAAACAGAGTATTCTAGAAGTTGTGGCTCATGAGTTCACACACATGTGGTTCGGAAACTTGGTTACATGCGAATGGTGGGACTACACCTTCCTCAACGAAGGATTTGCCAGATTTTTTCAGTTTTTCGCTCTTTCAATGGTGAGTTTTCAGAAGTGCCTCATGGTAAGTTACACCTGTGCCTGTTTTTTAGGTACCCCAATTAGATAGCTTCGAGATGGATAAACAGTTCATTATCAGTCAACAACACACCGCATTCTTGTCTGATTCGTCTACCACTTCTCCTGCTTTGACTTCTAAAGCAGCATCTCCTTCAGAAGTTTCAGGAAAATTCAACACTATCGCCTATAACAAAGGTAAGGACGCAGATAATGCCGTTCAGTGTCTTCTGTGAGGAACGCTGTATACATGGATGTCTGATATATTTTGATGTCCGTAAAAGAAAGACCTAATCGAAAATATTTGTTGAAATTACTAGAATAATAGCTATTAATGTAACGATATTATTATGAGATTTATTTAAATTTCATTATAATCAAGTTACATTCAAAGCTTTATTGTTTCATTGACAACGATGATATGAAAATAAAATCATCAACTTTGGTTATGTCACGTTATTGTCAATTTAGCGTGCCATTTGGTATATCGGGTATTATAAAGTAACTAACATATCATATTGTAACTATATGTATAATGTATCATGTGTTGTTATGATGTTGATAATTTGTAATGAAGATTTAACTCAAAGGAAGCTTAATATTCAATGGTACGATATTCGTTATAATACAGTGCTAGTCAAAAGTCCCCTCCTCCCCTCGTATCTTTTGAACGGATTGGAATTTTTCTTTGAAATTTGTATTGGTGAAATGGTCGTTCATAAGCTACTTTTCAACAACAAAAATAATTATTTATCTTTCAAAATGGCGTCGTCTATCTTTTAATGGCATGGTGGGTCGAGTGATACCTCATTCGAAACGTCTTTCAATTTTCTATATGACAGCAAAATTTAAAACGAAAATATTAGCCCAAAACGAAATGGCGGTACAAAAAATATTTGTTACAATCTTCCGAACAATGTAAAATTGATACAGAGAAATTTTTCTTGAGATTAATAAATTTATATTATTTATAAACAATATTATTATGAATGTTGCTAGAATAATTCACAGTTTTTCGAACCTTTCATCGAAAAATGTCACGCAGAATTTCTTCCAGAGGCGAGTGATTATCGACCAATATATTGTTCTTCAAACTAGTTTTCTGAGGAACCTCTGATATTTATTTTCAGGGGCTGCTATTTTCAGGATGATGCAAAACTTCATGGGCTCAGAAAACTTTTTTAATGGTATACGTGATTATTTGAAACTGAAGTGAGTAGGTAACTACGTGGAGTCGCTGTTGAGGTGATGGTTTGGGAACCGAGTGTACCGTCTTTGTGTTGTTTGCAGCTTAGGTATCTTACCAAAATGGCTATTCAAATTCGAGTTAATGCATGAGTGTGGCGTAGACTACAAAAGATAAAGAATCAATTGAACTATCGTCAAGTCCCCAAACATTATATTTATAGAGTTAAAATCCGAAAAAAACAAGTAAACTCATTTATTTTATTAACAAGGTTTCCAAACAAAAATACATCGAGCCTCAGGACTGCAAGTACAACCTTTCTCAATAACTAGTAAGCGTATAGCTCTTGAGAATGCCAATACCAATTCTAGTCTCTATCTCTCATACATGTATCGACTTTGATTTGAATATCCTCCCTTCATGAAACTTTGACGTTTTTGGACCATTGTAGGCTTTAATTATGTCTTTCTATGAGTATATTTATGGGTCGAACTATATTCAGATTAGTTCTTTTTTTATGAACACAGGGCAAATACCCCAGCAGTTCCAGCGGACTTATGGAGTGCCTTAGAACCGTTTGCTACAGGATTGAACTTATCGCAAGTTATGAACAATTGGATCAACAAAGCAGGATTTCCACTCGTTACGGTATCTTCGAATGGAAATGATGTCATTCTGTCTCAGGTAAGTAAGTACAGAAACTTATCAAGTCATCGCTTTCACTCGACATCACATACCTATGGTAAGATAGGCAGCTTTCGTCTGATGATGAGGAATTTTGACCTATCAACCTAACAACCTTCATCATAGCCCGTTTCAAGATTTCTTTTCTCTCACCAACTTCACTACTACATATATGAGGCACGCAAATTTCTGATCCCAACCTAAGACCAACTACAATTCTGAAAGATTGGTCATCCAATAAGGTCCCAAGAAAAGCGGCCAGTAAATCGTATATCCAAGCCTTGATCATGGCTGCTTGCAGAGCCTTATCATATGAATCAGTAGATTAGTTAGTCTATGTTAATCTGTTCTATAATAGGTGTCAACTCAACATTTGCACCAAGCGGTTCGGTGATATTTTTCAAAAATGTTCTCAAAATAGAGCTCATTCCAACACACTTTTCATGATGATGATATCCAATTTATATCAATATTTTTCAGAAACGTTTCCTGTACTCTGGAACAGATGATGCCCAATGGTATATACCTATTTCCTATACACTATCGAATGATACCAATACATTTGTGTCTGTACATCCGAATATTTGGCTGAATCCTGGAGTTAACGTAACACTTTCGAATGTGTTACAGCACAATGAATGGATCATTCTGAATAATAAAGAAAGCGGTAAGTGATTGATCAAGATGATAAGTTTAATTCAATTTTTCTTTACAGAAGACCCAATCAACCAAATAATATGCTTTTTATATTACTCTTCATCTATCATGAATTGTAGCACTATGAAACTCGGCACATGACTTCTTGACATAATGTATAGTAAAAAAAATAATTAATATTCAATCGGGAAAGTATAAAATTTATCAAGAAATGGTTCCAACAGGTCAAAAAATAATTCACTCTTCCACAAGAATTATTCTGAGTAGTTCCAAAAAATGCTCCCGTTTTCTCAGACAACGTAGTTGAACGCAACATTAAACTTCAGACTGCATTTACCCGCCGCTTCCGGCGAGGTCCAATATCATATTTGTCATAACTTTGCTAAAAACGATCATAGAAAGAAAAGTAAAAGAGCATTTTGTTCCTAAATATTTTTATCTCCTCCAACGTATGGAGACCGCCAATGGACCGTTTTGGAGGGAGAAAAAGCGCGAAAACACGCGCGCCACAAGATCGCGCGTAATTACACCTTACCGGCAGAACATCGTGTAGATTCTTAATTTGTCAGTATTCACCTGAAGACGATTACAGATTCAAGCAATTGAAAGAAGTAGAAATCTTTCAACCACTAACACGATGGAAGTCTACAACCTTGAAACAAATGTTGGAGCCAGATTGTTGGACAACATACTCTTCTCGCTATTATCGGAGATATTCATAACCATTATCTTTGTTTCAGCTTACTATAGGGTGGATTACGATTCTAACCTGTGGACCAAAATTGAGACAGCCTTGCAGACAGACCACCACCAAATAGACGTTCTCAACAGAGCGCAGATCGTTGACGATTCCCTCAACCTAGCAAGAGCCGGTATCCTCAAGTACTCAGAAGCTTTCAGAATTCTGAGTTACCTGAAGAACGAAACGGAGTACTATCCTTGGAGCGCTGCTCTAACCGGGTTGAATTATTTGACCGTACACTTAGGGGAAGGGTCTGAGTTGGAAACGAGGGTAGAATCGCTGTTGTTGGAGTGGATGGACGATGTATATAACAGCGTTTCTTTCACGAAATTGAATGAGACTGACCAGGTTTATACTTTGAAGCTCATTTTGGCGCTGACGAGAGCATGCAAGCTAGAGAAACCAGAGTGTGTTGCCTCTGCGAAAATATTGTTCAAGACTTTCAAGGATCGAGGTACAAGGTGAGATTATTAGAAATTTTCTGAGTTCACGAGTTATTTTCAATAATTGTAGAGAATTATGTAAAAAATTGATCCATATGTCTTGTATCAGTTTTTCGAACTTTTGCATATTTGTGCTTACCGTTAAAATTCATATCAACTTCACCTGAATATTAAATAATAATAATAATAATTAATGACATAGAATGCCTTATTAGCTTCCAATTTTCAGTGATATGGCTGTAATTATAAAGAAGTCAAACTTGGGGGTTGGGAAAATAGTAATTTACGTAACAAGTCCGGAAAACACTGTTTTTTTGGACGAGTGGACAAGATTCTAGGACGAGCGTAGCGAGTCCTGGAAGTCTGCGAGTCCAAAAAAACTGTTTTCGGACGTGTTGCTTACACAATTTTTTCGGTAACCGTGTAGAATAACAAATCAAGACACATTTATTTTTTATATTTCTTTGTAGAAGAAAATTTCGAAAATTTTAATTCTTATTTGTATTGAATATCGAAATGCGAACAGAAGATAGGTACTAACAGAAACATTCTAATTCTTATTTATATAAATATTTATATTGAAATTTGGGAATTTCCCGGAGTAGTCCGGGAAGTGATACTTTCTCAAAGAAAAATTGTCCGAGAAGTACCTACTTTCCGGACGGTTGCCGAAAAAAGTTTTTTTTTCATAAAAACAGCTATTATATATATATTCTTCTAATTTTTCTTACACCCAAAAATCCTAAAAAAAACGAGTTGATGGCAAATTTTTAAATTGAAAAAAATCGGTATCTGAGGCGTCTTTAGAGAAAACAAATATTGTTTACATTATGGATAAATGTTGGTTTGAAATTGTCACAATTCAAACTCATAACGGTCCAGTGGATCATGGTGAATTACAGGATAATTTCGCAATATTCTAAATTTAATTTTTATTATGCTGTATTTTTCTATGAATTTTCTAAGTATTTCGAATCCAGTCAAATTGCATTCAAAACAATTTCTAACACATTTTTGATTTTTTGGCATGGAATAAATTAGAAGCTAGATTCAAAATTCTTCTTTTCAAATTTATGGCACTAAACCGAAACTATTGATGCTCTATTATTTGACGGAAGAAGATCTGAATTGGATAA
Organism: Chrysolina haemoptera; assembly: GCA_958298965.1. Classification (NCBI taxonomy): domain Eukaryota; kingdom Metazoa; phylum Arthropoda; class Insecta; order Coleoptera; family Chrysomelidae; genus Chrysolina; species Chrysolina haemoptera. The sequence continues at coordinate 274,588 of OY282598.1, read as the reverse complement.
CAAATTCAAAAATTTAGTGGGGTCATCCGTTATTAAATGGGACACTTTATATATTTTTTGTACACCTTCCACATAAGAATGAACACTTCTGGTGGTTTATTTGGAATTGACAGACATCATAAAGTTTACTTACACCAATCTTTCCATTTCAGTGTGGACAAAAACTTGAAAACGATCGTATATTGCAATGGTTTACGCTTCAGCGATGATATTGAATCAGACTGGACATTTTTGTGGAACAAATTCCAAGAGTCAACACTATCTACGGAACAAGTGACTATCATATCAACCCTTGGTTGTACGAAGAATGTAACAATTCTGAAAAAGTGAGTACCTGTAATGAAAAATCCAATTCATCATGGGAGATAGTATACCAGACGTATACGTTAACCAATGTACGATTAATATTTTTAAAGAAAGCACAGACAGGATCCCCTCTTTCTGGAATGTGGTTTAATTTTGTGTTCCGGGGGTTGCCTTTTATGATTTTCGACGAACTGGCAAAAACAAACCTTCAATGTAATCTTTGATTCAATGTATTGTGTTCCCAGGAATGTCTTCATCATGGCTGCAGTTGATTTAATTTTACCTGTGAGTCTTTGCTCCTTCCCTATTCTTGTTATGGCTCCTCTTTGTTGTGTCTAGGGCCACGACACCAAAAACTCGCATTTTATGGAAGACATGACCAATGTGCTCTTCAATCAGTGCAGCTTATGTATTTTTTCAAAAAAGCATCTGGCCATTACTTTAGGTCACTATTTTTTTGTTGCATTATAATATAAGACCGTGGTTATAATATTGAATTTTCCATTGAAAAAGACTTGTTAGATAATCTGGGAATTCTTTCATTCATTCTTTATTTTTGTCAGATATTTGGATCTCTCTATAAATGGATCATCTGGCATTCGACTTCAAGATCTGTCCTCTGTCTGGGCATCAGTCTATTCTAGCAACCCAGAAGGTGTCGACGTTGCCATGGATTACCTACAAGAAAATCATCAAAATATATATCTGTAGTAAGTGTTAGCTTTTTCAAAGTATGCAAAAATGTTTTTGAATTTTGTAATTACAGTTACCCAGAGGCAGCGTCTTTGGTTTCGGGTATTGCTGCCAGATTTACTTCCGAGGAACAGGTGAAAAAGGTGAGTAGGGACATTGGGAATATTAACGGTTTACTTATTATGACTGTTTCACATGTTATAATTTCATAAAGAAATTCATATTCAATGTTTTCAGATAGTTTGTATACAGCACAATGCACGTTTTGTTTTTTAGCTTGAAGAGTTTATTGCCATGGAAACACTGCACTCTTCATTCAAGTCTGCGGGAACTTCTGCTATTGCTGCAGCGAGAGCCAATATTCAGTGGACATCAAACATCAAACGTGATTTAGAAGAATATTTTGACATTGATAATGACGTTTCCACTGTCAAGCCATCAGGAGCTGCAACAGTTTCACAGCCTGTCTTTTTGGTGGTGGGAGTGTTAATTGTGATTTTTGAAGCGTGCTTTCGTTGAGCTATAATAAACAGTTGCTGAATCGATGTTGAAATATTCAGTTTCTGTGATTTCACGAACCTGATCCCACTTTAATGCCATTCAAAGCAGTTTCTCTATTTTTTAATTATCTCGTCAAATAAGCGAGATATTGCCTATATACGATAACTTGGGACACCCGGTATTATTATTTCCTCTTGGATTTTCAATCAGTTCATTCCACCCCCAACTACCATTTTGTATGTGGTTGGAAGTATCACCAGTACCTTACGAATAACCCCGAATTGAATAGGTAGTTAAAATTGATCTTTAGATAGACAAAAGAATAGATAGAGTCCTGAATTTCCGTTTCAAAATTTTAATTGAATTAGTGAACCCTTCGAAACTAAAAAATCCATAGCTATATCAGTTGGAGGAATTATTAGAATAATTTTGTTGGATCATTATGTTCAATATCCAATAAGTCATCTCGACATGCTGTGTCAAAATTTCTTAATTGGATTCGTGACAACATAAGAATTCAGAAACTGTTCAAAGAACTTGGGGTTCGAATTTATTGCCAACAAGATACATTATAAAAGAGGCTAATAACCAAATATTTGAGCGAAGTATCGTATTCTGGTTTTTTATATACCAAGGAAGTTGTTAACACTCAATAACTTCAAAGACAATTTTATTTCTTACCATACATGAAGTGTGTCTCACTTCGTCCCATGGAAACATCCCAGTAACTTCCGTTATTTTTTTCATGTTCTGATTCTAGGCCGAAACTGATGTGTATTTGGGTGCCGCACTCCATATATGGAACAGTATTCCCAGTGCAAGGCGGATTTATGCCCATAAATCATAATCAGCTGCCGGAAGTGAAATACTTTTTGACACGAAACAGAAAACCAAGTTTTTGAGAGGCACTCTTGGTAATGGACCTCACACGGGTTTCCCATGAAAAAGTACGTCGAACATTAAAATAATTTTACCTGGTGCCAAACGCGATCAAACGACTTGGCGATATTTAATGCAATAGCCAAAGTTTTACCATATTGTAATAAACATATACTTAACACTTTATTAATAATTTATTTAGATTTCAATTTTTACATGTAATTTATTTTCACGTCTAATAATAATTTATATTCACTATTCTGCTTCGCTTCACTGGACTATTGTATCGTCAATCAGAATTATTCTCTCCAGCGACTGGCACAGCGTTATTTATAGATGGAGGAAATCTAGCGAGATCTTTCCTCGACAGCAATCTCAATTTCCGTCAGCACTGAGTTAATCTCATTAAAGTACTGAATAAGCAGTGTTACCTGCTAAAAAACCTGAAAAGAATCCTTGCCAACTTTATCCTCAAAATAATTCAAAAACACCAACAAAAACGTGCAGTTAATATCTAAGCAAATGACAAATAAGTCTCACTTGACGTCTGATCCAAAACCGATTTCATACAGGGCCGAATTATTCTAATGGTTAGTGCGCTACGTTGATTTACGTTATTCTGAAACAATAATAACTCGAAAATTAATGTAGCAAATGTCAATTTCTGTTCACGGTTGAATAGAGAATAAAACTCCCTTTCAAATGAGCTATCACTCACTACCCCACGCTATTTAGATTTTTCGAAAGGGTTGCTCCCCTCCAGTAATGGATGAAATTAGGGGTGAACTAATCATACAAAAATGTACATTCTACAAGAGTCCAGTAACGAGTTAGCTGGTGGGGGGGTAACACTTATGATACGCACTGTATTCATAACTGCCTATTTGTTGTTGTCGTGGACCAACATTATTCGTTCCAGTGGATTCATGATTTTACTTCAAAACAAAATTTCATAATAAACAGATCGATAGAATTATTTCGAATAATCTGATCATCGTGGTATCAATAATTCTGATAATTGCACAACTGTCATGGAATATTGATGCAATTGTCGGTTTGAGCTGGTGACGTTTCATTAGCTGAAAATAATTCAAATATCAGTTGCGGTGATGTATTATATTCAAAGCTGGTATCAGCATCCGATTGGATGCTGACTAGTTGGTGAATTCTCTTGGTTACTATAATAATAAATATTAAATGATTGTCCTTTGACGTAAACCTGGATGAAATGAACATTTGGACTGGTGCCATGACGGTGTTGTTGACTCTTTTCCATTGGGTTGTGCGAATTCGTTTGAATTTTTCCAAACGGAATATGAAGAAGAGACTGAAATAGCATTGCAAACTTGGTTCAAAATAATTGAAATCAGATTTACTGTCAAATAATGATGAATAAGATCGTTCAGGTTCGAGCTCATAGGACACAAGGATCGCTACATCAATCTTAGAAAGCACTGAATATAATTTCCGAAATGTTGAAATGAATGAGATAAATAGGGCGTGGATTGGTGCAGTGATAGCACCGGGGCTTCGTGATCGAAAGGTCGCTGGCTCGATCCTCAGGCAGGGCAAGATTTTTTCAGTTCCAGATGTGAATCTGAGTGATTGAATCTTGTTGCTGGCTGAGGATAATCCTACACGATCCACTGTTGCGTTAATAATTAACAGTGCTGCGCCTAAGGTGGCGTATGGAGTTAACAACAAGGCCTATCCAGAACACGTGGCTAATGATCATAGTAGTCGATGCCAACACACCAAGAAAAAAATAATCTATTTTCATTTGATAAAATACTTGAGCTGTTGCAAAGAAAAGAAAGTATGACTTGGTGAATTTGACACTGAGAATGGTTCTGATGAAACAGAGAAAATTTCAAACTACAACTTCCTACAGGTAGCCAAATGCCGAATTTAATCAGCTTATTGGAAATCTTGTTCAGCTTTCATCCACAAGAAAAAAGTTACACAAAAAAAACTCAAAACTTTTAGTTTTGATGACATCTCAAGAAAGAGCTTAAAAGTTTAATTGGGAAAATGTTCTTTGTGTTAGTGTATTCGCAATTGCATTCGATTGCGAGGAAAGCAACTAAAATTATTCCATTTTCCCCTAATCACCCCCAGCATGGTATAATTAGTGGCTCTTTGACTGTACCTACTTGATCTAGTGAGTAGGTAACACTACCTTGTGCAGATATTACAAGTTGTTTGTTACCTTGCAGAAAATTGAGAATTCTGTCTCTATATCTCTAAGATAAGTGAATTTGTCACCTAGAGAACATGGCGGAAAGGTCACACACACGTAGCCTCACCCAATAAATATTCATTTTCCATTGATTAAAGTCAAAACGTATTCGATAGATGTCAGTATTTGGGATATGATAATTGCTTAGCAAGTATGAAATTCTGCATAACAATAAAGCTGAGTAGCTTAGAGGAGAGTTCGGAGTTTGATTGAAATGTCGTTTGTTTTCGGCCTACGGCGATTTTGGAACTCGTGTTAAGGGCGAGGTTGTTTTGAAGTGATTATCGACTTATTGGCGAACTCAAACTTTTATTTGTTCTCTTGAACACAAGGTCTATTCCACATTCACCCGGCTGTATACGATGCCGAAGTCTGGAAAGAAAGTAGCAAAAGATAATTAGCCAAGAATCAATTTAACTTTCTTGAAACAAACTGTGAAGCTGAAAATTCTAAATTGTATGAATTTACATGAATATGTTACGACATCGTTTGAAAGTTGAAGTAGATTTTATTCATAGATTATTAAAAGATTTAAAAGGAAGATCTTCTTGAAAAATTAATTCGAAATTTTTAAATATTTCAATAAAATATGCAAATTTGCTGTAATTTAAATAGTGGAAAAAAATGGAACAAATAAGGTGTTTATGATTCAATATCCATCGTGGTATCAGCCAGAAGAATAGTTGTTTTTTTACCGGTATTTGCCTTGGTAGCCAAACCGTAGGTGGATGGATGGAGTGCAGCCCCTATACATACAATAAAACTTCTGGATTATGTCCAAGGACATAATGCTTTGACGATCCCTCTCTGTTTTATAAATATTTCCATGGCCAATGCTTTTCTGAAATATCATCATTTGTTCCACCGTTAGCGGTCTCATCGAGACTGATCCGTCCAGCTCAGTCCTCACATCTATTTGTCGTCACTTTGTAGACACGCTGAACATCTCTTTTCCAGGGCTCGTTATCCCTACGAATCGCAAATCTTTGGAATTCACTGCCTCGGAAGGTGTTCCCTGCGGTTCTCACGATGTTTTCTGAACTGTTACCTACCTAACTATTTTTCACCTTTTAGTACATTATCTGCATCATTATTATGTATTTTTACAATGAAACCGCTTAACTTATTTATTTTCTATGCTACGTCGATATAAATAAAACCTGTCTGATTAATGAGTCGTGATTGTCCCGTCCTTCTTGCTCGATTGTGATTTTTCCAGTAGCATGTACTGTTGTTCCTTCTATACCAGATTTGCTGTGGATTTATGGCAAACATAACGTCCTACCAAGTATTGGGAGCTTGTAATACAACTTCAGAAATATATATATATATATATATATATATATAATATATATAAGGCAAAATGAAGTGTGTAAAAACGTTAATGGAGAATCCAGAATTTGGACCTCCTATCAACATATTCAAAGATCCTCAGACTGATCTAGAGGTAGTTGTAAGTGGAGGAGGAATATTTATCCTCGCTCGATCTCTATGGGTTCGTCAAACAAATTACCTCCTCAAACAAATTGCGACAAAAACTCTTCAAGGTCGGCAGCACACATTGAAAATAAACTTCCAAGTACAGGCGTGGCTGGGCTTCGTGTAAGATCCTACACAGTTGGGGTGCATGAAGAACCCTTGAGCCCCCTGCACCCGACAAACAGCTGCAGCAATTGCAAGATAGACTTACAAAGGGCACTAGGAATGTAAGAAGGCTGCCTTATATTGCTTCCAGCTTTACCAACTGTGAAAGAAATTGCAGCAGTATGAAAATACATTTTGTTGAAATTTTGGCGTTTTCTACATTTGAGGGATGTTTTTGTAGAAAATTCAATGTTCTCAATTGTTTTATAGAATGGTCTACTTGGAAGATTGCGTAATTTTATTACTTTGACAAAAAACTTCGAAAACTTGGAGGTTTTCGCAATATTTGTTGTGGAAGTAGCAAAGTTGAAACTTGTATTCAGCAACCCAAAAAACATATAATACTACTACATTTTTTCGATGTCGTTTCTCTTCACACTTGAAACTCATGTGGAATGTAGGATATTATCGCTGTCTGTCTTCAACAAAGTGCAGAGAGTAAGGACATAAATCTTAACAGCTTCTCCTTTTCAGATAAAAACGTAAAAACTCATCATATGTCAGCTCTTAGCTCGAGGAGCACAACTTCAGATTACCCTGTCAGAACCGCAGATTTGCTTTCACTCCACGGGTTTTAACTTTTTCCGAATTTCTTCCTGCTGATATACATTCGCAGAAAAATGAGTTTTCTCGAAATCAAAGCAAGGAATGCATACATATCTTTGTGAAAAATGATATTACCATGCAGAATGGAATGGAACGAATTCCTAAATCTCGAAAGCCAACGTTTTCCAGTATAACACGATCAATAAGAATCGCTCAGATTCGAATGTTCTGAAGAAAACACAATAAACCGAAACTGATGTACAGCTTGGCAAGTCTAACAAGGAATGTGACTATTGGGTGCGCAGTAGGCCAGCCGGTCGGGGTCCTTGCCATTTCCAATAAAAGTTGGTAGTGTTTATCGTTGGCGCATCTCACGTTCCTTGCTAGAATTGATAAAGCTGTACTTCTCTTCGATCATCAGAGCATGACGATGTTAGCCATGAAGTTTTCAGATATAGGGTAAATCACTAGAGAATTGAGACAGAGTGGACAAAATGCCCAGAAAAAAAAATATTTGGAGGTACGAAAATGTACCAAAATTATCTAAAAAATAGATTGAACATTTCTGTAAAACCCAAATAAGAGAGTTTTTGTTTTGTTTTCGTTTTTTCCGTTAACCAGCTGTCGTCCCTTTTCGAACGAGAATACTATCTACGGGCCACCAAGACCCAATTTTTTTTATTTGATTTGTCCCCATTGTTTTCCATGGACTTTTACTTCAAATTCTTATCACGATTTTCCTTGAAAATATGTTGCCTGGATGAATTGAAGTCACTCCACTTTTACTTAGACATAGAATATGGTTTATGCACATTTCTATGTCAAATAATGATTAGAAAACTTCATGAGGCCCACGAGAAAGTAGGCTGATACTATTTTTTTTCGAATCATATATCAGATATGTATGAGCAACGATATATTCACAGCATATTGCGATTCTCGCATTCAATCATGGAATGCACTATACATTTCCATCTGATGTACCTATATTCCAACAATTGTCAGCTGCATATTTTCTCACATTGCATTCTAAAGAAATATATTAAAGTACTGGAAGTTCTTGAAGAAGAGAGCAACCTTTTTCCAACATCATTCTGAATTCATTTCAGCCAACTTTAAAATTGCCACGTAAGCTATACTCACGTAACTGAATGGAAAAAAACTAGTTCATTTATAAGTTTTCTCCATAAAATTAGGTTCAACAATGAAAACATTCCGAAAAGTCGCATCCTGCATATGTGGCACGCTGGAAAATTCAATAATGTGAGTATAGACCGACAATGAGTTTCCAAGAATTCAAGGCTGAACGAGCATGGAGTATTGAATTTTCTTTCGGAATAGTGAAAACTTGATTGGAAGGCTGTTAGAAGGTGTACTACGAATACGTAAGTGGGAAAGATTGACAAGAATAACTAATATAAATTGATGGATTTATCCGTTACTACGTGGAGGAAGATCGTCATGAAATAATGAGAAATAAAACTTTCCATTACTTTCAGGAGGTTTATTTGGATCGGTTTGGTTGAAGAAAAAACCTATATTTTCCTCAACCATGTTCCGGATTTCAATTGATCTATAACAAGGACTCAAACATGAGTTTCTATAAGGACAATGCAATTGATATTTATTTATAAGTACACGTATTCATTCAAATGGTACTTAGTATGGAATCAGTTGTCATGTTGGATAAATGTTGGCAAGGAAAAGTTACCAGAAAATGGTTTCCTGCAGGAAGTGATGTTCTTGATTTAGGGAATACCTCCCAAGGCAGTGAGTTCCTAAGTTTTGACCTTCGTTGGAAGAACGAGCCATGGGAAAAAAATGTTTGGCATGTCTCCAAATTAACGTCATATGGATGTGAGAATTGAGTTCAACGGGTCAGTCTCGATGAGACCGCTCACGGTTGAACGAGTGATGGTATTTTGGAGCATCGTCTACGAAAATGTCTATACAACAGAGACAAATCGCCAGTTTTTCTGAGGTGTTCCAGAAAAGTGAGGGAACTCGTAACCGAAGTGTGAAAGATCAGACGAATCTTTTTAAGACAGGATCTAAAGGTTGAAAGTTGAAATCGAGCCAAGCTCAACAAATATCCAACCAAGCCCAACTATATTTATATCAAGCCAAGCGAAGCTTTTGAAGGAAAAAGTTTGACATTCGAAGATTACTTTACCCAGGAATGAATGAAGGGAGTTTCGATGAATGAGTGGATATTTTTATTCAGTTCAGAGTTAGGTACCTCTTATGTATGCGAGTATGGTCTGGAATGAGTTTTGCTCAGACAAGTTGCTGCTCGTTTCACAAAGTTCTGTTCAATGCACTGACTCCTGTGACAACAATGACAACTGAAATAATGCAGTAGATTACCACGTAACGTGGAAGATCGGAGAATGGTTCCAGCGTTTGTTATGTTGCCAGACGCCAACAGGGAATTTATCGTGAAATATTTTTATTCTCACATCAATATCACCCTTTGGGTAGCTGATCGACATCCGATTCGATGCATTATTATATTGACTACTGTAGGTACTTTATTCAAGATTATTCATCGACTTCGAAAAAATTACTGGAACATGTGAACAGGTCCCAATATTTATTTTCCTGCAACTCAAATAATAATTTGTGAAGTGGCTAAGCTTATTAAAAGTATTTAGTTTGAAAAGAGCGCTGGTTTTGTCCTAATGGCTTGCGCGAAAAACATCAAGCAACCCGAACACGTAACAATACCATTCAGAAAATTAGCGGTCCAACAACTATTTCAGACGGTACGCCTCTGCTGTCAGCATATAGTCATCCAAACTACTCAATGAAATCAAGTTTCGACAATTATAGGAACAATAAAGAATCATTCAGTTGTAATTTGTTTTATTAATAGAAGGAACGCAGGCGCGCGGCCGTTAAGCGCGGCGTTTGTTTTCCTATATCACCGAATTTTCAACGGAAAACCGTTCAGTTGCGACGCGAGCTTTTCCTGCATATCCCAAGAGAGTTTCGGCGTCCAAACACGTGCTTAGTGTTTTCATGCTTCGACTGTTTGGCGGGGAAATCTGACGTTTCTGGAAACATTCGCTGCAGTCTGCATTCGTAGGTTTTTATTTTACTTGACAATTTTTTTATGTGGTACAACTTTTCAATGAGATAATTAGGTATTGCTCCTCCTCCCCCCCCACCTATCAACTCGAAAGCATCATGATAAAAAAAAATTATCGAATACTTCAATTTTTATTATATTCAAAAATTTACTGTGAGGAGAAAACTTCAAATTTTCAAGCTTTGCCATGAAAATAAATAAAACAAAAAAATTTATCTAAAGCCCCTAAAATAATCCAATATTTCAATCTCAAAATGTTTTTCATAGCTGTCAAGAAACTAGGTACTTCTTTTTTTGTATAGTTTGTGTAGATATTTCAATATCAAAATACGACTTCGTTATTATACGGTGTAAAGCGTAAAAAAGTGCAATTTTGTCAACGGTTATTGCTAGGCGACAGAAAATGTAATGCAACAAAATGACAGATCCAAATAACAACAAAATCCTATCAAAAAGCCATTTCTTACTCTCTGTGGCAACCTGGCAACTAGTAGAGTATAAATATCAAATACATGAAATTTTTTTTAGTTTTGAGATGAGATTTCTTCAGTTAGAGTTAACAAGGGTAAAAGGAGGAAAATCGATTTAATAAAAATCGACTACTTAGTTGTTTCGGTAACGAACACTCGCCTTTTTTCTTCAAAGTTTTTCTCAATATGTTATGGCTCTTGAAATATAGAAAATAAAACACTAAGTGGACACACTGTATAACCATAATGACGAAGGTATTATATAAAAATAATACATACACTTTGTTGTTTGGTTACAAGAAGTACTTGGATAAAAATGTCAGACGTAGTTGAATGTCCGTCGTGTTATTAGCCTGGCTAGTGGTTATTGCATGTCAGATATTTTCCTCATATTTCTCACTTTGCGTTAATGTTTGAAAATAAGGGTATTTTTACGTGGATATAATTATTCAATTCATTCATCCTGTTTATCACTATATACGCTCAGCATAATCATCAATAACTGGAGTGGAAACTTCAAAATGAACCACTCTGTTTAAACATAGCCTTGTCGATCTTGATGACTCACACGTTTTAATATATTGTTATTAAATTACTTCTGGTTATTATTAATCTTACAAATCATACACGCAATGTAATAGTATATTGTACAAAGAGCATGAAAATGAGAAATATGATTTTTTTTAGTACAAGCGTAGCGAGCGTAGCGAGTACTAACTAAAGAACACGCTTTACTTCCAACATGGAGTAAAAAGTACAAAAGAATTAACAATTTAATTACTTAAATGTAAAAAAGCATGGGGTGCTTGATAAAGTTCTCTTGAGCTCTTGAACCCTCAGTAAGCACCCACGCTTTTTTTATATTTTAGTAATTAAATTGTCAATTATTTTTGACTTTTTAGTCCATGTTGAAACTAAAGCATTTTCTTTAGTTTTTTATTTCAAGACCTCCATTATTCATAATTCTTATCCAAACTCTTCAGAAATGATTCCGTCTTCCGCACAGGACCGTTCTTTGCAGTTTTAGGTACTCATGCAAATATCGTGTTGTTTTCTGTATGGACAGCTTCCTTGCCGGAGGTGAATGGTAGAAAGTATAATGTATGAAATATACCTAGTAGGTAGCAGGCTGAAGGTAAAAGGTAGAATGTCGCTAATGTCCTGGTTCCTATTTGAATACTTAGAGAGCATCATTAAAAACTGATTTTGGTTCAACGGATGATGAAGATGCCTTTCTTCTGCAAAAATAGATACGTATGAGGATTGATTCGTTCCCAAAAATCTCAAACACAGAAGTCTGGGATATAGGATGTACACTGATCGAACACCCAAAACGCTAGCGCATTGAACTTTTTTTCTATTTTTGGTCACAACGCCACTGTAGCGAAGTCAACCTTGGTTATCTGTTAAATATTAATTTATATTTTGTCTGATATATGTCCTTTTATTCTGATGCCTTGGCCAAAGACCTTGTAATCAGCGCTTCCATATGTTTCCAGAAATATTCACTCTGTTATAATGTGCTGAATCGTATTGTCGAATATTATTTTAAGTGGAATTAATCAAAATAAACGCTTGTATCAGATAATAAAAATAGACTTAATCTGACGTCTGATACGCCATTTTCTTCACAGAATTGTTGATTTATGATTCAAGTAGGTAACTTCAAATAATTTTCAAAATAGAACTTTGAATGTTAAGCCGGGTTCACACTAAATGTATACCGATAAACACATACAGTAACACTCGTGATATTTTTTTCGAAACTTGATAGGGTGTAGCTGTGGTAACGGTGTTTACACACACAACGGCTTTGGACGTACGTTGAAAAGACGTACGACATTTTGCCGCATCATCTTGTTTTCACACACAACGATAATTTACAAAAAATCAATAATTCATAATGGCAATTATTTATTTGTTTTTGCATGAATTAATAAGTAGGTTTATTCCAAAATAAATAAAAGTCGGTGCTTTAATATATTTTCATAAGAAAACAATAATTTATTCTATAATATAAATATATTCTTAGTATAAAACTTGAAAAAATATTAAAAGATGAATAAGTTATCAACATAAATTAGAAGATAAAGACTGAGAATGTTTCAATCTCCTTTGCTTTTCTCAATCCATTAGATATAAAATTTTCAGTTTTTTAGCATAATTGACGCTCTTCTTCAGTTTCAATAACAAAAAATCATTAAATCGGTAGTGTGATACACAAATCAGTGCATAACAATCTCTGTATAGTACTTCATGTGTCTATCTAAAAAATGATTTCAATCTAACCTTATGTTGTCCTTTGACATACATATAGGTATACATACGGATTATTGGACCATTATTGTATATTCAATGTACATCCATACATGTTGGTCGTCCAATATTGTACTTTCATTGCTCATGCATGAGAGGTACACAATACGAAATGTTCAAAGCAAATCCAGGACTGAACATCCATTGTACATCCATATCGAGTTCCCAAACGTTTGGAACAATAGGACCTACTATCAATGAGACGTTGGACATAATGTTTAGAAATAATGGATATCCTAAGAGAATGTCCCATTGTTATCCAAACAACGTCGTCCTAATAAGATTCACATATCTGGACCACAGACAGTTCTACTTTTAATGGACATAAACAGACGTCGCAAGTACATCATATGCTTTTAGGGATAGTAATATTGAGAACCTCTCTATACATTGTGATGCCACCAATGCCATGTTATTTCCGGAGGAAACAATTAATCGAAGGTGATGTTCCGAACAGAGTTTTTGCGAGAAAAACGTCAGCAGTATCAAAATAAAATGTTTTTCCGGTTGATAGATATAATCACCGATATAAAATTGAAAGAATCCGTGGGAAAATGAACACCTTCCTGTTACGCACTAAACAACAATTCCAACAAGACTCCACGTAGCAGACACCCACCGATTTCAAGTCCGTCTATTTTCAACTTGTAAACCCTGGCCAAGTGCAACCTTGTCAGAATGATTGCCGTATTCCTGTCCTGTGGCCGAGTGCATTTTCAGATAACAAAGAAATAGCAGCGTTATTTGCAGCACTGGAAACATCTCATCTTATTCATCGTTTTTTGGTTCGGCTCATCAGTCCTATCATAATAGACATACCAAGTTATTTTTAGTTTTAGTGTATAAACTTATTCTGTTAGCGAAAATAAAATAATTAACGAGCAGTGAAAGAACTTTTCAGTAAAATACCAGAGTACTGACTACGGTGTTTCGAGAGTAGAATTTAAACACTTTTTTTTTGTATTTAAATTTTTATACCAAATTAATAAATGGCAATTGCGAGTTCAAAACATAATAAAATATAACTACGGCTTGTCTTCCACAATCGGTTTCCTAATCGTATTTTTGTTAAAAAACACTTATTTTATGCTCTCTTGAATGGTGTATTACAGAACATCCAAAATTGTTCCAGATAATTTACACAAATTTACACTATTCAATTGGAAAAACGATCCCTGATTTTCAATGAACTATCTGCAACTCCGGTGAAGCTCACCCGTATATAGGGAATAAATTGATAGTGTGACTCACATTTTTTACCCTTGCTAATAGAACTGACATAATCGAGCAATTTTTTTCAAAATTATGGTTTCATTTTCGACGATTCTCTCTGTATAACAACTTTAGTTGATAAAATCGATAACAACAAAGTTGGCCTTCTCAAGTACGCAATTCGTAGACCACTGTAACTGAAAGTTTTTTTTCAATTTCCGGACGAGAAATATAAGAATCCAATCGGTTTCCGGTACTTCCAAGTAATCGGCAAGTTATCTCAAAGGGTGAATATTCGAAAACATTGCCAATAACTAGAAGAAAATTCGTTGTCAAATTCAATAATAAATTAAGCTTGATAGCTATAAGCTCTTCGTTTCCTGAAGTTCACTCCAAATTGGTCATATCGTGAAGAAACAGACTGAAGAGAAATCAAACAATCAAAAAAAAACAATCATCCGGTGATCATTGAACAGTTTCTCTCTTTTCCAAATAATACCAGTCAGGTGAATAAAGTGCACTTTGGCAAATTGGTATCCGGGAAGCTCGTCGCAACTTTTTCATGATATTAATAGTTTGAAGTGCCATGGGAAATACTACAAGTGTGTTAGAGGCAATATTATATTGTTTTGATTGGTTTCGTGTGTTGACAGGACACGTGTGAAAACTTGTTTGATTGATTTTGGATGGATGTTGACTGACTATATTCGAAAGTTATGAGTTTGTTTACGATATTTGAGAGGAAGTATTTTATAACGAGCATTTGAGTAAGAAGCCACTGCCAACTGATGATGAATAATTCATAAAGAAAAATAGGAATCTCTGTTGATGATTATCGTGGAATTACCAATTTATCTATTTTCAGGAAATTGTTCGAAATCATCATGTTTGACCGTATGTTTTATTGCCTCAGAATATCAACATGGCTTTTTCTTCTACCGTGCAATAAACGAACTTGGATTCATTGTAGACTGACCTCAGTAAAGCTTGAGGGGGACACAGCTGAAGAAATTGTGTGCACTAATTCCCAAAAACAAGAACTTCAGGAATTTTTTCGACGAGTATACAGCAAAATTCAAGTTAAGTTCCATTTTAACAATGTTGCGAACTGAGATTTACTGCTGATAAGTTCATTCTATTTGGGACAAAATGAAACCTTGAACTTATTGAAAAATACACTGCTTGGTATATTGGCGGAACATTTTCGATCATGCCTGTACATGGATGTGTAAGTGGACCAACCGATCCCTCAGCATATGTATTGCTTAACTACAATACGGAAAATATCCACACTTAGGTTTTTGACCAATTACAATTAAGGAACTGAAACTACAACAACAAATTTGGGGGGTGCTGGAGTACAAAAAAGAACAAGTTCTATAAGAATAAAAATAAAAGACTGGCAGTAGTTGTCAGAAGATTCCTTTTTCATTTGAAAACAATGATGCTTTTTCCTTACAACAATTGCAAGCTGTTGCTTCCAACATTTAGTTTCAGTAATTAATTTTGTAGTTTTGTTGGGTTATTGAAGATAACTTATTGATTGGATATATTTAAAAAAATCTATCAAATGTATTTCTGTTAAAAATACCTTCGATCAGAAATTTCTACCAAATTTTTTTCTATAATTTGTTTTTCGATCAAATTTCCGCCACTCATGATTAATAACGAACATTTTCGTGCAGTTGGATGGATCCCATTAAATACCTCACCTAACTTGAGCTACCTTGCGTTCTTTCAGTACATTGAAACCCTAGTCTCTCCTAAACACAAGTAACATGACACTCGATATCATTTCTTGTCACCAGCAGTTCCTGACTTATGTATCACCTAAGAAACGTAGAATATCGATTCATCTTCCTTGTTAACTATCTCCGAAGGATAAATCATCGCGAATTTATAGATGTCTCGGAAAGTTCGATAATGATATTCATTTCTTAATTTCCATGACATCAAGGGCGAACGATTCATCTTATCTGCGATCTGTTTCGCAGACAGTTGAAAAAAGAACCTTCCTGCATAATATGAAATATATATAGGTAACGAGTGTAAATCGATCAGAGTTTTACTTTAATGAACTGCTGGAATTATTTTCTTCTTTTCAACATACAAGTTATGATTGAGCTGTACATATTTGATGAGACTCTGCTGGAATTTCTATAAAGATACTTTTGAAGAATGACTCTGAACTTTTATGAAGCTTCTAGAACTGGTTTTCCATTGATTGTGGTTCTTTAAAACTTATATAGCATCACTCAGGGTGACAATTCGAGAACATGTAATCTGCTATACTAGGGTAACACAAAACATTTCCAGGTAGTTTATGACGCTAAGGTAGGTAAACACGATTAGATTTCAGCAGATTTTATTATACTCGTGACAACTTTTGTGCAATAGTTGTTCATACGCTACTTTTTGACACCAGCTACGTGATATAGTGTCATCCAACAGTCTAGAAATACCTCAGAAGAAGATAGCAGTGGTCATTGCAGCATAAACAGCTCAATCACCATCAGGCCTGCAGGTCTCATTGAATTGATAAATATTGGTGATAGTTGTTTCGTGAACAGTGTTATTGAATGTTTATCCAACTCAAGATGATTGTTGGATTATTTGAAAAGGGATACATATATGGGTGATATTAGCAGTACCTGTAGTATAAAAGGAGCTTTGATCAAAGCCTTTGCGGAGGTGATCAAAGAAGAATGGTCAGAAGATTTAACACATAGAGTAGTTGATACATTTTCATCGAAAATTCAGATTCAACGATTTGCGCCCCCTTTCTATCGGTTATTCTCAAGAAGATGCTCAGGAATTCTTACGATACCTGCTGGAGGGTCTACAAAAACTTTGGACGAAGACAAGGAAGCTACTTGTTCGAAGTGCGGTGAGAGGAGGAGGTGTATCAAATCTATGTATATTAACTCATAAATTTTCCAAAATTCTTCTCCAACAGAGAAATTTAGAAGACAATTGAATGCTGTAACTGATTTTCCTTTGGAAACATTAGATATGAGTCATATACAGCGGAAAATCATTGTCCGTTACATGTATATATATCTCTTGTTGCTGCAGCCTCTATACATTATCCAACGCTTACAATTATTCATGGCATGAGTACAATGACTCATGGTATGAGTACAATGACTCTAGTGTGTCAATAGTGTCTTTAAAATGTCAGAAGGGATTATATCTCTGATCATTACTGTTTTTGAAAGTTGTTATTCTTATTTTGTATTATATTGAATCTTTATTTTTAAAGATTAAATTTTTTTTTTAGATATTTGGTGGATGAACACCACCTTGGATCTAAATCGAGAACAGAATGAGACACACTGTGAGAAGTGAGACACAGTGTATAAGAAAAATAATAGCTGCGTCTAAGTTTGGAATCGAACTGGGAACTAATATGTTTTTTTGTTATGTGCGACTTGCGAATAGTCCCAATCAAATTCCATCTATCTATATAATAAGAAGGCTTCCATTTCTAGAATACCGTATTTCAGAGGTGCATGAATTTAACTTGTTAATAATATGAGTCAGTCACATTGTTTTCTCTATCAATTTCATAATCAATTATTTAAAATTTCATTTCGTCGCACAATAATTGCGAATAGTTCTTTTCCGTGACGATCCATTTTAGAACAGTTCATACTAATTGAAAGAAATAATGGAAATCAAATTCAGTCTCAGCATTGTAACTGGGTTTAGCTCTTTCTGGTATTAATGGAAGTTAACTAGATTTGAACAATTCCATTAAGATCACTATTTTGAAAACGGTGTCAATATTGTAAGAGCTCATTTAATCCTCATTGTCGCATCCTGCGACAAAAGTTTTACGGCTCTGGAAATAATCCTGTAAAACGTTATTGAATTTTTATGAATTAATTCACACTTCCTGAATAATGTTTGAATAAGTTAATAGCTCTCGGCATTCCCTCATTGCAATTTGGATATCCGTTTGCACTCTCATATTTCACTAGCAAGCTTCCATCGCTCGCTTTGTGGGGGTTTTACAATGTTTTAATTTCAAAAACCGCTGAAAATCGGGCATTGCGGCCAGTGTTTTAACCAGCTGTAGGTAATGAATTCGTTTGCGTTTCTGTGTGTTCAGGGAACACACTTCTTGCATAGGGAGTTTTTAGGGTTATTTAAATGTAAATTACATGACGGCTGCGTTTTAAAAATTTTCTCTATAAAAAATTTCTAATATTGTTTTAAGTTCGAAAAAAGCTGATAAAATGAAAAACGATGCCTAATTGTCACTTTGAACCACGTACCTATGGCGTAGTAAGCCGCAATCCTATCGATGCGGCTATGAACAGTGTTTGTATATGTAGATGAAATGGTTGTTCATAAGAGAAAGTGTGAAAGATCTCGCGAACCGAAAGGTCTTGAGCTGTAGACATTTGAATTTTATTAAATTAAATCGTCATTTTTCCCGTCACAGAAAAAAATAGTGTATTAAACACGGGAAAAATAATTGATTTTAGCTCTCGGTTTTTTGCTTCCCTCCGCTTCCCGTCGAAAGACAACTCAAACTCGAGCTAAAATCTTATACTTTTTTCCCTTGTATAATAAATCACCATTTTTCAACGTTTCGAATTTTATTAAATTTTTCATCATGGCTCTGTCGCGAGCTCATTGGTGTTATAACTGGTGCACGAACATTGTTTGCAACGAGAATTTTATTACAGACTCAAGCGAACACCTATTTTCACGGACATTCAACATTTGATATTATTACTTACCATATACAGTGGCCTGGTCGAGGTACAGTTATTGACGTATTAACTGAAACTGTTTCATCTTTAAGAAAAAAAATTAAACTGATTATTTGGTGATTGAAACACGTGTCGAGGTGTTAAAAAAAGCGGTTTGGTGTTGTGATGAAACTTCAGTATATTTCAAACACAGTGTGTTCAAAGCTGAATAAACAGTACTTTGCACTGAAAAAGAGCTGCCTCAATGTTGAATGGATGTTGAATGTCTACGAAATGTACTTTATACTTGTATTATTTTAGCTTATTTATTTATATATTTTTGGCAACCATGTCCTATTTTGACTTATCAATTTGTTGTACATGATCCATAAATGTCTTGTTATATATATTCTTATTATTATTTTCTGCCCTGTTGTGTTGAATATTGAATCACCCTTATTCCTGAATTCATTAAATTTTCAGTAAATATGGTATGTTTTGATATTGTTTTGCGAATGTTCATGTTCATGGAATCTAGGGGAACTTTGAGAGAATTAGATAACTAGCGAATACTTATCATAACTTTGACTTGTTAATGCGATGTTCTAGAGCATTCCTGTTAGCAACATCGTTCGAAATGCATGTCTGCTATTTCATAATTCGTCTAATGAATCAAATTAACCTACTAAGTCTATCATCCACCGGTAGTAAAATACTGTCTGGGAACTTCGAAGTAGTTGAATGTGTTCAATTTGCATGCTACTTTTTTTATTTTTGCTAATATCTTCGGAACGACGAAATATATTTTATCCAAATGTTATTTGAATGAATTATGGCATTATGGCAGCTAGGTCGCCTGATTTGATACCCGCAGATTCTGTTCCTGTGTATCTCATAAGGGCAAATTAACAATGCAATATGAAATTATAGAAAAAAACATAATGGCGGACGAGATTCGTGATTATGGTTAGATTCGATTCAAAATTGGTTTTTGAGGGTTTTTAAGTCGTAGAATTCGTTTTTTAATTCACAAATTAAAGGTGGCAGACGATATTTGTCATTATAGTCCGATTTAATTTAAAATTTGTGTTTGAGAGTTTCAGGGTCAGGGTTATTATAAATTTTATGGACGAGTTTTGTGATTAAGGTCAGATTCGATTCAAAATTGGTATTTGGGGATTTTCTGCGTTGGAGTTTTCGATTTTTTAGTCATAAAAAAAATAAAAGTTCAAAAAACTAAAGAACGCGCGTTACTTCCAACATGGACTGAAAAGTAAAAAATAATTGACAATGAATGTGATTACTCAAATGTAGAAAGTGGGGTGCATAAAGTTCTCTTGAGCTCTTGAATGCTCAGTATTCTTGAATTAAAATAAAAAATATGAGAATATACATTTACATTTGAGTAATTCATTGTCAATTATTTTTTACTCTTTAGTTCTTGTTGGAAGTAAAGCGTGTTTTTTATTTTAATCTAATATTTTTCACTAGTTAATTCACAAATGGACTTGAAATAGAAGAAAGAGAGAACCTCACTGTTTCCTTAAGGTTTACATGTATATAGTAGGGATTCTAGCGATGTGGGCTACTTTGTTTCATTACTAAACCAAAAAAAAAACCTTCTCAGACTATTTGTATTTGAAATAAGGAAGTAACTCTCGATTTGAAAATATGAAATACCTCCTGAATACATCGACATTTGTTGCAAACCTCAAGTTACAAGTTACAAACACTACGCGCATCATATTGTCGTAATGTTGCACAACATCCTCTAGAGAACGGCCATTCATTATTTGCTACAGGTTCGAAATTAATTGGTAAATCAGTATATGACATAAAGCTGTTCGATATATTCGAGATTCGAGAGTCTACAAATAGCAAAGTGTCACTGTAGCATGAATGCGAATAAAGGCCCTATTCCATGTAGCTCAATAATCAATCTCACATTACCCTAATTGCTTTGGAACAATCATGTATTCCTCAGTGAGACTCTTCAGGGTAATTAGTTCTGAGTGGGATTATTTTTTATTAAAGTCCTTATATAGAAGGAAATCATTTATAGTCTAAGAGTAGGTTGGTGGATTGGAATAGTTGGGGAAGAAATAATTAAATTTTCACAAGATAACGAAAAAAAAAACACCGAATTGTATTACCGGTATGAAAATTTCAATTTACACCACGATGGTGTTTTCTAAGACTTTTTTCAGGTGTGACATCTGATCATTCCGAATTCAATCAACACCACGTACAGTATTTTATGTTAAACTATAGAACGGTGTGAAATATGTCGGTGCTATTTTTCACCATAATTATCAGGACCTATACGGATACCGAATGGTGTTATCCGGTGTTGTCTGGTGTTATTTTTAACGAAAGATGAAAATACTGTTTTTTCGTGTGGTGAGAGTGGCAATTTCGTGAACGAAAAAAACGTTTTTCATCTCGAGTAGAAAAAGTAATTTTTGTACGATATATGTTGTTTATAATATACTGGATTACAATTTTTAGAACTTAAATGTTTATGAACTGTCGAACGAAGTGACGGTAATTTACTGATTCAAGTGCCAAGTAGTGAGATTACTGTCATTAGTGTCAAAAATCAATCAATTTGTTTTTAGTATATTCCCATCGGGTCGCATGAAATATTTATTTATTTCATTTTCATCTCTAGAGTGAAAAACTATTACTTTCATGTAGGGTATCCGGTTGAAAAATGATCATTTTCATATACATGAGTAGAAAATTAAATTTTTCATTTGCACAAAAACATGGGTTTGGGGACGATTTTATTGTCTCTGCCATATTCATCAACAGAATGTTAGGATAGATTCTAGCAGTGAAAAACGGTATGCATAAGGGTTACAAGTTCCAAAGGGTTGAAATGATGGGATGAAATTGTGACAAATAATGGAAATTTTCTCGTAGCTACCAATTGAAAATGTGAAAGTTTTCATCATGGGTACATTGTTTGTGCAAATGAAAATTAAATTTTCCATATGAAAGCCACGCGGAGACCGCTCATATTTGCCATCATTTTCATTATCACTTTTATATCTTTCAGTCCTCTCAAAAGCTCAAACGAGAAAATCGTCACCTAAAATCTCCCGGTCTAAAAAATCAATAAATGAACGTTACCTCCGAAAAATTTTCTGCTTTTGTTTTTCTTGCAATTCGCATTTCAAATATTAAGTGTGGATCTAAATGGTACTCACACCTTGATACATTTCAACAGTTTGCCATTTGAAATTTTTAAGTTGATGTGCTCTTTGTGCCCCCTGCCTAGCAATCACCATATTTTTTATTAAAGTAGTATCGGTGATTTCCCGAAAAAGTTTTTTTTCATGTTCGTACGTCGAATCATTAAAAAGTTTACATAGAGTTGGGGAGGGGGAAAATATACACATCCAATTACATGAGCCAAGTGGAGTAACTTTGACAGTAAATTTTAATTTTTGTTTGAAAAATTTCAGTTGTGGAATTATCTACGGCTGAAAGGCAAACTTTAGTCCTTGTTTCTCTGATATAAAAAAATATCACATTTTTCAATTTCAATGGAGAATGATCCTCTTTTCTACATGGAGAATAAAATTGTATGAGTGATAGAAGCTGATGTTTATCAAGTACGAGTAATTAAAATCAAAATTAATTGAAGTAGGCAGATTATTGTATGGTTGTATTTGAATAATTGTATAATTAGTTTATTGGAATGTATTGTTGTTTTGGGGTTGAAATAAACGAGTCATAATTGTTCAGTATTTTCTGCATCCGCGACGAAAACTAATTTATTAATTTACTTAACGTACCTTCTTGCCACCAGTATTATCATCAGTATAGTGATGAACCATAAAATATATTCATCTCCTTTATTCGTGAATTTTGCCATCGTTGACATGTTGTTGATTATTCTTTCAGTTTTCTACCAAGATAAACTAATTTGATGTTTTTTAAAGAGGAACCTAAAACTTTGCGGGAGTTGATTTTGTAATATGCCATTAAAATATTCCGCGCAGATTTTGAGGTCGCAGAATAATATTTGAATACATTAATATTTCCCGACTTTCTTGTTTGATATTTCGTTTATATTCTTTCATAATGTGCAAACCGCATTTGCTATATTCAAGTAAATTATTAAGATGCTGTACTAACTTCCAAATGCAGCTTTACGTTTTCGCTTGAAAGGAATTATTTTATTTTCAAATCTTAAGTGTTTTATTATCCATTCAGTTAACAATGCCTGCTTTTGGCGGTTCAGTTCATTCAAGTGTTGTTTCAAGACCATTCACACTTGAAATAGTTCAAAGAAACCACTTAGTGAATTTAACAAATCAAAATTCTTTTATCGTTCTTTCTGAAAAAGAATCCCTGAAATAGTGTCCCAACTGCGTTATTATCTGTGATTTTAATGAATCTTATTTAGTATTTACCGACAAACCTTTCATTACAGAAAACTAAATGTGTTTATTAAAGTTGTAGTAAACAAATCCAAAAATAATTTTTCTGAGAACACTCAACGAAGATGATTCATTTTATCTTGAAAATTGCGGGAATGTATGCATTTGGCTTGTTTGCAATTCCTATAAAACGAATCAAAATTTCAATTCCTAAACATTGTCATTTTCTTGGGAGTCACATAAGAAAGAAAGTTTTTCAATGCTTCACAGTTATTATAGATATGAAAAAATGAAAACCGTCGTGGCAATATTTCGAAAAAAATAACAACGTAAATGATAAATTACAGAGTCAAATATATGGGATAGTTTCCATAAAAAAGAAAACAATTATAATACTCTTGATGAACACAGATTTCTGAACACAAAGCTCACAGATGTCTTTTAGGATGTTATTTGTATCGACTTGATATAATTCAATACCTGTCGTGGTTTTAGCAAGGAAGGTAGTTCTTTTCTGACAGGTTTCACTACAATAAACCTGCATTGTAGGTGTATATGGGAGTGAATTAATTTCCCATATAAAGGCACATTTAGGACAGGAGGACAATGAACACATGGATTGAATAGCTAGAGCGGGTGTTGAAAGAGGAGAAAACATTGGTCATATAATATATTGCATCTAGGTTGTTGGGGGTTATGTCGTCTTATAAAAAAAACAGTATTTTTCAACAGACTGGCGTTTCGGCAATATATTTTACCATCCTCAGTGCTCTAAAATATAAAATTATGGACAATTGTTACTTGTAGGTAAATATAAAATTTAGGAAAAAATGTAGGTACCTATAGTTAAATATAAAACTTAGGAAATAATCTATTTGAAATTTTCAATATGAAGTAACGTGTGAACGTTTGTGTTACAAATATACTACCTAACAATACCAGCAAAATTCAGAAACCAGTCTGGAGAAACAATTTTAATAATTAAGTCTGCTTGATAATGAGATATTTGCCTCATATTTTCACATGGTGGAAATATTTGGAGAGAAGGGTACTTCGACATTGTCGAATTTATTATTTCATTTATTTGATATACTCTCTGTCAAAAATTCTTGAACCCTCTGTTCCCTTCCTGGAGTCTTTGCTATCGAGGAATGCTTTTCTGTTTTTCCCTACGGGTGGCGCTGCGACGGACTTTTATTGTAAGTCGCTGCTTCATTTGTGAGGAAATATTAGTTATACGGTAGATTATAATTCACTGGGCTGGGGCAGCACGACTCTAATGTTGTCCGACCTACCCTGTCACTGACGAGGGGAAGAACCTCGAAACGCGTCTGTAGATGGTCTTCCTCAGCCCAATGAACGATAATCCACTGTATAATTTAAATAAGCATTTGCAATTGGCTTCGTGGAAGAACGTTGCACAAATAGCTGTCAGATGTAATTCAACGTCCGTCGTGGTGTTAGCCAGGGAAGTAGTTGTTTTCTGCTGTAAGATGTTTGCCTCATGTTTTCCACCTGGTGGAAATATTTGGAAAGAAGGGTACTTCAGCATTGTTGAATTTACTATTTCATTTATTTGGTACCCACCGGCAAAAATTCTGAAAAAGTTCAGTTGATATAACACTGTCGCTTGTATGTCAATACCTTTCACTGTTTAAAGTAACTACTATAAATTTTTGCTTGGAAAATACATGTTTGGTCTGCCCATAGTTGTTAACAGAAATATATGAAATATGGATAGAGTGTGTGAGAATAAATTGACGATGCACGAGAAAAGACAAAAATCCATCTGTAGATGAAAATGTTATCATTCTATACAGATCATTTACATTATCCTGCTCCGCCTGTTCCATTTCAGTTATATTAAAGTCACCCAGTATTCGAGAATTGATGTTACCCCTGAAAATGTGGAACTTTCCTAGATGAGTTATTTATCAAACAGCATCTGCATGCATATGGTATTAGAATGCATTTATGACAATAGCGTTGTAATCGAAAGCTCGAATCTTCATCAGTATGAATCGGTTTTATTGTTTTTGGTTGTTCTGTGAATAAATCAAATTATATAACATTGTTCGTGCTTGGCGTTTCGCTGAATTGATCATTTCCATTCAGAATCATATTCAGTATAATAGCATTAACAAGTTTCCATTAAAAATCATATTTACATTATATCATTAGCAAAGTTCCATTTTCTGAATTTGGATATTCGTGTGTCCGCACTGTCCACTGAGATTTGCTTACTGATACTGAGAACTATATTATTACCTACTGAATTCAGTGATAATGAGATTATTCGCTGGGTATACAACAATAGCTATTTATGATACAAGTTCGTAAAGTAGTCGTTGAATGAGGCGCAGCCGAGTTCAACAAACACGCGAGTACAAAAAAGCCCTTTTCCTACGAGCGTGCGGAAAAGTAACTTTTCCGCACGATTTTTTGTTTTGAAAGTTGTACTTTTCCGTACGATTTAAAATCGTGCGGAAAAGTTACTTTCCCGCACGATTTTTACTTTTCCGCACGATTTTTACTTTTCCGCACGATTTTTGTATTTTTGAAAATGAGGATATTTACAACTAAATAAATGATCTATGTAACTATTCTGTCGTATTAGTCATTTTGTAGCATTATTATGAAAACTTGTTTATTAAAAACCTTGTTTTTTCATAAATAAGATTGACAAAAACACTCGTAGGAAAAATATTGTACCTAACTCTTACGGAAAATGTCTTTTCCGCCCTTAACGGCTTGCCCGAACTCCGCTTCGCGTCGTTCGTGCAACTGCCGTCGCGTGCGGAAAAGTACTACTTTCCGCACTTGTTAGGTAAATAACTATTACGAAAGTGTATCATACAAAGTTCTTTCTTCGACAGTTATTATATTGCCAAATTGTATTATAGTTGTGACAATAATTTGATTGTTTTATGTTATGAATTGTCGTTGTATTACCAAATGATGACTTTCGAATTATATTTGACGCAGAATACTGTATTTTATAAATGTATGAACAGTTTGTAAAAATTTACATCACGCACTGTTGATGGTTTTACGCACAAGTGATTTTTTTAAGCATTTGTGCGCAAAAGTGTCACTGTCGTAGAAAAAAAGTTATTTTTGGTGATATAGTCTAGATTTGTCACAATTGATATGACCGAATGATAATATATGGAAACAATGGGCTCTCTTGACAAGAAAGTATAATCATACCTCAGAGAATTTACTATTTTTATCTATCGTTATTTTTTCTAGTTTTTTGCTTTCTGGTCATTTTTCATACATAAAATCAATTCATAACTTCAATATTAAATCCACTCTGTAGAAAGAAAATAATGAAACCCATACTAACTTCGTTGTAAAGAGTATAGAAAGTATTTTCAAATGAGAAACCCAGCATACCTTGCTTTAAAAAAAAATTGAAAATTAATTCACTAATTTGATAGGTATGTATTCAGAAAGATGTTTGAGTCAAAAAATCATGTATCGAATTATTACAATGTGAAAATACAATATATGCACATGTACTTCTACATGACAAATTATTAAAGTATAGAAAATCTCCAGTTTTTCTTAAATAGTGTATTTTGATAGCCTGTGTATGCTATGCAAGTACACTATATACTTTCTTATAGTATAAAATGAATCATTGCTTCTTGGTGCAACTGAATCATTAACCTCTTTGTAAATTTAAGAATCTAATGAAAGTATTAGAAATAAGGCTTCATTAAATGCAAATGATCCTTCTTTCAAGAACTGATAAATGTGAACTAAGGGCAAGGAATATTTTAATTGAGTCTGGTGTATTCTGATACTTAAAGGTAAGACAATAATAATCCACCCAAAAGTGAGTCATTTACCATTTGATAAAGCCAAGTAAACCAAAATAATTATAATAATCTAAAAATGTTGCTGCTGTAGAATACTTTTTATTATATAGTAGCAACTAATATATTTTTTGTAGATTTAAGTATATCAGTTATTTGATGGTAAATTAACTTATCACTAGTAGTTATCAAACTGAGCACCTACTGCAAATAGAATGTAGATTGAGGCTAACGAAATAAAAAGTTTGCTTCTAATAAAGGGTTTATTATCGGAAGGTTACATTATGTTCTACAAATCATCAAATTTAGAAATATAATTTTTCTTATGGCTAATAAAGCGGTTTCTTGTTTCATATAGTAGTGTTACAGACCTGAAATTTGATAAAGACTTCTCGAATTGTTCGAGATCCTTCGATGAATTAGATGGAAAAATCTAGAAGCACTAACTTTTGTTCTGGATCAATCGTCGAACATTCTATTTGTGTTCTATTGATTTCTTAAGTTTTCTAGAACTTTATTTGTATATAAAAGCGATGCATTTGTTAGATGAAGGAGTTAGTTAGAAAGTTACCTTGAGTTACCTTGGATACAAGTATTTTGACAGTGACTTGTATTACAGTGTTGTCAAGTAAAGTTTGAATAATAAAGGCGAGTTCATACCAGAGTACACTTATTTTTGAACCCGAAGACGCAACAATTGGTGACAGCGGCGGGATAAGTGTTACTGAAGAAAGAAAAGTAAGGCAGTTTTCCAGTATTTGATGGTGAATACTCGTGCAAATAATTACGACGAGATGGCGACATCAGCAGATATCCTTGAGTTTTTAAAGGAACAAGAAGCCAAACGAAAACAAGAACAAGAGGAACAAGAAGCCAAACGAAAACAAGAACAAGAGGAACAAGAAGCCAAACGAAAACAAGAACAAGAAGAGCTTCTACAACAATTCGAACTGAAAAGGAAACAAGAACAAGAGGAACAAGAAGCCAAACGAAAACAAGAACAAGAAGAGCTTCTACAACAATTCGAACTGAAAAGGAAACAAGAACAAGAGGAACAAGAAGTCAAACGAAAACAAGAACGAGAGGAACAGGAGGCACGGTTAGTCCAGCAGTTACAACAACATGTTGATCTTCTGCAACGTATTAGTCACAGTCAACAGTGCTTCCAGAATGAAATCACTGAAGAAGTACAAGAGGTCAGAGGAAAAGTCCAGGAGGTCAAAGGTGAAGTTCAAGAGGTCAAAGGTGAAGTTCAAGAAGTCAGAGGCGGAGTCCAGGGAGTCAACAGAAGGGTCCAAGACATCGAAAATGAACTGTCCAAAATAGATGAACGGGTGGCACGAGAGGTGGACAAGAAATTCAACGAAGAAGTGGATAAGATCAAGGTGAGGCTGGAAACGTTACAACTTCCACACAAGCGTGCACCATCTGAGGAAATCTCCCCCACCAGCGAAAGGCCATCCTCACTGACAACTCCGATAAGGCCTACACAAGTGAAAATTTTGAAGCCTCCAACATTTGATGGACAATCCTCGTGGTCCATGTATAGACGTCAGTTTGAAGCGGCAGCAAACGCAAATGGCTGGTCCGAGGAAGAAATGGCCACCTCTCTAGTCCTGTGTCTACGAGGACAAGCATTGGACATCCTTCAGAACATCCCCGAGAGTAATCAGAAGGAATATTCTAGAATCGTTGAAGCTTTGGAAATCAGATATGGACAGCAATATCTCAAGCAAGTATTTCAGAGCCAAATAAAGAGTCGATACCAAAAATCCAACGAAACCCTACAGGAGTATGGAGCCGACGTAGAGCGACTCATTAATTTGGCATACCCACAAGCACCGAAGGAGTTCATAGAACAAATTGGGGTGCAGACTTTCATCGATGGTTTGAGAGATACTGACATGCAGCAAGCCCTTCGACTAGGACGACTTCAAACCATAAGCGCAGCACTAATAGCATCTTTGGAGTTCGAGGCCGCGAAAAACGCATCAAGAAATACGAGGCCCAAGTTACGTGAAGTTAAATTCAACGAGGATTCTCCCACAAGCGAGGCGCTATTGAAGAAAATATTGGACTCCATAACAGCATTAAGCAACCAAGTGCATTCCCCAGAAGACAGGAAGAGGCGCTGCTATAACTGTGGGAAAAGCGGCCATCTACAGAGGAGTTGCTGGGAGAGATCGAGATCCAGAAGTCCAAAAAGAAAGAGGTCGTCATCAACGAGTAACGAAGAGAGATCGAGATCTCCGAGCCCAGGAACAGAGCAACGTGGGCGATATACCAGAGGAGCCTTCAGGAGATCGACTACGCCAGAAAGGAGACCTCAAACGTCTGAAAGAGGACTTGCTCCCAACCAGGAAAACGAGAATTAGTCGGCACTAGGGGGCGCGTGGCGACTTTCAGTGTTCAAAGCCCCAAGATCCATATATCGACATTGAAGAAAAATGATCAAAGTCTACTAATACAAGGCTATTTAGAAGATCGGAAATGCACCTTCACTATTGATACAGGAGCTTCGAGATCAGTCGTTCGCCCAGACCTCATACAAGAATCTGTGAAGCCGATGAAAAGGAATATGGTTTTGGAAACGGCAACGGGACAAACCGCACCAGTCATTGGGGAAACACTTGTACACATCCAGATAGGACCTATTACCATGGAACATTCTATGTTGGTTGCGGAAATAAGGGATGAATGTGTTTTGGGTCTGGACATCATGGAGAAAAACGACTTCATCCTTAACATCAGACAGAAAATTTTGCGGATTGGCAATGAAGAAATCTTCCTGAGCAGATACAATGAGAAAATCCAACCAATTAAGATTTATGTTGACGAAGACATCCACATTCCGAAAAACTCCGAAACCATCATCATGGCCAGAATGGATAAAGAACCTGGAGATTTGAGCACTGGAATAATTGAAAATGATGAATACCGCCAAGATGGAATTTTAATTGCCCGATGTCTTGTGAACACAGAACAACTAATTCCTGTCAGGGTTGCCAATACTTCGGAAAATAAAGTCCTTCTGAAGAAAAACGACCAATTGGGATTCTGCAAACCTGTCACTCGAGTTATCAATTGTGAAAACCACACTCAGGTACTGCGAAGAAATACCACTAACACCGATCAGAGAACAATAGACAAAATGATGGAATCCACGGAACATTTAACTATGGAAGAAAAGCAGAAGGCCAAAGAGTTTCTTGATAGCCATCGTAACATTTTCTCGACAGAGACTTCGACGGGACGTACCAGTCTAGTTCAACATCGCATCAACACCGGCGATGCCCGACCAATCCGACAGGCTCCGAGGAGATTACCGTTTGCCAAACAGAGAGAGGTAGCAAACATGATAAACAACATGATGGAGGATGACATAATTGAAGAAACCACAAGCCCATGGTCCTCACCGGTAGTATTGGTAACTAAAAAGGATGGATCAACCCGATTCTGCGTGGACTATCGTCGATTGAATGACGTAACGATGAAGGATAGCTACCCATTGCCAAGAATTGATGATACACTAAACACATTATCCGGTTCCAAATGGTTTTCAACATTGGACCTGAAAAGCGGGTATTGGCAAGTGGAAGTTCATCCTGATGATAGAGGAAAAACAGCGTTCTCTACCGGACAAGGGCTGTACCAATTCAAAGTTCTTCCGTTCGGATTATGCAATGCTCCCGCCACCTTTGAGAGACTTATGGAACTAGTATTGAGAGGTTTGACATGGAAAATTTGTCTAGTCTACTTGGATGACGTCATAGTAATGGGAAGGACATTTGACGAACACCTGAATAATTTGGAAGAAGTATTTTTGAGGTTAGAAAATGCTAACCTGCAACTGAATCCAAAGAAGTGTTATTTATTTCAAAAAGAAGTCAATTTTTTAGGCCATGTCATCTCGGCCGAAGGAATCAAGACCGATCCTGCTAAAATCGAGGCTGTTAGGAGTTGGCCACGTCCTAGGGATAAACATGAAGTAAGAAGTTTTCTGGGACTATGTACCTACTACAGGAAGTTTGTTCAAGACTTTGGTAAAATTGCCAAGCCACTCCACCGCTTAACTGAGAACAACGTTCAGTTTGATTGGAGCCCTGATTGCCAACAGTCGTTCGCTGAACTAAAGAAGAAATTGACAACTGCGCCTATTTTGGCTTACCCACGAGAACAAGGCACTTTCATTTTGGACTGTGATGCGTCTCAGCAAGGCATTGGATCAGTTTTATCCCAAGAACAGGATGGCGAAGAGAAAGTAATAGCCTACTTTAGTAAAACTCTAGGCAAAGCCGAAAAGAATTACTGCGTTACAAGAAAGGAGCTTCTATCGATAATCAAAGCCATTGAACATTTCCATACCTTCCTCTATGGCAGACGTTTTCTCGTAAGAACTGATCACAGCGCTTTGCAGTGGATAATGAACTTCAAGAAACCTGAGGGTCAGATTGCGAGATGGCTAGAGAGACTCCAACAATACGACTTCAAAGTTATTCATCGCAGTGGCAGGAAACACAGAAATGCAGACACATTATCCAGACGTCCATGCTTGGAACAGCAATGCCGATATTGCCAGAAACTCGAAAACAAAGAAGTCAATTTTTACAATGATGAACATTGCAAGGAAATTCTGCAAGTTACCACCGTAAGAGTCGAGTCTGAAGAATCTGATTTATGGACCACAGAAGATATGAGGAAGAATCAGAAGAAAGACAACAATTTAAAGTTAGTTCTAAGCTGGCTAAAAAATGGAGTTAGACCTGAGTGGCAGGAAGTATCCAAGTTTGGTGCAGTTGCCAAGGGATACTGGGCTCAATGGGATTCCCTATGTCTTCGTGATGGCCTATTGCATCGCAAATGGGAGAGCCCAGATGGAGCAACTGTGGTGTACCAACTGGTCCTGCCGAAAGCACTTACTAAAGATGTGCTCGAGCAACTTCATAGTAGTCGTGCAGGTGGACACTTTGGAATCAAGAGGACCCTTGCTAGAATTCGAGAACGATTCTATTGGGTGAATTGTCGTCGTGATGTAGAAGAATGGTGCAGAAGATGCGACCTATGCTCTTCAAAGAAGGGACCCAAAACTAGAAGTCGAGGGAAAATGGCTCAGTATCTTTCTGGTGAACCATTCGAAAGAGTAGCAGTTGACATTCTTGGGCCGTTTCCTGTTACCGAGCAAGGAAATAAATACTTGATGGTAGCCATGGACTATTTCTCCAAGTGGCCTGAAGTTGTGCCCATTCCAAACCAGGAGGCAAAGACCGTTGCAAAGGCCTTCATAGAAAATGTAATAGCCAGACATGGAGTCCCACTAGAATTACATTCTGATCAAGGACGAAACTTCGAATCTGAATTATGGCAGGAAATGATGAACATTCTAGGTGTGAAGAAGACTCGTACCACAGCCCTACATCCACAATCAGATGGTATGGTTGAACGACATAATAAAACCATCAGTCAGTACCTGTCGATGTTCATCTCCAAAAATCAAAAGGATTGGGATGAGTTGGTACCACTATTTCTCCTATCCTTTCGAAGTTCCCAGCATGAGTCCACCGGATATACTCCTTCAATGTTGATCACTGGGCGAGAAATGAAACTACCATGCGATCTGTTGTTTGGAATGCCACCCAGAAATACAGAGGACAAAGTCCTACCAGAATATGTCCAAGAGTTGCGAGAAAGACTGGACCAAGTTCATGAATTCTGCAGACGTCGTCTTCAAATCTCCAGTGATAAAATGAAAAAGAGGTTCGACAGGAAGAGTCCAGGGACTATGTTCGAGCCAGGTGATGCCGTTTGGCTATACCAACCTCAGAGAAAGAAAGGAAAATGCCCCAAGCTACAGAGAAATTGGACAGGACCCTATGTCATCATAAAGAAGATCAACGACTTGGTATACCGCATCCAGCTCAACCCAAGGAGTAAACCCAAAGTTGTTCACATCGAGAGGTTAGCAGAATACCGAGGCCACGATCCCCCAAATTGGTTCCAGAGGGACAGCCAAAATGGTGATGGTGTTATCCGGGACGGAATAACCTAAAGGAGGAGGCAGTGTTACAGACCTGAAATTTGATAAAGACTTCTCGAATTGTTCGAGATCCTTCGATGAATTAGATGGAAAAATCTAGAAGCACTAACTTTTGTTCTGGATCAATCGTCGAACATTCTATTTGTGTTCTATTGATTTCTTAAGTTTTCTAGAACTTTATTTGTATATAAAAGCGATGCATTTGTTAGATGAAGGAGTTAGTTAGAAAGTTACCTTGAGTTACCTTGGATACAAGTATTTTGACAGTGACTTGTATTACAGTGTTGTCAAGTAAAGTTTGAATAATAAAGGCGAGTTCATACCAGAGTACACTTATTTTTGAACCCGAAGACGCAACAGTACGCAAATTTTCACTAGGTGGTATGCAAATTTTACTTTTTTTTTTTCGTTTATAAATAGACACTATGATAGCAGAAAGCGCATAACATTAGAACTTTAGAGATTCCTTATCCAGAATGCAATTTCTTCATGAATCAATATCCACTTTCCATATTGCATGTTTGTTGGATGATTTTCCATCAGTTCACATATTCATGATTTTCACTTATGCATGTTATTCCATAACTGTGGCTTTTCTAACACGCCTAGCCTCTAGGCAGCATTGTTTTTCAGTTTACCTACCACAAAATTGAAAAGCAACAAATCAAACAACCCCGTGGATGTACTTTCCCACATTTTAATCATCCACTCCGTCTCCAGAGACAGCATTACACTCCCCTATTCGTCGATGGTCTGAAAGATTTCATAACCACCTATATTTTTCAATTGACAGTCTTTTCATCTCGAAAAGACTTCTCTCTTTAATCTTGGAACGGATTTTCTCAGAAAATTGCATCGATAGGATCTCGCACAGGTCCGTAAATATGCGAAGAGAGAAGAAATTCCTCCAATTATGTGGGAGGTAGAGGTATTATAACTGCATTGAGAAGATATAGGATTCCGTGAATCCACAGAATATTTTTCATCGAAGTGGAATTACTTATACAATATTGGAATTATTTTCATTAAATATTATGCACAGCGTCGTGATTGATGTGACGTTGATTGAAAATATAACGATTTTATTAATGAGAACAAAATATGTGATGGATTGAATATTTGGTAATGCAAGGGTATGGGAAAGACCATCTGCTGAGGATAGTAATAAAGATTTCCCCCCATAGTGTGTACCTAGACCACTGTAAAAGTTTTATCTCTTGGACAGGGAATTTTTTGAATATTATGATATCATATTATAAGGCAAAATTTTTTATATAAGGGGCACAAGAAAAGCTCACGAAATCGAACAATCACTTTTTTTATTGAACAAATAGGAATTCTCATTCATATAAGATGATTATTGGTTTTGATTTTCGAAAATCTGACAAGGCGTTGCCAGGTTATAGGTACCAGTTTTTCATTGAATGTGGATATAAATAGGCACCATAATATGCATGCTCAGTAGATCCCAAATATAAACAACAAATATCGCTGCTCCACAGCTGCTCTCTCTCTCTCTCTCTGAATTTTGAATAAATAGTCGTTGTATTGTAACAATTTTGTATTGTTATCAGAGATGTGCCGAGCACTGACAGACAGTGCTTCGAACACTAAGCTCTGAGCACTCTTGAAAAGTGCTCCGATTACTAAGCACTTTCAAAAAGTAATTCCAGTCAGGAAGCACTAAGTACTTTTCAGACTGTTAGATACTTAAGTTACCAAAACTTAATCAAACACGTAATATTACATCGCGGCATGTTTCGCTACACTGTCGCTTTTTCAAGCAAGTTATTATATTAACCGATTGAAGAACTGCACTACACCACACCACACCACACCACACCACACCACACCACACCACACCACACCACACCACACCACACCACACCACACCACACCACACCACACCACACCACACCACACCACACCACACCACACCACCACACTACACTACAATACACTACAATACACTACACTACACTACACTACACTACACTACACTACACTACACTACACTACACTACACTACACTACACTACACTACACTACACTACACTACACTACACTACACTACACTACACTACACTACACTACACTACACTACTCTACACTACTCTACACTACTCTACACTACTCTACACTACTCTACACTACTCTACACTACTCTACACTACTCTACACTACTCTACACTACTCTACACTACTCTACACTACTCTACACTACTCTACACTCCACTCCACTCCACTCCACTCCACTCCACTCCACTCCACTACACTATACTACCCTACACTCCACTCCACTCCACTCCACTCCACTCCACTCCACTCCACTCCACTCGACTCGACTCGACTCGACTCGACTCGACTCGACTCGACTCGACTCGACTCGACTCGACTCGACTCGACTCGACTCGACTCGACTCGACTCGACTCGACTCGACTCGACTCGACTCGACTCGACTCGACTCGACTCGACTCGACTCGACTCGACTCGACTCGACTCGACTCGACTCGACTCGACTCGACTCGACTCGACTCGACTCGACTCGACTCGACTCGACTCGACTCGACTCGACTCGACTCGACTCGACTCGACTCGACTCGACTCGACTCGACTCGACTCGACTCGACTCGACTCGACTCGACTCGACTCGACTCGACTCGACTCGACTCGACTCGACTCGACTCGACTCGACTCGACTCGACTCGACTCGACTCGACTCGACTCGACTCGACTCGACTCGACTCGACTCGACTCGACTCGACTCGACTCGACTCGACTCGACTCGACTCGACTCGACTCGACTCGACTCGACTCGACTCGACTCGACTCGACTCGACTCGACTCGACTCGACTCGACTCGACTCGACTCGACTCGACTCGACTCGACTCGACTCGACTCGACTCGACTCGACTCGACTCGACTCGACTCGACTCGACTCGACTCGACTCGACTCGACTCGACTCGACTCGACTCGACTCGACTCGACTCGACTCGACTCGACTCGACTCGACTCGACTCGACTCGACTCGACTCGACTCGACTCGACTCGACTCGACTCGACTCGACTCGACTCGACTCGACTCGACTCGACTCGACTCGACTCGACTCGACTCGACTCGACTCGACTCGACTCGACTCGACTCGACTCGACTCGACTCGACTCGACTCGACTCGACTCGACTCGACTCGACTCGACTCGACTCGACTCGACTCGACTCGACTCGACTCGACTCGACTCGACTCGACTCGACTCGACTCGACTCGACTCGACTCGACTCGACTCGACTCGACTCGACTCGACTCGACTCGACTCGACTCGACTCGACTCGACTCGACTCGACTCGACTCGACTCGACTCGACTCGACTCGACTCGACTCGACTCGACTCGACTCGACTCGACTCGACTCGACTCGACTCGACTCGACTCGACTCGACTCGACTCGACTCGACTCGACTCGACTCGACTCGACTCGACTCGACTCGACTCGACTCGACTCGACTCGACTCGACTCGACTCGACTCGACTCGACTCGACTCGACTCGACTCGACTCGACTCGACTCGACTCCACTCGACTCGACTCCACTCCACTCCACTCCACTCCACTCCACTCCACTCCACTCCACTCCACTCCACTCCACTCCACTCCACTCCACTCCACTCCACTCCACTCCACTCCACTCCACTCCACTCCACTCCACTCCACTCCACTCCACTCCACTCCACTCCACTCCACTCCACTCCACTCCACTCCACTCCACTCCACTCCACTCCACTCCACTCCACTCCACTCCACTCCACTCCACTCCACTCCACTCCACTCCACTCCACTCCACTCCACTCCACTCCACTCCACTCCACTCCACTCCACTCCACTCCACTCCACTCCACTCCACTCCACTCCACTCCACTCCACTCCACTCCACTCCACTCCACTCCACTCCACTCCACTCCACTCCACTCCACTCCACTCCACTCCACTCCACTCCACTCCACTCCACTCCACTCCACTCCACTCCACTCCACTCCACTCCACTCCACTCCACTCCACTCCACTCCACTCCACTCCACTCCACTCCACTCCACTCCACTCCACTCCACTCCACTCCACTCCACTCCACTCCACTCCACTCCACTCCACTCCACTCCACTCCACTCCACTCCACTCCACTCCACTCCACTCCACTCCACTCCACTCCACTCCACTCCACTCCACTCCACTCCACTCCACTCCACTCCACTCCACTCCACTCCACTCCACTCCACTCCACTCCACTCCACTCCACTCCACTCCACTCCACTCCACTCCACTCCACTCCACTCCACTCCACTCCACTCCACTCCACTCCACTCCACTCCACTACACTACACTACACTACACTACACTACACTACACTACACTACACTACACTACACTACACTACACTACACTACACTACACTACACTACACTACACTACACTACACTACACTACACTACACTACACTACACTACACTACA
Source organism: Chrysolina haemoptera (assembly GCA_958298965.1). Lineage (NCBI taxonomy): Eukaryota > Metazoa > Arthropoda > Insecta > Coleoptera > Chrysomelidae > Chrysolina > Chrysolina haemoptera. The sequence goes on along the minus strand of OY282598.1, from coordinate 237,234 downwards.
CTACACTACACTACACTACACTACACTACACTACACTACACTACACTACACTACACTACACTACACTACACTACACTACACTACACTACACTACACTACACTACACTACACTACACTACACTACACTACACTACACTACACTACACTACACTACACTACACTACACTACACTACTCTACACTACTCTACACTACTCTGCACTACTCTACACTACTCTACACTACTCTACACTACTCTACACTACTCTACACTACACTACACTACACTCCACTCCACTCCACTCCACTCCACTTCTCTACACTCCACTCCACTCCACTCCACTCCACTCCACTTCACTCCACTACACTACACTACACTACACTACACTACACTACACTACACTACACTACACTACACTACACTACACTACACTACACTACACTACACTACACTACACTACACTATACTACACTACACTACACTACACTACACTACACTACACTACACTACATTACAACACACCACACCACACCACACCACACCACACCACACCACACCACACCACACCACACCACACCACACCACACCACACCACACCACACCACACCACACCACACCACACATTATGAATAATAAAAACTTTTATTATTATTATTGTTAGAGCAAGACTTAGCATTAAAATAATATGGGGCATGCGCCAGTATAGTGTAAAAGTTATACCGATGGCAAGAAAATGGAGAATGCACTACTTCGTTTTAACATCTCCCACATGTAAAACTTTAGTCACTCTATCGTCGTGATTAATTTCTCTTGAGAATTGAAAATCCCACAAGTGGGAGCTTGCCGCTTCATCCGACTTGGATATAATTCTGTTGATCAGAAAAAGGACTAATTTACTTACATACGCCACAGAAGTCGTCCTAGGATTTAAAGATTATGTATCGACCTCATAAGGCACAAAATACAGGCAAAACATTGTGTGAGGTGTTTCTCGTTCAAATTCGAATATGATCACGTACTTAGAGGGAAATTAAAATGACAAACCCGGGGGATTCGTAAAAAAGTCTAAATTAATTTTTTTATCCAACACATGACAGTTATGACTGTCATTATTAATGTCATTTTAGAGAAGTAAACTATCAGATAACACACTAGTGAGTTATAATCCATAAGTCACTAGTGATACCTCTCAACCGATTTTTTTTTTCATGATTGTACGTCGACTCGTTCGAAAGTTAACAAGGGAGGGACTATAAAAAGTCGCATGGTATTATTATAAAGTCAATACAAATAACCAATCATAATCGAGGTTAATGGTATTCTGAGTAGAAATCCAATGAAGGTAGATAAATATATTATAGGAATAAATTTCATTTCATGGAACCCATATATTCGTTAATTCTGTTCGATTATAATAATTATAATTAATGTATTGTTCAATAATAGCAAAAAATATGCTCGCATTCTATTAAAGCCGTAATTCACAATGAGTGTAATGAGTTTAATGTCATTATTTCATGGAAAATCCAATATACGAAATAACGCATCATTTATTACGTGAAATAAAAGTTTAATGACATCGAAATCCATAAAATGTTTGATGTCCGAACTCATGATGGAATAGGCTGTTGGTAGACTGGACAATTTATTTAATAGACTGTAGAAGAACCTGATATTCGAAGTTTGTTGACGAACTGTTGATTTTCCGTAGAACTGGCTCTAACAGTTTTTTTACACTGACAATTGGAATATACTATTTTTCTACGAGCGTTCTCAAAGTAGTACTTTTCTGCATACATTTTCGTATGTAAAGTTACACTTTTCCGCACGCCGTGCGCATAAGATTTTTCCGCACGCCGTCCATAAAGTTCTCGTCAAGAATAATCAATCCCGGTGAGTACATATCCCTCTTCATTCCATGACTCGAATCATAACTTCATATTCATGGAATCGAAAATGAGTTATCGTTGAGATCAAAGACAATTGATGAAGAGTTGAGTTTGTTATTCATTCTCCGAATGATTATAATAGAATCGTTGGATGAGAGTGTCCTTCGAATGGATTATATAATCAATTCATTTGTCTCGTTCAATACAGAATTTTTGTTGTATTTTTAGGTTGAGGTGTTAATTGACACATATCTGAACAAATCTCTCATTGCGCAGTTCAAGAAGGAAACAAAGTGATTCTTTTCAAGAAATAAATCATATATTTGAATTTATAATGAAATCGAAAAATCTTGCATCAGTGACTATTTCATATGAGAATTTAAATATTTGGATAATCAACTTTTTTTAATGGCGTCCCAATATCCAAAAATTTATAATTATCCAAGGAATATATCTCGATTTTTTTCTTTGACGGGAAAAAAGTTTGACATTTTATCTCTATTGACAAGTACTAAAATATGACTTATCATGAAATTACTTTTTTCTCCGGGAAAAGAGTGAGTTTTTTCCCGGATATATAAGTATCTGCTATTGTAAAAGCTTATCTCGCACGCATCCGATATACAGCTCGAGGCTCTAACCATACATGGTGGCAAATACGTGATTTCAACATCTTAGTTGAACAGAATAATGAAACGAAAGATATAAATTGAAGAAAAAGAAGCGGCGTGCATCATCCACCTCAACTAGAGCAAGGTAAAATTCATATCTACGCACAACGTTCTTCATCAGAGGATTTTCCTTTTTATGGAAACCGCAGAGAATAAAATATATACATAGACCTAGTGCCGAATAACAACAACTATAAGCTCTGATACCTCTAGAGTCGCAATAAGGTCTTGAAAACAAATTAAAAAAACTTTGATATGACGTTCTTGTTAATTTTATATTGGATTTTACATTCCTGGGTAATTAAATTTATCGCGAAATATGTGATACGCCTTCAGTAGCCCTCATCATCCAATACAATCGCACAGAGATTCACTCCGAAAGTGCACCCTCATGACCTAATTCAGACGCTGCGCTGGATTTTGTCTGCAAGTAAATAATCTCTCTGTGCTCTTTCCATCACGAAGACCATCTCATCCTGGAAAATTCACATGAGGTTTGAGAGTAATGGCGCACTATTTCATTCAGGCGCAATACCATGCCCCCTTGGATAGAGAATTGGGTTTAAACCGAAACACATCCGATTGTGGATTAACATCGGGAAACATGTTCTTTTATTATAGTCTAAGAGCTGGAGCTGAAAATTTGCTTGGATCTTTGATACGGGCAAAGTCTGCTGGAAATCATTCCATTAGTGAATAGGATCAAATACCGGAGCTTTTCGACACTTTTAGTGGTGCAGTGTTTGTCGGCCCTCAAGGCGAGTGATTTTTTATCAATATCATGAAATTTTACGACATATGATACGGCAGAACGACTTATTATTATTTAAACATGATTACTAAACTAACTAAAAGGATTTTTTTAGGTCAGAATATCAAGATTTTGAGAAGGGGAACGTTCTCCATGAAAATTGAACAATTTATTTGTAATATCTAACAGAAAACAACTACTTCCGTGGCACAAGTCACGCTGGACATTGAACTACATCTGATGATTCCACAACAGATTTTATGAATATCCTATTCATATTTTCGAACTAAAATCAAGATTTTCTTCGCCCAAAACATTGTCCATGATATGATCTGTATGTCGTTCGGAGCTAGAGCTTGAGAACTAAGCTTACACATATCGAAATATTCGTGTAGACCTTCACGTTGAGCATCTCTGGCTTGTTTCATCGAGTTGCAGCTTATTCATTAATCATTCGGCTGTATTCCATATTATTTTGACACACGACTCTTTATAATATTCATCATTCTGCCTCTTCATGTTGAATATCCAGTCCTGAAGAATGCTAGCAAATTTGTTTCGCGGATATCTACGCCAATGATTTGTATTTCCTTGGTTCGCAAAACTAATTGAATTGATCCAAAATGGGATATTGAAAGCATGTGATGCCACTGTCACTCAATGAGAACAAGAAGTATTTTTCCATCACTATTTCTTGAATATTTCAGGAGTATAAAAATACTTCAGGCGGACATATTTATTGAGTTTCAATAATTATTTTCGTGAATATACATTCAACTTAGCACTGACACACTTTGATGTATTTATATGAAAATGGAATATTACAGCTTATTCTAAGCCAGCTAATGTAAACTTTTTATTATCGTAAGTCATTGGTTCTCATCTCGAAAATAATTAGAGCTGAAGATTTGTTTTTTGTTGAGAAATAGGTAGAAATCAAAATATTCGTAGTGGATAATAAACAACGGATAACTATTGTTGAATCGTCGAGGAAGAGTGAAAGCAATGATTTCATCAAAATATATCATAGAAAATAATAATAAACTTTTTTCTCACCTTCAGGTGCACACTGTGAAATGAAAGAATATTATGGGAAACGGGTAATAAATTCCAAAGTATCGCCACACTGAGAAATCTGACATAGGGAAAGCTTGATGTTCTAATAGAAATATTTCTTTTTTAATTTTCTCAAACGCATCCATGTTCAATATCATTGGACCTAATCATAGCTAATCACTATCAGGCCTATCGTAAGAGTATAGGATTATTTTACCGAGGAACTACGAAATTATACTATTTTCATAGTCTGTTGAATTTTACAGTAAAACCAATCTACCGATAGATTTTAAATTTCACGTGCATTCATGTTGACTATCTTATCACCAGATATATTACGGACTATAATCCGTAGTCCGACAAGTGCGCATCACGTTTTCACGTCTAACGTTAGGCTAGTTTAACTGTACACTCCAAACCGTTCGTTGGCGTGAATCCTAATCCCAAAACTAACAATAGTTATTAGAAACTAATCTCAGCTATATCGAGCTCCATTTACCAATATTTACCTTGTTGAGGTAGATCATGTAATCAGTTTGGGTTCATCCCAATATTGATCGAAGTTTGAAGAAACAACACCCGTACGCCCTTGATAAAATCTCATAGAAAGTGTGAATGAATTAGACCAATCAACAAAGCAATTTTTCTTATTACAGTTGAATCTAAATTGCACTGGCGATTTTTTTTTGCTATTTGGTCGTCAAGGATGGTTGAATCATTAGCAACAAGATTATATCCCCACTGAGGGTTATTCTATGATTCTATGAATCTTGACATTTTTGAGTTCTGGGCAATAAATATAAGTTAAAAACGTTATTAATAATATGAACAATTTTCATTTTCAAAAATTTAATCTTCTCCCCGGGTCATTCCCTCCTCCCCCAAACGTATTTTTTGGAGGTACTTTCTAGAAATATGTGAAACTATCAGTCCGAAGTAATGATAAATTGAAAAAAAAAATTATCAGAATCAATTCCCCACCCTCGCACTCGGAGCATATTCCCCGCATCGTGGAGACTTGGGGTTGGTGAGGAAGGGGAAGGGAAGAGTATTCAAGAAAACTATGAAATTACTAATCTCACATATTAAAATGAGTAAAAAATCGTTAAAAACTGTTGTTATTGAGATTTAGTATAGTTAGGAAAATTATTCTCATATTCGAGAGAAGATAAACTTATTGTATAAAAACGTACTAGAAAACGTATATTTTCATTTCGCTGCAAAATAGATGAACATTTTTTGCAAACAAAATGAGTTTAGCTGAGGCAGGACGGCTCTAATATTGTCCGACCTGACGAGCAAGAACCTCAAAGGTTGTCTTCCCCAGCCAAATGACGGATAATCTGCAGCATAATTAAAAGAAGCATTTGCAACTGGGTCTTCTTGAAGAACGTTGCACAAATATCTGTCAGATGTAATTAAATGTCCGTCAATTATCTGCAATTATTGCAGATTCCTTTATCTGTTATGGTGATCTTGGCAGTCACACAAGTGGGTATTGGTTGGTTGGAAGGCTGAGGTTGAGATGGCGTTCGTAGTATAGTGTACACTACTTTGCGAGAGCGGTTTCAGCTGAGGCTTTGAAATGAAGATGTGATCGAACCATGAGTTGCAGACATTAGTTATTGTTCGCATAGACCTTCCCAATACTGATAAGCGTAAAATCCAGAAATCGATCTGTAGGCTGTTCAAAAAAAAAGTTTCGTCGAACATTTCCATGCATCTATCAATTGCAGAGGAAGCCTTGTAGGAACTCTGGACGCGAAGTCAACATCAAGTAGATGCGTGAAAGGGCAAATACGCCCTGCCACACAGAGGAGAACGAGAGAAAGGAAGAATGAGGTGGAGAATGAAAATTAACATGTGAAAACACACGAAAAAAGTATTCCTCATAAGTTTTATGATAGTGTACATTTTATTAAATGTAGGTAAATTGTTTGAATTTCAACTACGTATAGTTTTTTAAAAAATCCTCAATACGATCCTGTCCTGAAATGAGAAGAAACTTCGAATGAACTGATGACTTCTAGTATTCGCTCAGAGAATAACTGTTCTCGCTTTGCTAATGTGAAATGTGATTTGGGATATATTCTAGCCAAGTCGAATGCAGAACCTTCCAATTGTTAGAACGTGGAAAATTTACATTAAATCCAGCAACACACATTTCCACTTCGAAACATCAAAAATGATTTATCTAGCTTCCGTGAGATATATAAATTCGTTATGAATATCGTGCATAAATCTTGTTATTTTATGCTATGTCTGATTCGTGTCATTTCACAAAGATCTGTTACAAGCTAATTTTCACGAATTGTGCTTCAGTTTAGTTTCTACTAGTACATAATGATATAAGTGGTACATAATGATAATAAGTGGATGATCATTCGAACCGAAACGAATATGTGAATTCTCCAAAAAGTTGGTGAATCATGTAAAACATCATGTGCTTAGGTTTCTCTGATAGTTGGCTTCAATCCTACACTAATTAGTCTTCAATAATGCCATTGAATATAGTATAACTTGGAAAGCGATGAATTGTACCTAATATGGTTGATGGTTGTAGAAACGAACTGAATAGCAGGATAAGATAATCGATCTGAATGATAAATTTTCAGGTCATGCAAGATGAACATGAATTTAATTCATTATTGCCTGATACAATTCTGATAGCATGAATACCATTATGTTATATAAAAACTATATGACACCTTTAGACATTGCAGTCTATATGAACATACAATTGGAGAATCCAATCACAATTTCAGCATAGTAAAGTTATTCATGAAGTCAATAATACCAAATTAGAAATGATATCAGACCATTTGCTACCCAAATACTTTATCAATAAAAATCCATTCAGAACATATCTCAAGTAGAATGATTGGGACTCAAGAAAACATAATCTTTCATACAGACGGATCAAAAACAGATAAGGAACATGAGCAGGAAAAAGAAGCGTTATAGTTTAATTTGGCTAATACCACAGTGTTCCAGCCTGAGTCACATGCCATAAGGACAAGCATACAAATGAATCTAGATAGCGGACATAACAAAAAACACATTCACATTCTATCCGACAGCCATAGCGCAATAAAAACCTCTGAACTATATACAGATCAACTCCAAACAAGTGTGGGAATGCTTTCGAAACCTCAATGAACTAGCAAAACACAACAAGGTATAGGTACCTGGATATAGGGGAATAAAAAAGCACACCAACTTGCAAGACAAGCATCTAAATCACCATTCACATTCTGTATCGGCAAAACCTGTGCGGAAACCTAATTATCATAATAAATAATTCTAATATATGTATTTTGAAAATGCAAGATAAATCTTTGGTGTTTTAGAAATCAGAAATACCTACATTCAAAAAAATTATTAATGCCATCAGATGAAGTCTTGTATGTAATTCGGATCATAAACAAACACGGCTACTACCATAATGATCGTCATCATAATCCTTATTACATTAATAACTATTATGGAAATGGTAATATTTTTTATCCAATTTTGGTATTGACATTAAACTTCCTAAGCTTCTGACAGTCTCTTCCGCGAGTTTTCTTGCCAGTCTATTCGCAACCTAATTATTGTTTTTATTTTATTTTTTTCATCGAGTTAAACCATTTTTAGTTCATTAATTGACCTCACCTGCTGTCGTTGCATTTGGAATCACTGTAAAGTATAACAATGCAAATACTGATATATACTAATAGATATTCAATACCAGAATACAAGAAACAATAACCAATTTTCCATGCATGATAATTCTTTGAAATTGAAATTACATTACAAATATTCAAGTCATTGAATTGGAGATTGATGATTACACCGATAGCTTCACTGTTTGAATTGGATATTCGTAATGCATTCTCTGATATGTTATGACTGCCATTGCCTACTGTCACTTCAGCATCTACAGGTACACCTATTGCAAATTGAATGCCCAATATTTTTCTTGAAGTCTCTTTTTTATTTTCAAGGGAATATATCTATTAAATTTTGTTACAGATGCGACTAGTGATATGAATGCTACATCACCCAAATCGTCTCTAGCAAAACTGGGTCTATATCCACGACCAAAAACGCTAAAGGTTATGATCCTAGGACAAAGTGGTGTTGGAAAATCAGGTATGAGATTGAAATTTCACTAAAATTAAATTTTGATAAGTCTGCCGAAGACTTCTGAGGGTTGTTCGTAAAGGTGCAGACGGTTGACGGAAATAACAAAAGTTTAGAACAAATAAATGATTTTCAACGAATTTGCAATATTTTTGGTGCTCCTAGCGTACTTTGACGTTCTGAACCCAAAATTTAAAATCATTTTGCATTTCCGAAATGAAGATTCTCAAGATCAAAGGAATTTGTATTTAAGAAAACTATCAACAATGACAGAGGTAGTAGATACTAGGTAGGTAGTGAAAAAGCGTCAAGAGGACAACAGTATACAATCAACTTTCTTGGAAGAAACAAAAAAATCGACTGATCAATTATTGATCCAGGACCATAGGCAATATTTTCCAGCGTTAATCGATTATCGATCGCCAGTATCGACAAAACAGTTCAAATGTTCTTCGGTGCATATCGAATATTTTGTTCATGTCCTGCATACCTTCCATATCTTCAGTGCACACTATCCAGTATTTTTAATAAATTTCGGATATATTCGCACAAAAAAATATTTTTGCAGCCTGCTCACAGAGACTCCATCAATAAAAAATAATAGTTCTTCCTTTAGCCATTCCTTAATCACCATGTAAATTTGAAATCAATCGATTCATTGCGTAATCATCGGAGCGAGAACCGTCAAAAATTATTTATGTTTATCTTTCTAACTTAACAATCTCCCTCAACTTCGTTGCAAACTTCAATCGTCAATATCCCTTCCAACCCTAAGTTGCCATGCGGTTTTTCATCTAAACTATAAAATATCCCTAATCCCGACATATGCCTATGCACAACAAAAACTTTGCTCGTTCTGTTTAAGTATAACAATAATTAAAAATCTGTCAGAATTGGGGTGGAAACCTTCACAGTTTCAAAGTCAAATTGATTTATCTGGAAAGTGGAGAAACTTCTGCAATTCCGGAAACCTCAATTCTAATATAGGCAAACTTCATATCCTGTTGCTACTCACACAATAGGATGTCGGGTACACGGTAATATCGGATTTTGGAGAAGGCCAGAACGTACCTCAGGGAATAAATAACAATAATTATTATGTACCCTATTCATTCCATGACAGCCCTTAGGACTGAATAACCATTGGTGTAGAAAGTTCTCACCACCATCTGGCATGTGGCAATAGTTTTCAACTCATAGCTAGATGAGCTAGATGGGTAGCAACAGAGTCCAAATTTATTATTGTTCCTAATAATTAAAATATGTTAGACCTAATGAATTGCATAGTCGTAACATGATTGAATGCGGGTTGTATTATAAACCAAGGTGTTATATTGACCAGAACGGAAATGCAAACATATACGCCTAACACGTCAAAAAAAACATCATCAGAAACTGCTCCAGAGCTTTAAGCTTTATTAGGACTGTAGTGACCTACCCTGCACTGATCAGAGGAAAAACCTCGAAACCATTTTATGGGTGGTCCTCCTGTACAAATCAAAACATAATTTTGCTGCTCAATTACAGGGAGCACCGAGCACTCACAATTGTATCATATGAGGAACATTGTACACAGTAAAAAAACGTTGTAAAATATATCATTATTGGGTCTATAAGTCTCTCTCCATCTTTTGTTATGTTCTGTGTGAAAAAATTTATAGTCATTCCTGAAATATGTCCTCTTCGTAAGATTTAACATGAATTCAACCTACCAATGCAAACAGAATGCCTTTCAATGAATACTACCCCATTATATCGTTCATGGTGTCATTTCCAACTTTTTTTGCGAGATTGACATACTTTTTTGTACTTCTCCGAAAAAACACCAAAACAAAAATTTGCCAAAAAACAACTACTCCTCTAGCTTATACCGTGACTGGTATTGAATTATATCAAATTATATCAAACAGATACCTCATACAGAATTTTTCTCTGATGTGAACGAAAAAAAATTGATAGAATAATATACAAAATGAGTGGGAAATTCGTTATGAAAGTGTTTTTTTTTTTCGATTCTTTACCTAATTAATAAAAAAATTTCATGGATTTGCCTCAACGCCTTGCTGACGCATTCATCGATAATGGGTTGGTTTTGTATTATAAAGCTGCCACGTTATTATCGCTGGTTGTTTGATGTTGCGGTCGTCTTCAGGCATAACTGCATTAATACAAAATTTACATCAAGTGTACCACTCAGAAACTGCTCTGATCTTTCTCCTTTTGAAATTGGCTTCTAGAAATCAATTTCCTTCGAAAACTTCGATATTTTCTAAAGCAGAATGAACAACTCCTGAGAATGTTAATTTTTCAAAAGTCACCACAAAATCAAAGTCGTGAATGATTCTTCGAATAATATTTCCGAAGATTGTTTCTGACAACTTGGTGAGATATCAGTAAATGATTTAAAGTAAAGGGTTATCCGAAAGTTATAGTTAATGCTTTCGAAGAGTATATGGCGTCTAAACGGTATCCTATATAAGGGGATCAATATTGGACTTGTTGGATTTATGTTTATCTCTAAATAGTATATTATGTAACAAATGTCATAAAAGTCCTATTAGTAACGAATGTAAAGAGGTATTTGTTTGTCATTTTTTATCAAACTGGGTTGACAATGTCAAAAATAATCATCGTCAGAGTGCCCTCAATGAAGATATTAAAATGAAGGTACTTTGGTTCACGTTAAATGGTGAGGAAAATCGTCAAAGTTGTCATTATTGGCCAGACAACAACCAACAATGGATGGGGAAAGGCCACACACAACATCCATAAAAGTAATAGCACCAATTTTCTTCCAAGGAAATCTCGGAGGAGCTGGATATTTGGAAATCTAGCAGAAAGAACTAGTTCCGAATTTAACTTATCTATTTCCTGATCCGGATGGAGTCGATGTCCCGAATAGGAACATCTGGTTTCAACAAGTTTGCGAGACCTTTCCGTGAGTAACTGGATGATGTATTTCCAGGTAGATGGATTGGTAGAAGAGGGCCTTTTGAATGGCCTCCCAGGTCTCCAAATTCAACACCTAGGGACTATTTTTTGAAAAACAAAGTTTTTAAGACTAAACCGGAAAACCTTCAGCAGTTACAAGATCCAATAGGACAGGAGTGTAGGCCGAGGTTATTGGAAATGTCCAAAACGAGTGTCACTTCCGTTCAGGATATTGTCAGTTAGTTACGGACAATATTTTGAGCATTTATTGAAAAAACATGTTTGAGTTGATATGAGATAGATCCGTCGATCTGATTTATTCATTTTTGAATTGGTTGATGTTGTTTGAATATCTTTCAAACGACGAGACACAAATTTATATTTGGTGCGCATGTGTAACATGATATACTCTTCAAAAATAAGCATAAAACAATTAGGATTGCTATTTAAAAATATGTCGATAACGTCATATCTCAAATTTATAACACGATGTATAACATTTTCTCACGTAAAAATAAGCCCAATTCAGAAATCGAGCTGTTGGAGCATATTTCTAACAAAAAAACTGCCTTTGATTTACTAAATTCACTGAAGTTAGACACTCGCACTGTTTATATTTTCACCTGTAATGGCAGAACGAATGAAATTTCTATTCTGAAAATACTGACCCAACGCACTTGAAAAGTTTACTCCTTCGTGCCAGATTGAATCAGATGAAAGGTATATTGGAAATAGCAAGATTGAACTTGCTCAACTCACTCTGTTGTTTCAAAGATACGAAAATACATTTTGATGGGTTTCAACTAGGTGACTTTTTTATATTCATTGAAGCTGAGTTCAATTTATTGGCCCTCACGGGTTTTCTGAGTGTGTCATCCGAAACAACGTAAAGGAATTGAATCCACAAAGTGGAAGCATCCGTCTCATTGACCTGAACTGCTGAAAAGATTTACATTTCAAAGGCAACCCTAAGGACAGCCACCCTTATTCTTATGTAAGGAAAATAAACGAACTGAAAATTACTAATGGCAATTCTCAATCTGTTATCGATAATAAAGGATAAATTGAAGTACTAATTTTCACTTATGATTACACAAAAATGAAGGCTTTCACTGCCGGAAGTAGAATGAAGAAGTATAGTCGGCTTTGAGACCGTGGTCGGTTCACCTCCGTGGAGGCGGTTCCTTTGGATGTTTCGCTCACAACTGCGGTGAGCATCTTCAGCTTGGATGTTGTCTTCTCGAAGAGCGACGTAAAACTGATACAGCGCAATTCGCAAATTCAGGGATTTCTTTTCTATTGAAATTATTTTTATGTTTGTATTTTTCTATGGCTTCTCTATTGAGGCTTTTTCTATGGCTTCTCTATTGAGGCAAGACAAGTGTCTTCTGGTTGAGAGCACTTCAGTATTCTAGAACTGAATATCATGGGTACCTTCTCCGTAGGCGTGTGATGCCACGGCAGCCTTCTGTGCTCGTGTGGGTCTGTATACATCAGCACCACCCTCCGCAGCATAAAAACAAGGCTCTCTGAGCATCACAGGCAATGTTGACATTTTCGTTAAAATCTCAGCGAAGTGGCTCAAAAGACAATTATGAAATGGAAAAGAAAATAAAAAGAAATGTATCTTTCATTTTCATTCAGTTCATTAATTATTCACTATCATTGGAAATTCATATAGAAATTTGGAATAGAGAAGTATCACTCACAACGAAAAATATTTCACTGGGGTTAAACGGGTAATGAATAAAGTATTCCAATAAAATTAAAACATCTGAATTTCTATAAACTAATCAATTCAAATAATAATTAATAGTTGGTTGGTAGTTTTTGGGATAGTTATCAAATCAAAATGGAAAAGCTGGATGACTATCCCGCATAGGAAAAAGCAGTTTACTAATAATGCCGTCCCTGTTGACATGTGTAACCCTCATCTTTGCATCCACACGTGGTGTTCAATTCTCAATTTTGACCTACAGATAGAAATCGATATCGTTTATATAAACATAAATATTATTGTTACAGCTATGGTGGTGAGATTCATAACCAGGAGATATATCGGTGAATACGACCCAACGCTAGAGAAAATCTACACCTTCCACACCCTAATCGACAATGAAATGGTATATTTTGAAATTCTGGACACAGCAGGACAGCCACATGTAAGTGTATTTGGGTATAGATTCGGAAGACAGTAAGGAACAAAGAATAGCCTGGTAAATATGTAATTAATACTTTTTCAATGTAATAGAATAAAAGTTCATTCATCCACAGTCTCATTATAGCCGAATAAAGTTTATTCCAATAGTGAAATAATGAAAACGACATGTATATTTATTCTTCAAATTTAAGAAATACGATAGTATGATTTACTTATTTATTCTCTTTACCTGTCGTTTATCTCCCAATACGTTAAATTCGACAAACGCTTTTTATATTATAATAATTGTAGTAGAGTTGCTTCTTGAGCTTTCTGAAGAAATACAAAAAGAACCCAATCACTTTCCTACATGCTTCAAACTTCCATTTCTTCTCATGTAATAAGCAATTTTTTCCCTCGCACACTAAGTCCTGAAGATAAATCGATAATAGAAATATTTGGCTTGTATCCATATATTGACTTTGATCATAGAGAATATTATTGGAGAATGATTTTTATTGTTCATAATTCTGAGAAACCATTTTTTAAATGTATTCAGATTTTCCAGGTGAACATCAATTCCCCTTTCCCATCCTATGATTCCATAGCCCAGTTGACTAGGTGTCAATGCATAGTGAATGGGAATTGAAAGGTTCTTGTGAAGGTAACTGTTGAAAGGTTATAATCAAACCACTCTTTAACTTTATAGGTCGTCTTCCGCGATCATTTTAAGAGTCAGTTTAAGAAAAGATTGTTTTGTCATCTGCATAGATAATGTATATTTCCAGATATTTGGATATCAAGTAAATCATTAATATAAATGAGAATAAAATGGGACCCAAAACCGTACCCTGCCGAACCCCATATTTTATTGTTCTGGTGGTACTAGTATTATCTCATATTTTTGTAAATTGTTTCCGATTGGATAGGTATCTTTCCATAAGATCGTAGGCATTTCCTGAGTTTCTCATGACATACGGTATAAAGGTGTTTGCAAGATCGATGAAAATGCAAAGAGACAGTTTGCTTTTAATCAGCGAGCTAAATATTTTACTTGTCAGTTCAGCTATAGGATTTTCCGTGGATTTTCCCTGTAAAAATTCATAATGACTACCTGAGAAAATGTTGTATTTGTTGAGAAAATTTAGAATTCTACTTCTGATTACTTTCTCGAAAATCTTGGCAACAAATGTTCAGTTTCAGATTTCCCAAATTTTTACTTGTTGTGACTCTTCCCAATATTTTCAATTGCGCTTATAGGATAATCCGGCACTGGCCAGTATTCTATCTTTCTTGGTGAGGGGAGGAAATGAGCTGGAAGTGAAATTTCTTCCCATGGCTTTGGGAAAAGATATTGATGTTTGACGACTGTTCGTGTTTGGGTTCGTAAAACAACGATGAATGCAAAATTAGTGGTCCGTTGATAAATTTACTCGAGAAATAGAAGATGTGATACGCAACGCACCAATAAAATAATAGCATTAGAACAACTGAAACAGCATTTCAGTGAAAATGAAAATTAACTTATGAGAATATTTCATTCGACCGAGTGAAATTCCCTGGCAGTGGCGTAACCCAGCAAAGCAAAGCAAAGCAAAGGAATAATACAAAATATATTTTTTTCTATAGTGCATAAAGCGATACTTTTTGCACAAGAAGTCCTACTTCACGAACTTTTATCATAAACGTGAATTCTCAGGCTGGACTAAACGGGAAGTCGATTGTCGCAGAGCACGCTTGGACGGGACACCACCGCATGCAGTGGAAATATACCAATGTCTCAGACAAGGAAGAATACTGGTTTGAACAAAAATTTACATTCAAGCCAACAAGAATGTATGAAACACTTTAATTAATATCAGGTTGATTCTAAAATAATATAAATGATGGGTCCCCACCTATTACCGCGCTTACCTTTTTTTTAAGTTCTGGTTCCCACGAAAAGGAAAATTCTGTATCGTTCAGAGAACATCGTGAGGTGTGACGGCAGAGAGAAGCAAATGCTTTCGAAACATTCTATTCTATTTTTTAACACGCTTATATTAGCTTCACTTGTATCATGTATGTGTGTATGTTTGTATACATATTTGTAACTGAATAATTTTTGAACGTGATATGAAATTTGAGATGTGTTCATAACTCCAGTTAACATTTGAAATTTGCTCGGATGATAACTTGGTTCTTTTGAAAGTACATAGGAACTATGTTGAAGAATTATATAATTATATGGACGCACCCAATAACGTTGCTTCCTTCGTTAATTTTTTATTTTTTTTGCCAACAATAACTTAGTTGCAACAGCAACTATAGCGTCACCCGAACTCTCATGTCCATTGATAACCGAAACTAATTTAAATTTGATTTCGTCGGGCTGTATATTACAGTAGCAGTTTCGTATTTTATATTTCGTGTTTCAGGTTTCATCTGTCATGTTTCACGTTTCTAGTTTCTTTGATGTGCCCGAAACATGTCAATTTTCCGATCGACGGAACTGTCAACTTCCCATGGCGGTGGCTCATTGCTCACTGCACCTTGGTATGCCACTGTTTTCTGGAAAACCATATATTCTTGTTTCGTACCCGCTCTTCCGGAAATTTTCAGCCAATTCCCACCTGACAACCAGCGATTATGTGAAGAGGAGAGGAGAATAACGCAGGGCACCCTTCTAACATCTCGTTTACTCTCCTAACAGGAATTTAATCCCGAATGAAATGAAACAAGAATCGTTTTTTCATGAAGTTTCCTTTTCGAAATTCGAGCTACAGGCAGTTTGGGGCCAGTGCCGGGACCTCGCACAATTTCTATGTAAAAGGGTTCTCGGATAATTTTGCTGACATTTTTATATGTTGTAGATCCTGGCATCCTCAATATGTAATGTAATTCACAGAGCGATCCTATGACCAGTTTTTGATCTACAGGATGTCAAATATTTTTGCTATTTTGGGTATTATGCATCGATATGATTTTTATGCTCTTAAACGAAATTTAACTTTATTAGAAATCAACTCATCACATCTAAGTTGTAGCTCATTAGCCCCTCCATTCGAATTAAAACTAATTTGTCACAAAGGGTATTTCATGACAGCATGGCAAGACGATGTTCATGGAAATAGATAGAAAACATATCAATATCATACTCGTTTTGATTTTCACTCAATCCGATAAAACTGGAAAACAACATTCATATGATTGCCTGTCCAACGGTGTATAGTTGTCCATATACAGGGTGACAATTTAAATGCTCACAATAGTAAATGGTAGGCAAAATTGAAATGACTCTTGCAATAATCCACCCTCATCATCCCCTCGATATCCAGCCAACCCCACTCAAACAATTGCAAAGAAATCCATACTTGTGACAACTCATTGAATAGCTGGTGAAAAATTCTCTCCTGCAGCTGCATAAGGATAAGCCAATACATGGGTCTTCTTCAAGAAAATTGAAGTCCTTGTACAGACGGCCCGGACAATAGATGTAGAGCAAGTCCTATAATGCCTTTTCTGACATTGGTGTTGACCTTATGCGGTCTCAGCCTATATCCACGGGCATAACGCGGCTCTACGAGTGTTGTACTATACCATCTACGACAATCGTTCGGTATAGACGAGACTCTGGTGTTGCCTTATGCTCAGGAGGATATTGGGTTCATTGTGGAGAATCAGCAGTTTGGAATCTATTAGAATTACTCATTTCCCAACCTCAGACAAGTCCTCCACGTACTTGGTGGAATGAAGGACACATGTTTCTCAGACCCAGTAATCACTCACCCCAAGGACGTGGGTAGTGACTATCTGGGTAAATGACACCAGCGCACCCTCCTGATGTATTAAGGCTCCGGAAACAGGGCCCGACTAGGATAATCCTAAAGAATAAAAAGAAACGAAAGATTTCAAAATCATGGCTTGTCGAACATCATTTAGCCAATGGAGTCACAAATGATATTATTTCGTAAAAAAAAAAGCAGAAAATCCTCTACATATTATGCTCTCTCACTTCTGTGATCGATTGAACACAGATACACAATTGAACATTTCAAATCACTGCCATTAACGTTTTCAGCACCTATTCATAAAAAATTATATTGAATCTCTTGATTATGAGAAGGAGGAGAGGAGGGAGGGGGGTTAATTCAGAATATTACTAGGAACTACATTATATCAACGAAGAACAATGAAAAATACCTCCCAAGTGTTTCTATGATACGACAAATGGTTCCCGCACATCACACTCCAATTACCCCAACCAGAATAATAATGATGAATCACTTTAGCTCTTTCACCATGTTCGAAATTTTATTATTTTTGAATAATTTCTCGTTATATCTCCTATATGCTACTCTAACTGTTTATGCAAAAAAAAGCAAATATTTTTCTGTAACTGGTACTGAATGAGGTGAAGTTCTGTAATTATTCTCAGCGCGTTCCCAATAATGTGGTTAACTTCTGGGATAGCCTTCTCAGGTATATTTCATTAACATTATATCCATTCCTTATTGCTATTTATTTTATGATAATTAATTCTTTGTTGAAATTTCATTCATTTTCACCCCATCTTTTTTCAAGTCTCTATGGTAGACTTTTTACAAGCACTATATTTTCTGTCTTGCTCTCTCATTTTAATATCTAATACGTATTCTACTACGGTGTTCACTGGTTTAAAAGTCCTGCTATGCTTCTTTGCTCTATTCCCGATCGTAAAACATTTTTAGATCCTATCTAGAAACCCACTGAATTTCAATCATTTCCACTCGTAAACCGCCCACGTAAGTTTGCCGTTTTCCTCGGGGCTGGATGCTATTAATGCAGCTGTTCCTAAGAGTTCTTTATTAGTTATATCTATCTATCCAAAGGTGAATTGGATTGACCATCAACTTTTATTGCAACGATTCATCAAATGGCCTGTAACCGTATATTGAATTACATACTACCTACATGGTGGACAATAAGGAGTCAGAGTCTGATTGCTTGAGTTTCTACAAAACTAGTTTTTTTGATGTAACTTAAAATAGTGAGGATTGCAAGTATTTTTTATCAATTTCAAAACCCAATGTCATTTTCCATCCTAACTTGCCTAGTTTTCGAGCCAGTTTTTTTTTTAAATAGGCTGCTTCTAAAAAAATTTTAATGAACAAATTCGCGCATATCCATTTTTGAAATTCTTCGTAAACTATGGGAAACTATAGGAAAGTTACTTTCGTTCAAAAAATTCATCAAGTTTTTTCTGACATTTTCAATAGTTTAGGCGAAAACAGTTAATTTTTTAGTTTCAACCCACTCAAAGTTTTCTCATATTAATATAAAAAAGAGATCGTTTAATTTTAGTTCGAAAATATGAATAGGACATTCATAAAATCTGTTGTGGAATCATCTGCGACTGAAATACAAACTTTAGTCGCTATTTTCCATCGTTCAAGATAACCTCTTGGGAGGTATTCATGTTGAAAAGGGGAACATTCGCTATGATTTTCATAGAGAATGTTCCTCTTTTCAAGATCGTTTAATATTATGCCATTTTGTTCCTGTCTGCAACCTCAAATGAACTTTTATATTTCTCATGTTTAGGAAACCGAATGCCTCGGATTAGAGGCGAACATAAGATGGGCAGAAGCTTTCATCCTCATGTACTCGGTCACAGACAAGTGTTCCTTCGACGAATGCCATCGACTGAAATTCCTCATAAACTACAACAAAAGAAGAAGAAGACTGGGCAGCGCCGGCAAAGACAGCTGTGGTGACGTGCCCGTCGTGTTGGTTGGCAACAAAATCGACCAGGTTGAAGATAGGATGATAACCACGGAGGAAGGCCAGAAGAGGAGTAAAGAAATCGGCTGTGTTTGTTTCCATGAGATCTCAGTCAGGGAGAGTATTGACCAGGTTGGTATTCATTCAATGTGTTCACATATGTTATTTTTTGTAATATTCGATAAGCATGTAAATGAAGTATGTTCCATATAGCACAAGTACGTCCCCAAAACGTACTGAGTACATACGACCAAGACATACCGTATGTACTGGAGACGTCCAGATTAGACACAGTTTAAGTCCTATGTATGTATTGGGAACGTTCATATCTCCAGTACGTCCATTTCAGGTCCTTGAGTACCTAAATTGGACGTTTATGGTACATTCCCACAACGCCCAGTTTATGTAATTGGGGACCCAAAATAAACACCATAATTGAAGAAATGGTTTTCTTCAAAAAGTTTTTGCTCTTTAATTTTTTTCATCCAAAATAATTATATTCGATTGAATTGAATTTAACTCAAACCAAGAAGTATCGATATGTCAAATAAATCGAAGAAGACGGGGACGGAATCCTTCTCCCGTGCCAAGACAAGTTCAATCTCCTCAATGTTCTAGCACAGTTCGAACTGTCGATATATTAGACAAATTACTGATTCGCATCTGTATGTTCTGCTGATTCAACAGTTCGAACTAAGCTTTTATGTGTAATACCACGAACGATAGCATCTATTAATTACTCGTACGGACTCTGCAAATTGAGTGCTCTCAACTTGGACGATTTCGGTAATCGATAATCACCAACATTTTGGCCAGGGCAGCGTCCTTGTTTGAATTAGAAAATGGAACGGACTTTCGAAATTTTTTTTCAGCTCAAATTCATCATATATTTGGAACTCTGGTCGAACCATTATTCTGCATTACTCAAAATCAATCGGATATGTTGCTTTAGAAGAAGAAAGATCAAACTCACTACCTGTGTAAAAAGGAGCACCGCAGGGATCATTACTTACTCCACTACTCTTTGTCTATAAACTATGAACATGAAAGCAAACTTGGATGACTGCTTTCTTCATCAGTTTGCCGATTATACCCAATTATATAAAAACTTTTGTAAAGAGTATCGGAGCATGCATATAAAAATAAGTGAAAACTTGAAGAAGATCTATGACTACTTTTCAAGCACGGTAAGAAAATGAATCCAACTGAAACCCAAGCTATAATCATTGGTTATCCTTCAGACTGAAATAATATTTTTTTAGCATGGTTCACTTTTAGTTTGAAATCACTAAACTGTTACTTTACATTTTCTGGTACTCAGTTGAGAAGAGCAGTTCCATAACTGGACTTCGCCGAAGATATTAAAATAAAGAGATATCATTATTATTATTATCATTATTAATCGAATCGAATCGTATCCCATTTACATCCCTTCGCCAAATAATCACATTATAGTGATTATCCGATAGTGGAGGAGCTTAGCAATAAAGCCAGTCTATACAAAACGAACATGTTAAGATAAGACATTTTTTCTCATAAACATATCCCCCCCCCACCCGCTCCAAGCCAAACATCGAAGTGGCCCAAAAGTAAAATAGTAAATTATGGATTGTGACTACAATTATGCATTAAATGTTCGAAAAATGTACAGGCTCTTGGATTTTTGGAAGTTCAAAGCCAGTAATTGTTCTGTAAATTAATCCAATTCCTACCTTTCCATTAAAACTCACTTTAGCCTCCTTTGTGTGCTACTGAATAACTCGTTAATGCTTCATTCCTTCCGCAAAGATACTGAAAACAAACCGTGCGTATGACAAGGCATCAAAAACAAAAGTTGGAGGAGCAGAAATTTTCGCATTACATCCCACAAAACTGAAAGACTATCGTTTTATTAGGCAATGTAATTTTCAATCCGTAACATGTTTATTTTCTTTACGGCTTCCTTTTCGACAAACTTCCCGTGGCAGGGTGTATTTCGTGATGCAATTAGGAACCGGAATCGTCAAATATTTCATTCAAATTTGCACGTGTCACTTTCTCTTCATCGCCGCCTTCTTGATGAAAATTAATCATTTCGTAGCAATCATGAGAACAAAGAAACAAATTTTGGTTCCTTTCGAAAATGAAATCATTACGAATGAAATATTTACCCAGTGCCAGTGCCGGACTGGCTACAAGCAAGAATATGATATACTACACAGTTTTACATGAAAGGACACCGAATTTTCCTCGAGCAAAACAACAGTCTGTTGAATTTTTGACATATTCGGGTAAATTCTGTTTCTCAGTAGAAAAATTGTTATCATAGCAGGACATCTTTTACAGCAAAATATATTTCAATTTTGTAAAACGCTTGAGAAATATCGGCAGGAGATTTTGCTGCCACATCATCTCCTGCCAATAAAGCAATGCAGATTCCAAGCCTTTTACAAAATTGAGATATATTTTGCAGTGAAAATTGTCTTGCTAAGATAGCAATTTTGCTAATGAGAAACATAATTGACTCGATTGTGTTAGGTTTAAGTGAGGTTTAGGTTTCAATGTCGGCCCCTTTATGGCTGACTCTATGTTTATATGTGTCCAAGGGAACACTCATATTATCTCAACGAACTAAATCAAGATTTCAGTTCATCAAATCACATCTTGATCAGAAAATGAAGTTAATATTATGTACCGCAATTAGATCTGGCGAATAAGGATGGTGTGAACTTGCGATTTCTGAGCAGAGGCATTGTCCTGCAAGAAAATACTTCTGGGCAACTTTCCACGTCTCTTCTCCCTATTTCTTGTGGAGTGGTCAGTAACGTCGAATAGTAATTTCCAGTTATTGTTCTTCCCGTATCCAGATAATCCATTATGATTACTCCGTGGCAATCCCAAAAACCTGAAGCTAGAACTTTTCCAGCAGAATTTGAACACGAAATTTCCTAATTCTTGGAGAACCAAAGTGTCTCCATTCAATCGATTGCTGCTGTTTCTTGGTCGTAGAAATGTACCCAAGTTTTATCCACAGTAACAACTGGCTCAAAAAGTCTGTACCTTTTTCAAACCGAGCACAGACTGAACGTGATGGTTTTACCCTTATAGGCTTCTGGTCAGCTTTCAGAGATATGGGGATCCATTCTGAAGATATTTTTATTATGTCCGAATCAACGTGAACTTCGTTCACATGAAATATTCAGTGCCTCAGATATTCGTTTTAGCCCAATTCGACGGTCTGATAGAATCATGTCATAAACGGCTTCGATTTTTAGGAGACGGACACAGAAACTTTCCTTCCTGATGTTCTTCATAATCTTCAATGGAAAATTCACCTCTTTTCAAGCTTGCAATCCAATTTTTCACGGTCGCATGCGAAGGATATTGAACGCCAAATAATCAATACTCCAAATTTTCTGTTTTCATAATTTCGGTCGATATCCTTTTTTTCAAATTTTACTTTGAATTTTTATCCTTGGTGCGACTGCCAGATATCAATACACCCTCTTTTAATATGAAGAAAACTGTCTACTGAATTTTATATAATTTCGCTGTCCTCAATTCAATTCGAACACTTATATTTTAAGTTTATCAATACATAACTGAAAGAGTAATCGAAATGCATAGTTATAATATGAATAGATATTTTCATGTTTCTATTTATCAAAATCGCAAAATACGAGCACTCACAATGATTAAAATATTTCCGGTGTGTTTGCTTGCCAAAGTTGATTGAGTCATCTCTTGTATTTATTCGAACTTTGAGTATAAGCTGTTTGTGTTTTTCGGGATATCAACGAGTTGGGCACCATTTGTTGATGAAATTTTCACAGAATACTTACCGGAAACTCTAAACAAATTCCATAAACAGTGGCGCAGTTTTACCTAGAAATGCAGCTATTCATAGAATTACACCGAGATAATTGACAAACGTTATGAGAGAAACAATAACTGAAGTTAGCATTTGTAAAGACAAGTACTTCCAATACAATAATTTCTTTGTCAACAGGCGTGTCATTTTAGGAAAGTTTTATGTTATTTTTCCAAAGATTTCATCGGAAATTTTTTGGTATGGTTTGTAGAATCAAATTAATCGCATGTTCTTTTTTTCTAACCCAAGGAGCCATCATTGTCATTTTGAAAGAATGCCTATTGAAAATTGAATAACTACTTTTACATAGCTGATACATTTTGACCGAAAACAGAGAAGTTCAAAAAATTGATCCACTCATCATAAAATGTACTTTCATCTCCTATGAAGATTCGCAAAATTTCATTCCATTATATGCACTCTAGATGAAAAATTAAGGTGACTGTAAATTTTTTGTCTGAAAACTATGTAATCGTTTTTAGAATTGTCCCTAGAATCAATGAAACCAATATATATAGGGTGTCCCATTTGGGGTCGTTTCTGGTGACACCGGAAATGATACGAAGGTATGAAATATTGAAACAAATTCCAATTCTTGAATCCGATACGCATGCTGAGTTTAAATATAATTTTGAAACTCTGGAAACTATGGCTCTTCTAAAGAATACGCTGATACCCCGAATATATCAACTACCAAGAACTGCATTTTATATCGTAGATGTACTGATCAAAAGTTGAAATACCAGTATGCATATATCTTTTACTCTTATCTAAACCCAACGTATTCACTGAAACTCGCATAGATGTATGACGATTTCCGGAATCCAGCTCTGAATCTGAAATATTTCATTTCCTGTTGCGTATCTTTCAAGAACAAATTTCAAACAAGCGTGTAATAGAATCCAACTATGGGTGGGTAGATATTCCGATCGAGTTTTTATATGTGGAATTTTCCATTAAATTTTCCATTTCCCCCTCAAATCTTCAGTTTTGCCAAAGAACGTGAAATAAAATTTCCGATTCGTCTAAATTGCCTCCAAAATTGAAAAGTACGCAGGACTTCCGCAGCTACTTTATAAAACAGTTGTTTGAAAGAACTCCTCTGAATCATTAGAAAAATATATTATTGAGTTTTAACTTTGTATATGTGCTTTTTCTGATGAGAATTAGCGACTAAAGTTCGTGAAAACATTGTATTTGGATAGGGATTGACAGAGAAAAACTTTTTTGTTAGCCGAAATGAGACAAATCAGGGATAAAAACTTATTGACCAGGACTTATTAACTTGTTTTTGTAATTTTGTTTCAATATGGCGACTTTCTGTTCGATTTTGTGTCAATTGAAGATTAGATCTGGGCAGTGTCTCCGCACATTCGAGATTCGTGTTATGCAATTCAAAAATAAATTGTGATATTTAGAGTCTTTGCCGTAAGGTATTAATTCAGATTGAATTCGTTTTGAATTCGAGAGCTCCATTAAGCTGCTCTGACGAGTTGTAAATAACGAAACGACCATCAGCAGATGATGGAACTCTCGGAATTAAATCGAAATCACCCTCTTCACTACATATATACATATAAATATTTATACAAGGTGTAGAAAGCTTTGTATATAACATATTAGAGAATGGCGAGTTTTTTGCACACGACGTATTGTAACACTCGCTACGCTCGAGTTCCAATATTAAGTCACGTCTAGTGTATTTTGATTCTTTACATTAATGATTTTTTTGTTTTCAGGTGTGGAACGTTTTTCGGGACGTATGCAGATTTTGGCGAGTCCACAGTAAAAACCCTACAAAACTCAGAAGAAGTGGTAGTGAAAAAGAGCCTATATCTCCGGATACCGTGAGGTTACTATGTTCCGCAGCTGTCTCCCCAAGTAGTTTAATTCCATATAGTTGTAGGCCTGCATGTACTTTAGGTAGGTAATTCAAGACTTAAATCATGCCCTAAAAAAATATTCATTCAACCACTGCCAAAGAAGGGTTGATAGTGCAACTATGAAATTTTAATTATCTACGCCAGTAAAGGAAATGTTTGAAAAGCCTACTAGTTCTTCAACGACTTTTATGAGCTTTCATTGTCACAACTTTTTGAGAGTAATTTTTAGCTTTTGCAGTGCCATACTTTTCAAATGTCATGCATGCACATTCGTATCCTTGTTCTATATGAATAACATTCCATCCCAATCTTGATCTTGTAGACCGGCTTTCACACGTAAACCAACTTGCCCATTTTAGCAAATCTCACCAATTGGTCAAGATTTGAGGACAATCTGGTAAAAAAATAGATGTACCCATGCACTTTTTCATGAATGGAAGGTCCTTTGACAATACATTTGTCATGGACATGGTTTCAGTGGCTAGGAGGAGAAGCCTTAACGAAACCACCTATGCAAGTGAATACTCTCAATGCTCCAAAATCGACAGGCCCAGACTAAATTGCTTGAAAACTTCGCGCAACTGGAAATAGCCAGAGAAACCCCGCAAGGTTAGATGATATCCCTCTTACTGTGGGCCATTGTAGTAGACTCTTAAGGAAGACTGAAGGCAAACCCCAGCAAAACCATAGATACTCATTTCACATGAAAAATGATTCTGGAGAATACGTAACCACCTGAATTATTTGGCGTAACACTACAAGTTGCTGATCATGTCAAATACTTAGGGCTGTCTTTAGAACACATCGTTCATGATTTGCAGAAGACAGGCAAGAATCAACCTTGGAAAAATATTGAGGCTCAAAAACAAAACAGTAGCTGGGATATATGTGGTGAGGTCAAAAAGGAACGTTATAGTTCCTCTTGGCAAAAACACTACAGTGTTATTCCAAGCCGAAATAAATGCCATAAAGACATGAATACAGACGGATCTAGATAGTGGGTATGAAATAAAATTCATACGCATTCTATTCTACAGCCAAAGTATTTTTATACAAGCTTCACCAATAATTTCAACAGATATAATTTAGCGGCCGTAAAGGACAATGATTGTTTTCTGTCAGGGACTTGCCAATTGACATACCTCTGTCGCTTGGATTTTTGTGGAAATCTTCAAATAAATAACTCTTTTTTCTGAAACACACACACACACATTACATTTCTATTCTCCTCTGCAGGTAGACGTTGGACGGAAGAAGAGCTAGAAGAAGAGGACGAGACCGGAAGCAAAGAAAGCAACGCTTCCAGTACCAGTCCAGTGGAACACCCACCATTCCGAGAAAGAGCCTCAACAGACGGTCACATCCACCAGAAACCTTGGAGATGGCGGTATCCACCACCTAGTAGTAAGAGCGATCCCAGCTATCACTCCACCGCCGGGGCTGACAGAAGGATGAGCATTTCCATGAAGGGGAGCAACGCTAGCTATTAATTTTCGCATTTTGTTCTTTTCCAGCTACGCCCAATTAGAATACTATATTTAATGGAAAATAAGTCTTGGTACTTGCAAGAGAGTAAATAGTATGTCCAATTTTGTATTCCATAACGTGCCAGTTTGACGAGAATCTTTGGGTAACAGATGTTGAGGTTCATTGATCTCTCGTTGAAGTTTTTTTTTAAACGCCCTGTATTTCAGAAACAAGCAACTGCGGACATATGCTCATTGGAACTTTTTTTCTTAAAACCTAATAAAATACCCTCTGTAGTTTCGTACCATTTTTAATTTTTTTGGAAAAACGCCTCAAAGAAGCCATACAGAAAGTTTGGAGAGAGTATCTATTAGTGAAATTTTTGCCGATGGGCACTCTAGCTATATTTCGACTACATCCTAGGCTTCTTATGGGCTTTGTCCGCAGCAAAACTTTTGAACTATTCCATATAAATATTTGCTATGATCGGTGATAATGAGGATCACATCGGTAGTCCATCCTTCTGGACAAAAACCGATCTTTTTCCTGTAAAGAGCAATTGCGTATGCCATGTGGAACCTAATGTGATCGGCTAAAATTCTGAGACACTGCCTAAACACATTATACTGGTGGCTATTCCTTCCCAGTGATTTCAACCCTTCACATGGGGAAAGTATAATACTTTTCTTCGGTTTTCTTGAGAACAGGCTATTCTCGATTTTTTTGTGAATACACGTAAATGTAAAGTCACCTTCT
Source organism: Chrysolina haemoptera (assembly GCA_958298965.1). NCBI lineage: Eukaryota > Metazoa > Arthropoda > Insecta > Coleoptera > Chrysomelidae > Chrysolina > Chrysolina haemoptera. The sequence goes on along the minus strand of OY282598.1, from coordinate 209,994 downwards.
CCCTAAAATCATGCAGGTCTAGCAAGTACTTTGAGAACTGTACATTGTCGTAAGTCTTGCGCTCCATATATTCACTCTTCTTTGGACGTCACTGATTATGGTGTTTCTATTTGGGCGATTTTAAAATTGTGCATTTTTGAAAAAAAAAATGTTTGATGTATATTCATGTCATGCAGTTTACTGATTATACATATATCTTTATAAGTATACGAAATGTATTCATAAGGACCATTAGGTGGGTAACTACAACAGACGTCAAAATTTCAATAATTTTTTTTGTCGGTCTTACAATTTATGTCTAACTTCAAATTGAATTTGATTACTTGCATTTCGGACTTCCATCGTCTTGATGGTTGAAAGATTTCTTAAAATGTTTCACTACGTTTCAATTGATTGAATCTGCAATCATCTTTGGGTGAAAACTAAATTGAACCTCAACAATGAGATGCAAAAACAACTCAATTGAAAAAATAAGTATTTTTTTGTTGTGCATCATGATAATACCCACAGTATGAATTTTGAATAACTATGGAGATATATGAAGATTATTATATAATGTTATAAAATTGCTGTTTGAAAAGTTGTATTAAGAATAATTGCAATACTTAAAAATTGGTTTTTGTAATTCCTTATTAGAAAAAAATTTGCAAGTGGAAAATATGTTTCGATATAAAAATGTGAACTCTCCAAATAATAAATTCAGTGATCGATAAACTTTTGAATACGAATGGGAAAAGTTCCAAATGATTTTTTTTCCTTGTCAAAGTCGCCAAAGCTCCTCAAACTCAATATACACCACACACATATATACACACAATGAAAATAAATGATATGGTACCCCCTTCAACAGTCACTTTCACTTCAGTCATAGATGCATTTCAAACCTGTTAACTAACTCAATTAGTATAGATCACTACACTATTATCTCAACACTGTATTGAACTTCCAGGACTAAAGTGCCAACTAAACTGTATCTTTCAGTCCCTAGGGAGATAAAGTTGCATTTCAGATCCCTAGGGACATAAAGTAAAAATTTAAACTTCACTCCAGCTACACTATTAATAACTAGGACAAAAATCAGGGAGTATTATCATGTCAGCGGCCTTATCTATATCAAAATTTGTAGATTCATTTATTTTCTTAAGTTACGATTCGTTTGAATGTCAACATTAATTGAAATGACACTGAATTAAAAACATTTATTGACACCGTTTGTATTAACAATTCGAGAACAGTGAAGACAGAATGACAATGTTATGGTTCTTATGTGACAGGAGTAGCTTGTAACGTCAAATGAAATATTACAAACAAATGCAAAACTTTTATTCAAACATTAACGAAAGGTATACTGATGCCACATCACGAATTCAACTATTTTACATTATAAGTTCTTATTTCCATTATTTGTAAGAATGAAACCAGTATTTATGATTTCAAAGTGCACCAATTGAAAAAAATATCTTAAAGCATTCGTGGATAACTGATCTTTTCAACACTTGTTCTTGAAAAATCGCGTTTGAAAGACCTTTTCATCCACTTATACTTTAATATACTATTATAGCAGGTGTTAAATCTCAGTCTAGTGTTTAAAACATTTATTTTCATTGTTTTGGGTATAAGAATGACACATTCAATAACTTAGTTCAATTATGTTTTTGTTTTCCAGAATACCTGAATAATTCATTTTTCAGCTGTTTCCATTTCTTTTTCACAGTAGTACCTGGTCGACCGAGCTTCGCTTCGCTCTTACCTACATATTATTACCTGAAGTAATTTAAATTGGAGCAAAACCGAAAACACTTTACTATTTGTGACAACTGTCACAGTGACAGTCCTCAATTGCAATAAACGTTCCCCTCAAACTTGTAAAGACTATTTCACCGGCTTTAGGGGTTTCATTATCCTTGTTCAACTTTCTCTTCTTCAGTGGATTGATTGGAGGCCTTCAATATATTTCTACTATGCTCTTTCGCAAAAAATCGGCATTCCTCCATTTTAAAAAAGAAGTATCGATGATTGGCTCTGCGTTTGAAAAGCTGATAGCACTTTTATGAGGAATTAAACTGGATGAGAAATTTCATTTTTTTTTTCCAAAAGTTTTCGGTCACCGCATTGGTAAAGTTACATGTCAAAGTCTCTATAAAGAGGTATCTGAAATCCCCAGTTTCTCAAACGAGAAACTAGTAAAGCCTGAATAATTTTTAATCGATTTTTACTGTTTATGAGTTTTGTAATGTTTATTATTGAAAAGAGAGCTACAATAAATGTTCGATCATTTTGTAATGTTATTGTTTATTTTACCTAGAAAAGAATGAATGATGAAAGGCCGGTGTTTAGTGCTCAGAAATATCCACGATCACGTTGATAAAATATTCGGAAAAGTGAAGAAATGTAAAAACATATTAGTGATTTTTTTCAGAACATCCTAAAACATGAATTATCACCACAAAAGTTACAGCATATTCTGGTTCAGATCCTCAATCCTTAAATCATAAAAATATACAGGGTGTCAGCTGTAGCTGGCAAATTGTATAACTTTTATTCATGCGTAGTAGTTTAGTTTAAAAAAATTCAACTTCAGTCACAAAGTACCCAAATATGTTGGATTAGTGGCTGAGTAAATTAACGAAATTTTACATGAATAGCTATGACCACCTGAAGATTGAGGAAAACATCTTATGGATAAAAATAATTCCCATATATATCTTTGATAAAACTTTTATCGACAGGCCTGAAAAAGGGTGCCTTCTATAGATGGCTAAAAATATAATTGAATAAATGAATATTTGGATCCTTTGATGTGAAAACAATTCAAGCAATAGAAACTACCCAGACCCCGAACATACGTCAATTTCATTCTACTGTCGTTTCGCCAACAAAGTTAGCATCTTCATCAGTTAGAGCTTTTCATAAGAAATCGATTATTAAAGTTATTTCTATTCTACCTCTGAAATCATAGGATTCATTTGTTACTCATGTATGTATCTGCCAACTTATGATATAGCATCGGACAAAAATATGTTTGCTGTGTTTAATATCCAGATTAAAACAAAGTGTCTGAGCGCTAGGCTTCGCTCGTTTCGCAATCTTACCTACATTATGAATAACGAAGAAAATGTTCGTGCCAACTCACACTCACAGTTCCCAATAACAACAAACGTTCCACCAAAACCTGCAAGGACTATTCCAACTGCTTCAGAGGTCTTATTATTTCTTGTTCAGCATTTCTGGATTGACAGTCTTCAATATATTCTTGATATGGCGAAGGAGCATATCATTCGCCAAAAACTTTTATGTAAAATCGCGTTCTTTCTCTCAGGGAAGGCGTCTATACCGATTAATTCAAAAAGCAAAATCTCATCTGAATACAAAATTCTATCAAAATCGTTAGAGGCGTTTCCGAGATGAATATATAAATATAGAAATTATAAGAATTGAAATATTATGTAAGATTTGGCGAATTCTCCAAAACTATTGGTCTACGCTGTCATTTTATCATTTGAACACACTCTAAGTGTTCGGAATATGAACAATCTAAAATCCCTGTATAGCTGGTGGTTGGATAACTACATAAATTTCCAAACGATTTTATTAGATTGGTCAATCGCATGTACTCGTAAATCCACCCAATGTTTAATAATTATGTTAGGTATCCTTATAATAACAACTAATATATCCTCGTTTATTGAATATTTATACACATAAATCAGTCAATTGCAGAATAATTACGTAATCACCTAAGTCCTAAATCAATCGAAAACTGTTTCAAATAAATTGATTGATTATTATAAACAGGCGATGATGGATGGATGACCTTGGTGAACAAGATGTGACTCAGTGAAATGCCATTAATGCGTGAAAATCAATTGATCATGGACCGACGTTAACATATTATTGTTCAGAATTTTTTTTGTTATACTGTGTGGAAAATGTAAGTGAAATCATTATATTACATGCAATAAAAATAAAGATGTTGACATTCAGAGAAACTGTCGCTGTTTAAAATTCTTTCTTTATCCACTCATACTTCAATATAACAATCACCCGGTTCACCGAGCGTAAATTGGCACTTTACCGCCTTGTTAGTATTTGTGATTTTCGCTATAAAACCGCTAGTGCATAAAATTGTGTATGTATCATGTATGCGTAAAATGCGTTTATGGCCTTCGGCAATGGCCCATAAACGCCTTATTTACGCCATTGATACATAAATAACGGATCGTATTTAACCAAGCACTAAAGTAATATTGATAGGATTTCCAAATACTTATCTTTTGTCACGAAAAATCATAGTTGAGAACCAACATTTAATAATCAAATTATTTATTTTTGAGCTCCAAAGTATTGAGTTTTTGAATATTTTTTAGCAGCAACTAATTTTGTTGACACCAAAAATCTTACTTGAACACTAAATATTTGAGCCCCAAAACAAACCTAGCTTGCGAGTCGAAAATGCGTGAATTGGTCTTTCGCTCGCGCTTGACACACAAACCTAACTTGAGCAAGCTAAACTAGCTTGCATGTTGAAAAGGTGTGAGATATTAGTTAATGTTTTTGGTGTTTGTATATTACATTAGATACGACTTTAATATTTAACATTTCAGATGCTCATAAATTCTATTTCTGGTTAAGGTTTTTTGGTGCTCGTTTATTACTTTTGGTGGCCAAATATTATTTTGGAGACAGAGTATAAAACATGGCACGTAATTTTGTAGCACAATAATTATTTTGGTGTTCATTTGAAATATATCCATAAATAAGTTACACTGACTTGTACAATGCACCTAGTCAGGCTCAAGCCATGAATAATACTCTTCAATCTAGTTAGTAAAGTAAAGCAGAAAGCATACCAGCCCGTTCCTAACCTATTGAGATTAATATGTGAAGGGTGCTTCCACGCATCACAGAATAATAATAACAACAATACATAATAATACATAATAGTACATAATAATACAATAATAATTGTAATGGTAACACTAACAATAATAGATATATTAATTGAGATTGGTGGACAATAAAATAATCAAAAACGAGAAAACTAATTCTCTACGATTACTACGATTACTTCGATTACTGGGTAAGTGATATCCGAAGATTTACAATTGTTTTGCAGAAAGTGGAAAGACGTTCGACAAGGTCCTCAGGCAAAAATCGAAGGTTGCTCTGAACCAGTTGAGTCGATTCCAGTTGATTGACTGAGAAAGAGAGCATCAAGCTTCAGAAATGTCCGAAGTCATTGATGAATCTTGCAATGATTGAGTTATTTAGTTAATATCTATTCTTCGCGTAATGTGATCAACAAAAACTTTGGAACTCAAAATACATCATTGATGTCATTCGTAAAAATAATTTTTTCCTATATCCAGAAAATTAATTCGTGGTTATTAGTTTATAGATATTTCATCCAAATTTGCGGGTCGTTGGTCCCAGTGTGCTTTGACGTTGGAAAATATTTTTAGAAACAGATAGTATTTCTGGAAGGATGACCGTTAATGTGATTTATTTAATGAGTACACAGCATCAACATGGTTTCGGTATTTATATAAAGTATAGAAAACAACAAAGAAGTGCTAGTTTGGTCCCGGAAGTGTTAAGAAGTAGAGAATAATTTGTTCACACACCAATATAGAGTGGTAATAAAGAGATCCTCATTTAGACAGTAAAAATAAAAAACTGGACATCAGTGATGATTATGATGAAACAGGGGGCTCCAGAAAGTTTCGTGAAGTGTTTTTGAACAAACAACAGGATCGTCCTGGACAAATACAATGAAGGACATTTAATTCCGACATTGAACTGACAGTTGATGAAGTCAGTTTCTACCTAGCAAAAATGGTGAGCCATCACCTGTTACAATGTTTATTTGAAATGATCGTGAAATAGGTCAATTTCAAAGAAATTTGTTAGAAAATCAAATTTTCTATGGATATAGTGGAATAGAAATAAGTAAAAAACATCTTTACCTTTACCGTACTAAAAATATACATCCATACTATTGTGCAAAATGCCTTCTTTGGTGTCATCTTGAAAAATACATAAAAAATTTGAAAATATGAAAAATCATGTGTGGTATCAAATTACAGGGAATTTGATGGTGAAAAATAATATAACATTGGTTCTCAAAATTAAAATATACAGTGACTGCCAAAAAGTATATACCATATGGAAAAAAGTTAATTATATTATATATATTGTAGAATATATTACACTCAACAAAACTAGTAATGAACCAAGTTTCCCACATAATTATTTCAACTCAATATTTCTGCTAAAATACCACCAATAACCAAAGGCATACTTTGGTTTTTCGCATTGATGAGAAAGATCGGGATTTCCAAGGTGATATTTGCTTCCAATTTCAAATCAATGAAAAATTGTTTCAAATAACGATCACCTTGAATTGTGATTGTATAGGCATTATATTACTCAATTCCATTTCAGTGAGAAAGGTTGAACTCTCCGAAATGTCTACATTACCATTTCAAATTACAATGTCCTTGAATTGTGGCGGCTCTAGTAAATGTACATCAATATTCATTTCATGCAAATATAAGGTGATCAGCAATTCTCATATTTACTTGTCCGAAACTTTTCAAACTGAAATTAAATGAATTAAAAAATAATAGTTATTCGTCTCGAAAGAAGCGACTTTCTGATTCACCTCGTAAATGCATTTCATAGGGCGGTACGTATCAGTGCGTACCTTCTTTAATTGGCACATGAGTACCATATACGGAAAATAAAGTAAATGCACTAATCCATTTCGTTTATTTCCTCCACTGTATGAGGATAATTTTCATGCGGGAATTTTAAGAATCGTCGATAACTGCACCAGCAATTGAATGTTTTATGATAAGTCCAGTACTTGTGTTATTTGAGTGATTGTTTTGTCGTTGCGTCAAGCGAAACAGGTAAGACATAGAATTTGCATTAAAATTGGTTTCCATAATGAGCGTATCACTAGTGCATTTGTCAATAATACGTGCTAGACTAACATTTTCGAAGCAATACGATGATAATAATATAGCATAAGTGAGATTTTTTTAGAGCTGGCACATAGTGACAGAAAGTAACAAAAAACCTCAACATCCCTTTTGCACAGAAGTTCAACAAAGTGATTCAAGCACAAAGTTGATATAACTTTGAAATAGGTACACAAGATTTTCCGTTATCAAAAAATTAGTGAAAGTTAATATTTCAATATCACACCTGTTTTTTCAATTTTGTATACCCCATCCAATTACAGATGAAACTGAGGAAACTGCATGTTTTTTATCTGTACAAAACATCCTAATCCTACTCTAAAGCCTTGACGTTTGATGTTGTACTACAAATGTTTGAATAGTATCTAGAGAATTTTTATAATCGCTGGATATTATTATTATCAGCTCTTTTCAGTTCTACTCAACATATTGTATCAGGGATTTTTATCTAATTCTCAAAATTGATGTTCAGTATATAATGATAGTTCGAAAAACTAAAGAACACGCTTTACGTAAAACATGGACCATAACAAAAAAATGTCAGATATCTTGGAATTAATAGTTTTCACCAAAAATTCATAATCTCTGACCCTGATGAAAACCCTCACAAAGATACAAATTTTTAATCGAATCGGACCATAATTACAAATCTCGTCCGCCATCTTGGAGCCGCCACTTTGTTTTTCTTCCATTGAAAAATTGTTATGATGCATTATCATAGGAATTATGAACACATATTCGGACGTCTCGAAGTGGGTGAAAAATCACGTTCAAAAATTCAGTTACCTACATAGGTACAGAGATGAATAACCTGAAGAAAAGTGCTGGCTGAAAACTAATAACTTTGAACAGTACTTTGAAAACTGATTGCCCTGTATGTTAGAAGTATGTCGGATTTTTACATCAAGTCTCTTTCTGAAACTGCTTTCCGGAACTATGTTTTATCAGGTTTCCACAAAACGTGAAATTAAAATATAGCGTTACTTTACTGACAAGAAATTATACAGTGTGCTTTCCCCACCAAATAAAGTAGAAAATTCAAATGAAATCAAAATGTATAAAGTATTTATCATTATTAAATATATCAACAATTCTAATATTATCTACAAAAGGCTTTTCATTGACTAGTGGATATCTATAGAGGAATGTAAATGACTCATTGGAGTAGATCAGAAACCATCTACTATTCGCAGTCTGCGCAAAGGATGCGACATCTATAATTATTTTGGTTGAACTGATAAAAAGTAGATCAGGTCCTTTTTGCCATAAGATCCATATTCTTTAACGTTTATAGTTTCAGAATAAGTCAACTTGAAATGGCGGCAAAGTCAAGAGTTCCATTACTAAGCGTATTTGCTCAGTCCCGCAATGCTAAATGTACTATCAGTAGTGCCAAAGATAAGGTTTTTTTTACATTATTTTCCATTGAATAACAAAAAGTTATGCAAGACATAGCAATGTCGTCGTATTAAAAATGTCTGATAAACTCATACCAACTTTAGACATCTCAAGTACTTCATTCAAATTTGAATGAGACTGAAATCAAACACTATGGTCTCTTATGAAAATTAGCAGCTGATTGTATTGTTTCGCTCCTAAATTTTTAGCGCCACCTAGCGGGAACGCATTTCGTGTAGTAATGTCTCGAATAGTAGGGCATTTGTACAAGTGTGCTTTTAATTTGCATGTACCGGAGTTGAGTAATATTTTTGTGAAAAAGTTGAGATTATGAAAAAAGTATATGGACCTATATACACATTGTATATTCATAAATAAAGATTAAGATTCAAATTTTAAGATTAAAATTCAAATGAGGCTGAATATTTTAAAACACCTCTATTGAGTTGAAATAGTTTTTACGAACTGGTATGGAGTTATTGTGATGGAAGTGAAATTTGCCTGGGTGATTATTTATTTCAAAGGATTTTGAAAGAAATGAATTTTGTGTATCAGTTTTATTGAAGAATTCAGTTTATACGTCCAGGCCCATTTTGATCGAGTTTCTGTGTGTAAGTCTACAGTGAATGAATATCGAACATGTTAGTTTTTTTGTATCACTGTTTTGTGAAAAACAGGATATTTTTTTGAAAAAGATTCTCGAGATAATGTTTTGGGAGGGCTAATGGCTGCTTTGAATGTTGCACCCCAAGCAGGATTACATTATAGAGTATTACCAAATTTTTATAAGTAGGTGTGTTGCGTAGTAAGGGTGTAATACTTTTACATTCAACTTGAGTAGCGAGGTTAGATTAGATTGCGATAATTTTTTTACATGATGAATTTCAGATGACCAACTTGCGGCAAGGCAAGGACGAAAATTACTAACAATGCAGGTTATGTTTACGGTTACAAAAAGCTCGAAGTTTTGTGTAAATGGTTGTGAAAAGGTACACAGAAAAGCGGCATTTTGTGCGATTTTATCCTAAAAAATTTGTGTTTTAAAATGATTGATTTTTTAGATTAAGGAAAATTTTTCTATACTGAATTTCTTTTGGACGTTGTGCTAAATTTCTCCGTACTTCCAATTTTTTTATGATGGCGTAATAGTTCCACCGAAATGAATTATGATTCCTAATCAATTATTGATGAAGCATTGTGTGATTGTTTCATCTGTGGCTGTTTACTCAAAACTTACGTCACCCAGTTTAGGTAACAAATTTTTTTCTGGGAATTATTCGTATTACATTCATGCAGTGTATCCAAAGACACAGTAGCGTAGCCCATGGGAGGGGGAAAGGCCCCAAAATCCTTCAAAGTTTCGATGATTTGCCAATTGAAATTGCAAGATGTTCATTTAATTTATACCTGAAATTTTCTTACTTTCATAATTCTTTCGGTAAGTACTTGTTCTTACTCATTACTCGTCAGCTATAGGGATCAGAAGTACTGAGTACTCTAAGGTGTAGAGTACTCCAAATGTTCGAGTACCACCAAAATACTAAAGAGTTTCGGCACAGGATGCTTTGTTTTATGGAAGACAACTTCAAACCAACTCATTTTTTCCTAATTGTGACGGCATGTTGACAATATAATACTTCATATAGCATATGGTTGGATTTGGAAAGAAATAACAAATTCAAATAATTGAAAAAATTGGGTATATTCCATTTAAAATTCAGGAGTTGATAACCTTGAAGTCCTGTTTTATATTGAAAAATAGACAATAATCGAAAAATATCTCTCTTTCAACATACTTTATCTAGAACTGAAATTTCTATCTCTAAAAATAACCAGATAGTGTGACGTAACAAATCACAGGATGTTCTATCTAAGTCAAGATTTTCAGTATAACCGGAAGTTGATGGGGTCTTAAAATAATTGACACAGGTAAATCATTGTCAATCACCCGCTGTACTAAATTTTTATATTTCAGTTCGGATTACTTTTCGACATATCTACGTCTTTCCCTCATCAAGAATCATCCTGTGTGTGGGTTGGCAAAATGGTTTCATATGCAAAGAACGTTAACGGAATTGAAAAATGCAACCTTCAAGACTCTGAAATTCCACTAACCGTACTGAACAAGTAAACTGAATATTTAAATACACCAAGGACTGATATCAGCTTTTATCAGAATTGCGAATAACTTCAACAACAAATCGCAATCTACAAGGTGGCAACGAGAATCACATTCTGCATTCATAAACACCTAGTGGAATATGTATTGTATACTACAGGCCCTTTTTTTCCATTGGACACTCTGGGCAAGTGTCCAAAGTCCTGCGATCCATAGAGCCACCTAGTTCCCACCAGATCACCAAACGATTACCTATAGTATAGTCTGTACGAAGACAGTTGAGAGTAGTTCATTAATTTACTTCACAGTGAAATAGGAATAAACGAGATAACTGAATAGGTACAGAATCATTACCATTTCTGAGGCCATGCACGCCTCACGAAAGATTTGGCTATTGTAAGTCAAACTTAAGTTTTTAAAGTTTCACAACTGACGTCATATAGACTAAGTATACGAATCCATCATATAGGCCGTCAGATAGTAACAGATTTACGTGCCCCAATTTCGCATGCAAGCCTCGAATAGGGTTGAAAAGTATATCGATTTGAGTAAAATGAATATATTTTTACGAGTGGTTCCTGAGGATAGCATACCGAGAATTGAATATTTCAGTACAGTGTTCATTCGTTTCTCTCATGTTTCATGTATACATGCATAGTTTGCAGCTAAAGTCTATATTATACAGTCCCATTTTGTTGGGGTCTTTCTTCCCTGGTGCATGACCGGTCAAGAGTCCCGTAGCGGTTCTCCAGCTGGCACCTGTTCATCGCTAACATGCCTGCGGTTCTTTTGTGGCACGGTTCTTTAATGCACTCTTTTCCGTGTTTGTTTTCTAGGATCTCACAGACTCTGTTACTAACCCTAACTTCTGCCCTTGATTTTGGAGATTTTCCGAAAACCTTCACACACTAATTTTGAATCGAATTAGACCATAGTGACAAATATCGTCCGCCATCTTGGAGCCGCCATCTTCAATTTATGAATTTTGACAACAATTTCGAAATATACGACCTAAAAAACCCCCACATACCAACTTTGAATCGAATCTGACCATAATCACAAATCGCGTCCGCCATCTTGGAGCCGCCATTTTCTTTTTCTTTAGCAAAAATGTCATATCGCATTGTCACCGGAATTATGAACACATGCCAAATTTCAAATCATTCAGACATCTGGGAGATACATATGCATACAAGTGAAGCTAATGAATGAACACGAGTGTATAGATAAACTGAATAATTCATTTTTAGTTGAAGAAATACTCCGGAAAATCATTTTATTTATTGGAGTGCCCCTAAACTAACACTGAAACTTTTATATTCTGTACAAACACGAGACATTCTTCTCGTCGGTGGTGCTTCGCTTACAAACTCACTCACTTATCTGAAACACTGCAAAATGATTGGTGATATGTCTCTGTTTTATAAATAATTTCATAGCTCTTCTGAAATATCATCAAGCGGTCCAACGAACGGCTAAGTTTTGTACCTCACTGCCACGGGAGGCGTTGCCTAAGACAAAATGATAAAAAAAGGATTAATTTATTATTAAAAAATCTGGTCATTCAATTGAGCCTTCAATTTGGGCCCCCAAATCACATGACAAATGCATCAAATCCACGTGGACTCACACAAGAAGAGTTCAGTAAAATTGATGGCATTCATCCCAATTTAATTGTGGAATACGTAAACGAAGCCTCGTAAGATCTTCAAATGCCGATCTGTATCAAATTCCACCACTATAACAACTTATTTTTGATAATCTGAGCTACTCCTGAAAAAAAGCCTGATTGTAATTGGTTGTTTTTTTCGTCCTTTTTGCTCGTTTAAGTGGACTGCATGTGTTATTGATGAACATCAATTTATACCTGAATAAACTTACATAAATATGTTTTTTCGTACTTAATAGAATACAGGTGTTTTTATTCGCTTTTACATCACAATCGACTTAAATAGTACCTTGATGTTTTGTTTCAAAACTACAAAGTGATGTTCGTGAGTATCGTCCATTCGTAGATAAATAAAGGAATTTATGTTTCCATTTTATACATTTTCATAATACAACTCGTGAATTGTGGGTTACATTATCTGGTGGACAAGATACAAATCGATATATAGGTGGTCCAAATGTTTCAATGAACATGCATACCTTCGTTTTTCAGGGAACTGTCCGTTAGTCTATTATCCTTAGTTTTTCAGGTGGTGGGGGGTTCTGTAATGAACAGAATATATAGGTCAGCTTGATTATCGTTTTTGGGGAAGGAAATGTTACATATCTTCGACCTTCTTGTCCACACTTTCTCCGATGATCTTAACAACCGTACAGAGAATGAGGCCCAGTTCGACCTGTTTAGACGACGAATGGTCTGTCCTCAAGCAAGGGCTTGTAGAGAGGTAATCGGTTCCAGACATTTTTTTGCTCGTTTCTAACCTCTATCTTCGGCATTTTGCTCAATCCCCAACCATTGATGCACCTGATGATACACCTTGATACTGTTCTGTGTTTCTGCAGCAACTGATGGTGGTAGTGAAGCTATTTTTGATGAGGTCTTGAAAGCATCCGTCACCGGAAATAGACCTCTCCAACCGCTCAGCACTTCGAACATTCAACATTTCGAACCTTCAGGATATCCATCGAATATAATTATTGTATAAGGCCCATAGATATTAATGACGTAGTCAACATACCTGTTTCTTATTGCAGAAAAGGATTGCTTCTCGGGATAGGTAACTAAATAAATCTTGCTCGAGGGGAATATTTTTTCTGGGATTTTGAAATCTGTTTGTATGCCGCTAATTTTTTCCAATAAATCATCAGAAATTATGATCATGACAACTCATACAAAAGGTGAGTTAATTTCAAACAATTTTCGATCAACAGTATAGCAAGGCGCTTTCCGCGAAACCGGGAATTTCAATCAGTAGATATGGGAATATGTCCTTTTTTTAGATATAGGATAAAAATTCAGGGAAGTGACAGAATTTGAGCAAAAAGCGCTAAAAAAACAAAGTTTCGCAAGCTTCAAGTTCATCTTCCTAAAATCATGGAAGTTGAGAAAATAAGAACTAGATATAGTCAAACTTTCTTTTGAAACTCGTTTTCTCTCCTAACGTGCTTAGCCTACTGTCAATTATAACTTGAAGAAGCCGCAACCAATTTTGAAAAACGACCGACTACATAAACACACAGTACAGTTCTCATTCTTTTGCAGGTTACGATGCGAATAATCAAAATAATTATTCCTGGAATACTGCTGCTCCAAGTAGCAGCTGCTCAGTTGAGCTACCGACTTCAACAGAAAATCAAACCGAAACACTACAAGATACAATTGGACGCCGATCCAGAGAAGCCAACTTTTGATGGAACGGTCACAATCACTCTGGATATGGGACGGGAACAAACAAACGAGCTACTAATCCACGCTCCTTTAAAATACATATCCGTCTCTAAAATAACGTACGACAAGACGGACATTTGCGATTTCCTCCCCAGCAATAACCTCACCGACATCATGGCTATAACGTGTGTCGTTAATCTTGTCACTGGAAAAGCAATAACGATAGAATATGTCGGCAAGTTTGCTGTTGATGAGATGTACGGTTTCTACAAGAGCACATATGACAAAAATCAAGTGCTCGTCGCCACCCAGTTCGAGCCTGTACACGCCAGAAGGGCATTTCCTTGCTTCGACGAGCCCATTTTCAAAGCTTCGTTTGATATAACTATCACCCATCCCAGTGCGTACAACGTTTTAGCTAACACACCTATTATAAATTCCACCAAAACTGTTGGGTGAGTATTTTTGGAGTCATCCATTCCTGAATTATTTTCGCATCTAGTTGTCTTATTTATATCACTCCGGTACCTCTATTATTATTATAATCTATCAATAATTTTGACTTACATTTATCCGCTTCTATTAACTAGTCAGGTATTTTATGTTTTCATTTATTAGGAGAACATGAAAAAATATGAGAAGGGATTCCTGAATTGGTCTCAGCACGTCTCCAGAAAGAAGTTCAGTATTTGGTCGATAATTTCCGGTCACCCTTTTCCTACAAAACAGACGAGGCAAGTCGTCAAACTGAGGCCTTCGCTATCACGTATGGTCTAGAGCAACTGGTCGAGTTACTCACACACATTTTCCGATATCAACAAGCAGTATGCCAATACATTTAATGTTTTCTCACCGCCAATCCTGATCCATACAGTACAGAAATTTGTGCTCCATTTGGCAAGGCTATCCAGTCTCATATAACGCTACAGCCGACTGGGATGGTATTTGAGTTTCACTTTCAGCTCAGTTCCTGCCCAAATCAAGGAAATTGGAACACTATACCAATGAACGCTCGGGAGAAAAAACATGACTACAAATTCTACGCTGAATTCATTGGGAAAACAACTCCAGAGTATCATTTTTACTGACATTCATATGACTTAGATCATCTTCCGCTAACGAACTAGGCATTTTCCTGGGTCTTAACTCCATCAGAGCTAGTGGATCTGACGTAATTCAGATAATCATTCTAAAGAAATGGGCTCCTTAACTAACACCAGTTGTTTGCAAGTTATTCAACCTCTGTTATAATGTAGTATTTTTGTCCAACTGGAAAATTGCAAGAGTACAATCAAAGAAGGCCTACCCAACAATTACAGACCTATCGCACTATACTATCTGTTATTTCGAAGGTCATGGAAAAAGCCATCTACATCTATCTCATGAAATATCTAGAACGTTCAGGAGTTATCAATTTTTTTATCGATAATCGACAATATGGTTTCTGGCATCAAAGATCAACTGGCGACTTGCATGCTTATGTCTTACATATTTGCTTGCAATTTATCGAACAATATGGTGAAACTCTGGCCGTTACATCAGATATATCCAAAATCGTTTGATCGCATTTGGCACCACGGACTCCTTACCAAATTTCCATCTTATGGCATGCCTGCATAGTTGTGTTCCTTACTATCTAGTTTTCTCTCACATCGATCTCTCCACATAGTGGTCGATGGAGTGCCATACTCTACCAATAAATGCTGGTGTTTTGCAGAGGTCCATTCTAGTACTAATACTGTTTCTTCTTTACTTCAATGATTTGTTGAGAGCTACCTCATGCCCTGTGCACAGCTTTGCGATGATAGACCGCTATCTCTTCTGAAGCTCCGATATCAGCCAGTAAAAGCCGAAATGAACAGGGAAGAATCGTGAATGAAATAAATACAAACCTACCAAAAATTCTAGAATGAGAATCCAACAACTTGGTAGAACTCAATGCGAATAAAGCCCAAGCATGTATCTTCTCTTCGATCTGATACTACCTAATGTTTAATCACATTTTTTTGCATCCTGTTTTCAGTAAACTAAAACGATCACTAATATTTCTTGCACTTGCAGGGACAGAACCATCACAACATTCCAAACCACGCCTGTGATGTCGTCCTATCTCGTCGCTTTCATCATTTCACATTTCGAACCAGCTTTGCGAAGTAATGGCAAATACAACGTGTATGCAAGAAATAGCGCGAAAACTTATATGGAAATTGCCAAAAACTATGGGGAAGAGCTGGTAGACTCGATGAGCGACTGGACCCAATTGAAATATGAAAATCTTGGAAATCCTCAAATAAATCAAATAGCCATACCAGACTTCGCAGCTGGTGCAATGGAAAACTGGGGACTTATCACTTTCAGGTAATAATCACACAACCACAAAATATTCCACGTGGGTCTGTTTTCGGGCCTATCTTACTTATCATATAATCAGTATAATGCTGATAGAATCCTAATAATTTGTGATTTTGACATGATAACTTCACATCGTTTCCAAAGATTCAAGAAGTGCAAATGAAATTATATAAGTAAGTACCTGGGCGACCGACCTTGTAACATCGTGATTTTTGGGAAATTATTTAGATATGAATCACAATCATTACATATAAATAATATTGCAGTCTGTAGTCATCAGATAAAAAAATCATCACTGCAAAACTGGTAGGTACCTTTTTACCTGAATTTCACCCGACCTCGATCGCTTGTTACGTTCTTTTTACGTCCTCACTGTATGAAAGTATATAAGTAATAACAAATATGAGATATTAATTACTGAAAAAGAATTTGGATTGACTGTTTCTTTCCACGATATTTTAATTTGTGTAATTGATAACTTGTTGATTTTGTGGAAATTCATGATCACTTTGAATACACTTTTGTCTAATTTCCACTAGTTATTTTATTTTTACGACCTAACTTATACATTTGAAATATAAAAACGTGGTAAAAAAATCACCGACGCTGGTCGTAAAAATAAAATAACTAGTTGAAATTAGACAAAAGTGTTTTCATTCATTTGATCAAAAGTGACTTATATTCTCTTTCAACATTTGCCAAATGTTTAACCGTAATTTCTTTTTCACAGGGAAGTCGACCTACTCGATGAAGGAAACAGAACCTCAGACTTCGACAGGCAGAGAATAATTTCGGTAATGGCACATGAAATAAGTCACCAATGGTTTGGTGATTATGTAACTCTCGACTGGTGGTCAAACACATGGCTGAATGAAGGATTCGCAACCTATTTCCAATACCATATGGCTAATATGGTGAGATGCATATCATACATACTAACATATTAGATAGAATATGTACGCAATAGGGCATTCTGATACTTTGTACATTGGATTTTCAGTTGGTGATCAATCCAATGGCGCTTTCTGTCCTACTAAAAGGAAAGTAGACATCAACTTCATTTTTTCAAATAGATTATCCTAATCATAATTGACTAATTAATTTTCTTTTATAATTGAAATTTTATCTCCTTCCTATTGACCGATTGATCTGAAGTTTGGTTCACAGCCTTAGTTTCGATGCCAATACAATTATGTAGGGACCTCCATGTTTGTTTTTGAGGAATTGTTTCGTTCATCATAAAATCCTCTTCTTTATATATTGATATTCACAGAAATACTATTATTATTGGTTTGCAGATATATATATTTTGTTTATGGTTATGTTTCTTGAAAATTGAAGGGTCTCTTATAGTGGTCTAGACTTGAATCTACTACATTTATTTCTTTGGGGAGACTTAAAACTGAAAGTTTATTCAAGACCCATACACACCATAGAAGAAATGTTCCAAGAATACTCAAATTCAGTTTCATCAAAAGGGTTAGAGCTTGTATCCAAAACAATTATGACACTTCGAACAGTTCATTATAATAATAATAATAATAATAATACCATAACACTCTGCTTGTACACTACTGTGGCAACTGATTTTTTCAAATAGAGCATCCACTGAATGAAAACATTTCTGAAAATTTAATGGATTTTTTTTTCGACGTGTCTTTTATTTTCGATATTCAAATTCAACACCCTGTACCTCTGCAAGAAAACAGCTTTGTGAAAAAATGCATCTTAAAGTGCCTTTAATTTTTTTGGTAGAATATCCAGTAGTACCAATAACTAAATTCAGTTCAGCCGAAGAATTTTTCATTAGAATGTTTGAATTCATAAAAGGGCAATTATCTCTAAAACAGTTGGTTTTTACGGAGTCAAATAGCTATAAATTTTTTTTAAATGAAGCACTTATTGAACAAAAATATTCCATCAAAACTGTGGAAGTTATGGATAAAAAAAACTTTTGAATTTCCATAATTAACACACTCTATCTCTGCAACGAACGTCATTTGAGAAAAGAATATTGGGAAAGTCCTATTTATTTTTCGAGAGGAATATTCCCTTTCAATTTAGCATCAGAGTATAGTATAAAATATATGGAGGGGCGAATCCAGAACATGTCCAAGGAAGGAACGGAATTAGGTAGAGTTAAAGTTTGAAGTGACCGAAAAAGAGGTGATGACATAGATCCGCCACTGCATAGATGTGCCTTGATATATTATACATACCTAACGAATTTGAAATTATATCCACTTGGAGAAGGTCATTCTTCAATATATCTATTAAGAATTTTGAGTAATGTCCATAATATTTTAGGTGGATAATGGGTCTTTGGAATTCGACAAACAATTCGTAACTAGTATACTGCAGACAGTTCTTCAAGACGATTCACTTTCTTCATCTCTACCACTATCGAGCCCTGAAAAAGAGATCAACTCTCCAGTAGAAATAAACAACAAATTTGATGAAATAAGCTACTCCAAAGGTAAGTTCAAAATGAAATAATAGCAAAGGTGAAAGAGTCTGAGAGAATCATATATATGTGTATCTTTGATATGATGGGCTCCAAACTACACTACAATATTCAAAGATAGGTTTTATCAAAGTGTTGAACATAATCAGTAAGGAAGAGAAATTCTTGAAATCCCTAGTATTTCTCGATATGAAAATCGATCGAGGTCCTCCTGTAAGTTTTTGTTGTCCGTGAAAGATTTTATAGGACAGAAAATTTTCATATCATCAGCATATAATGATATGTTGAAGTATTTGAAGCATTTCTCCACATCACTCAATAAATACTAAATAGTAGAGGTCCCACATGGGAGCCCTAAGGGACCCCAGATTACCTCTTTATCATCTAAAAAGAGTATTTATTCCGCAGAAGATTGTTGACATAGTGTACTGGAAATGGCCAATGCATTGAAAGACCAATTCAAATTACAATAAATTGTTTGTTCGATTTTGCAAATTATAATTTATTTTTTCTCATTTTTTTCAGGTGCTTGTATAGTTCGTATGATGAATTACGTGCTTGGGGAAAATGTTTTCCAGAAAGGGTTGAAATCATATTTACAAAATAAGTAAGTTTACCTGCTACTGATTTATTTCTGTTCACCCATCAGTAGACTTGAGTTTCTATAACAGTAACGAATCTAAGTGGAGGGGGCAATGGGGGCAGTATAATTTGTCTTATACTTTCAAAATTACGCAGAGTAAACATCTATCGATCATCAAAACACCAATGGGCAGTGAAGAATCAAACATGTTTTTCGTCGACCTCTACAAAAAATTACATTTTACGTACTAATTTCCAAACGAAAAATCGACTCTTTTTCAAGGCAAGTATTTTTCGTCCTCAAACACTTTTCCTCCGCAAACGCTTTTCGTCTGTAGTCTGTAGTCTGTAGTCACTATGCCATATCATAGTGGGATTAAACGACTAAGGATTGAAGAGTATGGTTCCTACTATCTATCCCTTTTGAAATAAAAATAATTACAATTCACCAAATAACATTAAAATCGAGACACTAAGGTAAAACACGATTAAAATTTCAACAAAATGTATTGTCTTTGCGACATGTTTCTATACACATTATCTTTTTCAAACATGTCGCAAAGACAATACATTTTGTGGAAATTTTAATCGTGTTTCACCTTAGTGTCAACTATGGATTTCCATCAAGTAACAGCCATGCACGTCAATCCAAAAAATTAAAATCGAGAGAATTCGTGAAAAGTACCTTGGAAGGCTTACGTTTTTATTCAAGTTAACTGTTTTGTGTCGCATTATGTAATTGTTTTTCAAAATGTTTTTTTCAAATAAAATTTTTCGAATTGGGTTAATGTAACTCAAATTATATTACTTTTTATTATTACATCACAACGTGTGGAGAATTTGAGCAGATAAAAAATTACATAACAAAAACTTTAATTAACCTTCATTTAATCAAAACTTAAGATTTGTAACATAACACCTTCATCCACTGATGACTTCAATTGTTACACGTGAACTTTTTTCACTATCAAAGTTTAATCGATGCCATTCTCTCAATGAAACAAAAATGAAAAAAAAATCAATGTTATCAAGTTACTAGTTTTTTTTTATTGTTTCAGTAAATACAAAAATACTAATCCAGAAATCCTCCTGAAATCACTGGAAAATGAAAGTGGTGTCATAGCAAATTTTACAAAAAAAATGCACAACTGGATATACTCTCCGGGATTTCCTCTGGTGACTGTTACGCAAAAGGACCCCTCAACAGTAACCATCACGCAGGTATAAGCAACTATTAGGTGGAAAATTATAATATAAATTTATATACGAGGTTTTGGCCAGGAAATATCTCGAAACTCGAGAATAGTAAAAAATTAAAATTTTCAGGTTGTAAATTAAAACAATTGGTGCAGCTTTTTCCGATATTATGTTACCCAATGAGCGTCTTGTTTTCGATCACGTGACATCAGATTCAAAATTATTACTGGAACAACCTGTATATTTGGGCATTTCTATGTTCCTCCCCATTAAACGATTCCAACAAACTATCACACTTGTAGTCTACCCCACGACGTTTTTAAATAAAATTCATCACAGAAATATAGGACTGTCCAAATATACAGGGTGACCCTAAACAATTTGACAATTGTTCGTTTCAGACGTAGTCGTGGGACAAAGAATATTAAAGTACCTGTAGTTCTTAAACTAATCGTTGCAGACCACAAGTGTGATAGTTTGTTGGAATAGTTTTATCAGGAGGAACATAGAAATGCCCAAATATACAGGTTGTACCAGTAATAATTTTGAATATGATGTCACGTGATCGAAAAAAAAAGCTCATTGGTAACATAATATCAGAAAAAGCTTGATATTCCCCAGCCAAAACTTCGTGGGCCATTCTGTATAATGATATACAAAAAATGTATTCATAAAATCAAAATACAACTTATGAAGTATTTTCGAAATAGGTGCAAGTAAAAATAATTATTGTTAAGCGCTGTTAATATCGGAAATATTTTTCAATATTGAAAAGAGCTATTTTAATTTTCCAGGAAAGATATGGTACAAAGAATAAAACTCAGTGGTACGTCCCGCTGAGTTACACGAACAGCAAAGAGAAATCATTTTCAGTGAAAATCAAGGGATGGCTTGAACCAAATAAAACCCATGATATACCTCATAGTGAATCAGACTGGATTATCCTAAATGTGCTACAAAGTGGTAGGTATTCAAATGATTTAATTTACTCATTAGAAAGTGTTCTTTGTCAGTATATACTGAATATTAATAAAAAAAATTTAAATTTTTTAAATCCCTTTTAAACCGTGATCCAGAGCATGAAATTCCCCATCGAACAGTAAATTTACAATTTGGTTGGCGTTATAACAAATGTGGAAAGTGACATATTTCGTACGAAACGAAAAAAAATAGAATTATTGAATACATCAATTAATTGGTGCTAAACCATTGAATAATACAAATCTGCAAGTTTACGATCATTTGTTAGAAGGGCGTAACTTTACTCAGATATTCTTCGTCCTTCCAGGATTCTATAGAGTGAACTACGACGATCATCTTTGGGAGAAATTAATTGCGGCACTGAAAGGAGAAGACATGCACTCCATCCACCCCTTGAACAGAGCACAGTTGATAGGTGACAGTTTCAGCATTGCAAGAACTGGAAGAATCGGATATGATAAAGTTTTCCGGCTAGTTCAGTATCTGAAGAATGAAAAAGAATACTATCCTTGGTGTTCAGCTTTTGGTGGTTTCAAGTATCTGATTGAGAAAGTCGACGCCGAAACAGGAAAGTTATTGAGGGTATGTAAACATTGTTAACACTTGGGATCACACGTTAAAAGGCAAGGGCTGCGTCTTCCCTAGCTCCCACAAGTTTCTCGGAGACTCCTGATGGTTGCTCGTAAGGATGCCTCCGATTTCTGTAAAAAAATTTATGCATTAGCGGGTACTTTATCACCCGCTAGCGCATTATGGCCCGCGGGCCGTAAAGTAGACAATATACTCAAGTTGCCTATATTTCCACATCATTTCATGCAAAACCAACCACGAATAAAAATCAGTTCAGTTTATTAAAGGAATATACTTCCTGATAACATTTCTTCACAATGGATATTTTTTTCAACATGTAATTTTAAGTCATAAGCCTGAATCCTGAATATTGAAAATGCAGTTGGTATAGTTATTAATTATGGGGATTTGAGCACAATAAGTATTTATTGAAAGCTGCGTTACAGCCTTCGCATCGCTACAACAACAAGTATAATAACAGAGGTTTGTGTATTGTATTCATTCATTATGCATAACCACCTGATCTTCGGCATTTTCCCATTAATATTTTTTTGGATTTTTAGGTAATTATTTTGTAACATTCATATTGTGAGAAATAAAGACCTATTATTATTTTTATTATTATTCATTTAAGACGTGGATGGTTGGTTCAAATAACTATCTTGTATCATTCCAGCGCAATCGTTGGCAATTTTTTTAATTTTATTTCAAAATTTAAAAATATAACAAACAATAAAATGTATATGATATCACAATACTTATATAGTTTTGGTTCACTTATAATTCTATCCTATCTACATAATATTCTTCCAAGCTATAATAGGCTCTATCAGAAAGAACTCTTTCAACTGCGTTTCGTAAGCTGGCGTTAGACGATATAACTTCAATATTGTTTGATAGGTCATTGTACATTTTGCAGTCGTTATATCCTCAACGAGAGTGGAAAATGGTAATGGTAGTTTGACATGATCACTTCGACGTATGGCGTACCTACTCTCTGTAATGAAATTTTGTTTGTGTTTATTAATGAGACACTACGCCCTTGATATACAAATAACTTTTATATACAAATTTAATAAATCATTGCTTCCTGTTTCAGAGCATGATCTTGGGTTTGTTGAACAGTGCTTTTCCCCAGGGCACGAATTATACGACGCATATCGATAGAATTAAGGAAGCGACAATTCTTGATTGGGCTTGTAAACTGGGACAAAGCGAATGCTTGAAATTCACCAAAACGTCATTCCAAGAGTTTAAAAGGACTGGCAGGTAACCAATCAGCGTAGCAATATCGTTTTTGGTAATTCAACATTTGCAATTGAAGTCACCATCCTTCGATGTTGTTGAAGAAGACCCGATGTCTTGACTTATCCTAATAAAAAATACTGTTTTTAAATCAAAATCATCGAAACAAAAAAAAAGTATCTGTTGGAATTTTGGAACTCACACAAAATAATAGATGTAGATATATCATAATGGTCATTTTCTTAAGGAACACTATGAAAAACACTATTGAACTGACAATAAGTACATGAACATTTTTACTTTTCAGCGTTTCAGCTACTAACAAAAGAAGAACTGTGTTCTGCTATGGATTGAAAACAAGTGCGAACGCCAGGGAAGATTATAATTTCCTATTAGCTGTTTTCAAGAATTCCACATCGTCCAATGAACAAAACGTCATTCTAGGGAGTATTGGATGTATTGAAGATAAAGACATACTCATGGAGTAAGTATACCAATACGAGTTTTCACACAGCATTCACGTTACACTGTTTGTAATATCACCTTATATAGGCCAGTCATTTTAGCAAAAATCGGGAAAAATTGCAAAAGAAAGGAAACTTCACAAAAGTTATATTTGAGTGCTCAAGAAAACTATACAAATTTGTCTCCTCGTACAAGCCCAACACATTGTTAAAAAAAACATTATAATTAAATGTGGTTACCTATATATTTGTAGCAAAAAAGGCGCCAAATGTTTTAAACGGGACACTCTGTATGTGATGTGTTGTTGTTTTAAAATGTTCCTATTTTTTTTTCATTCAGGTATCTGAAGCTAACAATCACTGAGAACTCTACCATCCGACAACAAGATTATGCCACGGTTTTCAGTTCAGTTTACATGAGAAGCAAAGTTGGCGTCGACGTCGCTTTATCTTTTTTGGAAAACAATTTCAAGAAAATTGAAACATCGTAAGTTTATCATTGAATGAATTATCATAAAACGTAAACAACCGCCAAAACACCAAAGTCCTAATAAGTTTTTATTCAAGTATATAATAATATATTAAATACTAGAATTTCTTACAAAAATGAGGTAGGTAAGATTGACTCTCTGGTACACCATAACTAGGTACCTACAGGTTCTACAGGTCTATGTTTGTTTCTATTTATATCCGGGCTTTTCTAAAGAGTGGGTATCGCCAACAAAGTTAGTATAATTAGAGCTACAAGCTTTCTAAGGTTCCATGCAACCAAAACTTAGCAATCTTCAACAACGATATAAACATTACAAACACATGTAAGAAGATCAATGTATTGATCAGGATTTTCACAAGATTACTGTTCAAAAATGAAAACATACATCCTAATGTAGTTTCCTATACTTTTGAATGAAACCATATCTTGGATCACATATACATATAATAGTGCTGCAAAATTTCAGGTTTAATTTATATTCTTTAATTTTTTTTAAATAACATTTGTTTTCAATTTTCAGTTATGGTGGTGTGAATGTTCTTAGTATGTTGGTTACAGGTCTTGCAAATAAAATAACTACAGGAAAGCAAATTACCAAGGTGAGTATTTTTCAACGGGCAATTCAAGCGTCAGAATTTTAGTGTAAAACTTTCAAGTTACTGTATGTGTTCACAGTCAAATAGTCTATGCATTAGGATCTCGTTAATGGTAAGATATCAGCTGCTTTCCATTTAAGGGTTTAATACACCAGGGATTCTTATTCGATTTTTTAGTTATTGTTGGATTCCTTATGATCATCGCTAACCGATCATGCAATAATATACGGGAGTTCTATTTAAAAAAATTATTGAAGATGGCGCTCAGCTGCCATTTCGAAACTTTTAGCTGAAATTTTTTCATGAAAAAATAGGTTTTTATCTACTATTCAAGCCTTCCAAATTTCGTTGCGATATACCAGGTGGTTCAAAAATTAGTAGGGGGAGAACGGACTTTAGACGGGCACTGTATACAAATGAAGCTAATACCTATAAGCGTGTTAAAAATACAAGACTGCGCATATTCAGCTCAACAAAAACGGATGCACGTTAACTTATAAACTGACAGCTATGCATGTGCAGTCTCGTGTTATCATGCGCAGCCTTTTATTCTTTGCGTTAGCGGCCGTGGCGTGGCGGTTTACATGTGAACATAATTCTTACGGACTTTCACGTAAAACCATAAAGTAGCCAAGGGCACACTAACGCAAAGAACACAAGACTGCTCATCAATTTGCACGTTAACGTGCATCTTAGGTAACGTTTACGTTCATGATTGCACGTCAACTCCCTATTTTATGAATTTAGCATGCATGTTATCAATATCAAATAACTCAGGTACGCAAAATTTTCACGCATGCGCACTAGACATTTTGACGCTACAGTAAATATATGCTGTGCGATAACTCTCACTGATTACTGAAAATGTTGCACCTACATTGTTAGTTCAAATATTTCGTTTGGAAAGACAAAATATATAACCAACTTTTACATTTTCAGATCAACAAAATAATAAAAGACCACCAGGATACCGAGCAGATAAAAATAATTGGTAAAAAAGTAGAGGATTTGACCGCAGGAAACGAAGCGTGGAAAATTGACTATGGAACCAAGATAAAGCAAGTACTAGAAGACTTGAAGGGTGGTAGCACAAGGTGGCATCCAAGCATTGCAGTGGTTGTAATTTCTATTACAGTTCTACTACTGAACAGTTTCTAATGCCACCTTATTCAGTTCAAGAATAATCTTTAATAATCAATTTCGAGGATAGTAGCTAGGTTGAACTTTGATAAAGACAATCTACTATTCGAACATTGGAATTTCTGAAAAGTATATCTGCTGGAAAGAACTTTTTACTAGTTGACAAGGTGGCCATGCACAATGCAGAGGCAGTATATAGGCACAGTTACCCCGGCAATAAGAGGAGTATTATTGTTTCACCTCCATCAACCAAAAACATGTTTTACTATTTTATTAAATAAAGATAGGTATAAAAATTGTGCAATTATTTCATATTATCTTTTACGCCAGTACAAAAAATATACAATCAATTCATAATAATTTCAAATGTTTTGAAACTTCAAAACAAGTTCGGAAAAGGTTAAAAACAAACTATAAAATTTTGCAACCTGTTCCGAAGTCCGCAAAATCTAACAATTTTAACAATAATTCCAAAAGTTTTCAAACTTTGGTCAAGTGAATGGTACATCGAGAAAGCATTAAATCTCAATTGGCAACCTCTTAGAAAGAAGGAAAGCAATATGGGTGGATACTCGGTAGATATAATTCCATTGTATCCTACAGATTTCGATTCGAATCGAATTATTTTCTGTATCAAATAAATGTCATTCACTACAGGTCACGTGTCGATTGTGCATAATTTCAGCCCTGATGGTTAATAATTGTCATTGATTCTCAACTGGGTTAAAATTGGAATAGCCCATATGCTGAGATGGTAGTTCATTCAGAGTTTCAATGGAAAATCATCCTGTCCCAATAGAAAGTACATGGAATAACATGTTACGCGCCATAAGCTTTTATACGCGCCATAAGCTTTTATACGCGCCATAAGCTTTTATACGCGCCATAAGCTTTTATACGCGCCATAAGCTTTTATACGCGCCATAAGCTTTTATACATTCCAAAAATCTCAGTACTATATACAGTATCGGAAAGTTTTCATCGTGGTGGTTTTATGAGAGCGTGAAGAATAGCTTGAGAGAGCATTACAATTTCTCCTCTACTCGCTCGAGGAAGGGATATCAACTGAGCTGCTAATTCGTCGGGCGCGCAGTCGTGCGTCTCTCTTATTTATGTGGTATTATCATATCATTGCGTTCCTTGTTGCTCGCGTAGATTTCTGTCTATAGACAGAAATCTACGGTATACCTCAGATGAAAAGTTTCCGATACTGTAGACGAGTACTGGGTAGGTCTACAGTCAAAATAGATGATAAGACATCATAGAAATGATTATAAATGTTTGGAATACATGAAAGATAATATCAAATTTCAAATGAATTGCTTACATATCAGAAGTTCATATGATTGCTTGGTTTTACACTTGTATCATAAATAACTATTATTCTATTCACATTATTAAGATATCACGGGTACCTATCATGATTTGAACATCACCACATAGTTTTCAACACAAAGGAGAAAATTATTTGTTTCATATGTAAAACCCTCAGGGCCACTTTAATCTTCAGATGAAAAGGGAAATTGTAAAAACCAAGAATTGTTTTGTCTGATGATGTTTCGTGCATCAAATTTACTCGGGATCCATACTGGCCATCACTAAACAGATGCTTTTTTGAACTTTACGTCTTACGTCTTACGTCTTACGTCTTACGTCTTACGTCTTACGTCTTACGTCTTACGTCTTACGTCTTACGTCTTACGTCTTACGTCTTACGTCTTACGTCTTACGTCTTACGTCTTACGTCTTACGTCTTACGTCTTACGTCTTACGTCTTACGTCTTACGTCTTACGTCTTACGTCTTACGTCTTACGTCTTACGTCTTACGTCTTACGTCTTACGTCTTACGTCTTACGTCTTACGTCTTACGTCTTACGTCTTACGTCTTACGTCTTACGTCTTACGTCTTACGTCTTACGTCTTACGTCTTACGTCTTACGTCTTACGTCTTACGTCTTACGTCTTACGTCTTACGTCTTACGTCTTACGTCTTACGTCTTACGTCTTACGTCTTACGTCTTACGTCTTACGTCTTACGTCTTACGTCTTACGTCTTACGTCTTACGTCTTACGTCTTACGTCTTACGTCTTACGTCTTACGTCTTACGTCTTACGTCTTACGTCTTACGTCTTACGTCTTACGTCTTACGTCTTACGTCTTACGTCTTACGTCTTACGTCTTACGTCTTACGTCTTACGTCTTACGTCTTACGTCTTACGTCTTACGTCTTACGTCTTACGTCTTACGTCTTACGTCTTACGTCTTACGTCTTACGTCTTACGTCTTACGTCTTACGTCTTACGTCTTACGTCTTACGTCTTACGTCTTACGTCTTACGTCTTACGTCTTACGTCTTACGTCTTACGTCTTACGTCTTACGTCTTACGTCTTACGTCTTACGTCTTACGTCTTACGTCTTACGTCTTACGTCTTACGTCTTACGTCTTAGGTCTTAGGTCTTAGGTCTTACGTCTTACGTCTTACGTCTTACGTCTTAGGTCTTACGTCTTACGTCTTAGGTCTTAGGTCTTACGTCTTACGTCTTACGTCTTACGTCTTACGTCTTACGTCTTACGTCTTACGTCTTACGTCTTACGTCTTACGTCTTACGTCTTACGTCTTACGTCTTACGTCTTACGTTTACGTTTACGTCTTACGTCTTACGTCTTACGTCTTATACGTCTTACGTCCTACGTCTTACGTCCTACGTCTTACGTCTTACGTTTACGTCTTACGTACTACGTCTTACGTCTTACGTCCTACGTCCTACGTCTTACGTCTTACGTCTCACTTTTCACTTTTTACTTTACTTTATACTTTTGGAAAGACATTCTCCGAGGAAACAGAGGTAGCTTAATGTCTGATTGGACCTTCTGCACTGCTGTTAGAGTTTTTCCAACATTTCAATGGATTTTCTTTAATGCATATTTGTACTGATACTAACAAAACACAGAATACTTAAAATCAAGAGCATACAAACCAAACAAAGTGCACCGGGGCTCTTTATTCTAGTAAAAAATGACATCTGTCAAAATTTACCAATAGTAAGTCGTAAGTCTAGAATAAGAAACCCCGGGGCTCAATACTCCTAAATGGAAAACGTCTGCAGCTAGGCAACTAACTTTGTGTCAAACTATCGATAGTCTCGATAGTAAAAACTCTGTCGTTACTATCGATGTTTAACGAACTAAATCCAGGCGCATGGCTATATTTTATTGGCGGATAGACATAAGATTGCGATCCCTAAAGTGCAAAACATGCGCGCATCTTATAAGAAACAAGCGGGTCATTTAATAGCGGGATGGCGGGGTGTTCAGATGATGAAAAAGAAGGCAAACATATCTGGAATATACTGAGCATGCTTCGACTGTTCATGTTCATGCAACATGCGGGATCGCAATCCTATGTCTATAGACAGAAATCTACGTTATACCTCAGATGAAAAGTTTCCGATACTGTAGACGAGTACTGGGTAGGTCTACAGTCAAAATAGATGATATGACTCAGAGAAATGATAATAAATGTTTGGAAAGATAATATCAAATTTCAAATGAATTGCTTACATATCAGAAGTTCATATGATTGCTTGGTTTTACACTTGTATCATAAATAACTATTATTCTATTCACATTATTAAGATATCACGGGTACCTATCATGATTTGAACATCACCACATAGTTTTCAACACAAAGGAAAAAATTATTTGTTTCATATGTAAAACCCTCAGGGCCACTTTAATCTTCAGATGAAAAGGGAAATTGTAAAAACCAAGAATTGTTTTGTCTGATGATATTTCGTGCATCAAATTTACTCGGTATCCATACTGGCCATCAATAAACAGATGCTTTTTTGAACTTTACGTCTTACGTCTTACGTCTACGTCTTACGTCTTACGTCTTACGTCTTACGTCTTACGTCTTACGTCTTACGTCTTACGTCTTACGTCTTACGTCTTACGTCTTACGTCTTACGTCTTACGTCTTACGTCTTACGTCTTACGTCTTACGTCTTACGTCTTACGTCTTACGTCTTACGTCTTACGTCTTACGTCTTACGTCTTACGTCTTACGTCTTACGTCTTACGTCTTACGTCTTACGTCTTACGTCTTACGTCTTACGTCTTACGTCTTACGTCTTACGTCTTACGTCTTACGTCTTACGTCTTACGTCTTACGTCTTACGTCTTACGTCTTACGTCTTACGTCTTACGTCTTACGTCTTACGTCTTACGTCTTACGTCTTACGTCTTACGTCTTACGTCTTAGTCTTACGTCTTAGTCTTACGTCTTACGTCTTACTCTTACGTCTTACGTCTTACGTCTAACGTCTTACGTCTTACGTCTAACGTCTTACGTCTTACGTCTTACGTCTTACGTCTTACGTCTTAGTCTTACGTCTTACGTCTTACTCTTACGTCTTACGTCTTACGTCTTACGTCTTACGTCTAACGTCTTACGTCTAACGTCTAACGTCTTACGTCTGACGTCTTACGTCTTACGTCTTACGTCTGACGTCTTACGTCTTACGTCTTACGTCTTACGTCTTACGTCTTACGTCTTACGTCTTACGTCTTACGTCTTACGTCTTACGTCTTACGTCTTACGTCTTACGTCTTACGTCTTACGTCTTACGTCTTACGTCTTACGTCTTACGTCTTACGTCTTACGTCTTACGTCTTACGTCTTAGGTCTTACGTCTTACGTTTACGTCTTACGTCTTATACGTCTTACGTCCTACGTCTTACGTCTTACGTCTTACGTCTTACGTCTTACGTCTTACGTCTTACGTCTTACGTCTTACGTCTTACGTCTTACGTCTTACGTCTTACGTCTTACGTCTTACGTCTTACGTCTTACGTCTTACGTCTTACGTCTTACGTCTTACGTCCTACGTCTTACGTCCTACGTCTTACGTCTTACGTCTTACGTCCTACGTCTTACGTCTCACTTTTCACTTTTTACTTTACTTTATACTTTTGGAAAGACATTCTCCGAGGAAACAGAGGTAGCTTAATGTCTGATTGGAACCTTCTGCACTGCTGTTAGAGTTTTTCCAACATTTCAATGGATTTTCTTTAATGCATATTTGTACTGATACTAACAAAACACAGAATACTTAAAATCAAGAGCATACAAACCAAACAAAGTGCACCGGGGCTCTTTATTCTAGTAAAAAATGACATCTGTCAAAATTTACCAATAGTAAGTCGTAAGTCTAGAATAAGAAACCCCGGGGCTCAATACTCCTAAATGGAAAACGTCTATGCAGCTAGGCAACTAACTTTGTTTCTTCAAACTATCGATAGTCTCGATAGTAAAAACTCTGTCGTTACTATCGATGTTTAACGAACTATAATCCAGGCGCATGGCTATATTTTATTGGCGGATAGACATAGGATTGCGATCCCTGAAGTGCAAAACATGCGCGCATCTTATAAGAAACAAGCGGGAAAAAGAAGGCAAACATATCTGGAATATACTGAGCATGCTTCGACTGTTCATGTTCATGCAACATGCGGGATAGCAATCCTATGTCTATCCACTAGCCTATATATGCCAAGCTGTAATCAAAATGTGATCTAAATTTCCAATTCTGTAGCGATCTTATAACATTTCGCCATTTTACATGGAAGTGTAGCATTCCTACACTCGGTGTGATTCATTTAGATTTCAGTATTCATTTACAGATTAGATCGA
This sequence comes from Chrysolina haemoptera, assembly GCA_958298965.1. Lineage (NCBI taxonomy): Eukaryota > Metazoa > Arthropoda > Insecta > Coleoptera > Chrysomelidae > Chrysolina > Chrysolina haemoptera. Next base: position 178,371 of record OY282598.1, on the reverse strand, counting down.
CACCATCGACACTGGCATGTGGAGGTCACTCAATAATAATATAAGGGCCGGTTTTTCAATATTCTGTCAGCGTAGTTTGACTGACAATTTTTGAGACTTGAGTGGTGGTTAGAATGAATACATCAATCAAATTCAGCTGTCAATCAAACTACGATAACAGGATATTGAAAAACCGGACATAAGTTAGGATATGTTCCAAAAGTCACCAAAAATGCGGTTTGGTGTTCCGAAAATCACCGCTAGTTCGGTGATCCTGAAAAAGTGGTGATATTTGAAACACGGTTGCCTGAAAGCTGGTGAACCAAACGTCAATTTACTAACCAACACTTCCTTTGCGGTGAGATTGACAAAAGTGACAACTGACAACCGTAAAACTTAAAACTGTTCATTTTGTTGTTTTATTTGAGATCTTGAGATGAGATGAGACTGATTGTGAATTGTAATTGTCCCATCTCCTATCTTTCCACAAATTTATGGATTGCTATTGCAGTATTTCACTATGGTACTTTTTCTATTAACTGTATATACTTATCATTAATTGCGATTTTTCTGACTGAAGATATGTGCTTTTGTGGTTATTGCCAGGAAGAATTGGGAACGCTGGACAGTCTAATGGCTGCCTCATGTATTTATGCGTTGTGCTGTTAAATGTAATTTTTTGTCACCAGACACACCAATCAGTAATCACAACACAATCACCAAAGTGTTCCGAAAGTAACCAGTAATTATACATTTTTCAGATAACCGCTGTCAAATTTCTGGTTAGTAGCGGTTAGCAACTGGTTACTTTTGGAACATATCCTTAGAAAAACGAAATTCCTGTCACATCTCCGGCAGCCGTAATCTATGTTCTATGATGAATTTATGATTATGACACAGAACACTTGTACTTGTTTTGTGATCTGTGATTCTAGATTCTATAATCTATGGTTATCGTATTTATTATTGTAAAATTTGTAAAAAGGATTATTTGAATTTGTTGAAAAAGAAAAGATTGTCAAAAAAAGTTTTCTAATTGTATTATTACTACGTAGGGCTCATACCTTGATTTATGTAATTGGCCCAATGGAACTAACTAGTGATTTGATTGCCATACAAGGGATATTATCCAGTTTGATAAAAAATATTGGAGAATTCACAAAAATTAATTATAGGGGAGGTATGTTATTCAAATGTTAACTGAACTCAGAAAGTATAATGCCTATTTCACAGGAAATGAAGATAAAATACTGGATATAATAATCAAAATTCAAAAGTTCATTTCTCATCCAGATCGAGGATACATGAGAGATGGAAAAATTGTAGAGAAGTATGATGGACAATTGCAAGACATAGTATTATTTCTTGCCCTGAATACAACGTTCAAACGTCCCCTGGAACTTTCAGAATATTCACATTTAATGAACATAACTCCGCCAATATCAAAATGCTTATTTGTTAATATTGTGTATGGACTAGATTTATGTAAACACTATTGTAAAGTTATAAAAGTATTTCAACTAGATTTCTGCACTGAATTGTTGGAAGAGACAATTCCTTGTTTGACGAAATCAATACCAAAAGTCCATTTGGATAATGCTCATGTATTACTCAAAGCTGCAGCCACAAAACTCTTATCCATAGATCCTTCCATGAAGGTAACGTAAATTCAAGCAGATCATTTAGAAATTTTGCCTTTGGTTTTGAATAAACACTTGACTTTTTTAATTTTCAGGTTGAAGATGATGTGGATAATATTTCGGAGGTGACGAATATCATCCTGCAAAATTTATCAGGCATGTATTCCGACCAAATTAAAGATTGGAAGGCAGTTCAGATTTACCAGCACATGGGATACTGCTTGCTGTATTTGTTTGAACTGCTCCTTTATTGTAATAAGGATCACTTGTCTTTGAGGAAATTCATCAAAAATATATTAAGAACGTGTTGCACAATTTTGAGGAATGTAACAGTAAAGGTTTATTGTTCCTGGGCAGAGGTGAGGACTCTTCGTAGAGACAAATTCACACGATATTTTATAACAAAAATTTCAAATCTCTAAGAGTGTATAGAAAATATGGTCAAAATCTCCTTCAAACCAACCTTCTGACAGGCTCTTCTGAAATTTTGGGAATAACTATAAGTATACTGCCATGGTAAGCCCATTGGCGGTAACTAACATTCTACTGTATTGTGGGAAAAAGAGTTTTAAATTTTTATTTTGATATTTCAGTACATACTGAATGTGCATTCACTTGGGATGCTTTGATTGTACAAATGAAACATGTTTTATAATATCTAAATAAAAATTATTCAAAACTCTATTTCCCACAATGAGTCTAATGTCAGTTACCTCCAATGTGCTTAGCATGGCAGTATATACTTCATTTCTACAGCTCAATTTCCTTTTTCATTTTTCAATTTATCCCCAATAATAAGGCCAAAATGTTATTTTCTTGAGAACTTGGGAAAGTAATGAAACCCTAAAAATATACTAATTATTTTTTATGTATTAAAACTAAATAATTTAAAGACTGAAAATTCATCCTTCTTAGTTCTTGTACTTATTCACCATATTTCACTATTATAATTTATAAATAATGATAATAAATGTTTTGTATTGAATCAGATTACATTCAATTCAAAAGGCTACTGATTGAGGTCCTTCTGCCCTTCACTATTATAATTATCCATTATTTTCAGAATATTTCCACACAGTGACAAACTGAAAAGTCGTAAAAATATCCAAGAAAAAAACAATATTTTGAGTAGTGGCTCTTTGTTGAAAACCACAAAAAAGCTCTGAACTGCATTTTGCCAGTTATCTAGTGAAATAAAAAATTTGTCTATAAACAAATTGTAATACACCACCATCATTTTCTACAATATTTATATTGTTTAATTTATTTTATTTTTATTTTATTGATAGGTAATAATTTATAAATTTTACGGCAATTTTTGGTAACTTTCGGTCTATTCATTGAATTTGATTTTTGAGGCTATCTTATTCACTGATTCACATAGAAAATAAAAAATTATTGTACGAAGAAAAATAATAATTCACACCACCTTCATTCGCATTAATGTACATTTTATGTCATTATATTGGTATTTTCAACAAAAAATAACACCAGAATTGACGAATGAATTGTCTTGTGTAAATACAACCAATAATGTTCAAGAGATTTGAAAAAAATGCAGAAGGAGTTGCACAATGTACAGGGTTTCTCAACTGAGAGAGGCCAGCACAAAAAATGTTTTTGCATAATTTATTGGAAAAAATCATTCTTAGATGTGTTAGTTGAGTGCTGTTCTCAAACCGTGGACCACATATAGCCATTCTTTCATCTCACATGGAAGAGATCAATATGCCCTGAAGTTCTACTTATTCGCAGGGTTGGCGTGGTTCAAATAAGTGAGTTTAATCAATGCATAAAATCAGAAATAACATTTGTTTATATTACAAAATGCTTTTACTGAAAATACAAATCAAACTAAGACTGTTGCAAATCCAAAATGCAAATAAGTAACATGATATTTTTAATATTGTAAAAATAATGGATATTTTTTTCAAAATTACAACACTAATTTTCGTTATAGTACTTGTACAAGTATACTAATTTTCTTGAGTTCTCCACTCCTAGTTTATTTCGTAACATGTTTTTTCTCTTTCTGTTTAGTGTTTTATGTCAGAACATTTGTTTTGAAAATAGGGGTGGGCCATTTCTCAGACTCACCCGATACATTTTTGAGATCAGGTGGATGAGGCTTGGCAGAATTATCAGGCCTTCACAACCAAGAGCCTTTTTACTTTTTTTCTGAACTGCATATCACTTTTTCATGATGATGATTGAATAATTTTCTGCTTTTATACATTTGTGAATTTTGCATGCTTTATTATAGCCCTTTTCTGCAAAATAAAGACCATGAGTCTCAATCAATGAAAAGTATACCTTTCTATCATTAACAATATCTATCTCGTTAGAGACAAGTACGGCATAGCAACCGGCAGCCACCCCTGTGTATGATTTACAGATATGGCTTTCAAATATTAATTTTCCCTTGATATGCAGCCCTAAAAACTTGTTCTCTGTAGCATTTGTAATTGTTCCATACCCCAATGGCACTTCCTAGATATCACATTTATATGAAACAATGTCCGTTTTACGTGTATTGAAGGAAAGGAGATTGGCCATCCTTTAACCTTATTTAGATCCACACTGATATGGTTATGCAGATCAGTGATGGCTTTGTTATACCAGAGGATTGTCGTATCGTCCGCAAGAATGGTGAATTTTCATGGGATATCCACTTTGGCCAAATCAATGACATGTGACATATAACAGAAATGAAATGAGTCCCAGGACTGGGCCTTGTGGGACACTACAAGACAGTTAATTTCACATTTTTTGGATAGACCCTTTCAAGTAACACATTCTGGTGTTGTACAGATATTTGTTGTTGTTTGCATTAGCATGTAAAAATACATACTCAAAAATACCAAAGTACAATAATTATTGAAAATAATTTATAATTTTTTGAATTTTTTTATAAAATTAATAATCTTTGAATTTTCGTTTTTAAATCATAATTTTTTCGAACCCTGGTTATTTGTATCACATTAAATAAATCAGTAAGTAAGTAATGGGTATAGTTTTTGAAATTCTCAGGATTTGCTATTTTGAAAATACACATATTGAATGACCGTTTTATCTTGCAGTTGCTTTGAATCTTTGTTAAAAATGTTTCCTTATGTTAGTCAACCTTTTACAGATTCAAGAAGAAGATGAAGTCCTGCAAACAGTAATAGCTACTAAAGCATACATAATTACCGAAAAGTATCAAAAATATCCTGAAGCCAAAGAACTGATAAGTATGTTGGGCCCCATTTCACGAAAACCCCTCACACTAACCGAACAGATACACAAAGCTGATGTAGCCGCAATGATCCGAAATATCAACAAAGATAACGAAAATCAAAGAAGCTGGTTCAAAGCATTGCTTGGTACTAATATTTTCAAAGATGAAACAGCATTAGAGTGTGTCAAATCGTGGTACCACCTCTGCAGTGAAGAGGATGTGGCTTTGTTATTGGATTCATGTATCAATATGAATGACTTTGAGCATAAAGAGCTAGTAATAAAATGTGCTGCGTCACTACCTGTAGATAAACTCATTCTTGTCGCCACTAGGCACTTTTATAAACACAAGTTTGTCAATATGGCATCCGAAGGCATCGAAGAGACTTTGGCAGTAATGTTCAATAAACTTAACAACAACAGCACCCAGCGTGCTGAAGATTTAACGTCAGAGCTGGTTTTACAGTTATTGCAGTCTCCAGAGCTAGTTCTCAGCTGCATTTACTCAGAATGTTTAAAGAGCGCTTTCCACACTACCCGCTTGAAACATGCCTTCTCTTCGCTTCGAGAAATAGCGAAGATAGACAATATTGGGGCGACTGTCCTACTCAAGGTGATTGAGGGAAATCTACCGAATACGCAGAATGTTAATAATTATGTTGAATTGTTTACGGTAGTGGTGGACACTGAGTACTTTTCACATGAAATGGTGCTTATGAAAGTTATTTATCCTCTGCTGAAAAAGTATCACGAAGAGAAGAATTTAAATATTATGAGCTACTTTATGCAAATACTTTGGGTAAGTTTTTGAACAATGTGCATCATACAGCATATTCAGATACCACTTTTAATTTTTTTTGGGTTTTATGGTCTTGAATTAAAGAAAACTCAATTTCTTTAAATCCAACGTTTCGTCAATTTATTTGGAGATCTTCAGGGCATTGTCAGATAAAAGGAGAAGTTTCAAATTCATCACAGGAAAAAACAATTTATAAACAAATCAATTTGCTACTCTTCTGTAGAAACACCCACTGAACTACTTTTAGGTAGCAGATATAAACATAAGAATACAGTTTCCACTTACAAGTGGATGAGTTTTCCGTGTAATATACAGATAATTTATTCATCATTAAAGTAATGGTACATGTCGAAATATCTACTTAGTGTACTGAGACACCACTGTTAAATAAACAAATAATTGTTAATAATTTCTCCAATTTTCAAAGAATCACACTAGAAGTTCCACTTTGTTTTTTCTTTATGAATGAATTTCAACCACTTCAAAAGTCCATAATTCGGAAAATTTCATATTTTGTATTTACTTTTGTAGGGAGGAAATATAACCATTTCTGTTGTGGAAGAAACCAAAGCTTTGGTAGCGTTACTGCTAACTATCATGAATGAATGCCGGTGTACATTTTTAAAATTTAGTGGAATCAAACAGCATATTGTTAGCTTCATCGTTGATGTGTTCTGTGATAGCTGTCGAGTCAATATAGGATCAGAAGGTGAATTATTTTTGTTTTTAAAGTAATCTATAGTAATTGCAGAAATTGTCAAAATTGTTGGCCACTTGGAGTTGAAGTCTAATATTTTTTTTCAGTACAAATAACAATTGATGATGAAGATAGTTTTACAGCATATTACAGACAATATCTGACTTCTCCAATGGAAGCATCGTTTTTCAGAACCATGTGCCCGGAATTCCTTATTGAGAACTATGGAGACTGTCTCAATCAAGTATTACCAGTAAGGGTTTTTTTTTGGAAAAGTTCATCCAGCAAATCAACGTTTAATAAAAACACTGGACACAAATTATGCTCAAATCTTTTTTACTTCTTCACCAAACTATTTCATTTTCACCTCATTGCAGTTGCTGGACCTTTTTTCAGATTTTGCCATCCTCAATTACCAGAGAATGGTTAAGGACAGCAGATGGATTAATCGAAACATGTGGACGCAATAAATGTGTAGAACTTGTCACAGATATAATGATACTGCTGGCTCAATTGATTGAAACTCAATCAGATGAGAACAAAGAACAGCTTTTCGTGGCTATGAAGTACTGTATTCAGAATTATGGGCTTATTGTACAGGTATGTTTTCACTAACTATATCAAACGGAATTAGATAATAAAAATGTTTCTGGGTTCTTAAATATACTTGTTGAGTAAATCAGCCATAAATCCTCTTGCTCGAAACCTCTTCCTGGACGTAGGTTAATCAGGTCAACTTTAATTTTGTGTGATTTTGAGATAACTTGGTGGAATAAAAAAAAAACGAATTTTGATGGAACATTTCAATTAGTATTCAAATTTATGTTATAAACTATAAAAATATGATAGAAACCAATGGACTCCAAATTATGAATGACATCAACACAAATTCTTATACTAGAAAACAAAATAATTCTATTAAGGTTATTGATCACACTGTTACCTTTTCAATATCAAATCAATATTACTTCATTGGATACTTCAATAACCGATCATAAAATAATGTACACCACCATAAAAAGGTCTGACATAAGTTTGAAAAAATTGAAGAAGCGTTTAATTGATATAGATTATTTTTATTTAGGAAACTTGTTTCTGATAAATTAAATTCTGAGTATTATAATGACTTCTTTGAACTGGCAAAATTTATCTTAGATGCCAAATCAGTTATGTATTAAAATGCACACTAGAGCATGTGAAAACAATGACTGAATTACGAACTCCAAAAATTATTAATGCGTTTCTAAAACGGAATATTTCCAGATAAATTGAAACACTCTTCTGTTGGAGCTATTTACAAAAGTGGTGATCGTCAAAATTCCGATAACTATAGACATTACTGAGGATTTTCTCAAAAATTATTGAAAAAACGTATAGGTAATTTTGTCAATGAAAAAATTATTTTGTCAATATGGTTTGGATTTCAAGAAAGCATCATTACAAGTAATTAATAAAGTTCGAGAAGGACTTTTGTGGTTGCAATGTTCATGGACCTCAAAACAGCCTTTGATACTGTTGATCACAACACTTATCTCCTTAAATCATATCCATCTTATGAGCACCAAATCGTGTAACTTTGAAACTAATGAGCTTTTCATATGTTTTTTGTAAATTGGCATGTCCGTATATAAATAAATGAATTAATTAATGAAGGCTCCCTAGGGTTCTGCTTTAGTTCTAATTTCATATTTCCCAAGGGAGAAACCTCTGAGGAAATTGTGTACACTAATTCCCATAAATCCTAACTAATTCCTCTAATACCCCAGAAGTAATGTCAATTGTCAGTAATGCCCAAAGTGACAAACAACATGCCGAACTTGAAGATAACTTTTTTTTTTTATGTTCCACCGGTTATACAACCGAATCACCTTCGAGGACGAGCCGGTCAGTCCTGGAATGGCACACCTGAGGCGCATATGCCACCCCGGCTGCAGAGCTTCGGACGAACCACCCCGCTCTACAAGGGGCTGGAGAGCTTTGCCGCGCCTCCAAACGGTTTTGGACCATATCTGTCCTGTATGTCTAGAAAGAAATCACTTTCGTTTCTCATCCTCATTTGACCGCCAGTACCCTCACAAACCCTTACGCCTGCAAGGGATAGGATTTGACTGACATGCAAACACCCCGATAGAAAGTCACACGGAAATATAACCGGTGGGGTCCAATAACTAATGGACAATTATATTAATGTGCCGGCTGATATTTCCAGCGTTTCAAAAAGCCGAATACATTCATGTTTAGATAGCGCCATCTGCGGAGAAGAGTCTACACTTCGCAATAGTGTACGGCTTCAAGAAGCACATCATTTTCTAGATTCCTTTGAATTATGGTGAAAAGTTACGTCCACGGGTCCGCGCAGTCGCCTAGCGCCGGAGGATTGCAGATAAAGTGGTCGTTCGTTTATCGATGTTTCATTATACGCCAATCAATAGAGGAATTTTTCATAACAAAAATACTATTCTATTCTATTCTATTCTATTCTACTATCAGAAAACCGACTGTGCCATCACATGGAAGACAGTTCGTGGGTATATTTTGTTTTTATTGGACTGGTAACTGTCATTTATTAATTTGTTATAACCATTCAAATACAAAAAAACGTTTTTTTTTTATTTAGTGTTTTGCTTGTAAAATGATTACCAATAAAGCAATCTGGTTGCTTCTATAAGAATTGTAGAGAATTGAAATATAGTCTAGGCGCTACCCCATGTCATGGGTGCCGTTATGTCCCCTCAGTTTTGTTGTGGGGTTTTGTAGAACACCCATAGTATAGAAAAAAATTGGTCACATGGTCAAAACTCTACTTTCCAAGGCAACCAGAGGGTCTATATTGAAACATATATTAAAAATTTAAAATTTGCGAGTGTTCGTTGGAGCATGAAGAGATTTTCACAAGAAGTTGCGAATTGCTTCCCTTTCACTTCCTGATGAAAAAATTCTTCCTGAGGCAACCAGAGGTTGCATTTTACAACAGTTGTATCAAAAATTCGAAATGTATCCGTGTTTGTTGGAGCATGAACAGATCTTAATAATATGATACAAATTGCTTCTCCTTCACTTCCGGATGAAAAACATCTCTTCATGATTACACCTTATTGATTTGTTCATTTTCATTCCAGCATAGAGTTCAGTACAACTCAACAATAGACACAGAAGTGGTAGTCGATCATCAAGTTTGTCGGCTTCTTGCGAAACTGCCGAATAAACTCAAAGAGGAAGATGGCTTTTCTTTAGTCAGTATTCTCACCGATAGATCTATGAAGACCTTGGCTGATGATAAGGACTTTCTTTGCCGCATTATATTAATTAGGAATGCCAGGATCTGTCAAGTATTGGCGAAAAAAATAAGAAGTATCTGATGTGATTGTTTTTAAATATTGTGTATTTTATTTTTCTATTTTTTTGAAATAAAACAAACTTTGATATATATATATATAAACGTTTATTCCTTTGATTGAGGTAACAAATGAGTGAACATGGTTAGAATGCCAAAACTGTGCGGATACTGAAAAAAATTGAAAATAGATCAAGAGCAGGAACATTTTTTTTATCAGAATTACCTTTCTCCTATGTGCATCAGATGGAAAGCTTTGTTGATATCCTCAAACTTGAGGGAATGTGTAACGAATTCATCGAGTTTCAGTTTCTTGGCCATATATTCGTCAACGAGTTTTGGGACACTCTCACGGCTTTTCCACCCTAAAAAACAAATCAAATGAACCCAGAGTTTCCTGATGCCTGATGGTTGGTTTGGTATGACCTGGAGTTGATTATACCTGAAATTTCATCAACAAGCGAGGCAACAATCCTGACTGATTTTCAATATTATCAAAAACTGATAAAACAGACAAAATTTGAACAAACAGCGTGGCTGCAACCCTGTATCATTTTTAATACTGTACTAATGGCTGCAGCTACTAGTTCATTTGGGAAAAATCAATCTGAGTTAGCCAATAACGCGATGTTCGAAGAAGACATGGAAAACAACCGAATCAGAAAAGTATTTAAATGTACAAAAAATAAAAATAAGATTGAGAAACAGATGAAAATATAAAAACCGACTGTTCAATTTCAACTAGTAATTCAAAAATAAATTTCATGAGCATTTTGGTTTTTATATTATTTGGTTTTCAAATTCAATACAGCTACAGAAAGCATCTCTTCAGTTCTAGTGATCTGGTTTTGTTATGAAGTTATGGAATCCCCAAGATTTGTTGCAGTTTATGTGAAGTCTTGTATACTACCTTCATATTGAGAACATATGCAAAGAAGTTTCGAGAAGGTTGAATGTTTTTCGTGCTTGTATTCATTCAGTTGATAGCATCTGAATAAAAGGTAAACGAAAACAAGGGACTTCTGCGATTTTTTATTGAAAGAAAATGGTCGATTTTCAAGATTCAGAAAAGCATAACTCGAAAAGTACTTGAGAGCACCACTATTGTTTTATTTCAAGGTGAAGCCCGAAAAACTTACCTTTACCCATTGAAGATGAAAAGTGATAAGGAAATTTCTGTGTTCGTGATTTTATCAGACCGGCGAATTGGGCTAAAACGAATATCTGAGGCACGGAATATTTCAACTTGTCCATAATATTAGACCGTCAGCTAGTAACAGATTTAGGTGCTCCATTTTCGCATGCAAGCCTGGAATAGGGTTGAAAAATATATCGGTTTCGAGTAAAATTAATTTTTAGAAGTGGCTCCTGAGGATAACATCAAAAATCGATTTTTTTTCCCTTGTGTTTCCTAACTACGGTACGAAACTACAGATTGTTAAAACAACCTAACGAATAACACTGTAGTTTCGTACCGGAATTAGGAACATGAGGGAAACAAATAAACGGTGTTCCGAAAAATTGAATTCTCGGTATGTTATCCCCGTAAAAATATCTTCATTTTACTCCAAATCGATATACTTTTCAACCCGATTCGAGGTTTGTATGCGAAAATGGGGCACCTAAATCTGCCACTATCTGACTGCCTATATAGTTCACGTCGATTTGGACATGAGAAAAATGTCTTAAATTGTGTTGTTACTATGGATTAAACTTGGGGTATATTTTTACGACTCAGAAACAAAGCAGCAATCAATGGGATGGAGACGTTCTGGTTCTTCAAGGCCTAAGAAGTTTCTGGTTCAAAGATATCTGCTTCAGTTTTTTGGGATTGCGATGGAGTAATCATCATTGATTTTCTGGATAAGGGTAAAACAATAACTGGGAAGATTCTCCGTTGAGAGTTTGTCTTTCAGCCGCAAATGATTCCAGTCTGATTTTATGAACATCTTGTTCATATTTACAAAAAAAGCTTACTTGATAAGTTTAATAAGGAAATTAGACAAAAGTTATTTTCTCAATCTCATATTCAAAAGCAAAATAACTAGGAATTACTATTCGACGTTACTGACCACTCTATGAGAAAAAAAAATAAGGAGAAAAACCGTGGAAAGTTGTCAAGAAGTGTTGTTTTTGCAAAACAATATCCGACACCGACACTGAGAACCAGCTGTAACACCCTACTACAAGAAAAATACTAAGGATTGTTATATCTGTTGAATTAAACTACATCATTGTGATAATAAGGACTTGTGTTAAACATAAAAAAAACATATGTACCTTGGTTTTGGGTCATATTATATTACTATCATTGAAATATTCAAGGGCATTATTCTTATACTTATATTTCAAATGGTTTCCAGAAAATCAATTTGATCTTTTTTTTTTTGGGTAAAATATTCTTTAATACTTGTAAGGGCACCAATTATTTGGTATAACTTCTTCATAACTGTGGCAAGCTGTATCACAATTCTGCAAGTTAGTGGCAAGGTATTCGAGTATAATATACACAATGATGGTTCCAATACCGATCCCTGTGGTACACCTCTTGTACTTATTGGACCAAACTAGATTTTCTCATTGTTTTCAGCTTTTCAACTACGCACCATGTTCTGCTGAGTTGGTAAAATCGATTAATGACAATTACTCACCTCCAAAGGCAGTTCCTTTCCAAACCCTTCCTGTAACAAGTTGGAAAGGCCTGGTACTGATTTCCTGTCCTGCACCAGCTACACCCACGATCGTGGAGACTCCCCAACCTTTGTGGCAGGATTCCAGAGCTGCTCGCATCGTGTGTATATTACCGACACACTCAAAGGTGAAGTCCAAACCTCCATCTGTCATTTCGGCTAGCACTTCCTGGATGGGCTTCTCGTAGTCCTTGGGGTTGACAAATTCGTTGAAGCCAAAGTTCTTTGCTGCAAGAAAATTTCAAAAGTAATACCATCATCTTTTGAGTAGTCAAAAAGAGTAATATTATCATCATAAAATAAATAATACCATTAGCACATACTTGATTGCAAATTTCGATTCTTTCATTTTCTACAAGATTTGCACCAAATAACTGACTTGTTTTATTTTAGTTTACGGGTAGTAAATGTTTGAGAATATACTGAGATGAAAAAATGTTTGAAATTTTTTTTTATTGATGCAACTGGTTTTCCTTTATTTCAATGTTTTAATATTCACACTGTGTTAAAAAAAGGATGTGATGTGATGTGAAGAATGAACAGAAAGAGGGAACAAGCAGTTTGAGTAGAGCCGTGATGATACAGCACTGACTGCTGACGAAAACGTTTGCATCTAATAATTCGCAGTTATAAAAGTTCACATCCTACAGAGTGAATATTAAAAAAAATAAAAATGTATGAAAAGATAATGATTTATTTGAAAGTAAGTATCCCATTGAGTTTAAATCACTGTTTAGGAAATCAGTAATAGAGTAAAAAACATTGCTGAGAAGGTATTGTTTCACGTTATGTTTTATAGAATAATATTATTTTGATTAGAAGGGCGTTGGTAGTATAGGATGATTCTATAATAGCCAGAATCGTTTCAAGTTTTATTTAGTCTGAGATAATCAATAGATTGTTCCTGGACCTAGAATATGAGTGAATTTGGTCTCTAGTAATATAATTACCGAGATTTCTTGTCACGTAAACTCTGCATTCATAAGTATACAGTGTGTCTACTTTTTATGGAAAAACCTCTAACTTCTGTAATGTTTGTCATAGAATTGTGAAATTTGCAAAATCAATAGATACATCAAATATGTACTGAATGTCCCTAAAGGGGTTGTTTCAAGCCAGCAGAAAAATTATAGGAGGCTAAATACGTCAAAATGGTTTTTGGATTAGTAAATATTCGTTTTATTTGATGCAAGTCTTGATCTTTCAGGAAAAAGAATCGCCAGTTTGATTTTGGCAATTAATAATTGAGGTTTTTTGTTGATTTCTAGATGAGGATAATGTGCAAAGTCCCATTTTACTGTCTCTAGAAAGTTCCCAAGATGTACCAATCCCTCATCGATTATGGGCCTACAGTTAATTCTTTTTGTGGACCATTCATGGGTTATCTTAGTTTGAAAGAGATTCAGATCTACACTGTCTGAGTATAGACCACTTTTTGGAAATGTTTGTGAATAAATTATCTTATGAATTATTTTTTGCAGTAGAGATAAAAATTGTAGGAAGGAGATCAAAATATTTGAATAAGTTCAAAGTATCCTAAGTAGTTTTATTGCTCATCATGTGAGGGTCCATATTAAATCCTCCACATCTTCAAATCAATTTCCTCATAAAAAAGGTTAATGTTAATTGATGTTTTATTACAAAGTTAAAATCCTCAAGAAATGTAAGCTTTTGTCTTAATAAATTTTTCATATTCCATTTTAACTTCAACTATAAAATATTTGTACCCACCGACTTCAAATTTGGCTGGGTTCAAATCAACTCCAATGATACGAGATGCTCCCGCTGCTTGACAACCCAAACCAACGGCCAGACCAACTGCTCCCAAGCCCCAAACTGCACAGGTGCTTCCCTTTTCTACTTTGGCAGTGTTGAGTGCAGCTCCATAACCCGTGGGTACTCCGCATCCCAAAAGACTTACTTTGTCAAGAGGTGCTTTAGGATCAATCTGTAATTTGTGATATTATAATTATTATTATTATATTATTGTTAAGGATCATGGCTAGGAAAAGGAAGTATGTTCAATATTGGTTGAGTAGAATGAAAAAATTAAAATATATTTATTGAAAAAGACATTCTAATATAAACTAAGCTAATAATAATAATAATAAAGTTTAGTCTCAATTCTTAAGTTATTACAATTTAGATATATGAAATAGAAATAAAATATAAAACAATTTCACGAAGTGAACTTGTAGTGGGATATTCATTGGTTTTTAATCTATTTATAATATTCTGAAATATAATTTTTTGTAGTAATTTACTGGTTCCTATTGAAACACTTAAATTTATATTTTAAGTATTTCATGAAAAATTATTCTTGGACATCTCAATATCCGAATTTTCAGATTATTTTTATATAAGACAATTGATATGATGGATTTTATTTTGTCAGGTACTATATAAATGAAATAGTAAAATCGACAATGTCTCTTCTCTCCAAATATTTTCACCAGGGGGCACCAGGTGGAAAATATGAGGCAAACATCTGACAGAAAATATCTGCTTCCCTGGCTAATACCACGACGGACATTGAATTACACTGACAGATATATATGCAATGTTCTTCCAAGAAGACCCAGTTGAAAATGCTTATTGTAATTATACAGTACATTATCCTTCATTTGGCTGGGGAAGACCACCTGCAGGCGGGTTTTGAGGTTCTTGCCTTCCGTCAGTGACAGGGTGTCGGACAACATTAGACTCATTAGAGTCGTCCTGCTCCAGCCCAATGAGTTATAATCCACTGTATAACTAATATTTTCTCACAAATGAAGCAGTGACTTACAGTGAAAGTCAGTCTCAGTGCCACCCGCAGGGTGGCAAGAATTTTTGCCACAGTATCAAGGAAATGAAATAGTAAAACTGACGAATGTCGAAGTACCTTTCTCTCCAAATATTTCCACCAGCTGGAAAATATGATAATATTTAGCAAAAATTCTTGAACACAGGTATTATATCATAATAATTGTATATTTTTTAGCCAATTGTTTTGTTTACTCTGATTTTTGTTGTTATCTCATTTTTCAAATGCCCTTTTGAATTCAAGAAATACAGCTACAGGAAAAAAACTAGACTGATTGTTTGGAGACAAAATAGAAGGGAAACGAGAACTTTGAAAAAACTATTGAAAAAATAGAATATATTTAAGTTAATTAAGGCACAGATTGCTTCATTCATATCATCTGAGCATGTTTGTTTGAATACTTCTATCATATGGATACTGAAATTTGCAATTCCGTAAATAATCTGTCCCATTACAAATAACTAACTCTGCTTGTGTGCCATATGATAATGAATGTGTATATTAGGATTCCTATTTAATAAAGATCTATCTATCTATGATAATGAAGAGATCCATTAACAATTTTTAGTTGCATTTAAGGCTACAAAAAATTGCAGGTCCATATAATACAATTTTTTATAGTGTATTCAATTTTCGAAGAATTAGTTTTCCTCAGATATGAAGAAAATGCAAAATTGTACAACACTTGGTACTTTATAGCATATGGAATATGTGATGTTATTGAAAAATTGTCCGATTATCAAACTACTTCGACCTCATTGCTGAAGGTTACAATAAATATTATGTAATCACAGAATAAAACTTTGATTACGTTATGGAATCAATAACAAAATATTGAATTTTCAGTGTGATGAGTACAAGTGAATCCAATTTTATTGCCAAATTCACTGCAAGTAATTAACTTTTGGAGAAGATGAAATTTGAATAAAATCAGTGAAATAAAAAAAGCCATGTGTTTTACTCGCCGACTAGTTCATGTGTGTACATGTAAAAAAAAACAATAGAGGTAAAATAAAGAGTCATGGAGTTAGTTTGTTTGATAAAAATCAACTCATTTCCTATCAAAACAAAAAAAAAGATTACATTATACTCACTTTTGTTACTGAGATGTCTGCTACAACTGTATATTCGCTAAACGTGGAGCATCCCATAAAGTGGTGCAGAGTTTTTCCATTACATGTAAATCTCGAAGTTCCATCAGGCATCATGCCTCTACCTTGGGATACTCTTATTTTCTGACATAAATTTGTTTTTGGATTTTTGCAAAATTTGCACTCTCCACACTGTGGAACATACAAAGGAATAACATGGTCACCTGTAATAGAAATATGTTGTGAAGCAGCGAAAACTGGACTTTTTCATATCTAACCTAAAATAATCAGAGTAGAAACTCAGGCCTATACAGAAAATGTCATTGTACAACAGAATCCAATATCTGACTGTGGATGGACAAAAGTCTAGGGAGCACAAGTACTTTCCAAGCTGTAGTTCTGCTGGACCTCAGAGTAATAAAAGACATAGAGATGCCCTCTATACCTACACAAATACCTGTTTTGAAGTGAACATGAACTATCCTTTTCTTTACAAATTGTGGGTGTGGGGGGTGATGGGTGGTGAAATGTCATGGACAATTTGTTGACATTTAGAGTAAGGACCAAAATACAAACAAAAATGACAACTTGATCCGAATGAAATGAGCGGGCATACACGAAACTACCCGAATGAATATGGACTTAAGTTTTGTTGAATTCAAGACAAGTATGGAGAAGGCATCTCTATGGTCTTTTATTACTCTGAGTGTTGGACATTCTTAAATGACACAAAAAAAAACAAAGAATATTTAAGAATGATCACTTTGGAATTTACATCCATTTAAAATCACAGATGTATTTTTATACATGTTCAATTATTCCAAAGCTAATCGGAATCAAAGATATAAAGAGATATACCAGCTCTACTATATGTCATAGTAAAAATGGTGTTATTTCTTGTACAAACCTGGCTGAACATGTGTTACTCCTTCCCCTACACTTTCTACAATTCCAGCCCCTTCATGCCCTAATACAACTGGAAAGAGTCCTTCTGGGTCTTGACCACTTAAAGTATAAGCATCGGTGTGACAAACGGCAGTGTAAACTACTTTCAATCGAACTTCATGTGCCTTTGGTGGAGCTACTTCAATGGTTTCCATCTTCAGTTCTTCCTTTGGGCCCCATGCCACAGCGGCTCTACATTTGATAACCTTAAATCGTTAAATGGTGGTAAAGCAATATGTACTCATAGGTATATTTTAAATTCTTACCTTTCCTACTGTACTCATGATAAATTTTTTAGGCGGCAGTACACTTCAATAGAAGTTGAATTCAACAACTGGCTGGTTCAATTATTTTTATTTAGCAACTTATCACGCGTATCACTTTTGCACACGGAACAAATTACTCCTTATTAATGATAATCAAAAATGACTGGCCTATACTATAAAATGGAAACGATAATAGCTGTTTATAAAACACTTTTTACCCTGTTTAAAGGTCAAAGATTTGTTAATATTTCAAGGTCAGTTTATACTTTATATTATTAAGAGTGGAATGAGTAGATGATAGGCAACTGTGACCTGTATTCTTTGTATCATTAGTTGCATACTATCAAAAATTTGTAATAAGATAAGATAGAAAATATTCTTAAAAAATAAGTACAATGAATTGTCTGTGCATTCCTGAAAAAATAGTTTCATCAGATATTTTGAAATTCACTGCTAGTGGAAATACAAGCATATTTCTAATTTTCTGAAACACGAAAACTGCTTTCCATTCAAAGGCCGATTCAGATACATGTTCACACTAATCACACTACTTGTGCTTGTCGGCGACGTCGGCGTGCGTGAAAAAACGCGGGGTGAGCACAGAACATGTTCTAGTTCACATAATGAAAGATTCAGTGAAATATGGTCGAGTTTTTAAATTCATGGATGGATAATGCGCATTAGTGCTGTCATTGTCATTTTCCATTAGTTAAATAAGGATGCAATGCTCATCGATGGATCCATCGATGAATTTAAAAACTTGCCCTATATGACGGGATAATTTGAAACACTCAAATGTTGTACCTCTAGTATTGAGAAAATTAATACAGAACCAGAGAAAATATAACCTTGCATGTGCATGTGTTTCATAAACCCTGAGTGGGCACCCATGTATCTGAATCGGCCTTTAGGTGTGTTTTTTGTGTCTCGTAAATGTCATATTCCTGAAATTTAGAAAAACTCAAGTTAACCAGAATGGTCGGTCTGGTGACTGTCGGGACATATTCTAAGGGCAAATCTGTCTGGAAAACTTCCACATGTGGCTCTATTTTTGCTCTATTTTTATGAACTATTTTCAACAATATTTTGGTTATTCATCTGTATTGAAGTTTTATTAGTTTTCAATTATATATTTGTAATTAGATTCATGTTATAAGTGATTTCACATAATTATCACTAATTTTGTATCTGTTCAGTTATAGTATATTTTCAGTCCTGACAATGGCAAGGGAACATTATACGAACTGATGAAGTCCTTGCTCAAAGTAGTATATGAGTGAGGATCCCATATTGCATGAAAGATTGTTTTGTTCCAGGAATATTGCTGACCTGCTGTTTCTTCTAGTAGGGATTGTTTCGACAGACGAAGTCTCCGGTAATTACGCCTATACTAGGCCTGGACGGATTCCCGTTTACCCAAAGGAGAGGGGACTGAAATAATAGCTACGTTTTATAAGCTGTTCCAAGAATTAAAAAGAAGAAGAAGGTTAGTCTTATTTTTGACTTTGAGGTTAGTTTAGTCGATACTTATTTCTTATTTCTATTTTATTTTCTACCGAGTTCAACATTAATATATCAACAAGATGCAGTTGATTCCAGGAAAGTTAGATATTAAGCATATAAAACAATTTTTGGTGAATGAAAATAAATTTATAACAGATCTCCTGGCTAGGACATGCATTCCTGAAAGAACAGGTATGAATTTTACAAAAATTGTTAAATTTTATGTTGAAATGTGCTACCAGGTAAAAATAGTCGGTTGCGGGTGTAGGGGCAGGTGAATTTATTGACACCTTAAGTGAGGAAAATCAAGTATACATATCAATCAGAAGTTAAACTCATTCTTGCAACTAGATTCAATTATCACTTTTAGCGATTCATAAAGCAGTCAGTGCAGAAACAGGTGACAATTGTATAGTTGACAATTGTGCAGAAATGACAAGAGGTCGAGGATAAATAACAGTTAAACTGAAACAAAGTGGAAATTTTCCATTCACAATCCCAAATATTATCTTCTCAAAGTGATCAGTAAAAAAATAATAAAGTTAGTAAAAACGCTAAAATGGAGTAAATGAGGTGTTTACTTAGCAGGATTCCATTATAAAAATGGGTATATAAAATAAGGTGAATTTTATATTTTGAATTGAAATACGGGGTTGCCGCTTGGTGAAAATGTAATATTTGACTTCTATGAGCTAATAATGTGCCAAAAATATCAATTCCACTGAATTTCTAACAAATTCAGTTTGCTTGGGATGGCAGAATTGCTACTTATAAATGTTGATTGATTGTGCATAAATCCACCATAAAATAGTGAAATATCAAGCACGTACTATTATACTTTTCAATTTCTAGGCCACATTGAATTATATTTTTAGAATCTTAGGTATAAAAATCTGTCTCTTCCATTTTATCTCTCTACCACTTCATCATTTCAGATTTTGAAGAAGACTATGAAAAAGATGAAAAATCACAAATTGCCTTCAATCCAAATCTGAAGAAAACATCTAGAGCAAAGTCTCTTATTGAGCTACAGCAAAGGTTAGAAGCTATCAAAAGCAAGAAAAAATTGAACTACAAAGAAAAATTGACCAAAAAAGGACTCAAGAATCGAATGAAAAAGAAAAACAGTCAAAATGAAAGAAATGCAAAAGCAAAATTGGAAAGGGCAGCCAAGTTGACTGCTACAACTGAAGTAAAAATAGGAGAAGTTGACAATAAACAAGAGTCCAAGTCTGATCATGAAAAGCCTGTTTTCAATAAAGAAGATAAAATTGTATTTTCAAAATTCGATTTTGAAAACATTGGTAAACCCAAGAAGAACAAACAAGAAAACGATCCCAAAAAACTTTTGAAAAAATTGAAGGAAAGAGATGAAAAATTGCGTAAATTAAAAGAAAGTGGTGAAGTTGAAAAAGCTGTAGAAATAAAAGAGAAAACTTTATGGAAAAATGCTCTCGCCAAAGCAGAAGGGCAGAAAGTTAAAGATGACCCAACACTGTTGAAAAAAAGTGTCAAGAAACAAGAACAAAGGCAAAGGTCTAGTAAAAAGAAATGGGAGCACAGGATACAAGGCGTAGAAAAGGCAAAGGATGAAAGACAGAAGAAGAGAACTGAAAACATTCAGAAGAGGAAGAAAGAAAAGAAAACAAAACAATTGAAAAATGCTTCCAAAAGAGGCAAAATTATAGCTGGATATTAACCAGATTATGAATGGAATGAGATGTGAAAAACATTGTATGTTAATGTTAATATGTATATATACCTCTTTTATATTTCTTACATTTTTTAAGTTTACAGTTTTCATCCTCTCAATTTTTTCCTTAAAAAAAATGAAACTAAATAAAAATTCATTTTTCAAATCTCAAATGTTGTTTATTTTTGCTTGAAATCTATTCAAAATTATTGAGTATTATGAGTTCAATAGTAAATGCACTAATCTAATAATACCGCATCGAAAGTGACTAAAAAAGATGATACCACACAATAAATTTTGTTGAATAAATATGCCAGTAGTCAATTACTGGACTGGTACAATGAGCCATTTTCAATTATTCAAATTTTGCTATCATAAGGGACTCCAATAATATGTAAATAATACAAAAATTGTTTAACAAAAATAAATCACAAAGCACTTACATTAGTAGTTTGGGCAAAAATTCAGAAAGGGAAGCATAATCTGGGCAGTATATAATCCTTCAAATTGCTGAAGACCAGCAATTAGAACATGGATATGTGTGAACCTCAAATACAATTGTGGTATAATAAATTGACTAGATTTGTAATCACTAATATTCTACGCTTATTTGAAACTCTCAGTTACTTGGAATTATTTTTGTTTAGAAGTTTCCTCAGGGCATTTATCACTCAATCTGTTAGCTACCAGGAAGTTTTCAGTGGGAAGATCCAATATAACTGCTACATGGAAACCCATGTTTGCAAACGCTATGATATATTCACAGAAAGCAAACATACTGAACGCTAAAAAGAAAAATAATGATGTGTTAGTAATATCACAAATTTCAAATGATTGTATCTCATGAATTCATCCCTAACAGTTTTTATTAGATAAACTCACCCAGCCTGTGACAAAGTAATCGATGTTGTACAAAGAAAGCAATTAACCCAATTGTACTCAATACAGATATTTTAAACAGCTTTTCTTTTAGTTGTAAAAGTCGTAGTACATCATTTCTGTCTTTGTTCAGTTCTGCTACTGTTTTTGTACTGTTTATACAAGCAAACATATGGCCCAAGCTGCTGATGATGAAAATTATAAACAACTTTTCATGAACAGCTGAAAAAGACAGGTTTTTATTATAAATAATAATATATTATTTATTCTTCGTTAGAAAATGTATGTGTTACTTATATTAATTGATCTGTTATTGACAATTCGGTATGAAATTACGTTCTTCCATAAAACAACTGAGTCAGGTATTCAATTAACTGTCGATTATTTTAGCAAATTGAGATGGCAGGCATTTATAGTTTGTACTCACACCCTCTTGATCATTTACCCTTGAATATTGGTACTGATTTTTATACTTTCAATGTATTAGAGTACTATCCTTCAACAAATGATTTATTAATTATATCACCGACTATCTTAAGAGCATTTCCATAAATTCCAGCTTTGTCAAAGGAGTGTTTTTTGTTACTTGCATTACTTTACTCTATCCTTATTATTATTATATTTGAGTTTAGCTTTTTTTAGTTTTTTACTTTTTTTTGTTTTCTCATCGATTCCTATGATCATTAGCCACATGTGTTCTGGTGAGGCTGTGTTACTAACTCCTTACGCCACTTAAGGATCAGCACTGTTAATTTTTGGATGAAAAAAAGTTTGTATTTCGTGCAGAAATTTATTTATAAAATCATAGCAAAGCGCTTTCGACTATCAAGTCATCATCAGTGCGTACTCGTCAGGTGTACAAGAGCCATACCATAAAAATATCATGTGTCCATAGGACCATGTAACAAGTTAAAACGGGACATCATATGATTAACATTTTAAAAAATCCTTATTCCAGGATTGAGTTTGATAAAAGTTTCAACAGACAGAGTAACACATGTCTGCTGAACTTAGTATACTGTCAAACTAAGTTCAGCAGACATGTGTTACTCTGTCTGTTGAAACTTTTATCAAACTCAATCCTGGAATAAGGATTTTTAAAAATGTTAATCATATGATGTCCCGTTTTAACTTGTTACATGGTCCTATGGACACATGATATTTTTATGGTATGGCTCTTGTACACCTGACGAGTACGCACTGATGATGACTTGATAGTCGAAAGCGCTTTGCTATGATTTTATAAATAAATTTCTGCACGAAATACAAACTTTTTTTCATCCAATTACATTGGAACGTGCACACAGCTTGACAATTTTCACTGTTAATTTTTAACTCAACAGTGAATCATGGAGGATTATTCACAGCCGGTAGTTTTTATTATATTTAATAGTCATTTATGACTTGAGTGTTGTTTTTCCTAGGATCCCTTGAATATTGATGTGCATTAGATTAAGTTTCTATATTTTATTATCTCTTGAATTTTCTCTTGAATTTTTTGTCCCTGATTAGTGTTTAGTATTATTCTATTTTTAGAGTTTGGAACTCTCTTCAACACAAGTTCTGTTGTCCTTTTTTTTTTAATTCCATTTTGTGTGACAATTTTATTAAGATTTAAAAAAATCATTATTGGTATTATTCTCTTCCTTCTTCTTCTTAGACATATTATCTAGGTCATAAGACATATTGTATGTTCTCACCGTATTTAAAATTAAAATACAAAAAGCTCAAATAGGAAAAGAGTGTATTTCAATGAAATGTACATAAAAAAAATTCACAAATAAAAATAAACTTCATAGTAAAATTCAACAATGGGTTCAAAAATTGACAAACTGGATACTATAATGATAATAATATTTATTCATCATGGATACTGTATATAATAACAATCACGTGTTCCATGATTAGTAGACTTAATGTTACTTCACATGTCAATTAAAGGCACTTTAAAATAGATACATTGTACTCTATATATCATTTCTATAGTGTTACCATACATAGAAATTGGCTCTTGAATGTGTTTTTTCAATAATTAATAATTTCCTCAACCTCATTTAGCAATTGTTCTCTAAATTGTTTAGGTTTTTTCAAAATATAGCAGCGGCAGATAATATCAACTGAAAAATATCACTTGAAGTTGGGGTTTCTGTTAAAGGTACACTATAGTAATCTGCACTTGAATAAATACAATGGACAGGATGTAATATTGTGCTATTATATAACACCCCTCAAACAACAGATATCACAGATCAAAATCTCCTGTAAGCAATGTATTACACCAATTCTTCGAAAAATCATAGCTACCAAAAAATATGTACCCCCCAATTGTTATCCACATCACTCTAGGAACGAACCCAGCAAACAGTCCTTTGAGACCATCTGAAGCATAAACCCTCCTCAGTGTGTTCCCTATGGTAACTTGGCCAGTTTTAACTAGTTTCCTATCTGCCAACATAATCCTTGTTTTAGCTACATCCAAAGGCGTAGTTACAGCTGCTGCAATACCACCTGCTATTGAACCGCAAACAGCAACTTCATAAGACTCGAGAGGAATGTTGTTTTTGAAATTCTTCCTATATGATGATTTGAGGTATTCTAAAAGGGAAAACTGTATGGCGGAAAATGGAATTTCTCTCAGGACCGTTGAACTGAAGCCTCGATACAAGCCTTTTCTTAAACCTTCATGTCTGTATGCGGAGAGGGCAATTTTCATCGCAGACTTGTTTCCTGGGTGGGTTTGCCTCCTCTGTTTAACAACTTCTATAGGAACTCTAATGAGACATGCCATCACTTCAGCTATCGAAGCAGCGGCCATGTGCACTGCTGGTAACCCATATTTAGGTACAGATGGTTCAAGGTAATATTTTATGCTTTCATAAGTCACAAAAAACAAAGCAGCTTGCGGGGCACTTCCCACCGCTTGGGGTCCAATACCTTTATAGATTCCACTGAATCCTCCGGCCTTATGGAAACCTTGTTCGGCCTGTAATCTTGTTTTTAGAGTATCCAAAGGAAAAAGAACTATATCAACTGTTAATCCTGCTATACCTCCTCCTACGAAAGATGGAACATATAATTTTTGTTTTTTATTTTTCAACTCCATTTCGAGTGGTCCACCAAGTATAAATTAAAATTCAACAAATTCATTGGCTACATTTTTTAATCTAATTTAGCAAAAGTAGGTCATTTGAAAAGGAATCCAAAGGTTATTTTCTTTAATATCTACCGTTATTTTTTGGCTTTTACTGATACGACCATCTAGCCACAATGCCCACAATGAATAACCATAAGGGGTGGAGCTGTGTAACTTGTATCGCGCGATAGTGAAACAAACTACAAGCTATCTCTTTCTGGTACACTGGAAAATGATAGCGTGTGCTTTATTTATTCATGCCTTCTTCACGCATTCTGATTGGCGAATTGGTGAATCGTGTTGAGGATTCGCCAATCAAAATGCGTGACGCGCGACGCGACAAGCAAAAACGATACATAGGGAACTCACTCTTACAAAATCCCGCCCAAGGTCATAACCAACAGATTTCATCAGTGCTGCCGTTTTGTGAGTAATTACTCCTTTTGTGAGTATTTTCAACGCTGCGGAGTAAAAGCGGAGTAATTGGATATTTGTGAGGATTTGTGAGGATTTCGATGGGTCCTTTAAAATCATTTAATATAATTTAAAAAAGGCCATAGTTTTCTATGATCAAATTTGGGTGGATTACGGAACATGAAGTATAAGATAGAACTTCTGTTCTGACTGATGTTTCATGATTTTTATGCTAGTTTATTCACTTCTTAGTTTTTGGCGGTATATTTTGAATGAGTTATACTGACAGATGACAGGTGACACCTGACACTTCACTTCATTACGATTACGTTTTTTTTGGAAGATTAGTACAATTGTTCATTTTTTTCAAAGAAATCCATATCATTTTATTCATAACAATCATAACCATTGTGTCAGTTTCTGAAAAAATATTGGGAGGATTTTGTGAGGATTTTCAAAGTTTTGGAAGTAAAATGCGCGGATTTTGATACGGCCTTGTGATCCTTTTGATTAGTGCCCAGCGGCAGCACTGGATTTCATACCGTGCAAAGAGTATAAATTCAAATATTTTTTCCCGCTGCCGACACTGTAAATAGACCACATGCTTAGCAACAAAACAGGTAAATGGCCTATATTATTCGTTTACTGATTGATCTTGACAACGGAATGTAGTGTCATTTACATGCCTAGGGTAATAATGACTTTGACTTTGACAAGTAATACTTTCAGGTTATGAGACTTTTTGAATATTAATTATTGTCTGTTTATTCGGTAACTGGGTTACGCGCACAAGCAACTTAGAATGAAATAGCGGAACGAATAATTATGGAGGAAGGGTAAGAAAACAAACTTCAATCCAGGCAAATTTTGAGAAATGTTAACAAGCAGCGGGAAAAACGTAATAAGTAACACGGAATGTATCGACTGTTAACATCCTTGGCAAGCGACAAACCTCGGCTTTGCCTCGGCTCGTACTCGCTCACCTCGAATGTTAACACGTCTTTACATTCCTTGTTACTTAAATAACCATTAAAGTTGTTAGAATTTACGAGTGATTTTGTTCACAAAACATTCCCGATATTCAAAACTTACATAGCAACTAACAAAATACCCTGTATAGAGATAATATTAAACTTCTCCCTTGAGAACACGTGTCGAGGCGTTAAAAAATGGTTTGGTGTTGGGATAAAACTCCAATATATTCATTACTGCACCAAAGGTTCCAAACAGTGCAGTTCAACTTTGATCAATTGAGATGATTCAATGTGGTTGATTTTGAGAGTGATTTATTTATATGGCATCAAAATGGCACTCACCATAGTTTTCTCTATTAGAGATGTATGTAACTCCACATAATGCACCAGTTTCAATAGCATTCAATCGAAATGCTGCATTCAGCCAAAACTGAGCTTTTGATTGAATCTGAAGCAACAAATATATATTATAAATAAATCAGTATACAATGTTCTGGCGAAATCAATACAGACAGGTTTCTGCACTAGAAGATGGGACAGACTGAGCCCATAAGTTTCTACTGGTTGATAAAGATCCAATATGAATTTCCAAATCAGAATATTTCACTGATCATTAAAAAAAATATATGTATAGATAAGAAACACTGATTTTCAAATGTATAGGATAATCCCATCAAGACACAAAACAAAATCATGAAAAATCCTGGTACAATCTTCAAAAAATGATGGTTAACAAGAAAGTTCCAAAAATATGGTAGTACTCCTCACATGCAAGTTCAAAACTATTCTTTTTGCAGTTAACCAGTTTCAGGTTTCCAGCTTTCTTACCTCTGGTTGAGCAACTAATTTATTTAATAATCCAAGATGATATGCCCTATACACAGCAGAAATTATTAACCTTGGCAAGATATGAAATGCAATACTCATACGCCAAAAATAAATCTGGGGGCTTATACCTGTTATGGCACTTATAGAAGGAATGATGTTGAACACCTAAAACAATCAATAAGATCATCAAAGCATACTGAATTTACCCTAAAGTATATCTATACCTGACAATGGGTTTCCTGAATGTCATCATATTGGAATGTATATGCTGTGAGAAAACAAAGAACTAGAGCTAGAAATGGGAGAAAAACGGAGGTGAGACATGCTTGTTTGAAATGAATACTGAAATGAACTATAAATCTTTCTTCTTCATTTTTCAATTCAGAAGTCATGGTCACTTGGAAGGTCTACAAAGGAATTTTCAGTTTCTATGCTTACAGCTGCAACTTCCTGAAAACAATCCATGAGTGAAAGTTCTGAATGAGGCCGGAGATTCGCACCATCGCACCCCATAGGTTTTCCATAGTCACAGGCCATGTCCATATTAAATTTGATCATGATAGGCTTATATTTCATAATCAGTAGCTGTATCTGATACCTACCATGAGCCCAGCGTGTTACGTCTTTTAAGGTACCAGTATCGTCAATCCATAGCTAAAAAGTTTTCATTATTCTTCATTTATCAACTCATCATAACATTCATAACTTAAGAACCTTTCAATTTTTTGCTCCCGATTGAAAAAAACATCTGTCATCTGTCACAACAAAATCCGATAAGTTCATAATTCACAAAATGCGTTCCCGCTAGGTGGCGCTAAAAATTTAGGTGCGAAACATATAATGGTGATCAGCTTCTAAATTCATAAGAGACCATAGTGTTTAATTTAAGTCTCATTCAAATTTGAAAGAAGTACTCGACATGTCGAAAATTGAAATAATTTTATCAGACATTTTTATTCACGACAACATTGCCATGTCTTCCATAACTCTTTGTTTTTCAACGGAAATGCAGAACGACGGACAAGATTTCAAATCTTGTCCGTCGTTCTGGATCCGCCATTTTGTTTTTTCCCTTAGAAAGTTTCCATAATGCATTGTCACCGAATTTATGTTAAATTAGCTTGCAAATGAAGTATCATAATTTGGAATACGGAACAGTTGTTTTTCCCGCAAGAGGGCGCCAAAATAGAAAGTTAGGTAGCAAAAATTGACATGGCTGAATTCCTTATAAAATTACCTTTTTAATGATGTGTCACACTTAGTACTTTCCCTATTCAAATTGATTGGGTGATAGCGACCAAGGGGTGGGGGGAGAGGTATGACAGTTGAGGTTATGATAGGAAGATGTCCCCCTTGGATTAAAAATCGACGTGTTTTTGCATTTTCTTCACAACACATGCGTTTTGAAGATATTCGGTCTGTTTCGTTTTCGGTGCCCCACCCTGTATACCTTCCTGATTTGCCTTCGCTTCAAATTACCTACATATGTAAAAGTTAAATGCTTGATTTCAGAATGCATCTGTTAATTTCTTTGAATTATTTTTTCTTGAATACATTCCATATAATCAGTGCTGCCAGACGTGACGTAAAAAATTATCGGACAGCGTTGCCAAAATTATCGGATTTTTCAGAAAATTATGTTACAACACAGAATAATTAAAAACATAAAACCAGGGGGGTCACTAATAATAATAAGAAGAAATAATGATTTACGAATTTTTAAAAATTTATTTCATTAATAACAAAGTGTTTTTGGTAAAATATAAAAACATAAATGAAATATATAAAACAAAAAAAAACATTCATTCTACTCTACTAAGAGTACTAAGTGTACATTTACATGATGATACAACGTCGTTGTATCATGCATTTACATTGCACTTCCAAGTCAAACACAACTCATTAACGTAAA
This sequence comes from Chrysolina haemoptera, assembly GCA_958298965.1. Classification (NCBI taxonomy): domain Eukaryota; kingdom Metazoa; phylum Arthropoda; class Insecta; order Coleoptera; family Chrysomelidae; genus Chrysolina; species Chrysolina haemoptera. The sequence continues at coordinate 149,569 of OY282598.1, read as the reverse complement.
AAAAATCAGAAATATTCAAAAAAAAATCATTAAAATGAAAAAAAAATAACTTATTCAAAAAAGACTTGGACATCGTCCTCGTCATCCTTCTGATAAATATTATTTGAAGTCATTGCCTGTATCATCTGACGAGTAACTTCAAATTTGTAGCACTCACCGTTTACAACGCTGTGATGATAAAAGCAATGCATTCACTGTTTTTGTACAGAGACTATTCCGAATATCAGTTTTTATTAAATTTATTTTGGAAAAAACTCGCTCACAGTCAGCGTTGGAGTGAGGTAAAACGAGAATGTCCAAGACAAACTCACATAAATCCTTAAATGGCATGCTTCCCGAAAGGTCTTTATTTATTGATATTTTATACCAATATAAAAAATTTAGCATAAAAAATCATGTCTGAGTAAAATTATGTTACAATTATCGAATATGGTACAAGTGAAATCTCTCCTTGAGTTTGGGATAAAATTATGTTACAATTCGATAATTATGTTACATCTGGCAGCGCTGCATATAATACTCAATCTCATTTTGGAAGGTGTCATTGTTTGTTTGTTCTACTATATATGCTTTTCGTTTTTCATACCTATTAAATAAAACAAATTGAATTTGACATCTTTTTTTTATCAAGCAGTTCTGAGGTGTGAAATTATTTTAAAAAATCAATCAATCAATCATTTTTTGAGACCGCCAAAAAATCAACTTTCTCCTACAGCTTACGTATTCTGCACAAAAAATCCGATTATTCAAAAAGCTATGACAAAAAGTGTAAAATGGGTTGTATGTTGTATTGCCGCTTATCCAGAATATTCTCTGGGAGATTTCTTCAGCAATTTCCAGAAAAAAAATAGTAAGTAGTAAAATCTTCTGCATCAAAATACTCTTATTGCCATCTTTTACACGATAGTATAAGTTTATAATAGTCTGAAAGCGTTTATGAGAGGAACCTGTAATTGATTTAGTGGTCACCATGAGTTTCGTCTACTGTCTGTGAGATGGCGCAAAATGTCAACTCGACTATAGACTATTACCAATGTCATTGTTAACAATGCCAATGTATAAAGATTCTTTAATCTTTATACAATGCTATTAAACCACATTTCTTAGCAAAACCTAGCTTATTTGAAAACTATGACACCTAGAGCAAAACGGGTGGTTTTTCTAACTTCCGAATTCCAAGATTCCCCTGTATTATAAATTTCAAGCAGTTGTAACCCGTGAAATTATTTAAAAAAAGGTCAGAGGGGTCTCATTTTTTGAACACGCCAAACAATCAACTTTCTCCTAGATCCTTCCGTATTCGCTATGGATGATCTAGAAGCAATGCTGAACAGCTGAATGAAGAAAATTATCTCGGACAACGGGTTTGAAATATACAGTATCGGAAAGTTTTCATCTTGGGTATATGGTGGTTTCATGAGAGCGTAAAGAATAGCTTGCTATATGTTGAGAGAGCATTACAATTTCTCCTCTATTCGCCTAAGGATTTCAAGGAAGGCATATAGACGTGCGCTGTTATCGATGTGGTATTATCATATCATTGTGTTCCTTGTTGCTCGCGTAGATTTCCTTGCCAGTTTCCACCAGATAAAAAGATTCCGATACTGTTGATTATTTTTGCATGAAAAATGCGATTATTCAAAACCCATCAATCAATCAAACAATCGATCAAACACTGAGCTATATTGTCTAAGAATACATTTTCCTATTGACAAAGCGTGAGATAGTAATAACATGTGATAAGTACTATGTCCAATTATAAAGTCAAATTACAATATAGATATAAATAGATCGAGGATTTAATTTCTTCCCTAGTCCAAGATCCCCCTACATTATAAAGCTCAAGCAGTTCTGAGCCGTGAAATTATTTAGAATAAGCTCAAAGGAGTTAGTTTCATTTCTTGATCCCGCCAAAAAATCACCTTTTTCCTATAGCCTTCGATCGTATTCTGCACGAAAAATTCGATTATTCAAAAACTACAAAAAGTGGTAAAGGGGTTGTATGTTGTGTTGCCGCAGATCCAGAATATTTCTAAGAGATTTCTCCGGCAATTCCCATAAAAAAATATTGGTAAGGGGGAAATTTTTTTGCATTAATACTCCTGTCGCCATCTCTTACATGATAGTAAAAGTTGTAACAGTCTGAGAGCGTTTTATGAGAGGAACCTGTAAGTCAAATGGTGGCATCCATCTCTTACAAGATAGAACAAGTTGTAACAGTCTGAAAGAGTTGTATGAAAGGAATCTTTAATTGATTCGGGGTGGTCAAGAGTTTAGTCTACTGTCTGTGAGATGGCGCAAAATTTCAACTCGACTAGAGTACCGTATTTCTTACCAAAACTTTGCTTATTCATTTAAAAACTATGACACTTAACATAAAACACGAAAAAACTCATAATTTTCGTCCATAATAGAAAAAATCAGTTCTGTGAACCACACTATCCAAGAACAAGAATACTTCTGAGGGCTGCCGTTCGTAGGGAGACGACAGTTGGTTGACGGAAAAAATAATAGTTTAAAAAAACTAAAGAACACACTTTACTTCCAACATGGACTAAAAAGTAAAAAATAATTGACAATGTAATTCTCAAATGTAAAAAAGCATAACCATCATTAATTCTCTTCAAAAGCAGAGCAGAGAACAATATACTAACTCTGGCGTAAGCATAAAAAACGTTTAAATATTCACAGAAGTAAAAAAACTCTCAAAAAATTAAGGACAACAAGCCACTAATGACTTGGAGACAGAATGGCTCATCAAATGAAGAACGCCATCACTTATAATAATAAATTTATTTGAATACAGTACAGTTAATGTAACTCATAAATTAGTTTCCAGTTCAATCCAGTTATTCTGATCCCTGAAAACAAAAAATTACAATATATAAACTAAGTAAAGGCACTAGGACATTTTGGCATTAAAATCCTCATTGGACTCGATTCTTAAAATTGTGGAGCATGTTTGATTCGTTCAGTTTTCGGAACAAAATGAAACGGACCGAAGTAAACAAAAACGGAATGGAACGAAACGAACATGTCTCGATGGTCCAGTTGAATGCTGATCCAAAATTCCAAAAAAGTTTGACTTGGTGTTTTATTTTATATATGCCAATTATTAATCCTTGACTTCCCTGTAAAAACAATTAATGTTTCTTGGGTGAATAAATATATATAAAAATTATATAAATTCAAATACAAGTTTAGAAGGTTACATTCAGATTTTGTTGAAATGGTTGCTTTGAAACAGATGGAACTGTAAAAATTGATAATAATTGATAATATTACTGAGAAAATAAGCTCTGGCATCTTTATAATGCTTTGTGAGTGTATTCTCAAGAATACCAATAACTCCCAATATATTGCTACATTACATAATATTTGGTCATTAATACTGGTGTTACTAATTGAAGCACAACAAATGAAAGTTAATTAACAATCTGAGAAATTAGCTTGGCCTTGGGTCAGTCATGGTCAGATCAAACCAAGCATTGCTGTTTCAGTACATAAATAGAGCCATACTGATAAATACGGTAGTCAGTAGTATGTAACAACTTTTTTCCCGTTAATTCAGTTGACAGAAAAAAGTGTCATTAATCTATATTCGGCTGTTTCAGCGCCCACATACTGAAATCCTTGCGCCACTGTGTTAGTAGCTGATCAATTGGTGGTTGACTAGAAGTTAATTGTTATAATTAATTCATTCATGTGAGTTAATAGTGAGTGTGGCTTGGCTCTTTCAGGCCTTGCTGAAGTCGTCTCTGAAGGGATTCAGTAGTGTTCAGTTAGTGTTTGGTCGTGCTTTTAGGCTAAGACCCAATTTGCGACATATGGTGGATGCTATACCCGATATATACGAAAATATTCCAATGATGGAATCAGTCAATTGCATATGTGTGTAACAAAAATACTGTTCAATAGTCTTCAAACTGATAACTTACCGTAGGATCACAATCAGCACAATGCCAGGAGTATCCTCTTCGTTTTGGAGTTTTCTTGACAGGAGGGTCCAGACAAGTGAAGTGATAGTTTTTCAAACATTCATCGCACCTTAAAAATAAATATCAATCACATTTCCACCATTTATCAATATTCTAATTTACAGCATATGCATTTTGATTCTATTAAGTGAAATAAGAAAATTTACAAGAATACACTTACAACTCTTCAATATTTTGAAAAAAGAAAACCTTCAACTTCAACCCTCAGAAGTCCTCGAGAGACTTGTGAGAGATAGGGAAGATGCAGTCCTTACCTTCCAACGTATGATGTCATGCAATATAATTAAATTTATAAATTTTTTTTTTATGACACTGGTATTTCGAGGTTTTTGAAGGTTAATAAAATTATTGTATACTTACTTGACTGAATCGTTAGCTGATCCCTCTTGCTGGCAAACATCACAAGAGTTTAACGAACCACCGCTCTTCTTCGGCGACAGTTTCTGCTTGTCCAGAACTTTCGCAGCGTCCGAAACCCTCGGACTCCTACTCTTCCTCACTTCTCGTTTATCTATCTTGGCGGGTATCGGAACCGCAGCTAGAACTGCGGATGTAAGCGGCTTGGGAGGCAACGGAGGGGGAGCGTTGTCGTCAGCCTCGTTGGGCACGTAGAAGCACTGGGGGTTCGATTCGGAAGCTACTTCTCCTGCTGGCAGGGGAATCGGCTTTATCTAAAACAAAAATAATGTACTACTGGTCTCCTACCCTAATTTCTGATGTAGATATGGTATAATATTGCTAAACTCGAAATTAATAAATTTTATACAGTTTTCATTTGAAACAATCGTAATAGCATACACAATTTTCTGGATGGGACACAAGACTACGTAGTATCCAGAAGGCATTAACAGGAATATGTACCTCACTAACTGTGTGACCTGCGGAGTAACGAGTATGGCAGAGGCAGTTTTATTTTCGAGAAGGTAAAATGTCATACAGGTGTAATTATTAATTTTGTCCAATATCTGCAGAAAGGCAATAACATCAGTAGTAGGCGCACAGCTTGCAAAAAGGTAACCTCTGCAAATGGATACATTCGCCGACGTTTTGTTTATATTTTGGTGAATTTGATAAAGTAAGTATACTTTCTGTACGGTACAATCCCCTAAAATACTTCTCTCTTACAGATGAAAATAGCGTACAAATTTATGTTCATTTACTTAGAAAATTAAATTGGGAACATCTGATTCATTGTTAGTTGCCATAAATGTACTGTGTGTTCATTTCTAGTTTGATTCAATATAAGGGGTTCTTTAGGAAAAAGCTAGTATTGAGTCTGCTGTGGAAGGAAACCAGGTAGTACCTATATTTTTTTCAGCAGGTGAGGTGAATTGATCTGTTAGTCACCTCAACGCTCACCTGTAGTTAACCTACGTTAATTTTTACTTCGAGCATAGCCATGAGCATGCAGTGATTTTGAGTATTGATCTCCAAGACAAAACCCTTTGCAATGTTCAGCACGTTAGCACCCTTAGCCACCCTCCCCTATCTCAGGTAGGGTTACATTACATTTGGGGTTGCAGAAGCTGAACCTTCAGGGTTAGCAAACGTGTTGAGAAATAGGAAACGTCCCACTACTCTGTGATAAAGAACATATTTCTCTCAAGATATATAATTATATAAATGTTTGACTAATTGGTTGACTTGTGACTTGTTTGGATCCCACAATCTACCTCTGCATAAAATTTAATTTTTTTTTACTTTCAGATTCAGCACCTACCTTAATAGTAATCCTAGGATGAGGAAGACACTCGTCCATGTCCAGGCTCTTCTTCTTCCTCTTCCTCTTGTGCTCCCTGCCCAGATCAGGGGAGTACCTGTTTCGGTGCTTTTCTCTGCGACGTTTCTTCCCCGATTTGTGTCCTCCGTCGTAGCCGTTGTCTACGACGATCTGAACGCCGTTGGTTTCGGCCAGCTCGGAAATCAGGTTTGAGAAAGACTCTATTTTCGAAGGCTCAGCGGAAGGGGGAGATTTTGGATCGGCCGTTGGACTCAGAGACTTTATCTTCAGTTTGGGAGGTGAGGGAACATCGTAGTCGAACTTGTTTTCCCTTGGTAATGCAGAAAAATTAAAACTAAATTCATGACAGTAAATGACTTGAATACAAATATAAAATAGCACGGGTCCACATACAGAACCTTGTGGCACGCCAAACCCTATTTACCTGTTACTGTATATGCTGCGACTTCTCCTGGGCGCCTTCACTTCTTCCACTTCCGAATCCGAGGTTTTGTCGCATTCGGAGCACTGCCAACCGTACAGTTTGGACTTCTTGGGCAGGCGACTTAGGGGCGGGTTGAGGCAGTTGAGGTGGTAGAAGAGATGGCACGTGTCGCACTTTGCTAGCAAGTGCTGATCGCGCCGCTGCCTGCAGATGCCGCACTCGTTCAGCATCAAGGGGTCTGTTTCAAGATGAAATTCATTCGTTTTCAAAAAAGTGTGTTTTGAGCTGGAGATTTACAGAAACAGTTGCACAGATAGAAACTTTACTGATGGAACTTTACATTTACGAAAAATTAATTAGCCATTGAGAAATCATTGAACCTTTGGTTCTGATCAACTCTTCAAAAAATTCTACATATAAGCTACTTTTAATATTCTTTGTAACTTTAAAATTTCTTGAACACATCTTTCTTTTGATGAAGAACAATCATTGGCAACCCTGCAAATCGTAATTACTATTCTCACGAACAAAAGTTATATCGAGATTTGAGGTTAATGTTTATTTTTATTTGAAATAGTTTCATTTTCATTCAACTTTCAACTCCGTATCAAAATATCCAGAAAAACAAGAGCAGATAGAAGAAAAATTACATCGGAAAATATCCCTGAGGTAATATTCATTTGACCTTTGATCATTTCAATATCAATGTATTTATGAATTTGTAGATAGGCCCTGTTGAAATATCAGAAGGTGAAACAAATACAAATTATTGAAAAAGTCAGACTGAAAAAAGAGCTGAAGACTTCACCCAGCTCTCACAAAAGGCAAAAACCAGGTGCATTCATTAGAATTAGAAGCAACTCAATCCTCTATCGCACATGATTCACATAGAAAAATATGCTGCTTTCCCCAAGAATATAGAATGTTTCTAATGATGTGCCTATTTCTCTGCTCTCTTATGGTGATGGTAATCCCACTTTAGATAAAATATCAACAGTGTGCTGTGTTTTAGTGAATACGTGCCTATCAATTCCACTTTTGTCAAGTTGGTTCCTTATAAAATGAAAAATTGAACACGAAAATTATTGTTAACAAATCAAATCTTCAATCCAAGGTTACTCTTTTACTCAACTCAGATAATTTGTTATAATAAATTGAATAACACCAAATGTATAATTAATTAAAACAACATGCACTGCATACAAATCCAGGAGTTTTTTGGTACATCTGATAGTCCTACACAGTCCAAATGAAACTATTGAATTTCCCATCTGTCGTTGGAAATCACCAATGAAAAGTTTCAGTTATTAAGCGTTTTCACATTTTTGTACATCTCAAAGCAAATTTCAGAAATTTACACTCAGTAGAAGTGAGAATAAAGAACGTCAAAAATTTGGAATCAAAATCAAAACCAAAAACAGATAATAATTCTTGTTTTTAGTTCGAAAATATGAATAGGACATTCATAAAATCTGTTGTGGAATCATCTGCGACTGAAAGACATACTTTAGTCGCTATTATCATTACAAATAAATCATATTTTTCATTTTTCAATTTTCACGGAGAATGTTCCCCTTTTTCAATAATTCTTATGTTCCTCCAAGCGGCCATTTTTAAAGAACCGAGGTAATGTGTTCTGGATAAGGTAATAACATTTTACCTACTCTCAATATGTAATGTCGTCATTACGATAATGATATGAGTTTCGTAATGAGATACTTTACCGCACTAGTGCGATAAAGCATACTTGTATACTTGCCTTTATTGGCGTGACTGCTCAACACCCTGTCTCCTCTTCCTGGTGGTATGTTCTTTAAGGGAAAGCCCACTCCCATCTTCAGAGCTGCTGCAGTGGGCACCATCATTGGTTGAGGCGCCCTGGTCACCACCGTCGGTTTGCCAAGGTCTTCGATGTTCGGCAGATTCTTCGTGGGACTAGCGCTCAAAATGGCTGAATGGTATTTGTGTATGTTGTGTTTCAAATCATTGCTTTTGGCGGTCACGTCAGAGCTTTTTTTAAGAACCTGCCAATTGTATATTATTTTGTTATACTTTTATGGCTGTTGTTTTTGCACTTCAATATAAGATTTGTCTTCACCACACAAATAAATAATTCCTAGATACACATTTCGACAACCTAGTATACATATTATTTATCAGTAGGACTACTAAAGTAACATAAAATAATCAGACTAGTGATATTTATATCATTCAAATAATTTCTAAAATTATACAGTGTGACCCTTTTAAGATGGAACCACCCTTATAAAACTTACATTTTTCAACTGATTGTGATTATTTTTTTTTTCGTTAGGTAGACATTCAAAAAGTCTACTAGGACAGCAAATGTTCGGTGAAACGAATATTCACAAATCTCTTGGTTCGGCCATAATATACTCTATCACAGTTTTGATAGCTAATTTCGTAATTCCTGATCTATCTGAAGTTTAAAATTTGTCTTTCGGATTACCTAATAAGATTTGGAGATTATTTGTACAGCTATGTATAGCTGAAGTTGAATCTCGGAAAATAGAAATGAGACCTCTCGTAAGCCATGTATCATGTGAATTTTTATGAAGTTTTGTTATTTTTAGGTCGATCTAGTGTAGTTATATGTCTTAAGGGAATTTTGAATTTTTTATTCTTCTCCTCACTGAGAGACATCACAGGTGTGCAATACCTCATTTTCGACTTCTCTTCTTCATTTTCAATTTGTTTTACAATGAAATTCAATTAGTTAAATAGAAAATTTTACATATTAAAAAATTTTAAAATATGTCGTACATTTTTGGTAAAAAAACTGAAATATATTGATAAATTCATCATTAAAATAATTGAAGTTCATGATGTTGGCAGTCAAAGAAACCATCATATTATTTCAATTCCATTACATCTTGTGAATGTACTTACAAAGTTTGTGTGAGGATGTGCTCTTTGCATTATTTATTTGTATTTTCTGTTAGGTGAAGACCGAATAAAAAAATCTAATTTAAACTTCTTTCAATTATTATGAGCACATCCTGACTAATTTTCTTTTGATGTTACCACTTTTTTAAGTCTGACTGATAAAATACCATGCAGATATTCAAGTTTAGTCCATTCTACAAATGAGAAGATAACATTTTAAAACCATATGAGAACTTTTCCCCGTAGTTGCAGCTCAGGTTATGTGAATATCAGCACTCTGGTTTTGATAGTACTGAAATAAATAGTTTTTACCTCATCATATCGCACCCTCAAAACTTGCTGTTCGGCCAGCAGCACCTTGTTTTCTTCCATGTACTTCTCCAGGCTGGTCTTCATTTCCTTCAACCTGTCGTTTCGATCAAGATAATAAGCTATGAACTCGACCGTGAAAGCTGGAGGAATGTGCCACTTCTTCCTTACATCTATGAGAGCTGCTGCTTGACTTTCTTGCATTTCCAGGGCGATCGTGTTGATTCCCATCAATTCCGCTTTCCGCAAGAGTTTGCGACAAGCAGATGCGCTTGTAGTTAGCAGCCTTGGCATCTTCTGGGTCGGCACTGAAGTAAAATTTACCCATGTAAAATAAGAATCAATTTCAGAAAAAACCTGCAGGCAGGCATATTTAATTGTATTTAGCTTGAAAACTATTCCTATACAGTTTTATTTTCCGAAAAAAAAGTTGAAAGATGGAACGATAGAAATTTTTATGTTTTCTTCAATAAGAAAACTTATTTACATACTCATACAGGTGTGAAGCTTGTCAGAAATGGAGCATGAAATTTGTTACACATAGAAGTACACACTCTTATGTATCCATTGTACACATGTATTAACTGACAAAATTTTCATCAGTCAATCTTAAAAAACGTTACTTCATTTCAACCTAGTAAAAAAGTTAATAAAATAAGTTTGACATTAACAGATAAATAAATGAAAATCAGTCTTATTAATCATTCTCAAAATATTCGTCAAGTATAAGAATGTAGGCTTTTATGGCTGGCATTCAGTTGATATGTCAAGAAGAGTACTTCGACCACACCACTGAATATGATGCCGCAGTTGCAGTTGAAACGTTTGGAGATTTCAAGCAAAGAAGACCACAAAAAACCTGGAAACCAGCCAAAACATATTCATCAAATGTCACAAAATATATTTTTTCCAAGCACACAAATATAACCCTATTTCATATCAAAAGTAGGCCTATTTAGGTAGTTGTCAGAGTTTCCATGCAAACTGTACATGATAATTATTTATAATACAAGTTCGTAAAGTGGGACTTTTTATGAGTAAGTTTGTTGAGTGAGGCACAGCAACAAGAAACTGTTTGGTTTTGAAAATATTAAAAAAAATTCATGGAGAAATCTTATCAATAGTTATATACTATTATGAATGTAGATGATTTTTTTTATTGAATTCGATAAGCTCTTTTTCATGTCTACCTATATGTTAAAGTAATACAAAATATTAGTTTATAAAAACTAAAAAACACGCTTTACTTCCAACATGGACTAAAGTAAAAAATAATTGACAATTTAATTACTCAAATGTAAAAAAAGCGTGGGTGCTTCCTATCTATATTCTCATATTATTTAGTTTAATTTAATAATAATGAGTGTTCAAGAGCTCAAAAGAACCGTGTCAAGCACCCCACGCTATTTTTACATTTGAATTTAATACATTGAATGTATTTCAATTTATTTATTTTAACTGTTGCTGATTCACACTTCATTAGAATTTTTTGCACTTTTTGTTTCAATGATTTTTTAATTTTTTTATGTTTAAGACATCTTTTTGAATCTATACTATTACTGTACTTACCCCAAGGAGGCGGTTTGATAGCCTTGTGACTCAAATAATGCACCTTCTGCTTGTCCATCTTCCTCCTTATTCTCACCTGCTCAGCACTGTCACTGTGGCCTTCTTGCTCAAACTGAAATTTTCTGTAGTGAGTACGCAGCTGCAAAGCTAAATAGTTCCTCTTTCGCTTTTTCACCAGGGTTTTATCAGAGTGCATTTTACAATGGGCATAGAACGGATCGGCCTGGTCCACCTCTTCCGAATGAGCTTCGGAAAGAAAACCCTCTTTTTGTGCGCTGGAAAAAGTAGATAAGTGTTGAGAAACATGCACAAACAAACCTGTGGTTCAATATGTTTGTTTTAAAAAATAGTGATTAATTTTCTTCAATTCAGTGTGACATGAACATTTAAGATTTTTTGTTATTTCTTATTTTGTACCAGTTACGTTCGTCAGCAAACTATGAAACATTTGGCTCCTCTGCAGATTGTGTGTAGGCACCACAATCCAATTAAACCCACTATAATTAATTAAAGGAAAACGGGTAACTTTGATATTCTCGTGTTACAAAAATGATGGACCATCCTTTTATACTATTTTTCTATTTTTTCATTGTTGGTTGCATACTGCTGATCAATTTACTGGTTCAAAATTATCGAATGGCCAATGGTAATACACATGTTTCCACGTTAGTTTCCTATTTCCTTAACTCTTGAAGGTAAGCACTAATAGTATTCATTTCTGTACCAATTAGGACCATATTCTAATATGAAAACAAATACTGAATTTTTGTTTCATTGGTAGTCATAAGCATGCCTCCTCAGAATGTAATAACACTGTTTTGAATATGGATTTGATTATCTAACATAAACGGAAAATGAGTCTCATTGACTTACGCCACCAGATAAGTTGTGACCTTCCTCAGCCTATTGATATAAATTAAAAAAAGGTACGTTCCAATATTGATTCTTGAGAATTAAGTTCCAAAAATATTCTCTTCATTCATATTGGATCTGATGTTGAATTCCCATATTTGGACTCTGGAAATTGGACTCTACACTGATATATGATTTGATCCACTCTGAAATATTTCCTTCAATTCCCAAAGATTCTTACAAGTAATAAACTGTGGTTAACTCGTAATCCACTTGTAGTTTATTGTTGAAAGCAAGGATTATATAATAATTTTGAAGCCATGTTGTTCACTGATTATAATATTTTTGAGGTCCCAGCACAGTTTTTTTGATATCAAACAATCTAACATTTTTTGGTAACTCTGATTGATTTCAAATACCTCTGTTGTTATCAAGATTATCCCCTGAGCCATTCATATGGATGGGTTTTGTAGAACTGTGTTTCCAGGAGTTGTGAAATGTGTATTTCTCTAGAAAAAAGTTAAATAAAAAGTGAATGAGTTTTGCTATAGAGTAATTGCAGTTTTTAATCAAATGCAAAGGGACATCGTCTGGTCTAGTTGATAGTTTCCAATGTAGAGTACTAAATCTGACTCCTTTAATGTCTACAGTGTAAGTGCAAATGTTTACAGAATTAAGAAAGTATTGATTTCATTTGAAAATCTAACATAAGTTCTCCCAGCATATTGTTGATATAGATATAAAAAGTCGATCATTTATAATAACAGAGCTAGGTGTATGAGGCCCAATGCTTGAGAATAAATTAAAAAAACGATTTGACCTTACCAAGTCACATGGAAATAAGTCCTGCACATTCCAGCATCACACCCTATGCACACCCCAGTCCGGGCAAAACGCTCATCGTCACACAGTGAGCAAGTTTTGGCCCCCCACCTGCTATAGGGCATTTCGAACAGAGTCACACTGGTCAGCTTGTCCACCTCTCCGAAAGCAACACCAGGCACGTAGAGAGCGCAGACTAGATGAACCCATTTGCCCACGTCTGTCTCTTTGAATATGCCTCCGGAATTTGGACAAAGTTCACATATGGGTTCTTTGACACCTGAGAGATTAACAAAATTTTAAAACTTTTGCCTACCAGCATTATTTTATAATATGCACTAACCTGCTTTGCAAGACTCACAAAACCAAGGGGTGGTTGGTGACAGGGAATCAGTGCTAGCTATGCTAGTAGACTCTGATATACCATAGCAAGCCTCGTGTACTGTGATACCACATCCATCACATTCCACAATTTCATTAACACCATCACTTTGATCTCCCAAGCAACCACAGCAGATCAACAATTGTGCATCTTTTTCATCAAACTAAAAGAAGAAAATCATAAAAGGGCTTGAAGAAACTACTTTCCACCAGAAATAACAAGGAAAAAACCCTATAAGGAAGAGTTTTGACTTGTGGATGATTTGAAATCTGTAAATATGAGATCACCTTCATTTTTGACTGAAAAGAAGCTTGTCGAATAACGTCAGACATAGAACCAATTCCGTTTGTGTCAGGAAGGCTCAGATTCCTCAGTTCATCCAGATCAGATCCATCAGATTCATTTTCTTCATCTTCGCTACTAGCATCATCTGACAAAAAAGACATTCTAAGCTATAGTTTCAAGATGTCTGCAACGGTAGAGATTATCGGAAGCATATTTGACTGAAGGGTTGGACATAAATTATCATAATGAATTTCTTACCATTGTCTCCTGCCTTACTATCTAACGAATCATCATCGTCATCGCTGACTTCAGGGTGATCTTCGATTCTGAAATCACTATCGTCAGAGCTCTCTTCATCAAAGTCTAAAACACACGCCTGTTCCACTGGCTTCACTCTCCTCTTCTTGGGATCTCTTTCAACTGTTGTGATGGAAACATTTTTTGTTGAATAACAAACTAATAAAGCAAAATATTTTGTTCAGTTATGCCATAAACCAGAACAGAAACCACCACTGACGAAAAACAGCGATTGTTAAATTGTTAAAATTGTTTTTTCCGTTAACCATCTGTCGTCCCCTTACAAACGGCAGCCCTCAAAAGTCGAAACTTGTGCGAGCCAAGGATTATCGAGGTCTCACCTTTTAACGTGCGATTCCTAGCACTTTCTCGGGACATCAGATAAAAATCTGTAGTCGTTAGGATTCGAACCTAGCCGACCGCAGTCAATGAGCTACTTGGCCCTACTTGGTAGTTAGACTCAGATCAAAAAACAACTATATATAGTTGTTACTGTTTATATGTCAATTAATTAATTCACAATATGGCTGACTCTGTAATGTTAGAGGAAAGTGACTCTGTGAAAAATGCTAATAATTTATTTATGTGCTGCAAGAATAAACCTAATCTTACTTACTATGTGTGCATTAAGTGTTCCCGCATACTACACAAGAGCTGTTTGCAGCGAATGAAAAATGTGCACTTTATTAATTCCCACAAAATAGTGTGCAAGGAATGTGATTCTACACCGGAATCAGCTGCTGACGAGAGTGCACATGAAATGTGTATAAAAAATTTACAGGAACTTGTAAAGGACAATGATGAAAAAGATAAGCATATTAACAAATTACAGTTTGAATTAAAAACATTTTTCGATCAATCGGTCGATATGGAATCAGAACTCAATGCTATGATTAAAGAAAAAGAACATGAGATAAAGAACTTAAATAAAAAAGTTCAAACACTGGAATCCCTTATAGCAAAAAGCAGTGATAACAAAAACAATGTGTGTGATGTTTGTACACAAACAAGCTGTGATACCAATGGAACTGGAACTGAAGCTATTGTACAGGAAGGAACACAGACAGACTTTATTACCTTCTCTACAGGATGGACTCAAACGGAAAGCGAAACTGAAAATGAAATAAATATGAAGAATAAAATTAAACGAAAACTTACTCTAAAGGGAAAGAAAAATAAAGTCAAACTGAGAAAGAAAAAGAAGAAATCAGATGAAAAGGACCTAGATAATGGGTTCAAGGTTCTTATTATGGACACAAATGATAGTCTTACAAATGATGGACTCAACCTAAAATGCAATGGAAATCATAAAGAAAATAATGAGGATGAAATGAACTTTGAAGATGGCGCAAAGAAGGCAGCTGATGATGAAAAAAATGGATCAATGAATGCAAGTATAAGTGAACCGGTCTATGCAGCTATTGTAGAGGAAGAAATTGAACGCGAAGAGTTGATTAATGAAGAATTTCAAAAAGAAAGTGAAAGACATACATCAACAATCGATGTTGATGATCTGAAGGGGAAGGGGAATAACAAAAAAAAAATTCATTTATTGGGTGATGAATACATGACGAACTTTCCGAAAGTTTTAAAAGCCATCCTAGACGAATCTACATTTTCAATTGAGGAATGCATCAACCCGAGGATGGAACTAGCAGAGGCCACCAGTGATTTATTCCAGAAAACAGTGCAGTATGGACAAAATGACTATGTTATCGTAATGTATAGTACAAATAACATAAGCAACAGAAAATCATTGGGACAAGCATTGAAAAATATTCTTCCACTAGGTAGGTTTACAAATCTGCTAATAATTACAGAGACATATCAGAGACAAGATTTCATGTTAAATAAAATATTAAATAGCTCTATAAACAAATACACGAAAAAAATAAGGAATACGTCGATCAATTTTATAGTTGATTCAAAAATGAAATCAAGCAAATACTATATTCGCGATTCGATAAAAGAATTTATAACGCATTCCAGATTTAACCATCACATAAACCTAAAAACGGTTGATATAGATCTCTCCCTATATACCAGAAATGAAACGTCCCAGAGCGAGTCTACCCTTTCAGTCTATGATAGCAATATGGATGATGAGAACTCATCCACACGTACACCTGGAAATGATGTAAGTTGTGATTTTTTAGAAATAATCACTCAGAACAAGGTATCTCTATGATGCTGTTGAACATTCAATCAGTACGTAATAAAACAGATGATCTATATATTTTTTTAGAAAGTCAAGATTTTCCAAATATTGTTATGCTAACTGAACATTGGTTAGAGGAGGGAGAGCCTCTTTATATACCAAATTACTCTATAGTATCAAAATACTGTAGATCTAACTCTGTACATGGAGGAACACTAATCCTCCTACACGAAAGAATATGTGAAACAGCTAGTTTTATAAAATGTGAAAGGTATGATTTTATGTTAGTGGAGAAAGAATTTGAATTTTCAATGATTTACTGTAAAGCTTATGATGTATACATGTTTTGCCTTTATAGATCACCATTATGTAGCGAAAATGTTTTTCTGGAGAGGCTAGAACAGTTGTTACTACAAATCCCTCTCAAGGCATCAATTATAGTTGCAGGTGATTTCAACATAAATTTTGAAAATAAACTCTCCAGATCAACAATGGAATTAGTGAACATGCTGACCACTTTCGATCTCACAATGCATGTGGATTCTTCTACACGTATTTCTAAATACTCAAGTACTACTCTGGACTATGTATGTTCAAATACCCAAAAAATCAGCTGTAAAGTTGTCAGTGCTGGGCTCTCTGATCATGAGTCTGTTTTATTTAACTTCCAAGTAGATCATAAATTATCAAATCCAAAGAAGATCTTTAGAAGAATATTCAGTAAAAAAAACTTTGGTACGTTTTTAGATCTTTGCAATGATACTAACTGGAATGATTTATATAATCCCAATGACGACCCATTGAGTAGGTTTCATAAAACTCTGCGTAATACTTTCAATACTGCATTCCCTCATCGCAAAATAAAAACTAGAGTTAAAAAACCATGGATCACGAAAGGTATTAAAGTATCAGCAGTAAATCTACGATCCCTACACTTAATTAGGAAACACTTAGGTAATAATGATGCTTTCAACTCCCTATACAATAGATACAGAAATATTTATAGAAGAACTATAAGGACTGCTAAACAACTTTTCTATAAGCAAAAAATGGAAAGGTCTGCAAACAAACAAAAAGAATGCTGGTCAATAATCAATGACCTCAGGGGCAAAAACAACACCGCTCCTACGAAAACAGACCTAAAATCTGATGATATTAACAAATATTATTGCACAGTGGCACATAATTTATCCAAAGACATAAGTTCCAATATTCATCCTCTGAGTTTCCTTAAGGAAAACTCACTTTCAGAGACGTTTTTCTTTATGCCTACAGATGTTGCAGAAATTAAAGAAATTCTTAAGGAAATTAAAAAGACAAATTCAGCGGGCTGGGATGACATGAGCATAAAAATATTCACCAACTTGCCAAACTCCGCCCTTACCGCTTTGGTGGAAGCGATAAACACAAGTTTCATAACAGGAATATTCCCAACATGTTTGAAAACAGCCGTGGTAATACCCTTGCACAAAGGAGGCGACAACAACAACCCTGCTAACTTTAGGCCTATTTCGATGCTACCTACACTTGCCAAAATCATAGAAAAGCTGGTAAAAAAAAGAATCATGATGTTTTTGAATAAGCATAACATTATAAATGGCTGTCAGTTTGGGTTTCAAAGTTCAAAAAACACGGAAGATGCGATGTTTCATCTATTGGAAAACGCATATCTTCATTTAAATAATCGTGAAATGGCAGCAGCAGTTTTTTGCGATCTTTCTAAAGCCTTTGATTGCGTGGATCATGAAATTCTTCTACAAAAACTAGAAGTATATGGCTTTAGGGATGTATCGTTAAGATGGTTCAAATCTTACTTATCGGAACGTACTCAAAAAGTTACACTACCAGATAACGCATCCCGATTACGGAAAATTACTTGTGGAGTTCCTCAAGGTTCGGTTTTAGGGCCTATTCTCTTTTTGATATATATTAACGACCTAGCCAGCATTGATATTGATGCAAAAATAACACAATTCGCAGATGACACGACATTATTTTGGCATAGCAACAGGGAAAGTGAACTGCAAGAATTGATCACGAATGATATTAGAAAAATAAAGGACTGGTGTGATGCAAACCGATTATCATTTAATATCTCAAAAACTAGCATCATCACCCTCAAAGGCTCCATAATGGATACTTACTTGGGCTCTCAATTAATAGAGAACAAAATGTCAGCTAAGTTTTTGGGATTACAAATAGACAAACATCTGGATTTTGAATGTCACATAAACATTCTATGTAAAAAAATCTCCTCAGGATGCTTTGCAGTCAGAGTAGCAGCAAATGAATTGGGCACTACTGTAGCAAAAAATGTGTATTTCGCTCTCATTGATTCCCATTTGCGTTACGGTATCTGTTTCTGGGGAACGTGCTCCCAATTCTTGTTTGATAGGGTGTTTGTACTACAAAAAAGAGGAGTTAGAAATATGTGTAGAGCTGGGTTCAGGGAGTCCTGTCGACCTTTATTCATAAGACATAGAATCTTGACCTCGCCCTCCATACTTATCTTAGAAATGGTTTGTTTGATGCAAAAAAAATACAAGAGCGAAATTTTCAGTTCACCTCGACGAAATACAAGAAATAAGCTCAATATAAGTTTACCGATCCCAATATCATCAAAAATTGAGAGATCTTTTATATATAATGGAAAAAAAATGTTTAATCATTTACCAATTGGGATTAAAGGCAAAACACGTTCAACTATATTCAGAAAGTCTGTAAAAGAGCTTCTGTTAGCTAAAGCCTACTATTCTGTAGAAGAATTCTATTCTGACAGAAATTTTATACTAAAATAAGAAATTTTTCTTTTTATTTTTTATGCTGTATTTTAGTACTTTTAATTATTTGAACTGTGTGTAACTATTTTAAAATTTTTGACGATTTGTATAATTACATATTCTGACGTGAATTGTATAATGTAAATGTTTATGAAGTGGGTACAGTTTTACTTATATGCTTTATTGCCTTATGTTTTTACATTTACATCTTTGTGTTGTATGACAATATTCATATTGTGTATTGTGAATGAAATTCGTATATAATTTTACTCATTTATCACTCACATATTGTGAAATCACCAAATGGTCTAGTACCTCAAAATTTTGTAGTTCAATTTTCTTAGGATATCAACACTTTGTCAATGAGATTCTATCTTCGACAATAAAGTACAGTTTGATTTGATTTGATTTGATATACACTGTATGTTTTTTCAGTTGATATCTAGTTATTATAATATTGATATTTACAAGCTTTATCCATGAAAACTCTGTTTCGACGATGAAGTATATTTTGATTTGAACTACTATCCGGACTATGGTGCCCCGACGAAAAATGAATAAATCCAACTGATAATGTGATAATGATGTAAATGTGATAATGATGCAAATGTGCCCAGATTGATTCTCGATTGATTCGAAACTGGACCACTAGCCTTATATCGATTTCGGAGTAATTACACTTCATAATTACAAAAAATTGTTGTTGTCAACATTGTTTGTAGGAAAGGCAGAAAAAATGGATCTTTGTTGTATGAAATATGTGAAATCTGTTAGGAATATTGGAGCTATGTGGACGTGAAGATTACTTACTAGAACTCATTTCAAACTGTTCAACGCTGATAGAAATTGAAAATTACTTCCAATTTTTTTCAAGTTTAGTTATAACTACAAAATATTTTTTCATAACCTGACTTTACCGGACCGGACGTCAACGTCAGATGAAATTGGATGTTCTCACTTGTCAGTTGTCACTGTTGTCAGTTATCTTCTGTACGAGGCGCTTTCCAGTGCTTGAAACCACAGACCTCAGAGGTCTGTGCTTGAAACTCTCGAGTAGCTCAGGGGCGTCATGCCCCGACTAGAACGTTTTTTATTGGCAATTGGCACTCCCGCTACCAGGATAATGCACACCAGGAACATAGACTAATATTGCTTAATATTTTGCCTCAATATAATTTTTCAACATTAATTTGATACAGAATGAGTGGGAGAGAGAAACTTTTTCTGGCGGGTTAATAAATTCTCTCTCATTCGGCTTATGCAGAAAATAATAGGCGATATCTCCATAGTCTTTGGAAATAATAGCATCAAACTTGGTGTTGTTGGATTTATTATGATCGTCCCTAACCGATCATGCAATGATATACTAGTTGTTTTCTGTTAGATATTACAAATAAATCACATTTTTCATTTTTCAATTTTCATGGAGAATGTTCCCCTTTTCGATATACTGGGTGTTCTATTTAAAAAAAAAATATTGAAGTGGCGCTCAGCTGCCATTTTGAAACTTTTAGCTGGAATTTTCCCATGAAAAAGTAGGTTTTTATCTCCTATTTGAGCCTTCCAAATTTCGTTTAGACATACCAGGTGGTTCAAAAATTAGTAGGGGGGAACGGACTTTAGACTAGCACTGTATACAGCCCATCAAAATATAGCAGAACAAATGAAAGGCGAGGATTGAACAGTTCCTGAAACTTGTGGGTTTCTTTTGTACAAAATTCTGACAAGAGTGAACTTGATATGTTTCAATAATTTCAATATATGAACGACGTCGTTCAATCTACTTACATTTAGAGTAAGAAGGACCCTAATACAAACGAAGAATTACAACTTGATCCGAATGAAATGAGCGGGCATACACGAAACTACCCGAATGAATACGGACACGTTTATTGTTTAAGGCTCTCGCTTGTAAACAAACAAAGTTATGTTGACTTCAAGACAAGGATGGAGAAGGCATCTCTATGCCTATGGTCTTTCATTACTCTGAGAAAAATAACAATACAATATGCGAGAAAGAGATAGATACATGTGCGAGCCGCCATCATGGCATTAATGCTGACAGGCAACGCCGCAAAGGCAACGTCGGACACAATGAACAAACAAACTAACAAACCCACTAGTTCATATTTATCAGGTGACGTGAGTTGATTATCGTTGTGGATTATCCTGTCGTTTTATGTGATTTGGAATATTTTCATCCCAAGTATAACTCCGTGAGTAGAAAATTTCATTAATTTTTGCTTTTCTGAAAATTTGCCTCATAGAGTTTATTTTTTTGAAATCAGAAGACGAAGTACTGTCAAATATTTCTGCGCCGCCATTTTCACATGTTCGAAAATCTACTTCTAATTGTATTTTGATTACCAAGATTATGGTGTCTATTCGATTTTGGCGCAGCTATCAATAACTGAAATCAACAAAATTGCAATTTTTTCAAAACTTTGCTCATTACTAAAACATTGTTGTTCACTGAAGGTACGTATTTGAGACTATTCCAATGAATATATGATTTTCTATCCATACTTTGTACTTCATATACCAAGGTAAGTATCTATGACTAGCTAGCTAGTATCTTGGATATTACAATAAACACTTGTATTTTTATGAAAACTGAAAATAAGGTAATAAAAAACTCGTCATCCAGCGTTGCCACTTTGGATGTATATTGTGAAGATTCAGTAATTATTGAAGACTATATAAAAGAAAGAACATTTAAAGTTATCAGTATCACCAAGAAAGAGTTATTGTTCGACATAAAATTGCTTGTTTTCAAATTTATTCCTTGATACAAATTTAGATACCATCGAAATTGATTCTTAATTTTTATAGGCATTGTAAATAATTGTCCCAGCTCAAAAATATACATTTCTTTGTTACTATACCTACCTACTTTAGACTAACCCAACATTTCAATAGGTGCAAATTAAAATTCATTAGATAGGCTCTAGCGTGTATATATTATTATCCATCAGAAAAACTTGTTGACAGATCATAACAAAGATTTTTTATTAAAATAAATCATATAAGTAAATATTACAAAGAACTCTCAGAAATATACATATATAAAGTCATTAAATTTATTAAGAGCTTTGATCCTCATAAAATTCGTTGAGGCTATAGTAAGCTTTACAAGAAAGAAATGTCATAGAAGCATATCTCTAATGGTTGATGGCTGTTGGCAATTTATTATACATTTTGATCCCATTGTATTGAATGGAGTTTTTGATCAGTGTTGAGGTTAGATTGGCATGTGTTGTATGATGGGTTTCTGCAATGAAGCGTGTTGAATTTTGTGGATTAACCAAGTTTTTTCTAAAATGAATATGGAAATTAATATAAGAATATTATGTTCTATGAAAAAGGGTCTACATGAGTCATTCCATTCAGCTTTACCTACACGTTGCACGTTTCTGAAGTAGGAATACATTTTAGAATAATTGCAAACTGAATACACTCCATAACTCAATCCTGTATGTAAAATGGGATTCTATTAATCCATAGTATGCTATTCTTTGTGGCCCAAAATCCCAGCTTATTTGACACTTCTCTGAAAGTGAATTATCCAGCTGTTAATTTTGTGTTTACATACTTCACATGTTCTTCAAATGTAAGTGCTCCATCAATATGAAATCCCAAATATTTTGTTCTTAATTTTCTTAATCTAATAGGTATGTGCCTATTTGTACATTTGGACGGTTGTACTTGAAAGTTATAATGTTAGTCTTATTTGTGTTGGATAACAAAGATTAAGAGTCACACCATTCTTTGATTTTTGCCAAATCTTCAATGATGATAGGACACAAATCACTTTTGGTATTGACCTGCCACAAAATTGGTGTGTCATCGGCAAACAAGGTAAAACTTCCAGATGTGGTGAAATCATTTATGTACAACAAAATTAAAATAGGCACCAAAACAGAACCATGCGGCACTCCCTATTGTATGTCTTTCATATCAAAATCTTTAACTGTTCTTACTGTTCTTAACTGTTTCCTAACAAATATGTAAGAATGTATCCACTTCTGTGCTAACCCCCTGAAACTACATTGGTGAAGTTTTTGCAGCAATATGTCATGAGTGATACAGTCAAACACTTTTGACACATCGCAGAATAATGCTGCAGCAATGTCCCCAAAATGAATGTTGTTTTATGCGGACAACTAGTCATTTTTTGTACACCTAATGAATGTAGTGCAGAATTACTTGTAATGAAAAATAATGAAAAAAGTTTTAGGGGCTAGGTAAATTATTGAAGGGGCACGATATAAGATTTGATTATTTTGATTAGCGTAAATTATTCATGTAAACATTGCAATCGTAAATCTGTAATGGCCAAGTGGTCTAATGCTTGATATAAAATGAGTATTGAAGTAATGAAAATATTATGATGCACAGTAAAACCAACCCAGCTTTAGACGGAATTGCTTGCTGCGCACTTGTCCGACAACAGATTATAGTCCTTAATATATCCAGTGATAAGGCACTCAACATGAACGTACCACGCAAATTGAAATAATGAAAATACATAATGAAATTGGTTTCACTGTACACCTTATGAACTAGTTGTTTTCCCCTCGGTTTATACCATCTGAAGAATCTGAGTATTGCATCGTTTGTGCTACTAGTAGGAGATCAAGAATCCATGAATGTAGGTAGGAAACTATTGTGTGTTTTCCTAGTTCATCTCTATAGAAAATGACCCCAGTAAAACTGTTGGTCGAGTTTTCAAATAAAGATCACTTTTGTTCTACAACCTGTTCCAAATTAAGTTGGCATAATGTCCATCTTGATTTTATAACAATAAAAAAAAATTGTACAACTGTCATTAAAAATGATGTTTTAAATTCATTGACATATGAACTAAAAACTCATGTTTTCACAAAATCACTTTCAGCACTAGTGTTGAAAATACACCAACTCAAGAGGAAACATTTATAAAAGTTCACACATGTATTTGCCGTTTGTGCAATTGGTTATACTAATTCCTTTTAAAGGTACAAACGAAGTAGTATTCAGTCCAACTGTAGAAGGTCCTTCATCACTGACAAATAATGACATTCATAAATAAAGTGCGTTGGGGTTTATTATAGTTGGAGCATCTGCCTGTCTGCCTTGTAATCCAAAGATCCTGTGTTCAAATCTTTACAGATCTTATAATTTTTATTTTTATTTTACTAGCAGTAACTGTTGTACCAAAAAAATCTTACAATTTCTCTATCTAGCCTACAGGGATCAAAGGGGTATATTTTTTTAAATTAAATCTTTTTCGATTTTATTTTTATATCAACTTTTAGCGGTCAAATTTTTTGAAATTAAACTTATCGATGGTCCCATGTGTTTGAGACTATTCTTAAGCATTTTTCTGATTTTGTTTTATAAAGTTGTTTTAGAAAGTTTTTGCAATTTTTTTTGAGGAGGATGGTTTAAACCCCCCTACCGATATTTTTTATTTCATTGTAATTTTTAGCTTGTACAAAAAGGGTTCAGTGTTCAATATAAACATTGTTATTATCATTTGGCACACTTCACATGCGAGTACGGACAACTTCTTGTCGGCAAATTATTCACATATGAGTTCTCATACGTGTTAAAACCAGATTGAACTCCAAACTCCGATCAACAATTTCACTCATGACTATTTATATTTATTGTTTGTTGTTCAAAGTTGATAAGTGATACATATGGTACCTACCACGCGCTTGGTTGATTTTATATTTCCTTGAATATTTTCATGATTTTGAAAAAAAAGTTTTTATTACTTTTCTGCCTGTCCTCGCATTTTTTCGAAAGATTAAGTAACAAAATTTCCTGCGAAGACTGATTATTACAATAATCCTATACAGAGGAATAATTGGGTCAAAAATCTATCAGAAAACAACTACTTTCCTTGCTAATATCACGACGAACGTTGAATTACATTTGAAACATTTCCTGCAGAGTTCCTACAAGGCTTTCTCTGCAATTGCTTGTCACATGGAAATGTTCATCAAAACATTTGGACCACCTTTGGATCGATTTCTAGGTTTCGCCTCTCATCAGTCAGTGTATCTATCTATCTATAGGGTAGGTCTATGTAGATAGATCTAACCTGCGAGCGCCATCCTAACCTCAGCCTTCCAACTTGCAATACCCAGTTTAATGGTCGTCAAGACAAGACCAGAATAACAGACATAAAGGAATCTGCAATTGTTATAGCAGTGAGTTGAGTAGAAGTTCTACAAAGCTTTCTCTGCAATTGCTTGGTTCAAGAATTTTTGCCGGAGAGTATCAAATAAATGAAACAGTATTAAAATCGAAAATGTAGAAGTACCCTTCTCTTTAAATATTTTTACCATGTCGTAAATATTAGGCAAACATCTGACAGAAAAACTTCCCTGGCTAATACCACGACGGACATTGAATTACATCTGACAACTATTTGTGCAACGTTCTTCCAAAAAGACCCAGTTGCAAATGCTTATTGTACTTATACATCAGATTATCCTTCATTTGGCTAGGGAAGACCACCGGCAGACGCACTTCGCGATTCTTGCCGCTCGCCAGTGACAGGGTAGGTTGGACAACATTAGGGTCTTCCTGCCCCAGTTCAATGAATTATAATCCACTGTATAACTAATATTTCCTCACAAATGAAACACCACCACTACATGGTGGATAGAAGGGTGCTTCGACATTGTCGAAAAAATTCTTGAACTCCGTTCATTTCCTGGATTCTTTGCTACCGAGATTGCTTTTTGGTTTCCCCAAAAAGTTTCTACTTTTCCTTGCATTTCCCAAGTAATTACATTTCAAATTATATTACCGTCAGTGTCCCACGTAGTATTAGTTAGAGTACCCATCGCCAAAAATGTTACTGAGATACTCTCTTTCGGGGGTGTTTGAAAAATCCCGATTTTTTTTATGTGTTTCTCTCATGTTTCCTAACTACGGTACGAAACTACAGAGGGTGGATTCGTTAGGTTGTTTTAAGAAAAAAGTTCCTATGACCATATATCCAGAGTTGCTTCGTTTCTGAAACACACGGCGTTTAAAAAAAACTTCAATATGCTGTATATCTCAGAAGCGAAGTAACTCCGGACATATGTTCATAGGAACTTTTTTTCTTAAAGCGATCTTATAGTTTTGTACCTTGGTTAAGAAATACGAGGTAAACACATAAAAATAATTCAGATTTTTTATTTGAAAAACGCCCCCAGAACAAAAAAGTCGCAGAGAAAAACGGTGACACACTTGGCCCAAAGATACAGGAAGTTTGGAGAGAGTATCTATCAGTAACATTTTTGCCGATTGACACTCTAGCTATTAGTGCAAAAAAAGGAATCGTCACACGTCACACACGACACGTGTGGCACGATTTTATGGGAGAGTATTATTTGTTTTGAATATTTCACATGAAACAACAATTCTACAGTCGACCATTTGAGAAATCGGTTTGATAACGTCGCTGATATGATAGACCCAATCTCAAATCTTCTGATTCCATTGTGAATAATTGAGGCAATCAAGGTTACATGTGTTTTATGTTTTGATGGTCAATATGGGCATGTCATCGACTGCGAGCTGTTAGGCGGATGTTAGTTGGGAAGCTGAACGTGTATTTTAGTTTCTAATAATTGGCTTTTAACTTTTTTTACGAGTTTTAGTACATTGTTAAGGGTGTGATGGTGTCAACATTGCTGGGATCATGTTATTATTAAGAATAGGTTTTAAATAACCAACCACCAGACCACGACCAACAAACCCGAAAACCAACGAAAGTTCTGTGTTCCAAAACATTCGACGATGTTAACAGAAAAAAATTATATTAAAATATCAATTTCCTAACATTTAGATCTTTTCGGGACTGATCCGTTTGAATGGGAAGTCGAGCTCCCGACCTAACGAAGGTCTCTCTCCTCTGCAAGTGCGTTCAGCGCACTCGGGCTGGACTGGGGCCTTCGTCGGGTGCCGGTCGGTCGCCAGTGCCAGCACGGGCCCCACGTGAACTCCTAACCAACGCACGGTCAGTGACCCACCCTCCTCTATCTTCTCGATTCGTACCCCCTATCTCTGCGATCGCAATTGCGATGCAGATAGCAGATGCACGCGCGGCTCTGCTGGAGGGAAATGAAAAAGTGGCCGTTTCGCCCGGTTGGCTGGAGGCGCGACTGTCGACTGTCTTTCTGCCTTCTGCCGCTTCTGCGGGCGGCTTCGTGAGGAATTGATCTATTAAAGTCGCAGGTTTTGTTGTCGACGCCGTTTACGCATCATGGGGGCTTCCATTCGGAGATAAAGGCGGTGTGCGGTGTGGTTGGTTGAAAAAGCGGTGCGAAGGTTACAGGGCCGGCGCGAGCCAACATTCCATTCGACAACATGCATAAGCATTGCCCACATTTTTGAGAGTTTTAGACAATGAATTGATTACTTTTATTGCGGGTTTCATTGTCTGGATTATGATTATGAGCACGACGTTTCAATCGGTTCAGTATCGATCGTTACTGACCGTAAGGTAATTAACAGGGCTACGGTAATCGATCGTATTCTCCTAGAATTGACGTGTTATTAAATGTTTTCTGAAAGCTTGGATGTATAGAGACTCTTTAAATTTTCGTTTAAACCAGTGTTTTTCCTTGTCTAAGACGTTGGCATCTTTCCACAGGATAACGGTGATGTTCCGTCCTAGTGTGTACTGGTTTTGCGACTTCCGACTTTGACGTCTCTTAACGTTGAGTTTTGTTCTCACCGATGTAACGACATATTTGGTAAACGCAATTTTTCGTATTTTCGTTTGAATCCTCATACTAACTAGGTTTTGGTAAGGAGGCTTCTCAATGTGTTTCAGGATCTAAAACAGCTTCTGACGTGTTACTTATTCCCGATCCTTATTAGTCTCTCCGATACATTATAATGTCCTTGTTTTTTTTTGCTCTGTTTCAGAACGTCTTACAGGAGTTTATCTGTGTTCCCGTTCTGTGTCATGATCCTTGCCGTTTGCATTTTGCATTTTTTCATCGATGTTGCGTGATTTGATTCGAATCTCAGGTATTGTCCGCTGTGGGTTTTCTTTCTATAAAATGTTTGAATGGAGTCTCCAATCATAGACTTAGACGTCTAGGAACGGAAGGACGCAGTTTTCATCCTTTTCCATGGCAAATCTAATAAGTCTCCCTGATTTTATTGATATTTTCCTGCAAGTTTTCGAGGTGTTGGTCTCCATGATTCTATATACATGCATTATATGAACGTATCGTCAACGTACCTATACCAAAAATTCAGGTTTCTGCTTGGCTTCCTTAATAGCCAGGCTTTCGAACCAATCCATGTATGCGTTGGCAATTATCCTGAAAGTAAGAGTTGCGTAGGTAGATTTCTAGCAACTCCATTATCGTATCAACATGAATGTAAGTTCTTTCATGCGGTTGGTTATCCTGTTCGAGTCTCCCCTGGAGTATATCCAACGATTCTCCTATGAGTACAGGTTTTCTACATCAATGCTGACAAAGCCACACTTGATAACGATCGGAGATACTGGACTGACTTAAACGTCGTGTTCATATCCAGACAATGGAAGTCCGCAGTGTTTATCCCGTTGTTTATCCCGGCGCTTGCAGTTTGATCCATTAACAATAAATGCCGCAGTAAAGATGTATCCACGGATTTTCGTGACCTGCAAAATACAGTGGCAATAAGGGGATGCATAAAAGAGTATGCGGTTAAGAAAATATCCCTGTAACACGTCTCTTCTAAAGATCAGCTGCTTTGTTTATATTTCATTATTGTATTATTATCAACTTATGCAATAATATTGTACTGTTGTCCAGTTCACAGCTATATTTGAAGTTTCAAGTAATTATCTCATCTGGAAGTTAGTTCCAAATCGATTTCAAAATTGAAATTTGTACCAAGCAGACAAGAGAATTATTAATAAACGAGGTGAAAAAAACCCTCTTAATTCGACGATTTTTTTGGATTACCTAAAATATAGTTTCTTGGCAAATTACGTAATGGTGACGTGCTAGAAGCCTATACAACTCATGCTCACGAACATCTTTAGCCGGTGGTTCGTAGCAACGTGCCCCCCGGTCTATCGATTCCCGTCGTACGAACTTTCCACGAACGTTTTGTTTATCGGGACTTGGGATGAGGGAAGGCTTCGAACGGGGTGGAGATGATTTATAGAAGGGTTGCCATGAACAGCAAATGGGAGGGCGAAATCGGTTTTTATTAAATGACGTATTGCCAGGGAGACAGGGAGATTTAGGATGCATTCGAGACGTTTACAATCACTGAAACAATACAATCTTGAAAAAAGAATAAATATACTATTCAGTCATAATTAATGAGAAAACTGAAAGGCATCTTGAACATTATTGAATAACATCGTTAATAATTATGTATGTTTTGAAGGCCATTTTTTTCAAATCTTTCCAAAAATCATTGGCGTAGTGGGGTATTTTATTTCATGTAATAAGGGGATAAAGCTTCAACATGGTGGAAGTCATTTCAATATTCAGCAGTTACCATCAGTTTGCAAGATGCCTGCTGAATTAAATTGCATTTATTGGAAATTGTGAGGTATGTATACGTGATTAGAGATGATATGTATATTGAGGGCTGGTCTTTTCACTTATGGATAAAATCCTTATTAACTGTATCTTTTCAGATTTTTAAGTGAGAAGTTTATCCAATAGATAGTTATCAGAGACTTAATTGTGTGTGTAGGATAATATGATTTCTATTATTATGCGGAAATTTATTTTCACTCATGTAGATCTCTTCTGGTAATATGTCTCTTGAAGTATCTTCGCTTTTCTCAACTGCTGCAGTTCTTCCCTATGTTTAGATTTTGAGTGATCCCGTAAGAGCCCCATATATTACAATTTTAGTTGTCATTTTAATCGAGTAACTAAGGTTGAAGTGTATGGTCTAAAATTGATAATTTTACCAGACGATTTTAATCACGGTCCGGACCATAATTTTACCTTCACAATAGTAAAATGACAGTTTCGTAGCTATCGTCTCGAGTAGCGAGTTTAAATGTCGCACATTTTAAACTGAACAACTAGACTTACTAATATAGGTATGTGTAGTTCGATTGACAATCTTAGGCGCACAATTTTATTTGTCCGATTAAAATTGACAACTAAGATTGTAATGTGGCCCTGTAGAAAAGATGCACGTCCCATACATGGTATTTTTATTTGAGAGTCTGTGTGCCATTTCTTTTTCCTTCAAACCAGTATTTTTGAGTAAGGAAATTCTTACACTGACGTGCTTGTTCATATTGGAAACGGTATGCTTGATGCACAAAAAATATATGACAGAGACTACAACGCAAACTTACCATGCGACCCGACAAACAACAGAATGAAACACTGACATGACCTTATTATACAAGTCTATTAGTATTATTATTATAATATGTTTTATGCTATGACAATTTGACAATTTGAGCTGAACTGTTAAAGATCTACTGTTCTTTTAAGTCCTATAACATTTTTAATAAATTTATTCTATACCTGTCAATTATTTATATAAGTATGTTATACTCTCTCTCTCTCTCTCTCTCTCTCTCTCTCACATGTCTACCCGTCGGAAATCATGTTTTTCTTACCTTGATTTTACTAAAAACGATAAAAGGTAATTATAGCTTAATTCATAATAATTTATGATTACTTTCAATTAGTCATAGTTTTCTAAAATAGTAAGACAAAATAGCGAAGATATTTTTTTCGTCCAAATGTTCATCCGGTATAATCGTCAGCGTGACGTGATGTGGTGTCTGCGTGTGATTTGAAGGGCCGGAGGGCGGGATCGATAGGCCCAGTTCCACGTGCTAGCGGTTGCCGGCGGCGGCCCACAATTTCACTCTCTATTTGCCGATTGCGGGGGGCGGCGGCTAACCGCCGCTCCCGCACTCCCCCGTTTTAAAGGGGATAGATGGGTCCGAAACATAGGATTTATCCCTGCTAGACGATTTCGGTGTTGCTCTTGTCAGGATTTAGAAGGTCAGATAGCAAATCCAAATGTCTGTGACGTGTACCTATTTCGATTCCATCATCACATGTTGAAACATTTATCGTGAATTTGATACTAAATTAGTTCATGATGACGCTAGCTTTGTTGACAAAACGCTTATCGTCAAATTAACGTAGTTTTTGGTCTTATGGTACTTTTTATGGTGTTGGTGAATTAAGAGACTGAGAAAACTCATTCGAGAATCTATCTACTGAAAAACACTTATCAGTGATAGAAATATATGTATATACTGACAGCAATATTCTCTTCAAAGTGCCTATCGAAAACTTGGTTTTCTGTCTTTCTGCCAGATAAGATGTAGCTCCTAAACAAACACCAACAGCTTACAGCCCTGTGTATAGTCTTTCGCCGGCGCCTTTCCAGAGATGCGAAGTTCGCTGGCCAATCCATTATAATTTGTGTAGCGAACAGCGCAACCCTGGAGAGTCGCTGGCAAATAAATATGCATACGGCTGTAACACGTCTAGATTTAATAAGATAATTAAGAAAAATATATATATATTTTTTTAGTTAGTACGCATTGAATTATGGATTTCTGATAAAGCAAGGCCTGCTTCCTGGTAGTTTTGAGTTATATAGCTATTTATTTGTCAAAGAAGGGGCTCGCTTACTGCAAGGGGAACCTGCTCATAGATAGATCTATTACTTATATGATTACCGATCGATTACCTCATGGCATTTGAACTTCGCATGAGCTCATCTTACAATTATTTGCTCAGATACGGTAACCGATCAAATAGTAAGATGCATGAACTAGAAAACTCGCTCCATCATAATATGTAGTCAAGTTCAAACAGATCAGGTAATCTTCAGAAGGGACGTATTTTAGGGAGACTCCCTCGGCCCTCTTTTTTCTGCATCTCACTAATGCCATTGTCCGTTGTACCCAGAAACATCTGTTGTTACAAGTGCGGCACCCCCGGAGGAACCGGAGGCACAAGGTCACTCGCTCATTCATTTTACATGGATGACCAACAACTATATGCCTCCGGAAAGAAGGATCTACATCAGTCCTCAAGGGTGATACAAGAATACAAGAATACATACATGCTATCGATATAGAGTTTGGGATCGACAAATGTGCCACGGTTCATCTAAAAAGAGGACGATGCTATAAATACGGAGACGATGTCCAGATCGTAAACGCAAGCATCCCACCATTTTGATGCCGAAGAGACGTGTACTTACTTAGTGGTGGAACAACGTCGCTCCCAAGAGGTAACCACAGTGAAAAACTGTCTCTGCGGCAAGTGGCAGCTTAAACTCCGACGGATTTGGTCATCAGAACTGTCGGGGAAAAACAAAGTTGCTGCAACCAGGTAATGTGTGTGCCGTTCCGACCCTTCTCTACTTCTTTGGAGTGATGAAATGCGGACAACTCGATCTTTATAGGACTTGCATCCCAAATCGTCCGTTCCACGGTTATACTTTTCTGGACAACAGGGGGGCCATAGACTTTTGAATTTGGAGTGTGTACATTACATAACAGAATGGTATGATCATAAAAAAGTAGAGATCAGAGCATTGCTTGTCAAGGCAGCACGTACAGTCGATGAATTTGGTCTCGTTTTCGACACCGAACAGGGTGACCCAAACTCTCTTACCTAGTTGGAGTCCGTTCAGAACAAAGTTTACTGCGGAGACTGAGGTCCTTCTGCAGCTACATGAGAATAAGCCAATGCATAGGGTCTTCTTCAGGAACATTGAAGACCTTGGCTTTTCAAAAAATTTGACCTACGCAATCCGCCGGTCAAGTGGGCTGAAGTTGGAGACCGAGTGATTCATGTGTCCTGAGGTATCTTCAACACCATGGTCTAGCGTAGTCGCGTGATAGGTATATAGATCCCGGACAGTAGATGCAGAGCGTGTCGTGGGGCGTCTGAGACCATACCTAATGCATTTGCTGACTGCGTGTCAAGCTTATGCAGCCTTAGCCTATATTCACGCATAACTCGGTGCTATATACGAGTACTGCACTACCATCTTGGACACTTGTTTGGTATTCACGAGACACCGGTGTTGCCGTATGCTTGTGGAGAATGAGAAGTGCTGGATCTATTGGATCAATCAGGCAAATACAAGCAAATAAGCCTGTATAATCCTCCTCGACCATTAAAGTAAGACAATTTTCCTCATAGAGTTTTCGGCTCCGGGCGAAACGAACATCGACCGAAAAGAGGTGAAAAAACGGACTAAATATCTAGAGTCACTCGTTGAACTCTGCAGGCTTACGCAAACCATGCTGTTGAAATGGTGGTTCTAATTAGAGGGGTACTTGGTGGAATGTTGGACACGCTGCTGCCTAATCTGATTATTATACCGGCTTGAAGTGATACGGCAGGAACCTAACTCTCGGGTTGCTTCATAAAGGGACATTTCGTTTTGATTAACCTAATATATTTCGTTACAATCTTTGATCACCACTTTGTGGCGTGTTCCTTTCCTTTGTCATCTCGGAGTAGACTGGAAAAAAATTCTTGCTCCTCGCACGTTACGATATGGTCGATCGTTCACTCGTCGCTGTCGGGCAATCTAACAAGGAAAAAGTTATAAATACGTCCGGGACAAATAGTTTCGGGTTTTGTATTTATTTACGGGTGCGTTGGCAACGGCGACGTCGACCGACGGCAAAGAAAAAGCTCATCAAAGGTCAAAGACTGTCTGTCTATTCGGGATAATCACGTGTGCTCCTTTTACCGTTTGGATGTGACCGATAATTTTAGTTCGACTGCTCTATTTTCGCTCATCTCTCATACTTTTTTCGCAATCGTGTAGCTAGCTTATCGGGGGTAATACCACGAGTCGTCGCAATACTATTGATAATTCTCTCAGAAATCAACGAGATCAAATTGCTTGGTAACCGTAGGGACAAAGCAATTTGATCGAGTTAAAAATTTCTAACAGAATTATCGATTATATTGTGAGCACGAGTCGTATTTATTGAGATAATTTCACGAACCAACCAAGTTATTATTTGAAATTTGATCGAGTAAACAAAGTGAATTCTTCAATACTTGCAATTAATGAATAATAAACATGAAGTCTGTCAACCTGACGTTTATGTCATATTAGATTACAAGATGTATCATTGCTGTTTATATTTGTGGTTGACTTGACGACGTGGTCCTTCTGGATCGGAAAGAAAGAAAGCGAAAGGAAGCGTGTACTTTCGCGAAATCCCATTCTGATTGGTCCTCATATTGCAGGAGACGCGACTTTCATATAGTGAGTGAAATTGTCGTTCAAATTCCATACGTGATGGTGGTGACGATTGTATACGATATCCAAAAATAAAACAGAAGGTAAAAGGCTCATGATGACAGCGTTTCAGAATCATCAATCAATCAATCAACTTAACAATATCTTCATTTTCAAGGAAATGAGAATTACAAAGAGGATTGAAAACTGTGAAGAGTTCTAAAAAACAGAAACAAAGCTGTCGAACGTTTTATTTCAAAGATCTAATTATGTAACGAGAACATATATGTAGATATCACTTTACCATGCACTGTTTGCGGTAGCTTGCTTACTTAGGATTAGAAAAAAAAGGTTTTTTCTTCATGATCATCACATAATTCTGAGATCGAATCTGATAACAAAATATTAACATTCTCTCTCTAGAGTTTGAAAAAATATTCTAGTCCTCTGTCCCTATAGAATTTAAATACATTTTATTTTCTCTCTAGATATAGAGAATAGTACATTCTGTAACAAGGTTAGAATGAAAAATTCGATGCGAGTATAACGAATTTTCATTCTAAACGAGTAACAGACTGTGCTTTCTCAACAACCACAAATTTCACATATAATTAAATGGAAAGCCAACAAAAAATCATTTTGACATTTCATTTCACACCTTGTCACTATGATGCCAGCCAAGGCTAACGTAATTATTGCTCCAACAATGTCGGAATAATAATTCTTATACAAGTGATTGACTGAAATACACGCAAAATGCATAAGACAGCAAGTGTTGTAGAATATTTTTTCTCCACAACCGTTACAGAATTTGCCAACTCTGAAATCATATTTGATAACAGAATGGTAACATTCTCGATCTTGATATTGAACAAATATTCTACAACACTTGCTGTCTTATGCATTTTGCGTGTATTTTATTCAATCACTTGTATGAGAATAATATTCTGACATTGTTGGAGCAATAATTACGTTAGCCTTGACTGTCATCATAGTGACAAGATGTGAAATGAAATGTTATCAAATATGATTTCAGAATTGGCAAATTCTGTAACGGTTGTGGAGAAAATATATTCTCACACTTGTGTAGCAATAATAACGTTAGCCTTGACTGTCATCGAAGAACGCAAGCATAGGTTTTGAGAGTTCGTAGTAACTTTTCATAATTCATCAAATAATTCATCAGGGGATTCAGAAATGAAATCTGAAAATTGGCCGCTTGAAAGGTATCACATGATCCACGATTTTTATTTTTATTATCATGGAAGAGAGAGAGAGAGCCTTCAATATACCACTTTTCACTTTTTAGTATAAGAGGCAGTGTAGAGGACAGACCGTCTGGCTAAGGGTCATAAGGTCGCAAATTCAATCCCGAATGGGAGCAATTAAAGTGGTATATTTTTTTTATTTCATTTTTTTATGAAAACTGTTTTGTGTGTATTTTATTCGAAAATTATTCAGATTCAGTAGATAATATGATGGAAAATAAATCATAATTGAATACACAAAAAACAAAATGTAGGATACTGGATACTAGAAAAAAAAATTAAAATTCCAACCAAATTGACAATTCCATAAAAGAATGTTGGTGTTTTCTCAGGTGGCATGCCCTATTACGTACCACTTTGTAGTAGGTTTAGGATAAATAAACTTTTCCTATTTTCAAAACAATGACTTTAACCCCATACCAAGAATAGTATGAGATCAAACTTTTGTCTTGTATACAATGTCAATGTGCGGGCGTATTCTCCTCATCAAAAACCCTTTCCTATCTGTGAAGGCAAGGGTGTACGATAATCCTATAGGTAATCTTCTCACCAAATATATTTAGGAAATTACCTTGGCCCTGAAATATTTTTTTCTGAAATCGCTCAAGAATGCGTACTTTCTCGGAGCAACTTCAGACCCCAAAATACGCTAATCTAGTATTTTAGTCTGTTGCTAAGCAACGAACTTTCCCGTATCGAAAACGGTCCGCGAAAATGTTTGCCGGCGTCTCAACAATAATGACATCAATCAAAAATTGTTATGCATTTATAAAAATTTCTTAATTTATGATAAGTTTGATTGCGATTTCAGAAAAAATAGTATGTGTACCTCGTCAATGCTTGTTGGCCTCGGCCCATTACATTGTCGTCCGGGAATGTAATGCTTTTACTACTAGATACACAATATACTATTGTTTCATACACCCAAAATGTATGTGTTCAATTTCCACGCACTGAAATATCTACGTAAGGTTGGTTCGTTCTGGTTAGATCAGACTAAATAATTACTCCTCGCAAAATGTATGTATTAAGTATCCAGAAGTTCTAAAAACTAGACTCGATTGAATTTTACGAAACAATAAGGGATAAATATATAGGCGGGTGAGTGTAAATAGTCAATAAGATAAGAGATATCCAGCTGATGTTTTTTTTGCGAAAGGTCAGTAACAGGATTCTAGGAACGTGGCATCTCCATTGAAAAATAACATGGGGATCGATATGATACAGATTTGTTTCCGAAACAACTCGTATTTATAGTTTCCTGCTCTGCATACGTATTTTGGTACCTCAAGGATACTGGCAAATGCGTATACAAAACAGATATCTAAACAGCATGCCGTCTCATTTTTTAACCACCCACGTATTGTTACGGGCCTTCCTAAACATTTCACACGGCTATAAAACAGATTATTTTCGATGACTTGAGTTCTTAAAAACTTACGTTTGGATTATGCGATCGTTGAATCTATTTAACCTGTATGACGAAATCTATGATATAAAAGAAATTATTATTTTTTTGTAGATTGTATCAATGATATAATTACAAAAATCAACTGTTGCAACAGAAAAAAACAGTAGTCCAAATAATTTAAGACTCTGAAATGAACAGAATACGGTTGGTATTTTTTCATCGTGACTGACGAATGTTTTAATGTTAGGAACGAAAACATACCGCAGTTTGAGACATTTTTAATTGAAGTTCTGAATGTGTATGTAATGTTTTTGTTTATTTACGAGGTCTGTCCTCAATACCATTTCGGAACCACTACAGGCTTTAAGTAACAAAATGTCAATAGAAATATTTGGGTTCAAAATCCATCTACTTTCCTGGCTAATACTACGACGAACGTTGAATTACATTTATGAATTTCCGCCTTCAATTGCTTGTTTCATGGAAATGTTCATCAATACATTTGGAACACCTATGGATCGATTTCGTCGTTTTGCCCCTCATCAGTATAGTGTTGGTCTATGCAGACACTAACTAAGTCTGCAACAAATGGTTCGAAACATCTCCATTTCAAGACCCCAGCTGAAAACGCGCCCGCAGAGTTGATAAATCAAGTGCGAGCGCCATCTCAACCTCACCTTTCCGACCAGCAATACCCATATTCGTGGTTGTCAAGTCCACATATAACGGATATAAAGAAATCTGTAATTGTTCACGATGTGCTTAATAATGTTAAGAGAATGTCCTGCCAGAATTGCTCATTACATTATTTCTATGCAATAGGGATATTTGGGTCGAAAATCCATCAGAAAACAACTACTTTCCTGGCTTATACCACGACGAACGTTGAATTACAATTGCTTCATTACTAGGTTTCTCTTCAGTCGAACTAGAAAAATCTCTTTTCGTCCATCACGGATTTTACGATTTTTGTTTTCTAGTGAGCTTTTGGAATAAGATCGGCTATGATTTTTTGCCGTTTTACGGTAGAATTGTACTTAAAATTCGATAGTGGCAAAGGCATCGCTCCTCCGAAGATACCTATACAACAGTACAACCATCATTTCAGTTTGGGTAAAGCCTCTGTAGTTCAAATCTGTTCCTTGGATATACAGAAATAATCTCGATATTTTGTCTGTTTCTCTGGCATTTCTACTCCTGTTTTCGGACGAAATTTGTTTTGCGAGGAGTCGAAAACTCCATGACAAAAATTGTGGTAGAGAAATATACTATTTATTTATCTATTTATATTCATACCTGCCTATGGGCCTAAATACATTCGAAATTAATTGTTTTACATTAAAAGAAAAAATTATTCAATATTCAGTAGAGTTGTAGGAGACATCAATGCGATTCTAACAGCGTTGTATACATATAGTAATAATATACTCGTACTACCTGGTTCAGTATCACATACTAATTGTTATTTGATTCTGAAGAAGGAGTTTAAGTCTGTTGAATGTCATTGACCAATCTAAATCAATCAATGAATTTGTATAATTTGGTAGTCGAAGAACGTTTGCAATTGGGGCATGGTAAGTAACTATTAAATGTATTGTATATTTTCCTGAGTGCATAATTTTAGTATTTTTAATAAAAACTATCATTATTATTATAAATAGTGATGTATAAGTCTGCATTGAATAAGCACAAGGAGCAGCACAGAGACTATTCGCGGTAGTTGACCGTTTGAAAATAGATTTTTTTTTCTAAAGTTCTACAGCTGAACAGCGCAGCGTAGGCATGTTTATGAACGCTATTTTTATTTCCGGCTCGAATATAAATTACTCGAGATTGCGCGGCCTCGGCCCAGCCTTCTGTTTCTACAAAATTCGCGAACAGCTGATAATTGTTTTAGTGTTTTGATTTTGCGATAAATAATAATAGTTTTCTTTTAAAGCTAGTTCGGAAATGACCAGAACGTAAATGCATAGATTTTTCGTACATACTCGTGACTGGAAAGTCAATCTTTTCAAACTAGGTCAAAAATAACTCGCAGTTTTAACAGCTGTAGAATTAAAATCACGACATATGTTATATCAAGACATTAGCTTCTTCAAATGGTAAGTATACTCTAGTTTTTACTAAAGTTCTACTTTAAAGACATAAGTGTTTTGGTGAAACACAGGGCCGCCACTAGGTGGGGCAACTGGGACATTTTGCCCCAGGCCCCCAAATTCTAAGGGCCCCCAAGCGGCGTAAAATTGATTTTCTGACTGAATGCTTTAAGACTATCGAATTTATTTGAGTTACCTTTGTGCAGTACAAAATAGTGCAGACTATTGATGGAAAGAATAAAATTCTTAAAGTCCGAAGATACAGAGATCAAAGACTCGGAAAACATACTGCTAGGTTTGATAGAAAATATTGAAACCCTTGGAGATATTTGGGAATCGATTCTAAAAAAGGCTAAGACTGTAACTTCAAGCTTCGACATATACAGACGAACTAAAGCCAACAAGAGAAGGAAAACGGAAAAGGTTTTGACTGTTGAACAGGGCCTAACTGCACATTTGATTCAAGAGAATAACGATTCAAAGTTGAAGTATTTTTGCCAGAAATATGAGCATTTGCAAGAAAAACGGAAGAATATAAAAAGTATTTTCTCACATCGTTCCCCCAAGATACTTCAGTGAACGGAGTGATCGCTTCATTAATGATGGAGCAGAAAAACTTAAAGAACGTAAAGATTTAAATAAAGATGATCTGGCTAATGAGTTACAAATATACTACCAAATGATGAAAGTTAATGTGCTAAATGTTGTGGGTGATTTCAACTCTGCCTCAGATATACAAAAATGATTGAAGAATATTTTACCTCAGATTTGCATATTTTCAAGATTATTGGTTGTACTTCCAGTGTCAGTGGCAACAAGAGAACGAGCATTCAGCAAAATGGCCCTAATCAAGAATTGGCTTAGGTCAACCATGGCTGAAGAAAGGCTCAACCATCTAATGATGCTCAGTAACAACTAGAAGCTACTAAAAGCTACTACTGTTTATTAAGGCCGATTCAGATACATGGGTGCCCACCCTGATTTTTCGACCCTGTATGAGAAATGCATGCCCATCGCCGTTCACACCTGTCGGCGTGCGTGAAAAACACGGGGTGAGCACGCATGGGTCAAAAATGCATATGCTTGTAAATTGCACGTGGTTCATAAACCCTGCGTGGGTACCCATGTATCGGAATCGGCCTTTATAAATAAACATGAGCTTATTATTATACCACTACTCGTTAATTCTTTGATTTTCTTCAAACCAACTAAAACAGTGTATTTCATTAAATGTAGGGGGTGTCGGATTTGGTTCTTTATGTGTATACCGTACCCTAAGTAAGATACCCCAAATGTAGGTGGGCCCCGACTAAGTGTTTGTTCCAGGTCCCCAAATTTCTGGTGGCGGCCCTGGTGAAACATGTTGCAAAATCATGTAGTTATTGAGATTCGTTAACTTCGAACAATATTTGCTCTTTGTTCATTAAGTATATTAAATGCTTATCTATAGAAAGCATTAGGGTATTTCCTTATGACAGATGATGAAGGTAAAATTGCCTAACATGAAACTAGCAAAGATTAAAACTCAAAGTTTTATCAACAAGTTACTCTGGACAATATCACTGTCTCTTCTGAGAACTGCCGTCTTGGGTTTATTTTCGCCGAATTTAAACAATAAGAAAGCTTCATTATTTCAACACTGACGATTATATACCTGTCGTCGTTTGGGTCATTATTTCGTTTCATTCTTTGTATCTGTACCATTATCGGAAATTTTAATACACCTTCCCAATAATAGCCAGGTCTTTGCTGCTAAATAAAAAAAAGGAACAAGTATATTACAATTAACAAAAGAAAAAAAATCCTAATATATTCCTCCAAGAAATGTCGTCATAATTGATTACTTTTTTGCAGACTTCCATTGTCTGCATTGTTTCTATGAGCTCGACGTTTCAATCTGTTCAGTTTCTCGGATAGTTATCAAGTGTCTACTAACCGCTAGAGTGAGTCATACGCTCGAGACTTAACAAGTCTGGCTTGTGAACTGGCAAGCTTTGCGCCGTGTTACGCGATCGGCTCGTGTAGGTTCCGGACTTGTTTAGCTTGACTCGAGATGGCTTGACTCCTCCCATGAAATGGCGGTATATTCTCCAAACATCAAAGGCGCGTGTTTAACATATTATGTGATTATCTTGTATTATAGCTGGATGAGGTGTCACACGGCGCGAAGACGCTTGCCGAGAGTGTCAGGGGCGACTAGTTTGCAGTTTACTGTCATTCTGGTGAGAACTATTAATTGCTTTGGCAGATTGCAAGTGTATTTTCAGTTTGTGTAGAATGGGGTGGAATACAGAAGCAATAACGGAATTTTATGGATTTGTATGAAAGCTATCCTTTCGTTGTCGCTATCTATTGTACACTGAATTACTAACTACCGAGAAGTACTGCAGTGGACCAGAAACATGTGAATCACCAACAAGCCACCTCATGACACAAGTGATGGACGCCGATTGCGCCGTGTGACAGCTCAATATGAGGTTGTACGAACCATACAGGTGCGCGAGTCTTGTCAATCCACAGGCCAGACTTGTAAAGTCTCGCGATGTCTGACTGCGCCTTTTTACATGTCTTGAGGTAATTAACAGAACTACCTGTTTTCTCAATTGGTCATACTTGAGCGTGGTAATGGGCAGGCGCCCTTATAGTTTGTATTCTTCTAGAATTTACTTGTTCTTAATTAATGTGTTTTCCACACATTCACAACTAACCCGTTCATTTCTGATTTCACTGGCTGATATCGGAGCTTTAGAAGGGAAAGTGGTTCACCGGACATTAGGTAGCTCCCAATAAATCATTGATGTGAAGAAAAAACAGTGCTATGTCATACCTAACACATTAGCAGAAATAGGTTATTCGAGACCTTTTTATGGATGTGAAAGGCATGACTGGGACAAAGAACCTTGCCAGCAAGTATACTATACCAAGAAATTTAATAATGTCTCAAGTTTTGGTGTTCTGAGTAAGAATGATAAGTATTCTGACGTTTCATTAGTCATGCAAATACTATTCAGAATACCATTCCTTGACAATGGACTGTGCGTCATCACGCTATCGAGCTCCATATGGTTCGTGTGTTTGCATATCGCCCATCTCATCATCAAAAACTATAATAAATATAGTGAAGGGTGAAGGAAGGAATACAATTAAATAACGCTAACAAATACGTCTAAAAAATGCAGACGATACATAATAACTTAGGGATAGTTTGTAACGACAAATACATTGAATCGAGAATGCAAAGCTGATTAAGCACAGACAAGAAGGAAACGAAACGTCCTTGATTATAATAATAGTTTACTTTGTGCCGATCCAACAAGCGAGGCGTATCGAAATGCAAATGTTGCGGAAAAAAAGAGCCAAGTATTTCCTGATAATCTGCGACACGCGACCGTTGATCTCCCAGATTCGAAAATAAATCCTTCGAATTCTACGTAAAAACAAGCGGAACGCGTATTAAGTATACGATATTGTGTTTGCAAGCAGAGAATTTCGTTTGTTTTTGGTTCTATTTCCATCGTCGATATCCAAGGCGAATTTTGATCGCGTGAATGCGGTCTTTGTCGAATACAAGAGAATAGGTTCCGCTTTTGTCAGAACGCGACGCATTTGGTTTTCTTGGAACGATGCTAATTTGTTTGTTGAACGCCTTATTGCAATTCATCCGAGCATCCATGTTGCCAAAGTCATGAACCTTGTTTCTTTGTTTTTGTTACCATGGGAGGTTTTTCCGATAAGTAGGTATACATTGATTCGCTCGATTATTCTGTTATTTGTTGAAAATTCGATGGGTAGGTCGTGGTTGAATCATGTGAACTGTGAAAGAAATGTTACCAAGTCTTACTTAATAAGGACAATAAACTCTTTCGACCCCCATATAAATCGCTTGAACCAGTTGGAATATTTCCTGTTCTACTACAGCGGAAAACTGAAGAAATAGCACCAAAATTATACAGACTTAACAGGATGATCCTAGCACTTAACTGGATACCACAAACCTGGAAACCTGTGAACGTGGTCTTTATTCCGAAACCTGACCAGGCTAAGGATAACAGACCAATAAGCTTATCATATTTCCTTCTGAAATGGCTAAAAAACCGATAGACAGGGACATACGGGAGGCAGCTCTTATAGATCTGCCTTTGCATACCTATCTAACAAGAAAATCGTGTGAGATGCCTTTACACTAATTGGTGGAGGACGCTATGGAGAAAAAAGAAATAGCACTATGCACTTTTCTAGATATCGAAGGAGTCTTCGACAATACATCCTTCGATAATATGGTATCAGCGGCCAAGAGGAGAAGCGTTGACGAAACCACCTGCAGGTGGATATTCTCAATGCTCCAAAATGGAGAGGCCCAGACCAAAATGTTTGAAGACTCCGCGCAGCTGGAATTTGTCAGGAGATACTATCCCCCCTACTATGGGACATGGTAGTAGACGAACTGCTGGAATATCTAAACAATCAGGGTTACTACTCCCTAGGTTATGCGAAGAACATATAGTGGTTATCCTACAGGCAAAGTAAGCCAAAATAACCTCCGAGCCAATGCAAATTTCACTGAGGACCGTAGAAGAATGGTGCAAAAAAGAAAAAACAGTCAATTGAAGAACGGTAGAGCGCGTGGGCCATCGATATCTGAAGCCAAGCTTCACGGACTTACGGACGAACTCCTTTCGAGATCTTTTCTTCTCGGGTCTTGCTAGGAATCGCACGTTAAAAGATAAGACCTCGTTAATCCTTGGCTCGCACAAGTTTCGACAGCAGGTTAACAGAAAAAACAATTTTAATATTTTAACATACTAGGCACAACAAAATCAACATTCACATAATGAAAGACGAGATAATTTGAAAATCTCATATGTCGTTCCTCCAGCACTGAGAAAATGGATACAGAACCAGAAAAAATATGATCTTGTGAAAAAATAGTTATTTACCTAACAAGTGCGGAAAGTAGTACTTTTCCGCACGTGACGGCAGTTGCAAGGCAAGCTGTTAAGGGCGGAAAAGACATTTTCCGTAAGAGTTAGGTACAATATTTTTCCTACGAGTGTTTTTGTCCATCTTATTTATGAAAAAACAACGTTTTTAATAAACAAGTTTTTATAATAATGCTACAAAATGACTAATAAGACAGAATAGTTACATAGATCATTTAGTTAGTCCTAAATATCATCATTTTCAAAAATACAAAAATCGTGCGGAAAAGTAAAAATCGTACGGAAAACTAAAAATCGTGCGGAAAACTAACTTTTCCGAACGATTTTAAATCGTACAAACACATTGGGACCAAATCAAAGGGCACCTATGGCGAGGCGCCTAAGCCAAACACTGACAGCTCAATAAATCCAAGATAAGCAGAATTACTGGCTCCCTAACCGGACCCTGCTGCCTAAGAACCGCACACCATGGAAATAAATAGAAATTGAGTGCAGAAGTTGTTGAGACGAGGAGGAAACAGCCTCTCACATCATCTTCGAATGCGATGCGCTGCACAACAGGCGCAACAGAATGTTCGGACAGATCCAATGACAGATCAACCTAGATACAAGCATGATTGGCATTAATCTGAAACACTTAATAAATGGACCACTAAATCTGACTAAAAACACAGGACTGTTTAATTATGAATAACTGACGACAGGACAATATAATACACCTTAGCTGGTCTCAGTGTTGAGGAAAACCCTTAGCGTAAACCCGGTATTTCGCTCGTCAGCTCTCAACAAACCAACCAACCAGTTCAGTTATATTTTTAAGCTGAGAGCGGCTGGTTCAGAGACTTTTTGGCTAGCAAGCAGCCCTGTCAGCCAGTGCGTCTGTAATTTTATATACCTCGGACTGATGAAATTTTTGTACCTTTTAATGTGCATTTATTTACTATGGCCATCCTAATTAACAAAATGATCTTCCCATCACTTATACGCTTGCTGTTGCTGTTGCAAAGAATGTAAATATGTTGTTCCAAATGCGTCACAGAAGCAGCGCCAACATTGATAAGCTGAATGCTCATTTTCAGTTATAGGATCCTCGTGATTCTATTATTATCGCCTTCCCTAGCCATTCACGTAACTGCCATAATTACATTTGGGTAAATGAAGTTGGTTTTTTATAAGTCCTTTGCTGATTTTTTATCCCTAGTTTTA
The DNA here is from genome assembly GCA_958298965.1 of Chrysolina haemoptera. Classification (NCBI taxonomy): domain Eukaryota; kingdom Metazoa; phylum Arthropoda; class Insecta; order Coleoptera; family Chrysomelidae; genus Chrysolina; species Chrysolina haemoptera. The sequence continues at coordinate 104,905 of OY282598.1, read as the reverse complement.
TTTGTTTTTTTTTAGCAAACCACTGTAGTATAAAAGAATTTAAGGTTATTTTCGTACTGAGTGCATTTGACTTGAAAACTCTAGAAGAGCTACTTGAGAATAGAATGAAAATTCAGGAAATTTTGGAGGAAATAAATAAGACTGCCCAATTTGTCAGAATATACAAATTTTTTCAAATTGTTAGTAAAGAAGACCTCGGTACAACCTGGAAGGCAACATTCTTACGCAAAATTCATACTCCTTAACATACTGGGCCATGTAAAATATGTTTTTGAAAACAATAATATTTTCAATAACAATAAAGTTTATCTATCGGCTCTATCGCATTTGTCGAGTACAATAATATTTATAGCATCAGTAAAAAATATGTTTTCTATTGTACGAGGTGAATGAATATAAAACAAAATCGATAGCAGCCAGCAAGCGGTATAAAGTGATTTTTGTTTTGTTTAAACTTGAAGCAAAAATTCAACCAAAAAATGACCGATTAAAAAACGATTATGGGTACCTAACATTTAGACTCACGTCAGGTAAGTATTAATTATTTAATAATTAGCTGGTTAATGGATTCGAGATGGAATACGTAAATGGTTAAACACTTTTGATGAGTTTTCTGAAATTACCCAGGGGTACAATACAATACGGTTTTGTGATATATCAAATTGAGATTCCGCACAAAATAATATGGGATCGATACCCATATAATTGTAATGACTGTTATAGTACGCTCTTTTATATATTTTTATAATTCGATCAATCGACCCATTTTAGAAAAATTGGCCATTGAAATGATTATGTATTGTGAAAAGAAAAACAGTGGGAAACAGTACAGAAAGATGCTAATTTCTCACTAGGTTGAAAAAGTTGCAGCCGGATCGCAAGCGAGTTTTGCAATTTCTGCACTTGTTTCACAATATACTTTTTCTACATACATGATTCAAAACAGGCTTTTCTGCATATGTGTATGTTCTATAACCAAGTTAACTCCATTCAATCAGTAGGATCTACTAACCTGCTTAATCCACAGGCGTTCAATATCCCATTTTCGATAATATATTCTCTTTAAAAGTGGACATCGTGATGTATCAAAATGTTGCATTTATTTTAAGGGGACAAAAATCTATTAATAATATTTTGTACTTATTAAAATTTAGAAGAAGCAATATAAGCGCGGACATTTAGTTTTTGCCTTTAACATGAAGATGACATTTTTGACGACTCTCATGAAAAATGAAGAATTAATGTGTACTGAAATTTAAGCTATATTGCACGCTCAGCTTTTTTCACACTTGGACATTTCGGTGAACATACTTAAAACAGAAAAAATTTAATGTGGTGTTGTGATTGAATTTGTTAAAGTTCATTGTGTATTTGGACTCTGATGTCAGAGGTGAATCTGCTCGGTAAAAGGTGGTCATACCAGTGCGTTGAAGTACTCTGTTGGTTTAGGAATCGCAATAATTGATAAGATCGTAGACAAAGTCCACCAACTCGAGTTATGTGATTGTCGTATAAAATTCGGAGAGATAACAAAACAAACTGCAGGCGTATTTACTGAGCGTGTTGATCATAAATGCATATTAATATCGGGACAACAGAAACTGGAACGACTGTTGGGCGCCGCGCCGTATTTGTTGGTTCATTATACTTCTTGCGTCGATTTGTAACTGTTAAAAAAAAACACAATCAATAAATTAATTGGCGCTAATTCCGATGAGACATTTTCCCTAAAAAACAACTTCTGCATGCTTCATTAAGCCGAGCAACAAACTACGTCAAATAGAAAACCTAGTGACGAACATTAATTGTTTACAGAAGTGTCCATTTAGGAATGTATACAAACATGTGTGAGGTAAAAGGGACTCCTAAGTTCATTTTTCAACTTGGTCAACCTACGGGTGGGCCACTATAAACCGTAGGCCGGAAGAGGCAGTTCAACGTATACAAATAATAAAAGATATTAACTGTTTTTTACAACAAAGGAAAACAATAACTGAAGATAATATTTCATTATTGAATCTGCTTAAAGAAAATATTCCAAAAAGCACAGTTCTCTTCTGTATCCAAGGCAATTGCGATAATAACTCGCTACCCCCAAATCTATTTCAAATAAATTGATCAACACTGAAAAAATGTGATTTATTTGGAATATCTAACAGAAAACAACTACTTCCCCGGCTAAAACCACGCTGGATGTTGAACTACATCTGATAGATAGTGTGAAAAGGCTCCAACTGAAAAGAAAAAATCTGAAAGTGAAAATTCTATTCTATTTATTGTTAGGCTATATTGTTTTTGCTTGACCAGCACTGGTTGGAACCTTTTGAATAATCCTTGTATTTGGAACAGGTGTTTGTGTTTTAGATATTCTGAAGGATTATTAGTTTACATAGACACAAAAAAATTGTTTAAAAATCTAAAGAACACACTGTACTTCCAACATGTACAAAAAATTAAAAAATAATTTACAATTTATATACTCAAATGTAAAAAAAGCGAGGGTACTTTCGATCTATATTTTCATATATTTAGATTGATTTAACAAACGGAGCGTTTAAGAGCTCGAGAGAACTTTGTCAAGCACCCCACGCTTTTTTTACATTTGAGTAAATGAATTGTCAATTATTTTTTACTTCTTAATCCATGTTGGAAGTAGAGCGTATTCTTTAATTTTTTAAACTATAATTTTTTTGGTGACTAAAAAATAGAAATTTCCGACCCCGAAAACCATATCAATCTTGAATCGGATCTGACCATAATCCCAAAACTCATCCACCATCTTGGGCCGTCATCTTTAATTCATACATTTTGACAAAAAATTCATAATCTCTGACCGAATCGAATCAGACCATAATGACAAATCTCGTCCGCCATCTTGGAGACGCCATTTTTTTTTTTTTCGTAAAAATAATGTCATATTGCATTGTCACCGGAATTATGAACACATGCCAAATTTCAAATCATTCGGACGTCTGGAAGTGGGTGAAAATCACGTTCAAAGTTTCGGTTACATAGATACATACATACAAGTGAAGCAAATATAAGCGTCTTAAAAAGTATACTTAACGTGGATCTTCATTAGGTGGAATTGTCAAGCTGTGTGCACTCATCAATATAGGTATTTGATAGTCATCCATAAAGTATCCAGAATAATCGTTGGACAGGATGAACATTTCTAGAAACAATGTTTTAATATGTGTATTTTTAAATATTCACTTTATTCCTGGGCCATAATTGTGTATGGCTTCCTGTACACCTGACTAGTAATAGTGAAGGTATCAGCTTGCTACCTGCATTACCTGATTTTTTAGGAAAGTTGAAGCATGCCACTTTATGTTTTATGTACATTGAAATTGTCATTTTATAGAATAGAAATCCTCAATTCCTCCTGATAGAAATCTTACTGATGATGGTATTGAAATGTATAAAAAGTGTGTAGTGAAGGGGAGGTACACCATATTTGTTCTTATTGAATAATAACGAGCATATGTGGGTTAGCGTGGGTATTTAATAAACACAACCTAAGTCACGGAGTTTAGTGACATGTTGAATAGTCAAAATAAACCACAAAGAAATGGGAATATTTTGCTTTAAATAACTAAAGTCTATTTTTTAATTCCAAGGATGAAATAGTTTCATTGACGAGAATTAATATGAGGTCCCGTTATAATTTTCAATCTCGCAATTAAGGCGCCTTTTCCTATACTTTCGCCAGTCGCCAACGACTGCGACCGAGTGGCCGCAACCGATTCGTTAAGACATCTCCAATTCATTTTAAACCTGTCTCCAATCTGATGTTCAGTCGCTACTACCAGTGAACGGTCGCCGTTCGTCCGGTGGCGAGTCGACGCTCATCTCCGAGAGGGGTGCTGCGACTAATTGGGTCGAAAAGTCGTTTTGCCATTTTTCTATTAAAGAAAGTTATATATTCATTTTTGCACTTCATTTTATTTACCTACAACCAATATGAAAGCATTGAAATCATTTACTCTCTTCAATATGTCAATTTTTCTGTGCTGTTATTAGAAATTTCACACATACAGGACGGCTTAACAAGTTCATCTTCTATGATCCACAGTACGTTTCAGAAATCCTAATTATTCTATTAGCTAGAACAGACCACAAGAACGAAACACTTTAAAAATGGCTCAAATCAGGCAAACGGGTTTGAAGAAATAGACCGCGGCTACTACTGGAATACTGATCCCATATATTGAGTGCAGCACCCAAACACACATTGAAACTTTTAGATTCGGTCCAAAACCATTCGAGCCATTCGTCTCGTCGGTGATACTTCGCTCACAAGCTCGCTTACTTCTCTGGAACATCGCAGAAAGGTTGGCGATCTGTTAATGTTTTAATGGTATTTTCATGGACGATGCTCTTCAAAAATATCATCAATCGTTCCACCGTTAGCGGTCTCATCGAGATTGACCCGAGCTCAGTCCCTCACATCCATATGGCGTCACTTTGGAGACATGTCGCACATCTGCTTCCCAGGGCTTGTTTTCCCACAGAACGGCAAAGCTTTGGAACTCGCTGCTTCGTAAGGTGTTCCCTGAGGCATACGGCCTTCAGAAATTCAAGAACACCAATTCCTACCTACTCTCCCTCGGCTGTCACGATGTTCATTGAACAATACAGGATTTTCCTTTTCGTGGGAACCAAACAAAAAAAAAGCAGTCGCGGCTATTCGGTTGCGACTTGCAAGAGTGTAGGGAAACGCGCCTTTACTATTGAAGGTGGCACAATAAGAAAATTAAATCTATACCTATTGAATAGGTATAGGTATTATTCTGGCAGTGTACGTGTCCAAACTTATCATATTCGATTCATCGTACCTAGGCTAGGAGCCAAATTTGTTAGTTTCCTCACCGTATTTTGCAGGTTAAGTACTGTTTTTTAGTGCTCTTTAAAAAATGCAGTCGTATTGCTCGAAACGAACGTATTAATTTCGAAATACGTCAAGTGTTGATAACCTTGCTTCTGCGTAGATTTGAAATCACGTAGAGAAAACATGTTTAGCGTTGACATTAGACTTTAGGAAACAAAGCTATTCAAATATTGAAATATTCTGCACGTTCAATAATTGCGAAATTATCCATCTATGAATAATGGAATAATCAAAATCTATTTACCTAAGGTATTTGGTAATACCTACCTTAGGAGGTAGGCCCAAATGTTTTTATTTCTTGGTGATATTAGAAGACGAAAATCTGTTCAAGACAAAGCCGTCTTAGACAAGATTGTCCGATTTCGTAGACTAGCAAAAAATCTACGAAATATTTCGTCAGAAAAGAAAACTTACGCCCCTCTCTCGGCCCACAACAGTTACAAGGCAACTTTCCAAGTACGTCCGCCATCATGCTTACCGTACGATTTTTCGGAACTTTCTTCTCCGTCGCACGCGTTCCCGACGCGCTCTCCGTCCTCGTCCCGCGCTATCGACGATAACCGAAGCGGGTCGCTTTCGTCGTTCGCTCAGTTCGCTGCCCGATTCGGATCAGTCGAAATTTGGCGTTCACGGTTGAAAGTTGCGAGTGCTGTGTGCTCTGCCCGAGAGGCCCAGGCCGCCCCTTTTCGTTATTTTTTCGATTTGTTCGTTGTTACAGAAAGTGGTCCTTCGACCCGTGTCGTATCGCGATTTTCGTGGCCGTACGCGATCGAGAATTCTGCGGAGACGTGAGAGTGCGATTTTGTCAATGGCGCTGGAGTGCACACTCCGTTTCTGACATATTTCGAGCTGTTTGGAATAGTTCCAGTGAAGGCGTTTTGGGCTGTGGCGCGACAGAAAGTGCATACTTGATACTTGTCGATTGCAAAACAGATGACGATCTGGAAGAGCCGTAAAGTGTTCCGATTGTCCCGCACCAATTAGAAGTTTTCAAGGTGAGTGAACGTTTCACAACGTGTCTGTAATTTCTCTTTGTGCGGCCGTACGTCTCGTATTCGATTGTTCGGAAGCTGGTGCAATCTTTTGTGTCTTGTTGGGGTTGTTTTCGAGTTGTGTGACCTTCCACATAGTGCGTGTTCGATGACGTACGAGCCAGCTGCGATGTTTCGCGTTTTCGTGGCGTCATCCCGTTCGACGGAAATGCCGTGACAGAGTGGCAATTATTCATTCTGGTGTCGTTTCAGTTTCAGGCAACGGCATTCAAGGTACGTCGTTTTCCACACTGTCACCTACGTTTCATAGGTACTCGGAATTCTGGGAAAGTGCAATAGGCTTGTTGTTTTCCGACTTTGGGTGGGCAAAGGTCGTTCGGGAAAACGAAGCAATCAGTTGTGATGATATTAGTACATGTGCATAACAAAGGTTTCTGCTGTGGGTTTCTGTATAGGTATTTGCGATTGCTGGAAGTGGTTTTCCTGGGAAGACTCTCGCAAATAAACAAATTCAGTCGACGTAGTTTAATCTACGTATGACGTCATTGCTAAACTTGGTCTACACAACAAGTGGCAAAAATCAAGAAAGGTTGTCTGTATATATACAGTAAGACAAATAACCTCAAAAAATCAATAGTCATTGAAAATGAAAACCTACGTACGTATTTCCACAGGAAAATCTACTAAAGAAGCATAGTAATTCAATAATTTGAGGGCTGTCTTTTGTCTATGTTTCATCTGATATTTACTGGTGTCCCATTAGGCTCCATTCTAATTCACATTAGTGCCAACACTAACAATCTTATGGCCAGGACCAGCTTTCTGGATAAAGCCCGTGGCTCACGGTCAAATAGATTGGTCAAAATGCCTAATGCCTTGAAGTGACGTCATTTCCAGTAGTTTGTTTCAAGATTTTTGAAACAAATCAATAGAAATTACATCACTTCAAAGCAGTTTGATCAACTTATTTGACCGTGAGCCACGGGCTTGATGGTACCCATCGTTCCATGCACAGGTATTAGAGCTCTTTTTTGTGTGATTGATGACTTGTTTATTTTGTGGAAATTCATGATCACTTTGATGAAACGAAAGAACACTCTTTTGTCTTATTTCCACTAGATTTTTATTGTTACGACCGGTTTCGGGTTTTATCCCATTATCAAGTATAAAAACTAACTAACTAACTAAAATACTTGATAATGGGATAAAACCCGAAACCGGTCGTAACAATAAAAATCTAGTGGAAATAAGACAAAAGAGTGTTCTTTCGTTTCATCAAAGGTATTAGAGCTCTACTCTAATATGAGCCAATGAAACAAAATACTAGGGATGAACATGATTGATATAAATACGAACTAGGAAACAAATTTAAAATGAATAAGGGGTAATTCTGAAAGCTTTATGTTAATTTTTAAGGGGTGTTAATTTTCAGACATATTCAATATCTAGCTATTCTGTAAAAAATATATAAATGTAGTGGTATATCCGCAAGCTATATGGCGTGTATGTTCATTTTCACACATATTAACATCGGTATTTGTTTATTCTGTAAAAATTTTAACGACACGTGTAACGAAATATGTTAAATGGGTGAAAATGAACATAAAGCTTACACAATTACCACTATATTCTGTAAAAATAATGAAAAAAACCAATCTAGGAAACCTTATATCGAACCGGTCAGAACGTTAGGAATCCTAATATCAATGAAGTAGGTGATCCACACAATTCGATTCTTGATGTAACCAATAGAAATACTTTAACAACATGACCCAATACCCAAGGCATATGTAGGTTTTTGGTTTCCTGGTGTTGAGAACCAAATTACAGTTCTATGACCCAGACATATTGAAGATCAACTAAACCTGTTAGGTTTCAATCAAAAATCAACAGTTTGTCTCATCGGTGAACCTTCAATAACAAACTCGCTCGCTTCTCTGAATCACAGAAGAATATATTTTTCATTTATTGATATTATCGTGCCCGTTGCGCTTCTAAAATACCATCAATAATTCCGCAGTTTAGCAGTTTTATTGAGAATGGCCATCATTCTCTAAGTATAGCAATGAAGGTTAATCAAGAAGTTCAATAATAATCTAAAATGTTCCAAAACGACCTAGAATGATCTGTAATGTTCCAGAATGCTCCACAAGATTCGAGAATAATCAGAAATTTTCTAAAAAGATCTAAAATCATACAAACATTTAAAACATAAATGAGAAAACTCTAGAATGTTCTGTAAATTTCTAGGTCTGCGGGGAATGATTCAGAACTGACGCTCTGGAAGGTTCTAGAATGTGTCCGAAAAACACTCATGAACTTTTCGAAAATTTATCCACCGGTGAGAAGGTTGGAACTTTCTAGAACCAGAACAGATGCCCCAAAAGATTCTGGACCATCTGAAAACACGCATGTGAAGTTCTCGAAAGCTCGGCAACCAAGGAGGAGACGTGGTAGTGAAAGTTGCTAGAAATTTCTCTAATATGAGAAAGAACTTTCTAGAATATAATAAAGGAAACTAGAATGTTGTGTTTTGGAAATATTCGAGACAACCTTAGAATGAACCATGACAGAAGGTTCTAGAACCCAGTAAAGTTATTTAAAGTTCTGCCGCCAGGGAAGAGTCGTATGGTGGGAGAACTTTCTGGGAATTTCAAGAATATAAAAAGGAAACTCTATACTGTAGAATGAACCAGCCTCCGTGAAGTACTAGAAAGAACTGAAAAAACAATCAGGTGAAGTTCTCGTGCTAACATTGATCTTTCAAGTCTATACAAAGTCAGCTGAAGTGCTATAAACACTAAAATTGTACTGAATCGGCAAATCCTTTGTGATTTGATTTTTATTTTTCCTTGCCTCCAATAATCTAATAATTACAGTTACCTATATTATTTATTTATTAGATTTTCAGATGCAGTAATGTCTAAACTGACAGTGTATTACAAACATGCTATCAATAACTTTGGAAGCAATTGAGAATTTTTTTACCTGATTTCAAAAAACTAGTTCTTAAAATTCAGTATACCTATTCAAGGAATTGATTTTTAACGAAACGAATGGGAAATTCATAGGCACCTTTTGAAAAATCAAACCAAATTCTAAAATGTAACTAGGTTGGCAACTGTTACGTCACAAAACCATGCAATTTGAAATTTTCAATTCAATATTCACTTATAATTAAACAGCAATTAATTCAAGCACGCGGGGTATTCGGTAAGAAAATTTCACACCAAAATATATTAAATTAATGGTTAATTCAACTGACTTGTAGATTATTCTGAGAGAAAACAAGTTGTAACATCAGTGGGCCATGAATGGTTTTTGTTGATATAATGACAGTTAATGACAGTTAGTAGCGGTGTTTGTATGTGAGAAAGTAAAATTCATTTTGCGACATTTTCAACCTAAAATTACATTGCACATCACGCAGAACTAAAATAGTTTTGACTGGTCCATGCGGATTGTCTATTGGGAAGTGATGTGGAAAGGAATTGTTGCAAATTTCAGCCGAGTATTCACGAAAAGATAAGTTGAATAAAATTGTTTCAAATATTAAGTTCATGTAGTCAAGCATAGGTAGATTTGATTGATATACATTTTTTACCGATGGACCTATTCATCGTTGAAATGCAAGTTCTCAAAATATTTTCAGACACATTCGAAATATTTAGTGAATATATAATTATGAAATATTATCTCCTCTCATATGAAAAATAACATTCCATTTGTACATAAAAGCAAAATGTTAACTATCACATGTCAAATATTTGACAGAAAAATTTCCACTTATTAATTTCGCCCAGGGTACCCAGGAGAATAAAAATTTCCGGAAATTTTTTGGGTTGGCATGGCAACTAAATAAAAACCAATTTTTTGATTGGCTGAAAAAGTGAGGTGTGAAATTTTCGTTGAAATATCGAACAAACGCTCGGACAAACGGTATTTCGCCAACAATCACAAACCTACTCATTCAAGTTATTCAGTCCCCGTTCTTTGTCTTTGGATGAAATTCCACGAATAGGTGGTGTGTACCGTTTCCTGGCGTCCTTCAAAGGCTAAATACGTCAAATTTTTTACGCTTTGATCATTTCAACCGTAAACCGAAGTCTCAAGGCCGCAGTAAACAAAACGGCAATGAGAATAACAGATTCAGATTTTTATCGTTTGGTTAACACCTTCGAACGAGGTTTGCTCGCTTATTAGGCAATCTTAGAAGAACAATTGAATTATTGCCGACAATGGTCGTTTAAGTCTTGTTGTGTTTGCTGCATTGGGATATTCTTGAAAGCATTTCGAAATTGCAATAAACTTTAGCTACCTATATTTCACGAAGATTGAGACTTCCTCCAATTTGATAAGTGTCTCAGAATGAAAAAAAAAATTAATAGGGAAAATACTGAAATTGATGATAGGTAGTTCACTTCGATCAAGACTGTGATATGAAATGATATATAGCTACGGCTACTTAGTTGAAACTGGAAAAAATTTAAGAGCATGCTAAAATCTTCATAATGGCCAATGGAAGTTTTTACTTTGTTATCGCACAAAATCCAAATACTTGGATTAGTATTGGTTGAGAGATTGCAAAAAACTATCAACTATGCATTCAGTCTAAATAAATAAAATAAATTTGTTACATCATTTTATAACTCAAAAACGTTTGGACTGACTAATATTTCTTATTTTTTGGATTCGTCACCGCCCCGAATAGCAGAAAAAAATATCGTAAACATTCACTGAAAAAAAAGTATAGTATACGTATGTAATCTTGATGCAACAGGCTACTAGACCCAACTATGAAGTTTTTTCACCCACAAAATAAAAGACGAAAATTGCCAATGCTAATTTTTATCACATAGTTCGTTAATGAAAACCCCGGTTTTCGCCCCATCAAATTCGCTTTGTGGAATTTTTTAAACAAGAAATAGGTAGTTAAAAAAATTACAATTCTTTAGGTTTTTTCAAATATTCCCATCTTTTTACTTTTGTAGAGAATTATTGAACCTACAAAATTATTTTTTGTACGACCGGATCGGTGCATTTTCGTCTAAGAAAATCCGGGAAAACTTCAAAAAAGAGAGCATTTTTCAAAAATTCACAAGTTTTATAAATCTGAAACTGGACAAACAATGTTTCGGAAACTGATAGATAATAACATGTGGTTCAACTCTGCGCAAGATGTTTTCTGTCCGATGTGTAGTTTTTGCACAATCGTTGTGAACAATTCAAGAGCTTATCTTGCAAAAAGCGTAGATTTGAGGGAAATCATAATATTCAAATTCTGTGAACGGCATCTGGAAGTAAACACTACAATTTGTATATTTTGGATTTTCATCTGAAAGGTGGAAAATGTGTTGAAAATGCCACTGAAAGTTGCTCTAAACGCTTGAAAGTGTGTTCATAGTATAGTCGAGTAGCAGTAGTGGGAGAACTATCGAGGAGATCCTGTCGCTCAAAAAACTGGTGTAGATTTTATAACTCTCTACAAAAGTTCCAATTACTGTGAAACGATTCCTTCAATACTCTTTGGGATATTTGCTTGAAACCAAAAATATTGTAATTTTTTTCACTACTTATTTCTTGTTTAAAAAATTCTACAAAGCAATTTTGCTGGATCGAAAATTGGGGTTTTCATTTACGAACTATCTCATAAGAAGTAGTACAGGCCATTTGCGTCTTTTATTTTTATCTGCAGCTTGCCCTGTACTTGTCATATACAGAGTATTGAAAGGAAAAACCTTTCAACATATTATTAAATTGACGATTACTTTTAATTGTGGAGTTTTTCATTACTGGAATTTGGAGATTTACTTAAAATGGGCGTAACGGAAATATTTGAAATTGATATTAAAAGATTATGAGAATCGGATTCTGCTATTTGTGGAGAATTATGTTGGTACAGAGAATTCTTGTAATCGTTCTCGGGATTAAATTTTTAATATTTTACGATACACTTTACAGTAGGTTAAAATCATTAAGAATAAATTTAAAAGTAAATGGTTTTGAGTAATATTGTTTTAAATGGTTATGGAATGGACTATCCTCGGGACTATTGTTCTTTTTGAAATCCATTCGGGGCGAAACTTAATCAATTTATAAGGGAACATTCACTGCAGTAAACTGCCTGGCTCGATCCCATTGTGTGGACAAGATAAGTTTTCTTGCAAATTTCATATAGGTAGGTCAGTTTATTATGTGTTATGGGGTTAGTTATAACTGTGTTTAAGTCTTCAGCACAACTTTTCAGATTATTAGTTTTTTTAGTAGACCATTTGTGATAATAAAATTTCTTGGCTCCTAATGATGCTTACTTTGCTGGCGAATCGCGTGTTGGGTAATAGTTACGTAATTATGGGGTTTGGATAGTTTTTGTATATTACCTGAAGTTTGTGAGAGCCCTAGATAGGATCATTTAGATATATTGACGAAGTCGGAATATCATAAACTGACAATTACCAATTCCGGTTCCGAGAAATGACCAGAGAGCGATTAGAAAGTCGATTACGCACACCGTTAAGTGCAATCTGATTTTTTGGCAATCACTTACGTACCCGGCCAGCCGAAGCAAGACCAAGAATGCCATCCTTTTACTTAGTAGGTACCTTAAGTGGGTCGGTACCTGTCCGTTAAAGGCCGGCCGTGTTTCTCGACTCCATCCGACTTAACGGTTCTCTTCTTATTTATTTGCATTACGATGTCGTCGTCGTCTTCTTCTCATCGTGCCGTTATGTTTCGTTCTCGCGAACGCGGATCGATTGTTTGGATTCACGAAAAGGAAACATTCCGCAGGGCGCAGGGGAATACGGTGCTCTCTGTGCTGTTACCTGTTACCTCCAGCTTCTAAGTACTAGTCGATTCGGACGCGAAATGTAAAGTCGGTCAGTGCTTCGCTCGACCTGAGGGTCAAGGGCTAGTGTGGGAATAGAAATGTTTTCAGTAGTAATACCACCATGTTCCGAATATTCGCGATAATCCTGTCAGTTTGTTATTCATGAAATTGTGTTGCTAAGCAATACCACCATTCCGCTAAAAGTCAACATCAAAGGCTGTCACCAGGAGAGGGCATTTTGTACCAGGCCCCAAATTCTAAGGACTCTCGAACGGGGTGTAATTGATTTTCTGACTGATTGATTTAAGACCTTCGAATTTATTTTACTTACTTCTTTGTGGTACAAAATACTGCAGACTATTGATGAAACAAGTTGGTCAGTGAAATAGTTGAGACTTTCGATAAGTCAAGGGTGGTTCTTGGACTTTTCATAGACTTCTCTAAGGCTTTTGACTGTGTCAATCACCAAATTCTATTGCACAAATTCAAATAAAGATGATGAGATACAAATATACAACCAACTGATAAAAGACAATGTGATAAATGTTGTGTGTGACTTCAATTCTGCTTTAGATATCCTCAACACCATATACAAAAAATGATTTGTCAGTTGTGTAGAAATTATCAACGAATTTGCTAGAGTAAAAGACTAAACTGTGAAATAGTTACATTCGCGTTATACTCCTATTTATCATACACATGAACTTATGATACAAGTACTCGCTTTTTATTTGATTTGGCTTAAACCAATTGAAAAAGTATTCCAATAAATGTAGGGGAGTCGGTTCTTTGCTTACACTGTAAAGTAGGATACCCTATATGTAGAGGGGCCCCGACTGAGTGTTTTCTTTCCCCAGACCCCCAAATGTCTGGTAGCGGCTCTGACATATATGCCAAGTTTAATCTTTCTCTTAAAGATGATCACTTGGTGATTGAAACACATAGGTATCTAGGTGTAAAAATTAGCGTTGGGATAAAACTCCAGTATATTCATTACTACACCAAAGGTTCTAAACAGTGCAGTGCATGTATACCAACAGTCAAACGGAACAACAACCCTTGTATCCTCCGATCCGATACTCCTGGATCACAAATAATTGTTACCAACATATATGTACTTGATGAATCTTACCTACATTCCATTTAAATATGTGGCTTCGTTTCACAAAATTCATATAATTATTGTGTTATATGCTGAAGAAAAGTCTTTAGAAAGCTGTGTTTTCTGTGATCTGCAAATACTTATTCATTGTACGTTTTTTATTCGGTAGTAAAGTTGTTTCCATAAATCTTTATTTCTAGAATATATTTCCTAACCATTAGTATAAAACTTTGTATAAATATAAAGTTTTCAAACATTATCAGTTATGGTGTAAACACTTTATACGGTTTCGAAAGTATGTACACATATAAACATGAGTCTAGAAATTTCAAGTGGTTAAGAAGAAAACGTGAAAACATGATGCACACTCGTAACACAACGGGTCCGTAATATATCCAGTGATAGGTACAGTTGTGTGCATAAAAAAGTCGTACATGATATGTATGGTATCTAGCTGAGCCACAGCACTAATTGCACTAAAGAAATGTTGAAGGCGCGTTACTGACAAAAATAGTTTGAATATTAACACTACTTGTCAAAGTCGATAAGAAGTTTAATTAATATTGACAAGCCTGACTCACAATAGCCTATAACTGCTGTACGGCTTTTTTATGCACACAACTGAACATGAACGTACGCGTAATTTCACATGTTCAGCTAGGTTTGTCGAACTGTACCGATATACAACGCCATTTAATTTTTCATCAGCAATATAATACTTCAACATCAAATAATTATACCTAGATGGAATAGAATAAAAATTTCAATCTAGTATATTTATTGATTTTAAAGAATTAAGATGAATCAGCGGTTAGTTGATGAATATTGTTTTTCTTCTATACCAACTAATTCAACACGTCATGATTTTTAATGATAAATTGATAAATTTCCGGATGACTCATACATGTTAGCGGCAAATAAAACTCTGATAAATGTGAGTAATTTACTTGGAAATTCAAAGCAGTCTTCCTAGAAGTATTTTTTTTTTGAAACATGCTATGAAATCTGTGAAATGAATAATAGAGTGTTTGTTTCGTTTTTTGTACTTGGCAATATAAACAGTGCATGTTTCAATTTTTACAAAAGTTTCAAATAACGAAATAATTAAATTTTTGAACGTATCTTGGATTGTGGTACTGAAAACAGCTCACTTAAGAAATGACCGCTGATAAATCATGTCGTATTCAAGTAGACTTCTTCCATTATTACCTACCCTTTATTTTAACAATTTTGAATTTAGATCCCCTCGTTTTGTTTTCAAATAATTTTCTTTCAACTATAATATATTACCTGCCATCTTCTACCTTTTAAGATTTTAGAATAGAAGATTTTTTGTCAATTCCTAATTTCTATAGGGTGATCCTACGAATAGTCATTACAACTAACTACCCTTGATTCCAATTTAGCATCGGTGATTAAAATTATCATTGAAAACCTCAGAGTAATAAAAGACTATAGAGATGCCTTTTCCATCCTTGTCTTGAAGTCAACATAACTTTGCCTTAAACATGTTAAGTCCGTATTCAATCAGGTAGTTTCTTGTATGCCCGCTCATTTCATTCGGATCAAGTTGTCATTATTCGTTTGTATTATGGTCCTTCATACTCCAAATGTAAACAAACTTTCCATAACATTTCACCACCCGTCACCCCCCTCGCCCACAAATTGTATAGAAAAGGATAGTAGTTCATGTTCATTTCAAAACAGCTACGCATCTCTGTCTTTTATTACTCTGGGTTGAAAACCACATCTGATTGAGTGGTTTCGTTTTGCTGGTATCAAATCGTATTGCATATTCTGAAGAAGATAGGTCGTTGGTGATATGTTATGCGAGAATCCAAAAAATATATATTTTGTAGTTTGCATTAATTTTGTATTGGGACTTGTTATCATCTACATTTACCTGATTAGCCGTTCATGTGTAGATTACATAGTCTACCTATGAATTTGGTCACTCTTTTTTATATTTTACAAGCTTTTATTTGGTTTCACCTTTCACCTATCACGTTGTCTGTGTGTGTTTGTCTGTCTGTAATCAGATCTTGCAAGTTAAATATGACACACTTCTAACTGTTGATTGATTTGAAATTTGGCAGGTGTACATAATTCTCGTGAAAATGCAGCATGAAATTTTATTAGAGAAAAAAAAAATTGGCGGACGAGTTTTGTAATTATGATCTGATTCTATTCAAAATTGGTTTCTATGGGTTTTCTGGGTCGGAAATTATAAAGCTTTCATCAAAATTGAGAAATTCAAGATTGAGTACCTACCAATAAGAACGAACCACAAATGTTACATTGTTAGCATAGAGAATTATTAAATAAAACATCTTATACTAGTTATAAAGCCGTATATTTACAGAATCTATACATCCGAACTTCAACCACTTGTATTAGTTGTTGCCAACGTTATTCATTGTGTTTTTTTTTAGATCATTTGTGTAAATGGTGTCCTCCTGACAGATAGGGTACGTCCACATCGACTGTGATCGCCGTGTCCAGATCGGTTCAGCAGCGCGACTGAACCGCCGAAAATCTTCTAGTGGTGTTAACAACAGATCTTGACGCTATGGAGCGTGAATCAAACCCCATGCAGGCTTTGTGCCGCTCCGGATGTGGGTTTTACGGCAATCCAGCGACAGAAGGGCTTTGCTCGCTGTGTTTCAAGGTAAGAATTCACCAGTACACTTCTACTGTAGGTACTGGAACAAGCTTAACTATTCATTCATTAATTTTTAATTTAATTCAATAGTTAAAATTATGTCAAACTGGTAAGAAGACTGTTTAAAGAAATTTCAACAATTTGGATTCTATAATTCTTAATTTGCATTCGTAGTTAGAAAGTATAACCAGGAGACAATTTGATCTTCACAAACTTTATTTAACGCCACGACATGTATCACTAACAAAGTAGCTTTAAGTGACTTTAGTCACAGTAGCTTTCTCAAGTGACATGTTTCGCTAACACAGTAGCTTTTTTAAAGTGACTTTAGTCACAGTATCTTTCTCAAATGACTCTAGTCCAATAGCTGTCTCAAGTGACTTTGGTTACAGTAGCTTTCTCAAGAGACTTCAGTTACAGTCTCCGAGTAATAAAAGACATTTTCCATCATTGACTTGAAGGCAACATAATTTTGTTGTTTTTCAAGCGACGGCCTTAACCATGGTATATCTGTATTTAATCAGGTAGTTTCTTGTATGATTGCTCATTTCATTCGGATCAATTGTTTTTGTTTGTTAATTGTTTTTGTCATTCTTCGTTTGTATTATGGTCCTACTTACTCCAAATGTAAACAAACTGTCCTTAACGTCTCACCACCCGTTATTCCTCTCGCCCACAATTTGTAGAGAAAAGATTAGTCCAAGTTCACTTCAAAACAAGTATTTGTGTAGGTATAGGCATGGCGTCTCTATGTATTTTCTCAAGTGACTTTGGTCACAGTAGCTTCCTCAAGTGAAATGTTTTGCTAACTTAGTAGTTTTCCCAAGCGACATGTTTATAATCATTTAAGAAAGCTACTGTGTTGACGAAATATGTAGTGGTAAATAAAGTTTGAAGCTCAAATCGTTTCCTGTTTATACTATCTCCATTGATCGGCCAATCAAAAATTCTTTAGAAAGGCCATGATTTATTTTATTTTTCATTTTTCCTAATTAATGTTAGTATCTTGAATTCAACATATTTTACCCTATATTTACTAAAGTCATAATGCTCTCGGTATTAGCTAAACTGTTAAAAATTAAATGTTAGTCTAGAATAATGTATAAACTGAATCTCCTATGATGTGAACAAAACCGCTAGGGGTTGATTCTCGAATGATGGTGGAACCAGATACGGTTTCTCTGGCTGTGTTTTTCATTCGTAGAGTTATGTTGCCCAATGTGCGCAAGATTATGAGAGCTGAGGAGGAGGAGGAGTTGGAGGAGGATTGAAGTTGATGTAGATTTTCCGGGTTTGGTTGCGTTTTCTGAAAAGGTGTTTTTCCGTGTTTCAGGAAAACCTGAAGAAGAAACAACAAGTCCCATCTACCCCCTCAAGTCTTAGTGCTTTCAGAGAAACTTCGACGGCCCAGCCCACGTTTAACCTCCAACCTTCACCTGTTACAGATATTCCCACAGATGTAAGTAATAATTACAATAAAGAAAGTAGAAAATTCAAAGACGGTTGCAGTGATGATAAATTTTGTCTCTATTCTGAATATTTGGTTCATTTTGTTTTACAATATTCCTCATAAGGTCTAGCAAATCTATTGTTATCTGTATGTTCTTGTTTCTTTGCCTGGATAATCCTTTCTAATCAATTTCGGATTGAAATGCTCATAGACAGGTATCCCAAAATTCCAAAGTAGGGCATATTTGCTTCAATTATATTGTAATTTTATCAGTTTTATATATTTCAATTGAACTGTTCGTAGTATAAAACTCAATCACAATATTATTTATAACCAAAACATAAACGCTTGCTTTGAAAGTTTCTCTATCTTGTTATCAACAAAACAACAATAATACCAAAATTTTGGTATTGAAATGCATTTCATAATATTGATTTTGAATTCAATAGGAACGATAGGATGAAAATTTTATTTAATAATTATTGATTAAAATTAGATAGAAATTGATTTTGGATCCTGCAAATATCAGTTTTAAATTACTGATAAATCATATGCTTCCTTGTTAGAAAGAAAAACGTGGTTATCCAATATGTTTTTATTGAAAAAAAAATAATATTAAATACTTTTAGAACACAATTGTGAGAAGAAAACATAAAAATTTCACAAAAATACTTATCAGTACATGTAAAAATAGGTATTGATCATTTAACAATTTGAAACAAGTACCTGGTCGGAATAACATCTACCAACACTGTAGGAAATTATACAAGCATTGAATTGAATCTTTTTTTTCTTGTACATAATACAAAATTTCATATACCTATTTGTGGGAAATGCATGCCATTCCATTTCATGCTCATTATACAATATACTATTGTTTACTACCTCACGGGAATACCTTTCTGAATTCTCTGTATATTGAAACACTTTGTATTGTTATAACCCTTGGAAACCCCAAAACAAATGTGACATGTGCACCTCGTATCTTCTTCAGTCAAAATTCCCAGTCACTTAAATGTCATCATCCGATCATAACATCCATAAAGTTCCAAAATCATCTTCTCCCGATGTCAGATTAGAAGATTCCAGTGTAGACAGATACATTGGGCCTCAAGAAGAAGATAGCAGCCCCCTTCCGCCTCCTCTAGATGACGAAGCTAGTTTTCTCATCCCCGAGGTTTGTCATTACAGTAGTAGTAATAGTTTATGATCAGTTGGTTTTATTTAATATTTTTCAAAGATGAATCTCTCCTAAACTGAGCTTGTGTTGTGGAACATTCTCTTTTCTTATATTAATTTTTCGTTTTGGCATTGTAATCGTTTCCCTGCTTCATTTATTTTAACAGATACCTAGCCATTTAAACTACAAATCCTCATTTTGCGAATTAGGGTATCTGCTGTTTTCAATACATTTCTTTCTAGTAAGGTCATTTGTAAACAATATGGACTTTCTTGTAGTCAGTATCTCAGTCATGAACAAGTATCACATTGCGATTTCTTGACATATCATTCAGAGCAATCTATAGGGAGTATATAGTCCCAAGTGACAGCATATTTCAACTGATATTCTTATTATGTGAAGAATAAAATTGCATAGAATTGAATTTCTTTGTTTCTTTTTAGGCAATGGAAATCTAGAAAAACTTCACACAAAGTGAATCATTGTCAACCACTCTCAAACAAACGAAAACAAATTTTTGGCTCAAGAGTTTTGATTAGCCAAGTAAAAATTAAAAAATACTTTGGAATAAATGGGAATAAGTTTTAAATTTATTTTAATTTATCAGTTTTTAAGATACATAACAACTAGAAACGGTTGAATAAATGGAATTAATAACTGTTATTAAATGTTCAATAGGTATTAAATAAAAAATTCAGGACAATTGATTACCAGTCAATCTTAGTTTAAAACCACCAACTCATTTCAGATTCAAGGCAAGACTAGGGTCTCTATTACATTTTCTTATTCAATATGTTTCTGAATTGACTAATTCATAACTCAGATGATCCAATTCTTACAAAAAAAAGTTTACTTCAAGCTATAAAAAAAAATTCTTTTATCTAAGGGAATAATTATTATTCTTATTACTTCTACCTACTTATTCTATGTAATGCATCTCTTGGCAACATAAGTTCTGGTTTTGAATCATTTCTATCAATGGAAATACGTCATTGAATGCATGAGGAAACTGTTAATCCAAACTTTCATTCAAATTAATTATGAAATATTTTTATGGACACATGGATACTCCATCTGAAGTTATTTTCTGGAATGTGAGGGCTGGTCCATTCTAGGGATTGTGAAACTGAAAGGTGACTTAATGCTTACAGAGACCATGTCGTCTGGGTCCATGCATTTTTTAAACTATATTCGAAAAGTAGATTTTCTTACAACACGACCTCTTGGAATATACACAGAGTTCTAAGGTTGAACGTTTTCAATGCCGTCGGCAGTGTTGCCAGATGTTTCCCGTGGTTTTGATTTTTACCTCGTTCCGATTCCCTTCTAGGCCTCCGAGGACCGCTCGAATCAGACGCCGGCGCAGTCCGCCGAGGCGGACAACGCCGCCGCTGTGACGATCGCAGCGGAAGCGGCCGCCGCGGCGTCCGCCGCCGATTCGGACGCGAGCAGCGACAAGGACGGCGAGAAGAGCTCGAAGAAGAAGAAGAACCGATGCCACAATTGCCGCAAGAAGGTCGGCTTGACGGGTACGTATCACATAATCTGAATAGTAATTTATGTACATTGCTTTCCTTCAAAACAACTCGTTCAAAAATTTGAACAGTTTGTCAACATTTTTTATACTAAATCTAATTCGAGATTTTTTTGTGATGTTTTTTTGTTAGTTTTAGATAGGAATGTAGATGTTTTCTCTGCTACTTGCAACAGAAATGTATGTCGTTCGTGTGCCGATACTGAAAATCCATATAAAGATAAATAAGCAAACAAAATTTCAATTTTAATCATTTCAACTACTTGACTTTGTAATATTTTGTTGCTATGATCTTGTAAATTGTAGATAGTGACTCGTAGGTTGTATGGTTCATAATTCATAAAGGACTAGAACAGAAATTGGCTAGATACTCAGATACTCGGGCTTCATATCAAGTTTTACTTTGCCACTTGCGTACCTACTCTCGAGGTCACCAAGTATAGTGAACTTCACTCTATTTCAAATTTGAAAATGCCAATGTCGAAATCTACTGAGTAATTATTTATTTTTCTTTTAATTTCAGGATTCCAGTGTCGTTGCGGCAATCTGTTTTGCGGGGTGCATCGGTACAGCGACAAACACGACTGCAGCTTCAACTACCGAGAAATGGGCGCGCAGGAGATACGGCGCAACAACCCCGTGGTGGTGGGCGAGAAGATTCAGAAAATATGAGCCCCGCCACAACGTTAGGGCGTGCGCCTAGCGTCCCTTCCGTGCCCCGTGTCCCCCCCCCCCCCCGCGTCGATAGTGACACGGACACTGACGTGCGAACTCTGTGCAAAAAGAAAAGACTCAAGTGAATTTTTGGATCATATTATACACAAATACGGTACTCTTGTTTACGATTGCCACTCGATTCATCTTTTAGTTATATTTCCATTAATAAATTTCTAGGTATATATACATATACACATGATGTCATTTCTAGCTTCTTTGTTGGTTGGTTGTATGTATGCGAACGTACGGGTTGGCTGCCTGCATGTTGTTTCGTTTCGGGTACATACAGATTGTCAAACAACGCCCGCCGATTTTCGGACTTTCTGTATCCGCAAGGCCCAATAGACCAAGCTATAGAGATTTTTTCCTCTACAAAATAAAAGACATAAATGGCCTAAACCAATTTTTATTGGATAGTTCGTTAATGAAAACCCCCGTTTTTCAACAAAAAATAGTGAAAAAAAATGACAACTCTTTTGATATGTTGCAAATATCTCAAAAAGTATCAAAGGAATCGTTTCACAGTCAACAGAAATTTTGTAGAGAATTATAAACTATTCGACCGGATCGATGTATTTTCCACTGAGAAAATCAGGGAAAACCTCGAAAAAGAGACTATTTTTCAAAAATTCATAATTTGTACAAATTTGAAGCTGCGAATGGCATCTGGAAGTAGAGATTAATATCTATAACATGTATATTTTGATTTTTGTCCTAAGAGGCGAGAAATGTGTTAAAAATGTTGAAAAGTGTGTTCATGGCAGAGTTGAGTAGCAGTAGTGGGGGAAGTAGCCAACAGTGGAGAATATCACCGCGCGGCGACTTGAACCATGCAATTCCTCCACTACCGCCCCTCGATTCTGCCACAAACATACTTTGAAGCGTTTGGAGCAACTTTCAGTGACATTTTAAACACATTTTCCACTTCAGGTGAAAATCCAAAATAAACAAAATATAGATATTGATCTCTTCTTCTACAAGCCATCAACATAATTTGAATACGACGGTTTTTCTTAAATCGGTGCATCTTGCAAGATGTGCCCTTAAATATATATTAGGATTTCCTATTTAAATGAATAAATATTAAATTGTTTATAACACTATTGTGAAAAAACTCACATCAGACAGAAAACATCTTGCGCACAGTTGAACCACATGTTATGATCTATCAGTTTCTGCAATATTGTTTGTTCAGCTTCAGGTGGTCTGTTTTTCGAGGTTTTCCCGGATTTTCTCAGTGGAAAATGCACGAACTATCTAATAAAAAGTAATGTAGGCCATTTGTGTCTTTTTTATGGTGTGAAAAGGCCCTCTTATTTTTATCTACAGCTTGGCCTACAGAGGAACACGCGACAGCGCTCGTCTTTTGCAGTCCTAATCTGATATCAGTGTAGATTATTTTGTTTCATTATGCCCTTTCCGGCCGAAGATAGACAAAGTATGAGGCGATTCGCCCTCGCGGCGGCTCTCCCTGTATGCGAGCACTTAGTTTAATTATTGTTTGTTTCAATCGACCCGGGTTCTGTTCGGACGTTTTCGGCCGGGGAGACGACTTTAGAGGAAAGGTGTTGAAACTTTGTTATTGTTTTGTTTATTCGAGCAATTTATTTTTAAAGTGCAAATATTGGGATATATCGGTTCGACGAAAGTTGGGAAATGTCTCTCTTTATATGTGCAGGGCGTTTGAAGCAATAGTTATGTTGGGGGCTGTGTAACATTCACCGTCCGTCGATTTTGTTTCTTAGCCACCCTGTATATTTGCGCTATTGGCAATAGTGCAATAAGCATCGGTGCCTGTCTTCAAATAGTCGTTATGATGACGGACCCTGGAAGATGGATGGATTGATTGTAAAACTGTACAAAGCAATATTTAGTTAAAATATAATGATTCAAATACAATTGTTCCAAATTATTTGACAAGTGTTTGTTATTTTCACATAAAAGTTTTGGGCCCGCTAAGATATAAGCAATGCCAACAAAATGCATTAATATTGTTGGGTATGTCTCAGTGATAAATAAGAACTGCTTTCAAATCACATAATTCAAAATGTGTTGAAGCATCTGCAAAAAAATTACATCAAAAAAAATATCGCGTACATTTTAGATGTAAAATATAAAAAAACTAATCTTGGAACACATTAAATATACAGTAAAAAAGTAGCCTTAGTATCCCTAGTAAAGATATTACAAAAATTGGGCTGTCTGAAAAAAAAATTCTACAATGAATTTAATAAGCAAAAACAGTATAAAATGTTGCTATATGAAAACCAATGAAATATTTCTTGGTTACTTGTATCAAATAAAAATAACGAATTAATAGAACTCCCAAAAGATACCATTTGACAAATATTTTTGGGTCACCCAGAGTATATCTAACATTAAAATATATATATACACCCTTAGTGTTTACTACGAAAATATTAAAATCACTACCAGGAGACCATTGAAATATTTATATGTCGCAAAGTGTAAAATATGAACAAGTATAATAATGCCACCTGAAAACAAAATTATATTTCTGGGCCCTTTAATGTTAACCAATTATAAAACCAAATTTGTTAAAATCCAATATAAATATAAAATCGCTATAAAAGACTATGTGTCTCACTTCTTATATAAACTCCCGTAATTTTTGCGTATAATTGTGAAATTTCCAGAGTCGATAGATATCGAACTGAAGAAAATGACATAGACGGTCATTTCAAGTCATATACATTGCATGCCAACAGTAATAGAACCACAGACATTTCCGAAACATTTTGGTAGGCGGCAAAAATGTAGAATTCTTAATCAGAACAACCAATTTCCTACTCATTTAATTTGTTCAAAAAAAAGAATCTATTGAAAAAATCCAAATTTTTCGTACTTTTCATGGAAACACCACTGCTACTTCCGTAATGTAGGGCAATTTGCGAAAATATAAAATATACATTTCTACCTCAAAAACCTTTAAATAGTTGTGTAGTTTTTTATGAGAAGTGATAATATTTAGATTTTTCAGAAACCAAATAAACTAGTTGTAAAATGGTTGTTCTGATTATGAATCAGATGACATTTTCGACCTTTTATACCTCCTAAATTTTTTTAGAAATATGGTTTAATTGTTTCTGGCATCAAGTGCATAATCTTTCCGATCATTTTGTTTACTTTGAAGTAAAATTTCATAATGATACTCGAAAAATTATGGATTAGGCTTACTAAACAGGTATTAAAAAATCGAACAAACCACAATTTTTTGAAAAAAATCCTAATCACCATTTTTTTGATTTTTTATCATACAGTTTAAGTTTAAAACATAGTAATGTAAAAGGTTAGCGGTGGCTATTTAATATATGTGCCAACTAAAATAAATGAAGTAAAATCATGAAAAAATTTGAAATGAGACAGTAGTAAGATAGTAAATTAAGAAACCAACTAAGTATTATAATGATATTGATTTCTCAGATGTAAAAGACCCTAGTCTTTAAAATATTTCTGTGAAAGAAAATAAAATTAATCATATTTGATTATATCACTGATTTTTATTGAAAATATCATGCCAACCCTGTTACCAACGGAATGTG
This sequence comes from Chrysolina haemoptera, assembly GCA_958298965.1. NCBI lineage: Eukaryota > Metazoa > Arthropoda > Insecta > Coleoptera > Chrysomelidae > Chrysolina > Chrysolina haemoptera. The sequence continues at coordinate 79,982 of OY282598.1, read as the reverse complement.
GAACCAAATTCAAAATTATTGGCAATAAAAACTCAATATGAAAAATAAAAGATAATGCAAGTAATGGTGCCGTATCAAAATTCACTTAGATAAGACTATGTGGCCTCCATGAGCTCATTTCCGAATAAAAGGTAAAGTTATTTTGAGTAACTTTATCAATATTTTATGCACAGTGTTCATTGAATATGATTTGGACTTGCTGAATACCTTTTCAGGAATATAATAAAATTTTGAGTGTCCAGTAACATATATTATTATAAAATTGAATACATTTACATTAATGGTATATCAGGCAAAGTAAACCCTAAATTAAATTGCATTCATATGGAATGAATAGATGGACTTTTCAGAGTAGAGGACTCCATCGAAATTTCTTCTGTCTTCACTCGCTCCTTCTGTACCAACTGTACCAGTTCTTCAATCTCTTTTTTCCTGCCGCTAGTCCAGTATCTGTACATTCCTTTGACAGAACTTGTGGGTTTATCATTTTCTTGCCTGAACTGGTCTATGATCTGCTTTTCTTCCTCTGTCGTAACAACTCTCATCACGCGTCTGTCATACGCATAGACTATCTTTGATTTGGGATCGTAGTAGCCGTCGACTGTGTCATAGCAGTTTTTCGGCATGGGTTTGGTTGGTTCATTAGTCATCATTTCCTTTTCTGGTGAATTTAGTTCGGTTTTCTTCTCTTTTTGGAATCTTCTGTCTGGCAGTTGGCAATAGTCAAACTTTTTCTCGTACATCAAGCCGTCAGGGAATTTGTATGAGTGCTCAACCATTCTGAAACATTTCGATTTCTGCATCATAAAATTTTTCAGAAGATTTACTGAAAAATCCAACAAGAGACGTGAGATCAGAATATTGATTCATATCAGACGAATGAAGAAGATCATGTTTTGCACTCATTCTATTTTTCTGGACATTTTTTAGTGCTATTCATGTTTTGTGACAAATACTCTGGAAAAAGTTGATTTTAAAGCTCAATATAATACTGGATTTCAGAAAAAAATCAGCTTTTTTTAAAACCTGATTTAAATTTATTTGGTAAAGAACTTACTTATCTTGCACTAAAAAGGGTACTGAACTTTTTCTAAAATCGGGTAATAATTAATGAAAAAGTGAAAGGTGGCAGGAGATTTATCCAAAAGTAAATAGTCGTATCTGTACTTGAGAATACCCCCCACTTGAGGTTCATTATTCATTTTTGAAATATATTGTAACACACCCAGCAAACTCTTACTTTCCATTTTGCCAAGTAGCGATCAACTCTTGTCCACTAGGGTATGTGATGGTACCATTTCCGTGGAACTGTCCATTCCAGAAGTCACCTTGGTACTTTGCTCCGTGTGGGTAAACGTAAGTACCGTTACCCGCAAAACCCAAACAATCCCTCTGGCCTTCATATGTGCTTCCTATGCAAAAAGTCTCTTTGGGCTTTTTGGAGACTCCTTGATTCAGTAAGTTGCTGTCGACCAGCTGGTGCTTGATAACATCCGTGAAGTACGATTGGATTTCCTTGTTCCAGTCCTCTGTTAGTGTCTGTCTTTTCTCGACTTTCGGTTTTTTCATTTATGGGTTGCAGATAATTGAATAATTCTAGTTTGCAGATGTAAATGTAAATTCTTTGAAAATATGATTCTAAACAAAATTGAACTGTCAATGGTTACTGTTGACATTGACAGTGCTGCCTGAGGTTTTGGAGAAACTACAGGGTGAGTCAATAGCGAGTTCGCCTTCAATTATAAAGGATGGAAGAATTTCGAACATACTGAGTTTCAAGGATGTTTAAGATACATAATTTGTTCTTATGTTTGGTTAATGCTGCTTTGTACATATGTTGCAATATTTCATTTCAAAGTACCTATAGTATGAATTCTACAGGATGTTTCCATTTCACCTTACTAACTCTTCTTTCAATTTGACACCCTATTTTAATTTTTTTAATTGAACATCCCATTGAATCAGTTCTATAATGTTTTTGTTTTGGGAACATTTCAAAGTAGTTAACGAACTACTACTTTATATATATATATATATATATATATATATATATATATATATATAAATTTCTTTTAATTTCACGTTAGTAAGTATTAATCAACTGTTAAAACACCATTTATTCATCCATTTTATATTGTAGTTAAAATCTTGACAAAGAAAATAAAGATTTCCGAAAGCTCGATTTAAAAAAACGAAGAATATCTAACTGAACTGGTCAACTGACTGTTACCCAAATATTTTTGAAAATAATATATATATATATATTTTCGAAACTACATCCTTTGTGAATCTTTACCGAACGCCCTGTATAATATGATGACTGGTCTCATTTCTCAGTATAGTCGAATATTGTGCAAAATCATGAATGGTGATACAACATACTTTCATTGGATCAGAGCAAGAAACATGTTTTGTGCTTTTTTTTTGTAATGTTGCCGGATGATACTGTGCAAAATCTAAAGAAATGTTGGTGTGTTGTGTACTGAAAACGTGTGATGAGTTTTTTTCAGATCAGAAATGTGAAATTCCAGACCATGAGGAAGGCATCCAAGAAAAAATAACCAACCTGTTTATATGGTTGAGCTGAACAGTTTCTTTTGTACTGTCTTGTTATTCTGAAATAGTTGAAATTAAATGGTACATACTACATAGTTGAAACGCAATATGTGAAAGTAAAGGCTTGTTTCTAGTTTCATCCAGAAAATTTATCAAAGTATTAACAATCGGATAAAACAACCTGATACCTAGTAAAACCTTTATAAAATTGGTTTGATACACGTCTGTAGATTCAAGTACATCAAACGCACTTTTACTGTTATTTATGAAAAAGAGCAAAAGTTTCTCTGTAATCAATGCTTTCTTATTGATTGCTCTGTTTCTGTAGAGTTTAAATTGAAACACCTATATACAAACGAGAATATTGCAATTGCCCTGCTTTCATAGTAAAACATTTTCAATTGATTTTGCCAAATTTTGTTCTGGAATTTTCAGTGGTATTTTTAAAATTTTTTGTAAACTTATTCAGTTTCTGGTAAATACGCATCTGACTTGAATATATTTAATGATATCACTTTGTTTTAAAGATTGGACAAACAAAGGTACAATATTTAAATCACACAATTAATTGTGATTGGTAATTGCTTCTTGCTCACACTTTATAGAAAATTGAAATTGACCTACTCTTAATTACAACAAATTCCAAAAGAGATGAAATAAATAAAGCTATTTTTCATGCTCTGTGTCGTTGAGTCTTGCACTTGTTCATGTGAATAAAGAAAATTTGAGTCATCTGTATGGGTGAAATTATTAATTGAAATTTAACGTTTGTACCTTTATGGAATAATGTTTTTCCTAAAACTTTGTGGAATCCTTGATATTTACCAGTTTCCGTTTTCAGTCTGGGTTATGCAAATTTGTGATTTTTCTATTATATTTCGACAAAATGTCTTGTATTATTTTTCGCACAAAGCTAATTACTGAAACCAAAACTAACCATAACTTGTCCCACTTTTAAACTTGATTCATTTGTACAAATATAGACTAAAACTGTTCAGGAAACGAGGTTGAAATAAATGTATATAGCACTAATGCCAAAACCGTTATATTTCGTTTGTTTGATCATTTGTTGTATTTTTCTGGTCAACGCTAAACTGTTTCAGACCACTTTTGTTAAACATATTTATTCAAGGTGGTTCATTTCTTCAAAGAAGCGCCCTTCCATTGTATATACTTTCGAAAAATGAGTAAAATGGTTTGAAAATGAAAAATGTTGATTACCAGACTTTTTTTGTGGAATCGGTTGATCAGATACAAACTGTTGACATATATTATTATTACTACTATAAGTAATGCCTTGTGGCAATGTCTAATAAATCTATTATAAAAATTGTGTTTCATTTATTTCAAATTTCAGAACGTTTTTAAAAGGGGCTGTTCTAATCAATCATTTACTTTGGACCTTTTTAGATAACACGTCCAATATATTAGATTTTTTCGTTTAGTATATTGGATTTTTTTTTGGAAAATTATTATTTTTTTTTTATTTTTCATTTTATCTATTTTTTTATTTGTGTGACTACTAGACGCTTTTGTAGAAAACTATAGACTTACATAAATCTTTTAATTCCACATGTATTTATCAAAGACTTTGGAGTTTACGATAACATTTAAATAAAAATGTTTTACATGCGGCAACATTCCAAATCAATATCCTTTATTAAGGGAACCTTATTTCAACTCAAATAACGTCCCTTATTTTAGCGCTATTGCGCATGGGTTGATAACTGATAACGTATATTGCTAATAGGTGGCTTATTGAAATATCGTAATAACTGTCATCGTGACATCCTAACAATTATCTTTGACAAATTCCTGTGAACTCACAGGAATTTGTCAAATAATTTGCAAACGAATACTAAAATCGAGTGTAAATTACACCAGGTGTAGGAAAGTGCTACACCTCGATGCAAACGAATAAACCTAGTGTGTTTCCACAATATTGTTTGTTCATCTTCAGATTTGTACAAATTATGAATTTTTGAAAAATGGCCTTTTTCGAGGTTTTCCCGGATTTTCTCAGTGGAAAATGCACCGATCCTGTCACTTGATAAACAGTTTCGTAGGTTTTATAATTCTCTATAAAAGTTCCGCTGACTGTAAAACGATTCCATCAATACTTTTTGCGATATTTGCAAGAAACCAAAAAAGTTGTAATTTTTTTCACTATTTGTTTAAAAAATTTTACAAAGCAATTTTGCTGGGGCGAAAGCCGAGGTTTTTATTTACGAACTATCTTATACAAAGTAGTATAGGCCATTTGGGTCTTTTTTTTTGTGAAAAAAGCCTCTTATTTTTATCTACAGCTTGGCCTATACAGTATCGGAAAGTTTTCATCTGGTGTATGGTGGTTTCATGAAAGCGTAAAGAATAGCTTGCTATATGTTTAGAGAGCATTACAATTTCTCCTCTACTCGCTCGAGGAAGGGATATCGACGTGAGCTGTTAATTCGTCGGATGGAAATAGGATAGGCGCACAGTAGTGCGTCTCTCTCATTTATGTGGTATTATCATATCCATTGCATTCCTTGTTACTCCCAGATGAAAAGTTTTTCTGATACTGTATGTGTTTATCCTGACGGCCTCGTGGTATAAATCTTTCTCGCGTGACTTATATTCAACATAACACACTAGTACCATAAATAACTATTAATATCAGTGTTGAAATACACTAGCTTTTAGTTTTGTCTACCAAACACCTGGGAATGTTTTTCTACAAGAAAACACTTTGCAATGCTTCCTGTAACATGCAAATGCCAATCAAAAACAGCTGACTATATACTAGTTTCAGTGCAGACCCGGTCAGAATGGAGAGGTAATGCTTGAATCCGTCAATCTGCAATTGATTGCCATTTGCTAGATGGTCCTACGATAACTTCAGTAGCTACTGAGAAAGTAAGCAAAAGAGCCATCTATAGGAACCACAGAAAGCACTCCGACTGGTTTTTTCATCTATGAAAATATGAATTAATGAAACAAATACTTTTTTTATATATATTTTATTCAAATAAACTATATAGTTAGGAAGCCGCCAGTAAAAAATGCGCCGAACTGCTATACTCCTCCGAGCTCAGGAATGGAAGTACTTACCTCAAAGATACCAAATCCATATGCACATTAAGGGCCATAATTGAAAGGGCAGGGGTGAAAACTCGACGAAAACTACTTCACTTGGAGGTTGCTTTTCTTGGTCCCTTAAAAAGTGCCACCTAAAGTTTCAGAGCTTAATCATCTTCCAAGTCCATTTTTCCAATTTTTAAGCCGGTCCCGCGAGTTTTTCGAGTGCCCCCTTCCTGTGACCCAGCCTTGCTAAAAATTCCTCTGACCTCGATTTTAGCTATCTATGAAAACTTGTTGAACAAATATCTCTACGAAAGGAATATAGAAGACGGATAAAATTTATCAAAATATTTTACCTTGTTTCTCGTCTGGGCCCTACTCAAAATAAAAAAATATTTTCGATTTGGTATCTTTGAGGTAAATACTTCCATTCCTGAGCTTGGAAGGAGTATGCTGTTCGGCGCATTTTTTCACTGGCTGCTCCCTAACTAATAGGCTATCCTGTTTATCCAAAAATATCGAACAATAAACAGTAAAAGTAAAGTTTTGAGGTTGTTAAAAGTTAATTTTCTTCAGAAATTTCTTTTTGGCCAAACAGTGCAGTACAGAAACAACACAAACACAGTTCATAATCTTGTACTTTTTCGCATTGAAATTAAAGTAGTTTTGACTTATCTCAAATTGCAACTGCAATCCATGAATAAAATAATGGAGATAGCATTATAGGAAGCATAACAAAACATAAACTTTAGAACATTATTACCAAACAAACAACAATAGAATTATTAAAAACATCACACTATGTCACATCATAACAAAGTTCATGAGCGAGTCAACGTTTATAAAACTTAAAAAAAATTCTTCTGATCTTTGTGCTATTCGAAATAACCCAAAATCAAAAAGAATATCTGTCAGAACCGCAAACTTCTGCATCTTTCAATGCCTATTCATTCCTCACGTCTTCACTGATTCTGGACGTTTTGTCGTCACTCTCGTCATCAGAGAAATCCTCATCATGATTATGAGTTACTGATTGTGGTGTCGCTGGACGTACGTGTGGGATTTGACTTTGCGCTTTTTCCAAACCCTGGAAAAAGGAAGTGGCTGTATATATACTGGGGGCATCAAGATTGGATGCGTTTCATTCATTAGAGCAAAGATAACTGATGTGATTGAAATTAACTCACTTTTTTGCCGTTCTTTTCATTTTGAGCATCTGAAAGGATCTCTTGAGGAAGCAATTCCAAGACGAAATGTTGTTCGTGGGCTACAGTGGATTCGTGGGGTAACAGCATCGCTGGTGCTCTGAACATGTATGAAAATGGATAGTATAGGAGGTTGAGATGCGATGCGGCATATAAATCGGCATACCTAACAACCTGAAATCAGTGAAATCAGTTTTATTAAAAACAACAATGAAATATCACGGGATATTGACGTGATTTTTGGCAAAAAATTACAACGAAAAATATAAATTGGTTTTGGATTGCTTGGCAGTTACTTGATGGAAATCCATAGTATGTATGAATGTAGCAAAACATGTCGCAAGTTAAAAAATAGTTTCAAAAAAATAAAGAATACGCTTTACTTCCAACATGGACTGAAGTAAATAATTAACAATTCAATAACTCAAATGTAAAAAAAGCGTGGTGTGCTGACATAGTTCTCTTGAGCTCTTGAACGCTCAGTATAATTAAAATAAAAAATATGACATTATAGATCGAAAGCACCCACGCTTTTTTCACATTTGAGTAATTGAATTGTCAATTATTTTTTACTTTTTAGTTCATGTTGGAAGTAGAGCGTGTTCTTTAGTTTTTTTTAACAATAATTTTTTTTATGACTAAAAAATCGAAATCTCCGACCAATCACAAAACTCGTCCTCCATCTTGGGCTGCCATCTTGAATTCATAAATTTTGACAAAAAACTCATAATCTCTGACCCCGAAAATCCCACATATAAATTTTGAATCGAATCTAACCATAATCACAGATCTTGTCCGCCATCTTGGAGCCGCCATTTTGAATTAATGAATTTTGCTAAAAATTCAAAATCTCTGATCCCGAATACCCTTGCCTACCAATTTTGAATCGAATCGGACCATTATTACAAATCTTGTCCGCCATCTTGGAGCCGCCATTTTGTTTTTTTCTATAAAAAAAATGTCATACTACATTGTCACAAGATTATGAACACATGCCAAATTTCAAATCATTCGGGCGTCTGGAAGTGGGTGAAAATCACGTTCAAACTTTTCGTTACATAGATATGTACATACTCGTACAAGTGAAGCTATTATAAGTGTGTTTAAAAAAATTGTGAAAATATCGTGTTTAACTTAATGTCAAGTATGGATTTCTTATCCATGAAGCAAAATAGCAAATTTTTCAAATATTTCAGGTCATGATTTGTGAGAAACATTTTATTGATTTGATTTTATAGACTGTTTTAAACCGATAATACCTGAGAAGAGAAAAACGTCTGCCTAGATCCGGATCTAAATAAGCTCCCCATCATGCCATAAGACATATCCATTTTGTGTGTTACGTCTCTAATTGCTGCTCTGAGTTTTGAAATATCGGGTTTCTCCTTTGTGCTGCTATCTAAATTCCTGGGAAAAAAATTTTCAATTTGTACATCAATGTTTTCAAAGTAACTGTTGGACGGATATTATCCAAATTTTTCTCAGCTTAGTTCTGAATAATAATTTTCTTTATCTGCTGGCATGCCATAATGACATATGTATTTCAGTGACATACTGAAGTTCATTAAGAGCCAAGGGCCTAGTGAAGTTCAAGAAGTCTTAGTACCATAATGAAATTCAAATGTAAAGTTTATGAATAGCTAGCATGAATGAACTGTATAAGAAATAATAAAAGAATGTTATTTCAAACAATTTGATTCAAAAAACAAAATTTCATCCTCCAAATCAAAAGATAAACTATCATCAGAATTGCCAATTTTCAAAGATTTTACAGCACATCTAATTTTACTTGATAGCAGTGAGTGTTTGACAGTGAATGAATTTGCCGTTGAAATGTCAACGAAATGGTAAGGCACAGCTTGCTCACTATTTTTCATTATAAATAACTTGAATATATCTGTAGTTGATTGAAATAGTAGTTTACCTAACAAGTGCGGAAAGTGATACTTTTCCGCACGCGATTGCAGATAATGCCGAACGACGCTCGTGATAAGTACACTATTTTTTCTACTAGCGGAAAAAACACCCAAAAGTTAACATAAAGAACATTCATTATTAATAATGTATATTAAACTATACAACCATACTTGGTAAGCTTTCTATTTTAACCTTCTGCGACGCAATATTTAAATGTCAGTATAATCCGCAAAAACTAAACAAACCTACTTTTCCGCACTAAAATGTTTTTTCCGCACTAGTGCGTAAAAGTGACTTTCAAAACTAAAATGAGTGCGGAAAAGTGCATTTTTCCGCACACTAGTAGAAAAAAAATTATAAATACTTTTATTAATTGATGATAGCAGATAAAGTTCTCTATGTGATTCGGATCATTACCAATCATTTCCGTCGAAGGTTCATTTACGATGTATTTTAACGCACTCAAAATCGTTGATTAATGACCCCTATTAATGAATGATTTTCTATTAATCAACGATTTACTTATATGCAACCCAACGTACATTGCTCCAATACATATTTTACTTATTAGTGGCCTGTGGCGTAGCAACCATATACTTACCCGCTACATTTATTCTGAAATCAAGTAGCTGTGTTAGTAGTATCTGTCATTATTTATTTCATTGTTGTATTTTCTTAAAACTCATTAAGTTTCAATGGTTGTACAATTTCTAATATCAATATTTATAATAATAAAACTGAAAATTAAAAGTAAGATATTTTTATTTTTGAAAAGTACGGTCGACGGAATAGTTGTGTAAAAAAAATATTCAGAAAACATTCAATATACCAGTTGTCAGTAACGTTAATAGATAGTCACGCAGCCGGCTGGTAAAATGCTCGTGTGAGACTTGGGGTGATTGCGATGTCGAGAGTTCAAGACCCAAATGGAACCGATTTTTTTTTTTTTTGGAAAATTACGGTCAACGGAAAAGTTTTGTAACGAACTCGTAAATTAAAATGGCGATTAACAATCTCGAACATTTAAATTAAATTATCTCAATTGTTAATCGCCCTTATTAATACACTTGTTCGTTAATGGTTATTTTCCGTCGACCGTTCATTTATGATGTATTTTAATGCACTAAAAATCGTTGATTAATGACCCCTGTTAATGAATGATTTTTTATTAATCAACGATTTGCTTATATGCAACCCAACATTCATTGCTCTAATACATTTTATATTGGTTAGTACTTTCTGTCATTATTTATTTGTCAATTATGAAATAAAATTTCAGAGATACTTCAATACATCAGTAGTTGTCACATAAAATCAAAGAAGTCTGGTGGCGTAATGGTAAATTCAGTCAGACACCCGATACTTTGGTCGATAGTTCAAACCCACACGAAGGCAAATTTTTTTTGTTTTTTTTTTGTTTCAATTTGAAAAAATAAAATAAAAACTACCCCGAAGGAAAATTAAACTATCTTTGAGTTGATATAAAAAGGAAATAGTGATTGTTTTTTATCGTATCGTTGAATAAATAAACATTGAAAGTAAGATATATCTATTTTTGAAAACTACGGTCGACGGAAAAGTTTTGTAACAAACTCGTGAATTAAAATGGCGAATAACAATCTCAAACATTAACGCGCTCGACCCGCTCACGTGTTAAATTATCTCGATTGTTAATCGCCCTTATTAATACACTTGTTCGATAAATAATAAATAATAAATGATGCACGCCGTATTATCGGGCTCGGATTTGCCTCGCTCGATAATATTCACGACTACTACCATAATGATTGTCATTATGACCCTTATAACATGAATATTTATTGATGAAAATGGTTTTATCATTTTGGGGACTGTCTTATCTGTAGTACGATAATTTTTATCATTTAATTTTAAAAATTTAAAAATTAATGGATATAAAACATATATGACATATTAGGCTCAAAATCGTTCCAAGATCAAATAGGTAGGGGGAATAGGTACTTGAGATTTCTGGACATTAATCAGGTAACAAACTTGATAACAAAATTATCAATGCAAATTCACTGGGGGCAATAATTTTTCCACGATGGGGTTTTCCCAGGAGCTTCAAAGAAGTCAAAGCACGCTTTATTATCTAAAGAATAGAATTCTTATTGATAAAGCCTCTAAAAATAGTAAAATTACAATAAATCGTAACTGCTTAAAATGAGCAGGTGGTAATGGAAATCATCTAAAAATACAATTACTATTTGATTAAAACTCAGTGAAATATAAAATATGAACAGACCTCTGAAGAAGTTAGCCACTCGTGCTAAAAACACGTTAGAAAACAATTCCAAAAGTCGAAGCCGAATAAAAATAGTGATAGCGAAATAATCTCCCTCATACTTATCTGTTAATAGCTTATTTGGGCAGTGGACAGCTGCTGTCCAATAATAATGGTCAATTCTGTTCAAAAATTGAACCACCGAAAGTGAAAGAACCTACTTGTACATATCTCCCAGTTTTACATCCAAGCCTTGCAGTTCCTCGAACAATTGGCATTTGTCCGTCCACACGTGCAATTCCCTCACTAGCTCCGGCACTATGAGGAAAGTGCGCCACCCTCTGATCTTCTTGCTCTTCAAGATATCCCCGAAGATGTGGTCGCCCACGTAGAGGACATCTTTTCCTTTGGCGCCGATGAACTTGGTGAAAACGTCGCACGACCCTCCCGAGTAGACGTGTTCTGACTGAAGGGGCCCCGTGTGGACGCCCACTCTTAGGCCACCCGTGCTGGTGTCGACTTGGCGAAGAATCGTGCCCTCCCCGAAGAAGAGCGGTTTGCACGCGTCGACTACAACGATATCGAAGTAGGTCTTCCAATCGCGGTGGGGGTCTTCTGGCTGAAAGTCAACACAATAAATGAGACAATCACGTACAAAAAAAAAATAGAATGCTGACGACTACAAATATATACAGTGCGGTGCTAAATTATGGAATAAATTCATTATTTCTGAATATAAAGATATTTCGGAAAAATCCTCGGACAGGTCGATTTTCTTTTCCGATGGGCCAATTTTTAAACCCCACCCAAAATATATAAGATTATCCGTATTTGCGGATTCAAGCTAATTTAATGTGAAAAATTGAAAGAAGCGGAAATCTTTGAACCCTTGAGACAGTGGACGCCCGAAATATAAATAATCAGTCAGAATCCATTTCGTACTTCCTTTATCAAACATTGTTCTCACGCTGGTGGTTTCAAATTAAGTTTTAGCATGCCTCTAAACACGAAACTGCACACACAACACACCATGAAAGTTGAAGTAAACGTTCGTCTGTTGGTGTTAAATGATCTACAATCATATTACAATATTTGCGAGAGGTAAACGCTGGCATATTGAATGGTATAGATTCACGATAAAAGTCAAAATACAATCACTATATAACCTATTGCAAAATCAAACTTGCACTCAATGAATAGACGATATTTTTGATGGGTGGCATGTGGACGTGCATAATTGCCAGTATTTAACAACTTTCTGTACCTTGGAATATTAGGATTCTCAATTAAATATTCTAGAGAAAACGAGTTATGTTGTAAGGTGATTTTGTTTATATCTACACACACAGTAGGTATTCGTTCTGAACAACCAAGACAAATAAACAAAAACTGTGCAATGACCATCATCAATTCTCTGCTATTCCGCACTCGGCAATCATAACACGCGACCTGACAACTCCTATGATGCAGTGGCGCACTTATAAATCTTGTACAAAAAATGTCTATGACAGATACCTCTCTAATTTTATAGGTGCTTTTGGTTCTGATAGACCAATACCCCTTTTAATTTTCAGTAAGTAGTGATAGTTGACCCTGTATATTGGACATTGAACTATAAGAAAAGGAAGAAAAAATATAACTTTTTTCCAGTTTCCACTAACACTTTACTACTCTATTACGACCGGTTTCGGCTGTTACACCATTTTCAAGTAACTACAGATTACATAAAGTTCGTGAATATATATAGTTACTTGAAAATGGTGTAACAGCCGAAACCGGTCGTAATAGAGTAGTAAAGTGTTAGTGGAAACTGGACAAAAGTTATATTTTTTCTTCCTTTTCTTATTTCATCATGAAATGATCATCAATCAAACATTGAACTATGAAGGGCAATTTCATTCATTTCAGCTATTAACACTTACCCTCGCTCCATGTGGGAAATCAAAGAGATAATTCATTATTTTATCAGTGAAAGTGTAACCACTGTTCGTTAAGAGAAAAGTCTTGGCACCACTTTCCCTCAATCTAGTCAAAAACATTGGGAGTCGTTCGTCCTTTTTCACATATTTTTCTAAATTTTCGATAGTCCTATTTTTCAGGTCACCTTGCAGATGAACGTAATCGACAGCATTCCTAACATCCTGAAAAATGTATCTTTAACAATATTTATTTTGAGAAATAAAAATGCATGTAACTTCCAAATTTCCACAGATGGATTCTTGAAATCAAACTAATAAAAAATTTAAAACAATACGTAAACCTGAGGATTTTTAAAATATTGCCATTCAAATTTTAATCAATATGGCAACAGTAGTGGTATTGCGTTTTCACGAAAAAAAAGACCATTTTCTCATTGTATATTGGTGTTGTAGTGCTTTGAGTTGGTTTCATTTTGGATACTTTTATTTGTTCTTAATCTGTAGGAACCTAAGTTAAGTACATATTTCTGCAATTTTGTTTTTTTTGAATAAGCTCAGAGAGTGTTGAAGCAGCACAATGGATAATGCTAATAAATGTATGGCATCTTCATGTAAGGTAAGCAGATACATCATTTATTATTTTAGGTTATGATGGTAGGTATGCTCATTCTGCGTCTGCGTTTAGTAGCAAAATGTTTGTTTTTTTTTTTTTCAATTTGAAAGATACTTCATTCGTAAATTTTGGAGAATACGTTTACATTTCGATTTTATTTGCAGGTGCTTCAATATATTGGTGACTTGAATGAAAAGTCTTTTGATTGAAAAAGTCTTGAACGTTTTTTCACAAATCATTGGCCATGTTTTGCAGTTGGACCGGCAAAAAAGACAATTTCAAAATAAAAGATTTGAAATTCATAAAAAAATTAAAAGGTTAGTACCTGAGTCAATCCAATTTAAATATAAAGCAAATATAAGTACAATAGAGAGCCACAATAGGCCATTGGCCGCAGTGGAGAGCCTGATGTATGGGCTCACTCACATTTAAACCTAACCTAAGTACAATAGAGCCATAATCAAGGATACGTACAATTTTACATTCGTTATTGAAACCATAATTGTTGAGTTGACTAATTATAGGTATTTATTGTATTTTGGTTTCAAATGCAGTGAGAAATTCATTTACATGCATCAGAGATGATACATTTGAAAAAAATGTGATATGGTTTGGCTACAATTTGCAAAAACACGTTACGACAGAGGAAAGCAGTACTAATTACTTTTTATCATGATGTTATGATACCTACTTTAAAAGGTAATTCATTCGAAAATCTTTAATGGTTTATTGAGAAAGTTGAGAGTGCTGTAAAGGTATATAAATGTAAGGTTTTATGGAGTAGGTAGTAGATCAAGTTCTCAATCTTTAAGCTAAACATTCCATTCAATGATTATTTTGTTTCAGGTAACTGATAAGGCCAAACAGGTTTTTTTTGAATTTTGATATTTTGATATGAGTACTTATTTGTGAAAATCCAAAAATTCTTCAGTTGCAGTAACCTTGCTGCAATTACTATTTATGAATTATCAATTCATATCAGTAGTTGCTGCAACGTTGTCATAAGGCGACATTTGCAATTTTTCTGTGTATTATATGCAATGTTGCAGTAACTTTACTGGAATAATTGATAATGGCATACACCATTTGTAATATTCCTGAACGTACGTTTCAATAGTTGCTGAACCTTTGCAGTAAGGTAGCAGAAAACTCTGATGTAACATTACACATTACGATGAAAGGTTACTGAAATAATGAATTAATGTTACTTTGCTTAGTGGGCTGCAGCTAACGGAAATCGTTCAATTAAAATATACTTTAATGTCCAAAAAAAGTTCTTATTTACAAAGCTTTGTCAAAAGGAGGCAGTACCAATGAAAATTTAAATTATAAAATTCACATAAATATATATATACGTTGTTGACTGTCAGAACTATCAAATTGAAAATATTTATCAAACAAAATTCATAGTGATGGGCTTGGATATCCAAAATTTATCAGGTAAAATAATCGGTAGAAATACATAGAGTAAATAGAATATAAATAGAAAGTACATAGAGCATAGATAATGAAATCGTTCTTGGCATAAAACAGAAAACCAAGGTATTGAGGGGCATTTTGGTTTTCCTAATAAAGATTATTGGTGATGGTCATGTTGAACATCGACATTTTCCAATGTCACAGTCAGGACAAAATAAAGTCATCAAAATGCAAGTTTAACAAGAACAACCCCAGTTGTTTAATTTATCTTTAATGTATTTTTAAAGATAATTTTTTTAACTCTTGAAATTGCCCAACTTTTACTTACCTGAAATATCGACTTATATGACATGAGAAGTTCATCACATATGACACCTGTATCTGTTTTATTGTAATCTTTGGAATTCGTAAAAAAATCTACTAAACACGCTAGTAAGTAGGTCTCTGGCAGATTAAATAAAGTATTCAGTACATAAACTCTTGATTCATCAAGGGTTAGAAATTTATTGGGATATAACTCGTATACTCTTGAACTGAAAAAAAAAGATATAAAATTAATACTGAATTCAGATATTGAAGAGGAACCACCTACTGTTTCAAAAATTCAAAACCATGTACACATACAAGGATATTTCCGTAAGCGTCTACTTTCAACAAATTTCCATACAGGGAATCAAACCACAAACCTCTGAAAAATAACCAGATAATTTAAAAAAAATGCGGTTCCATATATCAGAAAATATCAAGAATACTTATTTTAAAAAATTCAAACCAACAGAATGAGACTTATATTTACTGTGAGACGTTATATTAATTCATATTAAGCAATTCATTTTATTCTTTGTTTGTCAATAATGTTATGTTTGCTCATACTCTGATGATATCTTGTGACCCAACGTTCCAAGGTCACTAGAGTTTATTTATATTTATGTTTATATATATACAAATTTGTCAAAATATCCGAGATACTCCTCAGCTCCATCAAAATCCATCAAAGCCATTCAAAATGTCCACCATAAACATCATGAATATACAATACACAAACAAAATGATGTACATAGTTGCTCAAACAAAAATAAATATTTGGTAATTGCTTTTAGAACTGGACAGCCCAAAATCTCTATATGATAATTTTATACAAACCTCACAGCAAAGGTTGGGTCATATTCAAATTCCAATATTTCTTGTGGATATCCTATAGACACCATATGCTGTTTGACCAAATCGAATCCAAGTTTTTCATATTCAGGAGATTTATATTCTGAAATTAGTTTCTTATTTGCGAACATCAAAAAAGAAAATTATTTGAATGATCGCATTTACCTGCTAATGTGTAGTCCATATCGAATCCATAGAACTTGATATTCTCCAAGTGGAGACTTCTATTAACGAAAATTCTGGAAAAAAAACGTTGACATAACTATATATATTGCAATTACAAGATTTTATATTCGGATTTGTTATTTAATGTAAGAAAAAATAGTAAGGATTTGAATTTATTTATTTACAGGTTACTTCACCCCCCATTTAACGATAATTCTAAGGAAAAATTAGTACTCTTTAAATTAAGCTGAATAATTTTTTGAAATCGAACAAATTCAGTACTTCCAAGTTACTACAAAAAAAAAAAATGAGAGAAGTCGAAAATTATTGTGGAACAATTTACAATATCTAACAGGCAACAGCATTCCGCTTCTAACAAAATTTCAAAAAAATACCCTCTCATTCCCCCCCAAGGACAGATCCTGGATACGCCCTTGAACATGTTACACCGCATTAAATACAGAGTGAAATCAAAATATAATTTTCTGTTGTCGGCAATACTTTGATGTAGCCCGACGTAAGCAGAAGTTTATGAGTGAAATATAGGGAATTTGACGCCATTGGCCAGAAAATAGTGCAGCTGACGATGGACACATTCTTCAAAAGTGAATAGCATCAATACTACAGAGTTCCCAAATCTTTTCAATATGTTTCCTAGATAGCAGTTGAAGTTTTCAAAGTTCTCTTTACTTTACTATAAGATGAGATGATCTTGGTTATCAACATGATGAGAGTTTATCGACTCTTCTCCTTCATTATGCTCACAAAATAGAACATCTGGCAACACCCAAAAAAATCAAATTCCAGAAATTATGACGCCAGTTCCAGTTCCAGTCAAATTTTTCATTAAAACAAACAGCCATTGGGCCGGCCCAACCTAAGTTATGACGAAACAAAAAAGAACAACTAAACCAGTAGGTACAGTATCAAGAACGCAGGATGTTTCTAATAATCATATAGTTAAGTAATAGAAATTGTTTAGTTTATCTGTTTCACCAGTCAAGGACACGATAATTACATAAAAACTGGTTCAAACCATTATGTCTAATGCAAAGTTGTATTCGAAACAATTCACGGTGGTTTTCAACTTCAGAACTAACTTGAAGCACGAGATTGAAATGTATAGGTAAAAAGAGGGAAAGACTTCGAATTTACGCATATGCAATAATTATTACGATTGCTTTCGACAGTCATTTATTTGTGAATAATAGGTATATATATTTTTTTAGTGTAAATGAAAGGTTTTAATTTTCTCTCAATTTTTGCCTTATATCCAACTATGCAGGGTTAACGAAAAGAAGGAGATTTTCAACCTGTTTCTTTTCCGATATAAGAATATTATATTGTTGCTTTCAATTTACACCTACATACTACTATTACTTATATAAGAAAACAACAAAAAAATCTGCTCTTATCTTAGGTAAACGATGTTCATTGAAAACAGACGACTCAATGCAAATATTCATGCTTTAACTTCCTTATCTCAAACTATGAGATTCTGGTATTTTTTTAATATATTAGATTTTTATTTTTCCCTACTGAAATGGCCTACACGACTGTTGATATTTCACTTTGTCAAAGTCAAAAATAGCTTTATTCTTTAAAAATATAAATTTTTGTAACAAAGCATGTCAAAAGAACATAAATAAGAACATAATTAAAACATAATACCTCATATTATTTGTTTAAAAATAAACATTTTTGTAGCAAGCAGTCAATAGAATATAAAAAACATAACTGAAACATCATACCATCTAGTGTTAACTTAAAACACATATACCGGGTGACCACGAGGTGAGGTACGCCCCCCAATTATTCTATAGTTTTGAAAATACAGCTTTCAAATTTGGTGTGTCGCTATAGTACTTGAAAACGCATATTTTGAACCCTCTACTGAAAATTCACCACTTCCGGTTCAACCGGAAGTGACACAGAACTTTTTTTTTCAAATGACACTCTGCACATATTTTTCCTTTTTCAGAAAGAGCACGTAATTTGTGATAACACTGTTCTTCAAAATTGAAAATCGGTTGAAAATGGCGGAGATACAGTTGATTGTTCAATCGGACAAAGTTGGCTATGAAACTCGAACTTAAATCGTCACAATTGACAAACGACATCAGAAGTTACCAGAGGAAGCTTCGAATTGCGATACAGTTGAAATCTTAGGTTCTCGTGTAATTGCAGCTTCCATAATATATTCCAACAATTATCAAAAATTACCTAAAAACGGAATGGTATCCATAAAGAAACGCTCACAACTGCCATTTCTTAAATGGCAACATGTGCTTTTTAATTTGTCACGAAAAAAAGTTAAAAATTATTAGTTTACTAGTGTGAAAAGTTTTGGAGAATTCCTAAAGGAAACGAAGATACAATCAGGTTTCATGATGAGTTTTCCTAAAATTGAATGTTCTTCAACGTAGGCGGTTCAGAACACAATTAAGAAAGCAATACACAAAAACTCATATTATTTCAACGGAGTCAAAGTTTGTTCTACGTATTCAATCAATGCTGCTTTTTTGTTTCGCATTTTTATGTTCATGGCCGCCTTCGTTGAAGAATATCTAATTTTGAGAACACTCATGATAAAACATCTTGTATTTGCGATTTCTTTCGGAATTCTTCAAAACTGTTTACAGGAGTAATCTAATAATTAATAATGTTTCATCATGACGAAGTGAAAAGAACATGCTGTCATTTGAGAAATAGCAGTTGTGAGCACTTCTCTATGGATACCATTCCGTTTTTAGGTGATTTTTGATAATTGTTGGATTATGTGGGAGCTGCAATTACACGACAAACTCAGTTTTCAAATGTATCGCACTTCGAAGCTTCCTCTGATTTAAGTTTTAATTTCATGACCAACTTTGTTTGACTGAACAATCAACCATTTTTCATCCGATTTCTAATTTTGAAGAACAGTGTTATCACAAATTTCGTGCTCTTTCGGAAAATGTAAAAATATGTACAGGGCGTCATCACTTCCGGTTGAATCGGAAGTGGTGAATTTTCAGTAGAGGGGTCAAAATATGCGTATTCGAGTACTATAGCGACATACCAAATTTGAAATCTGATCTTCGAAACTATAGAAAAATTGACCTCGTGGTCACCCCGTATATGTATACATAAAATCTATATTTTATAAAAAACAAACAAGAAAAATAAATTTCAGATAGAAGATAAATAGGTACTCTTCGACAGAATAAAATTGATGTTCTACAAGTATTTTTTGTTGCCCTCCTGAACCTACAATAGGCTTCAGTACTTTTAATTGGTTTTGGCAGGTGGTTAAACATTTTCAAACCATTATAAATAAAAGAATTCTTAACAAGAGTTGATGTTGGAATTGGCAGTCGCATATTGTTTTCCTGTCGTGTGTTATAAACATGAACTCTAGTAGGGAATGAACTTTTATATTAATAAATGATGCAGACAGTTTCAAAAATAAAAAGGGTAAATATTTTATTTTTAACAAAAAGGAGTTTACATGATTGTCTGTAGTTTGCTCTGCAGAGATATCTGAGAGCTCTGTTCTGCAGAACAAATATAATGTTGAAATGATATCGACTACATGCTCTCCAAAAAGGTATACCATATACAAGGTGAGATTCCACTTGTCAGAATCTTCATTGTAAAATCATTTTGTTTGGGTAGTAGTTTAGTACATAATTAAACTTTTACCGAAATCAAATTGATCTTTTGACATCACTGTGGCTAAAGTGTTTTTCCTTGAAAATTGCATATTAATGAGAAATTATCTATGATAAGTAAAAGAATCAGAGTGGAAGTAAAATGTGATTTTACTCACATGTCAAACAATAAGTAACTTTTGTAAACATACTTCAAAAATCACACTGGCAGAGCGCCTCATCGCCTCGATTATTATAAATCGCATAATAATCTCGTTACAATAATAGCTATAAATTATACAACAGTTCTAGTTAACAAAATCACAGGGTGCTATGGAAACGATATGTTTGAATATACAGTGCGGCTTTTTATAGTCCCCCCACCCCCCTGTTAACTTCTTAACGGTTCGACGTACAAAAATGGGAAAAAGTACTTCTCTTTGAAATCAAATATATACAGTATCGGAAAGTTTTCATCTGGGTATGGTGGTTTTATGAGAGCGTAAAGAATAGCTTACTGTATTGTTGTAAGAGCATTACCATTTCTCCTCTACTCGCTCATGGAACGGATATCAACTGAGCTGATTTGTCGGGCGAGGCAACATTTATGTGGTATTATCATATCATTGCGTTCCTTCTTACTCGCGTAGATTTCTGTCTATACCCTAGATGAAAAGTTTCCTATATTATATAGTGATTGCATGCTCGACAGTAGGCGCAGGAAGGCACAATAGGCACATCAACTTAAAAATTTCAAATGGCATGGGGGGGGGGTCAAGTTCACATAATTGAAAAAAGAATTCAAGTCTCTTGGCAACTATCCAAATATTTTCGAATTTCATGAATACATTTTTTTCCCATTTTCTCACACTATCTGTCGAGTAATTGCAATACAGTGTGTTTCCGAATTTGGAGCAATAAATGAAATGGAAAGTAGAATAACAAAACAAAATTAAAGAATACTTTTTCAATGAAATTGAATTTTAAAGTTTTCAAGACTTTTTTCGGTAATCACTGAACAAAGGCGATTTCATAAAATTTCATAAAAATTTCAAGAACGAAAATTCTTGCCATCTATTTATACATTATGTTCCATACAACAACCTTTTTTATAACTGCTCCAATTTCGGAAACACCCTGTATATCTTCCCTCAATATATAGTATCGATAATATCCTTAATTCAAATTGTTCCACATCAAACCGTTCAAATTTACGGAGGTATGACAGATCCGCACTTTGAATGCGAATTGCAGAAAAATATTAACGAAATTAGATAAAAAACAAGATGATTAAAAAGAGAATTAAATTCCCTGTGACACTTGACCCCCATGCCATTTGTAATTTTTAAGCCGAAGTGCTCCCTCCGTGCCTTCTGTCGGGCAATCACCATATTTTTTATTTCAAAAAGTAGTATAGGATCCCCTTAAATGGTTTTCCCATCTTTATATGTCTAACCGTTCAAAACTTAACAAGTGGGTGAGGGCAGACTATAAAAAGCCGCACTGTATACAAAGTATTTTGAGAATTCTTGACAAAACGCACATATTTACGCACTGATTTAGTATCATGCACTCCTTTAGAGCAAAAAATTATTGTAAATAAGGTATTTGTTTTTAACTTGAAAAATAATCCTTGTTATTGTCGTATTTAAAAACTGTCAAATTTGGAAGTGAAGTTTGCTTTGGCGACTGTGGGTAACGGGCGCGAAATTAAATTTTGCATGCAGACTGTGTTTGAAACGCAAAATACTCATTTAGCACATAGACGTGTACCGTGTACCATATAATTTTTTATTATGCCTGCATCGTGATTTCAAAAGCAATACTGGAAATATTTCTTGCGTGTTTTAGTCTTGGAGATTTCGCATGCTGTTTAGTGCATTTGGCAGGTAAAATAAAAAAAATAATGATATTCCGTCATAAAAACTCGTAGGCATGGCCTATGCAGATATGGGACGACTATCATTATTATTATTTGCTGTGGGTAATCCATATGATAAAAAAAATCCGAAAGTTTCGCACAGGATTTATTTGTGCGTTGCTGACAAACAAACAAAATTATACATTTCAAATCCGTAGTTCGAAATTCGAAGTGCAACGCAACCCATTTGAAACCCGAAACGTATCATAACAGACGATCCCGATATCCTCGAAAGTGCGCTGGATTGAAACAACAACAAACCGATCGAGGGTCAAACACTGCGAAACGTCAACATTTCCTCATTTGTACTTACACATTCGGTACACTCCTCGGATCCTCATTATGACCGTTCAGCTGCATATTAAATTGAACTTCGCAACATCCAGTTTAAAAATATACTTTTGATTTATTCGCGTTAACGTAAACAAGTGATGATCACCGATGAAATTGCAAAGTTCTGAAGAGCGCGCTCACCGCCGACTTGAAACACCTCGTACATGGAGTAGATGAACGAATACTGAGTGATTCGTTGCGACTTGCGGCTCCGACATACTCGACATGCTCTGGGAGATTGCGGATAGGATGCTATTGTTGCTCATTACTCACTCACACTTGACTTATTTATTCGTTATTGATGTGATGTTGATAAAAAAGTTCTTTGCTTTATCGTGATGTGTAGCTGTGGTTGGTGAATTTTTCCTTTCGATATCATTTTATAACAATATCCCGATTAACAAAAATTATAAAACATATTTAGTGATCATACAGTGCGGACCAGTGCCGGATTCGATTCATATTCACTTACGCCTGGGGCTAATTCTAATATGAATGCAATGATAAATTACAGAGTACCTATTGAATTCATTGTAACAAACCAATAAATAATGATTCACTTGAAACACTTTTGTGGATGTTCTGATGCAAACTTAACAGTGGTACTACTGATGGTATTAGTGGTAGCGGTTGTTGTTATAGTAATTCGATATCGCCGTGGAATGAACCAGAACAGAGGCTCCGGAAGGTTCTAGAACGTGCTTAAATTTCACTCAAGTGAAGTTCTCGAAAGTTCGGCCACTAGGAATATGCCGTGGTGGTTTCTAGAACATAAGGAAGAAAAGTGTTTAACGTTAAAAAAGTACTATAAAATTCGAGATCGCCTTGGAATGAACCAGAATAGACTCTGAAAGATTCTAGGACATACTGAAAAAGTGAAAATACATTCAAATGAAGTTATTCAAGATACCCGGGCCAAGGTAAACTCCGAAGGGTTAGTCGTCGCATCAAAAATGAACACATCAGAAGAAAACATAAGTTCATGAATAATTGACGATGTTTCGATATTTTCATCTTACGAGTCTTCAAATCCAGGCACATAAAAATTCACCATTAGAACTTATCAATGAGTCAAGTCCTACCAAGACGACGCCATCAGAGCAATTACAGAAGTTCACTGCGATTGCATTTGTTATCATCACGACAAAATTCGATCAGTCGGTACTCCAGGATGAATAGAATAGTAGTTTATTTTGTTCAATTTGTCAATTCTAAAGACAGGTCCAGTTGAAAAAGACAGTACCTATTCATAAGTCTCTCAAGTAAATTTCGTGGATGTTTCATCAGTTTTATTTGTAAACATTGATCTATTTATTTTGTTTTGATGAATTCAACTCGTTTTTAATCAGGAATATTGGAAATTCATATTATCTACGAGAAAGTAATTATGTGAGGCCAAGCATGTGCCAACCTACGATGCTCAAACACTAATTTAAATGGGCGTCTGACAAACGCCCACAGAGTCACGTAAATTTGTGGGATTTTTCCATATTAGGGGTCAGCGACATATACTTTCAAAATATTGCTTATTTTGAACGTTTTTAATTCGCTGTTTCTGTTTTCATTCTCATGAGCGACACGGGTTAACTTGGGTTATACTTTTACTGTATTTATTAGGTTCTAGAAAACAAGAAAACATTGACATTGACAATCAACAAAAAAGGTAGTTCAAATTTCAAATAGACAACATCGCATATAGAACAAATAATAGGATGGGGAAGTTTATCAAAAACAATAAAGTCAGAAATTCCAAACTCGAGAAATCAGCTGTATATAAATTACTTTGCGGAACTTGTATATAGTGGTCAAACGGGTAGAACATTTGGAAATCGCACTCATGAACATTATATGAGTTATGTGAATAATAAAACTAGTTCAAATCATCTTTTAGAATAAAATCATACTTTTGATAAAGAATTCAGCATTTTTCATATAGAAAATGAGGGATTGAATCTCAATCATTTGGAATAATTAGAAAATAGTGAACCTCAAAATTCAAACATACTACCTAACATCGTTGATGCCATTATATTAATGTAGATATGAGGGGTTATACTAATGGTAGTTATGATTAGTATCTATATCTGAAAAATTATACAAAAGATGTTTTTGAAGAATTTGTTCAAAACCGCTGAACAGTAAAAAATAATTTCTTTTATTTAATTTATGTTATTCTGTGAATTACAGATTAAAAGCTTCCCGCGCAAAGTTTTCTGTTCGAATACGAAAGCAGCAAGCTTTTAAATCTGTAACTCGCAGAATAATCTACGATACACATCTGAACAAATTTATTTATTTATTTATTTACGGGCAAGCCCATTTAAAGTATAAATTACAATTCAAAATTATAATTAAAATAACATAAGGCGCTGAGATACAAATTACAACTAAGAATAAGTTAAAAAAGGTTAATTTAAAGTTTAAAAGGGGTTAATTTATAATTTAAAACGACAAAATAACATAATATAATAACATTTTCCTTATCTAATTTATTTAATGATGTTTATCACTGAAAACTAGAGAGAATTAAAAAAATCAGTTATCTGAATGAAAATGCGAATTTTCACTTTCAGATTTTTTCTTTCCTTTTCAGTCTTTTCACAATATCTATCACATGTAGTTCAATGTCCAGCGTGGCTTGTGCCGGGGAAGTAGTTGTTTTCTGTTAGATATTAGAAATAAATCACATTTTTCAATTTTCATGGAGAATGTTCCCCTTTTCAACATGAATACCTCCCAAGAGGTTATCTTGAACGATGGAAAATGGCGACTAAAGTTTGTCTTTCAGTCGCAGATGATTCCACAACAGATTTTATGAATGCCCTATTCATATTTTCGAACTAAAAGCCATCTGAATATTTACTCGTTCGCCATAGTGGAGCCGCCAGTTTGAATCATGAATTTTAACAAAACATTCATGATCTTCGACCTCCAATACCCAAACACAAATTTTGAAGAGAATTGGACCATAATCACAAAAATAGTCCGCCATCTTTGGATAAATTTGGATAACAAAATTATGATCTCCGACCAAGTAAACGAACTCTTTGGTATTAATGTATAATATGTTGCAAAACAGTTATTCTGACTAACTGGATAGGTCATAGTTTACAGTTAACTCGAAATCGAAAATGAAATAACGACCAGAGTTGCAAAAAACTGATTTTTTTCCTTAAATGTGGAAATAATGAACTTTAAAATCACTTATTTTTATTATTTTTCTTTATTCGCCGAAAAATATTTGCCATCTACTCGGCGACATACAAAAAAACTTTTGTTGACATGAAAATTTTCGGCAGCGTGCCGCGGCTTTCCTGTTGGAACAAAAATAAAGAAAATATGTTTTTATACGTACATAATGTATGTGTGTTTTGAATAAACTATCTTCCTTTTTTTGAATTTTCTGATGAGTTATCTGCTTCGGAGACTTGTTTCTACAGCAATTTATAATTTGATTTGAATCAAGATTAAAAACGGAAAAATCAGTTGATTTAAATCATGATTTAAATCGTGATTTAATCGTCGCAACCCTGATAGCGACCACTGAATAAATAAACTGCCTTATTTGTCACTTGAACGCTAACGGCCATACTTTTTTGTAATCTATTTTTCGTGAAATTGCAACGTGTGCATAAATTAAAAAAATACCAACTAAAACGTGCGAATTACCTGTGCCCGATGTGCCTCTTGAAGCCCGTCACGTTGGGCGGCATGCCGTGCGTGAAAATGTAGTCCATGTCACTCTCGGACTTGTCGCGTTTCCTCCAATCAAAAGGCTCGTCAGCGGACAAAGTGTTGGCACGCGCCCGCATTATTTCCGGAGTCAAAAGGGGCTCCAGGGGGTTGTTCACTTCGAACGCGTCCTGAGAAACCTCCGGCATCCTGAACTACAAATTGTCGAAACCAGTAACGCTGAAGAAATTCACCAGCCACTTGGACTAATACTAACCGAGTGCTTTTACACGACTGCCGATCGTGTGACGGATTGTTTTGTTTGGAATTACGGGGGGTCATTCTCGATAAGATAATTCATTTATTTTTCGATCATCTGAAGCAATATTACTACATCGGCCACAAAGACATACATTTTGTCAAAGAAGTGGAGTCGAATGAGGGTCAGAGGAAAAAAATAATTCTAAAATAGTTATAACTCAAATGATCAAGAGATTTTTAAAAGCTTTTATTTAACTTGCTAAGTTGGAAAACTCGCGAAATTAAGATCGGAAAAATCCGTAGAAATAGTGAAAAATATTTGACAGTCGAACAATATTGATTAAAAAAAATCAACTAAAGACGAAAAAAACTCCCGTAATTGAAAAAAAACCCTAAGCGAAAATTATTTGACGGGTGAAGTAGTACGGTTTAAAAATTGTACCCCTCTGCCCCCCCTCGAAAGCTAGAGAATGCGTAGAAATTCGGAAAAATAACTAACGGTTTCATACATGGAAAATTACGATGAAAAATATGACTGGCTCACCTCCTCCCCTCTTTTCAAAAAAAAAGTTGCGAAAGCTTGCGAATTCAAAATCGGAAAATTACAGTTTTGAAAAATTTCATCTGCTTAGATTGAGAATGCGTAAAATATTGGAAAATTTTCTGTTGTTTCGGACGATAAAAATATTGTTCAGGGAACTCAGGCCCCTGTAAAGTTACGAAAACTCACGAAAATTGAATACATAGCAATTGTGATAGACGTCGAATAAGTTTCGTAACCTGACCTGTATATACGTATCCAGTAAGGTGGGGAACGTACCGATAAACTTGGCACCTGACAGATAATTAAACAAACTCTAATGCTAAAAAGTACAAAATAAAATAAACTTAAAAATACATTTCAGAAAAAAGCTTTTATTAAAACGTATTGAGGAGGAAATAAAATTTGATGTGAATCGAACCCATCATTTTGTAACACTATGAAATTTCATATAATATAAAAGCTCCCGAGAATTAATCTTGTTACAGAGATGATTTCAGATTTGATTTATACAAAATGATGGGTTCGATTTATTTAGTTTTTTCTCTTGAACTGTTATTTAATAGTTTGACAAATGCTTTAAATCCGTTGTTATGAACAAATCTAATTTCAAAACATTTAATAGCCTAACCCGTAATATACTTACCTAGATTCTTAAATCTACTATAAGCAAGCTCTGTCGTTAAAAGCACGTAAGACCCCAACAACCTTGCGAGTCATTAGGTACATATCTAGCAGTCAATCGTTCGACTGCATCAGTTATCAATTATCATCCACTCGTTCGACAAGTGTTCCCGAGTCGATCTCAACGACGCGACGTGACATCGCGTTGTACGTTTTTATATTGCAACGGAGTTGTAAAAAAAAAATTGTGTTCGTTAACTCCTGCGTTCGTTTATTCAACGACAACCAACTCACCCATCACCACCCATTCTGACAACAAAAACAAGAATATTCACGGAGAAACCTAAGAACTCTAACGATTCCACTTGCCTAGATCTGTTATAAATGGGACTTCAAACAAATGTTCTCAAATTTGAACCACTAGAAGCTCCAGAAAGGCACAGACATACTTCTAAGAAAACTAGGAAATATTTTCAGGCTCAGCACTGGAAACCTCAGCAATCTGGCAGCCAAAAGCTGGGCGTATGTATCAATTAATCCTATGCTAAATGCGTAAAGCAAATTAATAATAAAAACAAATAAAAAAACTATTTGACAGGAATATCAGAGACGGAGTTCTTACTTCTCCCTATGATTAGAGCGGGCACATCAATAGAAGCATCACTTCATATACAGAGTGAACTACGATAAATTACAGAAATTCAAACATTTTGCTCTCCCCAACAAAAGAAGTGGGAAACTAAACAAAATTTAGAAATGTGAACAGCCAGAATCCATTTTCCTCTTCCTTTATCAAACGTGGAAATGGAGCTGTGATTTGAAATTTGATAGTTGGTGGTTGTCGCATGTCAATAGGTTTATTCGTTTGTGTAGTGCAATGTAATTTACACCGCATTTTGAATCGAATGTAGCTGAGTGCAGTTCAAACAAAAGAATATGTCAAATTAACTTGCAAACGAATGCTAAAATCGAGTGTGAATTACACCAGGTGTGGGAAAGTGCTACACCTAGATGCAAACGAATAAACCTACTATGGTGACGGTGAATATGATGTTTATTCGTTTGCATCGAGGTAGCACTTTCCTACATCTGGTGTAATTTACACTCGATTTTAATACCTATTCGTTTGCAGATTAATTTGACATATTCTTTTGTTTGAACTGCACTCAGTGACACTCGATCCAAAATGTGGTGTAAATTACACTACACTACACTACACTAAACCTTGATGCAAACGAATAAACCTATGGTCAACTATCTGGAGAAAGTATTCGTTATGCAATGAGATACAACCAAACATCATATAACTAAGATGGCCGCCATGGGTGGTTCGCCGTTACGAGCTCCGGTGAAAAATTATTGCATATACTGCAAAAAGCCAGTTATAAATAGCATGAAGTGCATTAAGTGTTGTGGATTATTCCACCCTAGCTCCATATGCTGCAATCAGCGCAAGGGAAAAATATGCAATCACGAGTACATAAAATTTCCTACAAATTTTACGATTTTTTCCCGACAAACAATTGGGCTCATCAAACGCCAAATAAAAATTGGCGTATTTCTGCTGAGTCAGCAAACATCCACTTTTTGTTATTTTGAGCCTTTTTTTTTTTCAAAACAGCTTTCCTCATAGGCTTGGACTATTGCCTTGCCCACTTCGTCTACTGCCCTCTCAAGGCTCTCCTTTTCTCATATTTCAGTCACGGGCCTCTCGAGAGACCCACTGAGTGAAGCTGAGTACCTTTCCCAGTTGGTATCTCTTAGGTTTCTATATTTGACTAAAGTACGCAGTGGGTTAACTAGATCGTATAATACCTATATGATATATAATGATATAATGTGAAATATTTTTTCAAGGTTTTTGTTTGAATTTCAAGTTTTGTACGATTTCGGACCTCATTAAATAACTTGTATTTTTGAATAAGTGACCTGTACCTTCATTCTCGCCTTCATTATATTATCTACATAAGGAATACGCAGAGAACTGAGGGGAATTAACTTAAATAATAAATTAGAATTGTGTAGTGAAAAAGTGGGATTTTCCCAGTCAGCTGAAATATGCCAATTTACAAGTAGTCCTTGAGCCTGAAAGGTTCGTCGTAGAAAAAAATCAGATTAATATGAAAACAAAAAATTCTGCCGGATTGTATGAAATTCCAAACTATTGAGATTTTGCAAACATGTTCTTGCAGATTATATAATGTTGCTAATAAACAAATCTATTGAACATGTGAATTTCCAGATATCCCCAAATCAGGAAAAGCAATACCAGTCTATAAAAAAAGATGATCTAACGCTTTTGCACACTACAGACCAAGTTTAATAAATGGAAAATGTATATTTCATAAGGGTGCTCCGGTCTTAAGTGGGTCACACTGCATACATATAAATAAGAACTAAAAATATAATAAATATAGAATATAAGACAATTTCATCACATTGTCTGGCTATAAAAAAATGAGTACATTAAAATGAACAAATATAAACATAAAAAATATAAAATAATCATAGGTTTGTATACAGTGCCTGTATTTTGAATCACTTGGTATATAGCAACAAAATTTGGAAGGCTTAAATAGGAGATAAAAACCTACTTTTGCATGAAACAAAATTAAAGCTAAAAGTTTCGAAATGGCAGCTGAGCGCCATCATCAATAATTTTTTAAATAGAACACCCAGTACATCATTGCATGATTGGTTAGGGATGATCATAAGGAATCCAACAATACCAAGTTTGATGCTGTTATCTCCAAAGACTACGGAGATATCACCTATTATTTTACTTATAAGTTCAATGAGTGTGAGAGAGAATTTATTGACCCGACAGAAAAAGCTTCTCTCCCACTCATTCGGCTAATGAATAAAATAATAGGCGAGATCTCCCTAGTCTTTGGAGATAATAGCATCAAAATTATTGAAAATGGCGCTCAGCTACCATTTCGAAACTTTTAGCTGCGATTTTTTCATAAAAAAGTAGGTTTTTATCTCCTATTCAAGCCTTTTGTTGGGATATACCAGGTGATTCAAAAATTACTAGGGGGTTAACGGACTTCGACGGGCACTGTATAAATATATATATACAGTTACTACTCACAATATTTGGCTAGTTTGGTACTGACATTTGAACTAAATGAATCTAGGTAAAATTCTTCCAGTGTATAAGGCTTCCTCGAGCAAAAGCTCAATATATATAATATGAATGTAACCATTTCTCGTGGCCCGTATTCAGGGTACTCATATGAATGAGAATTTCAACGAAAATTTAAAAAGTTTTGTATATAACACATCACAAAATGTCACTATTTTTGACTTTTGCACATGACATGTTGGACCACTCGTGTTTCAAATCACGTCTGGTACAAACCACAAGCTCATTTTGCAACTTTTTATATAAATAGCCATTATTTAAACAACTTTTACCTATTGGATATCCATTAGACTATCTAATCTTTCTGATATCTGGTTTTTCGGAAACAGTTCTATAGTCTGATTCATATTGAGATGGCAGTATTGCAAGATAGGACAATAGTATTGCCGGAATTTATACAGAAGTCATTGATTTAACATTTATAACAGGCCTATAAGCAAGTAGTAAGTATGCTATAGAGTTGTGGTTGTTCATCTATATTGAAATCAATCAATATATTCTTAATATTGAGTTATAACTACATGGGATTTCAACGAACCCAATGACTTGTATGCACAGAAAAAAGAAAGACCGGTTATAAATAATTGTCATCTACTTACAACAAAACCTCAAAGTTGCCGAAATCTGAGACTACCTTGAACAATAGCTTATTTTTAGACGAATATAATATTACTCACCTTTGTTTGGCATTTCTGTACCACTTTCTTCCAATAGTATCCGCTTGTTTTTGTAATTCAGCATAATCCATAAGTAGTGAAGTTTTGCCTCCAAATAATTTTACTAATTCCTCACGAACACAAGCTATTTGAACACTTATTTTTAACATAAACCAATCTTTTTCGAGTGAGAACTGAAAAATTCACATTCCAAATCCAAATATGCCAATACCAATACCAATCTTCTGCTAAATGAATAATTAATATGTATGTGACAGTGGCTGACAGCTGACAGTAACAGATGACAGATAGAGATAGATAACACTGACAGATAATGCTGACAGATGACAGTGACAATAGCTATGGGCAAGTTTTTAAATTGATCGATTGATCCATCGATGAGCATTGCATCCCTATTTAACTAATGGAAAATTTTGGACGGTGGTTTGTATTGAAATATTAGTGCCATTAACGATTAATTAGTAGCTAAAATGGAATGACATTCAAAACAAGATAATATAAAATTAAGCCGCACATACCTCACTAAACGCGCGTATCAATGATGAGAGAGAGAGAGAGAGAGAGACAACTGACAATGACAATATTAACAATGGCAACACCGGTGTCGGTCAGTTTTTTCACCTTTCCCTGTTTTTTGTTTTGTACAAAAAACTAAAAACTCAAATTCTATTTTCCATTGACATTGCATTGCGGCTTTCGTGTTTGATGTAAGTTGTAGTTCAATTAGATTTATTTTTGTTGTGGAATTGTAATTCTCGTCTCCGCATACAAGTTTCATTTCAACCTCGACCTGTATATTTGGAAATGGTCAGTCAAGTCCAATTTTCTATTCTAATCCTCTAGCTGAGAAGGACTGTTGAAACAAAACATTGACTAGTGTGTGAATACTGTAGATTTCTACAAAAAATGGCTGAAAAAAGTAAAGAGCATAAACCAGAATTACCAGCCAAATCGTCTATGGAAATTTTGTCCGAATTATTCAGTACATTCCACGCCAAACCACCTATCATTATAAAAAAAGAAAAATCGGATGATTCGGGTAAAAAACACAAGAGGAAAAAGAAGCACAAAGACAAGAAACACAAGAAGAAAGATAAAAAGAAGAAACGGATTTCTAGCTCTAGTGATGAGTATGAGGAGAATGTGGACCTAGCAGAAATTCTTATTAAAAATGAAAAAGAATTAGCAGAAAAAAAAATTAAGGTTGAGGTGAAAAAAGAGAAGATTGAAGGTGATTTGAAAGTTGAAGAAAAAGAAAAACCAACAAATAAATATTCTGAAGCAACGGAAGCCAAACAAAAAAAATGCGACAGAAAAACTAAAATATTGATAAAAGATTTAAAACTCAGTTCGATTTTTGAATCCTCAATACAAGAAATACATGACAGAATTATTGACCTGGAGGAAGGAGAGGCATCAGAATCAGATTCTAGTTCGACACACAAGAAGAAAAAACATAAATCTCAATCCAAAAAGCGAAGTCGAAGTAGGAGTAAGGATCGTAGTAAGAAGAAGTCAAGAACTGAAGACTCCAAGATAAAAAACAAAGATTCATACTCCAGGGAGAGAAGCAAAGAAAGAAGTAACCAAAGGGACTCAAGCAGAGACCAAATGAAGATTGATCATGGTAAAAGAGATAGAAGAAGTCAAGACAGAAATGATAGAACAAGGGACAAACATAGGGAAAACGGAAGTGGATCTAGAGATAAAGATGAATACAGTAGAGAACTGGACGACTACAAGAGAAGTAGAAATAAATTCAAAGATGATGAGTTCTATAAACCCAGAGAAAAAGCTTCAGAAGGAAGGGATGAGAGGTGGTTCATGAGGGACAGGTTAGTAGTTACATAAATGTTTTTTACAGTGGCGGTTCTAGAAGCTAAGGGCAGGGGGGGCATACCATCACTAGGCTCCGAGTATTCGGTAAATAGGCTCGGGCGCATATGAAGCTGTGTTCCAAGGGGGGATAATTCGTGGCGCGGGGTCGACAAAAAATAGAAAAGCGCCACAGACGAATTTTTTTTTTTTTTTTTTTTTCGAAAAACTGTTTTCTCGTCAAAGAACCAAACCAGACTGCACTATTCACTAGTGCCACTACTGCCAGGCCAGGGTACAATCTCTTACATAATAATTACGGTATGCATTATACAGATATAGAGAGAGACAGAGAGAAAGCAAGAAGTATGGGATTCATAACTTACCAAGGAATTGAAAGCAAATGTTGCCACGTTTACTTTTTGTTGTTTGTGCTTTTGCTAGAAACATTTGTTATGCATGTCATTGTAACACTATATTTGTAAGAGATCTGAAATCGAAGGGGGCGCTAAGAACAACATTTTGCAAGTGCCAGGGGGCATACTGCCACTGGTTTTTTATCCAAGAGTAGTTTTTTTAATTTGTATGGAATTTGAGATAAACCTCGCTACTACCATTATGTTCATTAATATATTGATCTGTTTTAGGTACAGAGGATACAGTGAGAGAGACAGGCATAATGATAGAGATTCAGAATCCAGATTTGATAAAAAAAAGTTATTAGAAATTGCTAGGAAAAATGCCATAACCATGATGAAGTCAGGAAGCCTTCCGGCTGCCTTGACATTAGGACCTCAAGCCCAAGAAAAGGTAATAGCAGCAATTAAATCAGGTGGTAAAACAATCGAGGAACTGACTGATTTTTGCAAGACATTGTCGAAGAAAGAAGAAATGGGGGAACTTTCCAGTTTATCTGAGAAAGACGATAGTGATAGCGATACTGATAAGCCATTCCATCATCCTTTCCAGTTGAAGGATAGGCCTACTTCCATAACGATGAATATAAAGGTGAGCTGTTGCTAATAAATTTTTTCTGCAGAAACCTTCAATTATATCAATTTCTCCTTTTAGCAAATCAAAGATAACTGATCATTCTGATTGCATTCGACAGTATAAAATATGTATTCTTGAAAAAGTATACTCTATTGGGAAAAGAGGAGTCATGTTAGATTCTATACATATTGATATTTAACTAACAGAAAAATATTGGTGAAAATTGAAAACAAATTATCAGAAATCCTTGAAGTCCTCCTGGGTGTTGCCCAGGGGATTAGTGGTGGGACCACTCATTTTCTTAATTTTTGCTAATGATCTACCGAGAAATATCAGCTTAGGACTAACTACCATGTTTGTATATGATACTACCATAACTGTATCAGCAGTGACTCCAGAGGAGCTACAAAATCTCATTAAAGTTATCTAGAATGAGATAGCGGCTTGGTGTTCACACAACAGTCTAATATTGAATAAATGTAAAACAGAATGTTTACATTTTTATCTTCGCCATGAGGTTCCGTCACCCTTCCAGTTACCTGAGGATCTGTCATTTACTAAAGATGTATATGTATAATTGTTCAGAATCTAGATATATGCTTTATTGTCCAAGAATAATTTCTCATTGAAAAAGTAAAATCATAAAAATATAATATAAATAAATATTTGTACAATACATAAATAATACCAATAGTCACGATAATACAATAATACAGATATATAAACCAATGACATATTACGGCTAGCCTGCGTTATTTACACTTTTAGCTGCGGTCAATACAGGGTCACATTCTAAGCACAAGGTTTGTGACCGCTTCTTTCGCGGCATTTATCTTCTTATTTGTATTTTATATAAGCAGATAATTGAGCAGAAACTCAGCTTTGCCGATTTTTGGGTTGACTGGCAACTATGTTCTGTGAAACAAGTGGCAATAAAAATTGTGCTTAGAATGTTTATAACTGAGTCTAGCCGTAATATGTCATTGATATAAACAGTACCCTAGCATATCAGAGATGTAATTGACTAACAGTACAAACACAAATAAAATTAAAATCGTAATAATAAAACGTGGTTACATATTATATTATATGCCCTGTCATACATGTGAAAAAATTAATAACTATAACATTAAGTATCTGTATTGCAATTACAATGTTTGCGACATGTCAGTATGAGCATGGTATTCATCCAGGCTATAATAGGCTTTATCAAGAAGTAGATTCTTTACCATTCGTCTAAAATTTTTTTGATTTTGAATATTCTTTGTTGTCCGTGGTAAGTGATAGAATATTTTTTATCCTTTTACATATTAGAATTTTTGTTAGGGTCATTTTAGGTATTGGGAGGTGAATAGGAATAGGAATAGGAATTTTGAGAAATTTGGGGGTGTTTAACCCCTTGGGGATCCTTCATTTCGTAATTTTTGACACTTCGATAGTTTTTACAAAAATGTTAAATAATTTTGTGAACAATTCTGGCACTGACCACGTTGGGATCTGAATTATCAGAGACTTTTCTATAAATAAGGGATGTTCAACCCCTAGAGGGTGAAAATTTTGGAAATTTCAACACCTCAATGATTTGTAATAAATGTGTAAAAAAATGTATCAGACTTTTGATAATTAATAATTGCGTATTTTTCACAAATACAGAATGTGTGGTGCAGCTTTACTTAAAAGGTAGCCCACGCCCATTTCCTGTAAAACGGGGACTGTAAAAAAAATTTTGATTGGGACGCAAACTTGTACTAAATGTGTACAAAATTATTTAATAGTTTTTTTTGAAGTGTGCCATAAAT
Source organism: Chrysolina haemoptera (assembly GCA_958298965.1). NCBI lineage: Eukaryota > Metazoa > Arthropoda > Insecta > Coleoptera > Chrysomelidae > Chrysolina > Chrysolina haemoptera. The sequence goes on along the minus strand of OY282598.1, from coordinate 44,309 downwards.
GCTGGTGTAGCTTTAGGTTCATACATTTTTTTAATAATTGAGTTATCACAGTCATTGGAATCACAAAGTGTTATTCTAAAATGAGCAAAAATGATTCAACATGCAATTATAAGGGTGCTCCATCTTCTGACGATAGTACTAAGACACATTCCATTTTATGAAACTAACTGATTGTGTTGAAAAGAGGTTATCTTGAACGATGGAAAATAGCGACTGAAGAATGTCTTTCAGCCGCAGATGATTCCACAAGAGATTTTATGAATATCATAATCATATTTTCGAACAAAAATAATAACTGATTATGGTTTGACCCAGTATTGCATAGCACCATCCATATATATCCTACAATATTAGGTTTATTCGTTTGTATCAAGGTGTAGTGCAGTGTAGTGTAATTTACACTATGTGTCAAATTAATCTGGAAACGAATACCAAAATCAAATGTAAATTACACCAGGTGTAGGTGTAGAAGTAATTGGGAAAGGGTTTTCATTGCTCTGATCAGACTTATTCTTCAACTGGGTTATAAGGAAAGCTGCAGAAATACTTTTAAAAAGAAACAAATTCTAACTTTTTCAGGAATATTAATTTTGAAATGCATCACTTTTATCAAGAGTGATATAAATAATGTTTGCCAAAAACATCATCAAATACGTCGTATTAACTTTGACTTACCTAGGCATAAAACTGCAATGTACCAAAAAACGCCCCATTTCATCGCTATAAAACTATTTAATTTCCTTCCCAGTCAACTGAAATGCATTACTCCATACGAAAAGTTCAGAAGGCAATGCAAGGATGTTTTAATAATATCTGAGGCTTCCTACAGTATGAATCAGTTTTTGAACAGGTATCGATCCTAATTAATAAACTGTAATTTTATTTGATACTCAATGCGCTTTTAACTGTATTACTATTTGGTTTATTGTATCTATACTTCAAACATGCTTCTATTGAAGAATATCTTTCTGTAATACTTTATACTTGACTTGTTCAACACTATGCTCTTATGGTATTTTACGGATTAATTAAGTTCTATTCTATTCTAGTATCAAATTTTTCTATGTTTATTCCAGAATTCTGTTCCGCTCCCAATCAAAAGCAGCATAGAGCGGACCAGTGAGCTCCGCATTCAGTTTCCAGTTAGTAGCGGTCAGCAGCATCGAAAAGGGGAAGAGTGGACGCCGGTATCGCCTTCAACCAAAAAGACTGAGAACAAACCCCTTCCCGTCCCTCCTCCGACAAACACGATTCCTCTACCAATCGAAGCTGCACCTGTGCAGCCGGTGGCACCGCCTGTGCTTCAAACTAAAGTTGCAACTGTTTCTGCTCCACCATATGCCCCTCCTGGTCCACAAGTGTTCCCAACACCCATTAATGAGGTGAGTCACTGGAATTATACTGTATCCAAAGAGTACTGGTATCCAAAGAGTCGATTCATGTTGAAAATTTCCGATTTTATCGCCATTTAGCCTGTCGGGGATTTTTCAAGAAGAAATCTGTTTTTTTTTTAATACATATCTCAATAATCCCTCAGCTGATTATGTTGAAATTTGGCCGTGTTATTTAGGGTTGTAAGGGGCTAATTTAGCTCTAACTAGATTAAAATTATCATGTCAAAAATATGAGGGCCACTGATTTTCATTTGATTTTTTTTTTATTGTGCAGCTAAAATGAAAACTTTTTTATTTTGCAGCTAAAATTAAAACTTTTTTATTTAAAGCATCTTTCTCATGTCTTGTTTTGTTCCATAGACAATAAATAATGATTATTTTTTATATTTAATGAACCCCATATGTGTATAATGATCACAGCAATCAATGCTACTGTTGGAATGTTCATGGGAATAAGAACATAATTAAAACACAATACCTCAAATTATTCATTTGAAATATACATTTTTGTAGTAAGCAGTCAATAGAACAGATAAATAAAAACATAATTAAAACATCATACCATCTAGTATTCACTGTATAGCTTACAGATTGAACATGCCTCTAATTGATAAATCAATGTAAAAAGTTCTCAGTAAAACAGAAATAGAGAAACTGAGCACGAGAAGAGTTAATCTACAGAAATTAGATTACTACATAGGATTGAGGATGGGTTTAATACGAAAGCCGTCTATTCTTAATTTGTGAAGTAAAATAGGATCTTTTCTTTTGAGCATTATTTTCATCAAAAGTTAAAGTTTGATTCTTGATTATAAGTATTTATGTATCATACTACTCTCCTTTGTGAAAATATTCATTTTGAATTGAGCTCTACCTGTTTTAATGAATAAATAAATATTTATCAATTGAAATTTCAGCCTACTGTGGATATTGGTTCAATTGTTTCCCAAAGACTGACAGCAATGCGTAGATTGCAAGAAAACCCCCATGATGTACAGGCTCTCACTCAGATGTATAAATCTAACAAAGAGGTAAATAAAGCACTGTTTTGTTCGAAATATGAATAAATTCCAATATGTTTCAGATGCAATCGTGGGCTTCCAGCAAGCAGCAGCTAGGTCAATTTACCGGTACCACAGGTTGTCAAATCTTGACACAGGCTGAGTTGTCTTCGGGCTATCAAGCCTGGGCCAAAAAGGTATCTTAACAAAAACTGGTATCTTTTCACCGTTTTTTTTTCAGCTTTCGAGTCTCTTTGAAAATATGTTTTACCATTATTATATCCTAGATCCTCCCCGGCTAATTATTTTATTTGATAAGAATGTTTTGGAAAATATTTTGCAAATAATGTCTTTGATTTAAAATTTTTATTTGATACTATTTTGATTGTGAAAAACCACTCATTCCTTCCTTACATTATTCCATTGAAAAAACTATAGAAACTGAGAATAATTTTAAGCAAAGGATATTTTTGTTAAGGATCGTTTCGTCATGTTTGGTGAATATCCGACATAACAACGTTAAAATACTCAATGAAATACGTTCAATAGCAATGAAATGTTTTCACGTTTTTAAATTGGTAGGAAATTGCTCAAAATACGAGTTATACTTCAAAGTGTTAATTTTTTCGCCATTATTTTCCACGGTGTCATAGTAATGTGTTTAATTTGACAGGTTTCATGGCTATTGAACGTATTTTATTGGGAATTTTAACATTGTTATGTCGGATATACAAAATTACCATACATGACGGCATTCTCTTCTTAACGTAAATATCCTTCATCGCGGAATTGAAAGCTTTTAAAATTAAAATTATTTTTCAAACTCTAAACTCATTGGAATATAGAAAAAATCAGAATCAGAAATGCCCTTGACAAATTTTGAAGTATTCTTATATTTTTTCACTCATTCCCCTTTATGCACTGAAAGAATAAACTTCTCAATATAAAATAATTAGCCACTCCTCTCCATTTGCCTTTGACAAATTTTCAGGTTTGGATTTTTCATAGAAACTCAGATTTCTATGACTAATCCATCTAGGCACAGACCATTTCTTGGAAACAGAGATGGAATCTGTGCCTTACATTTTTTCAACTGCTGGATATCTCGGAAAACTTCATGTAGCACATAGTGTGGCGATTCGTTTGATCATCCTTTTTATGTCATTATAACTCGGTTCTTTGTTTCAAATGAACAATTAAGATTATATTTAAATAATTTTTCTAATTCCTTTTGAATAGGACATAATAATATTTAAAGTGTTTCATGATGTTTTTGAACAATATTGCATTTTTAATGATGAATCTCCGTCTTTTAGTAAATACTTACATATGATGAAAAAGACAAAATTACTGTAAATAAACTAAAAGAGTACTATTATGCAAATATTTACCTACCAAGACCAAGATTCTAATAAAAAAATACAACACTGAACGTTACATGTCCAGCAAGACGAATTTCATAAGCTAAAAATCGATCTATCGATTTTCATTTTATGAAATCTGCCACCTGAGAATTTGTTTCAGGCTGTTAAAATATTGTACGAAGGTCCATCGAGAGAAGTCTTGGAGACCCAGGTATTCATCATTTGGTAAGTCATTGAGAAGAAAGATAGCTATAGGTTTTCAATAACAAAATGAATAGATATCTCAAATATAATTTAATAATCTAGAACAACAACAGAAAGTGAAAAAAAATTAGTTCAGTTGTAAATCCCCACAGTGTACAGGATGTAATCTAATTTCTTGCACTCCCGTGAAGGATGGATGTATAATGCCAAGCTTTGTCAATGAGAAAACTTCTTTGAACAATAAATAATAATTAATTCTCTCTCTCTTATACTGGAGTCTATAACAGTCTGATATATTTTCTACTTTCGAGTATATTTTTAAATCATCCACAAAACATAAAAGACTGAGTAAAAGGTATCAATTTACAAATTAACAAATTCAGAAAAAAATATCAGGTAGCCATAAGCAATAGTCGGAAATCGAAGCCATTTCATTTTATGCTGAAAAAAAATATTTATTTCTATTCTTCATTTGTAAACATCCACGTTCCACTTAAAATAAACCAAACTTCCTATAAGCATAGTCACGAATTTTGTCTGGGAGAAGGTCATTAGGTTTATTTTTCGTCATCATGTTGACCAATCAGTGGTCATCTGTGTACCAGTTGCACACAAGAGCCAAATCTTGTTCAATTTAATTCTTACTTGAATGCATAAAAACTGTAGTTGAAAATTAAGAATATCCAACGGAGGCGAAAATTAAGAAGTTCAACTTGTACTTGATAATTTTCGATTTATTGATTTGGACTACATGAATACCACTCTATAATGGTTATGGAATCTTTATTCCCAGAAATATGTCTAAAGTTGATTCATGAGTTGAACAAATTGATAAACATGCAGAAATAACTTCTCATTCATAATATTAAATAATAATGTTTGGTGGTCAAAATTTGGCCAATTATTTCATTTGATCACACCATATTCAACTTCTCGTCAATATGTATGAATTCTGATAATTTGACAGTTGTCAAACATTTGTGTGTTTTCTGCGAAAAAAAATTAAAAACACGTTATTAGCATTTTAATGAGTATTAAGTCCATGTGTATAGTCTTAATTCAGTGTATAAGTGTTATTAACATGGATTTTCCAATTAAAATATACGTTGTTATGAAATTTTTTCCTCTACTGTACGATCGCTCTCCTCAATGTCGAAAACTGGTGAAGTGCAAGATTGAGTTAACAACTATGAGTTGTGATAAGGAAATTTTGTTATTTATACATTTACACAGGTACCATATCATAATGACTAATTGATGGATTGTTCTAATTTGAGGAGTTCCTTTTAATTGAGGGAATATTAATATTATTCATTTCGCTTTATTATCTGGTTGTTGATAATAAATCAGTTACAGAATACTTTTGTAGAAGGGTACTTTAGAAGATTTGATAATTTTTCTGGAACTAAAGTATCTGAAGGATACTCGTAGCAGAGCTCTAACATTATGTACTGCCATTTTGTTTTGGTTGAATATTTTTGTTTCAAATGTTGTTGGTTGTCGTGTAGAAAATTGAAATACAATTCAAACGATGTATCACTCGACCCCCATAGCCATTAAAAAAAAAATGGCGGACCGACGTCATTAAAATTTTATTTTTTTTTGTCAAAAAGAAACTTATGAACTACCATTAAACCAAAAAAAATTCAAAACAGAATTCCAATCCGTTTAGAAGTTAACAGGGTTGGGGTTACTCTAAGAGAGTATGTACATTATGTACCGCCATTTTGTTTTGGATGAATATTTTTGTTTAAAATTTTGGAGACGTATAGAGAATTGTAAGACGTTTCGAATGAGGCATATATTTTTTTGCACACTCATTGACAGTTTTCGAATAACATAAAAAGTTTCACTTCTGACGCTGTAAGTTTTTGACTGACGCATATATTATTTCCCATGTATTCCTTGTGTTATTGTCTTCATTATCTGTATCAACGTTTTTTTTTGCATCAAGTGCTGAATATCATAATGCCCAGAATCAACTATACCACTAAGTTTCAATATTAATTGATAATTAGATATAGTACTTCCATGTATGACAGGTGGCCTTTTATCTTGATTTATGACTATTTTACACGCTTTATATTAGCTTCACTTGTGTGTTTGTTTGTATGTTTGTAACAGACTCCTTAGGGCGTGATTTTCACCCATTTCCAGGCGTCCGAATGATTTGAAATTTTGCAGGTGTTCATAGTTCCGGTGACAATGCAATATGACATTTTTTTTGTTATAAAAAAACAAAATGGCGGCTCCAAGATGGCGGACGAGATTTGTGATAGTGGTCCGATTCCATTCAAAATTGGTATATAAAGGTTTTAGGAGTCAGAGATTATGATTTTTTAAATCAAAATTCACGAATTGAAAATGGCGCCTCCAAGATGGCGGACGACATTTGTGATTATGGTCAGATTCGATTCAAAATTGTTATGTGAGGTTTTTTTAGGTCGTATATTTCGAATTTTTTGTCAAAATTCATAAATTAAAGATGGCAGCTCCAAGATATCAATATGGTCTGATTCAATTCAAAATTAGTGTGTGAGGGTTTTCGGGGTCAGAGATTATGAATTTTTCGTAAAAATTTATGAATTCAAGATGGCGGCCCAAGATGATGAGTATTGTATTATGGTCAGATTCGATTCAAAATTGGTATGGTTTTCTGGATCGGAGATTTCGATTTTTTAGTAAAAAAAAATAATTAACAATTTAATTTCTCAAATGTAAAAAGGGTGTGGGGTGCTTGAAAAAGTTCTCTTGAGCTCTTGAACGCTCTGTGTTGTTAAATCAAACTAAAAAATATGAGAATATAGATCGAAAGCTCCCACGCATTTTTTACATTTCAGAAATTAAATTGTCAATTATTTTTTAGTCCATGAGAAGTAAAGCGTGTTCTTTAGTTTTTTTTTTATACTATTATTTTTTTACATTAGGAAAAATATGTAAAAAAGCAGCAATTTCCACTTGATCTCCATAGATTCGTTGTTTCGATAAATAGTTGTAATAATCTTCATCATTTGAAATTTGTATATACAATATATATTCTTTAAAATTGTCCCAACGATCTTTAATGACAGTAAACTGAAGTTCTCAGTATCGCTGCTCACCGCATTACTCAGTATCACAAAAAATACTTCAATTTGTCAGTGTCATCTGTAATGACACTCATAAGGCTTGTTCATTGAAGACTACTCTAGTTGGTCGAGATTACTTTCACATATGTTCCTCTCTCTCTAACAATCGTACTTCATTTGTGTATCTCTTTTGAAAATATCAACTGCAGCCAGAGTAACTCTTAACGAACGACACTATGAATAGAATATAATGATTCACGTGTAACCCCAATTTCATCTAAATCCATCATGAGCGGAGATGCCTATGTTCTCTTCTATGAGCAGGAAGACACTACATCACACCTTTGATTATACATAGTTTTATTTTATGTTTCATTTGTATTTTACATTATGTTTTATTTTATATTTCTTTGAAAAATATATTTTTAGAATAGATCTGTAGATAGTTACTCTGTTTTAAACAAAATTCTGCTGTTCAAGTAAAAGAATATGTCTTTTAGGAACCTCCGCAAAATTAATCTGAGTTGCACACCGTTGGAAATGATTATTAATTTTTCTCATGGTACTCTCTAGGATCAGCTCCAAACTGCAGCTCCTTTATCAGGTGGTATGGGAATGCACCTTCTTCAGAAAATGGGTTGGAGGCCGGGAGAAGGATTGGGCAAAGAAAAAACCGGAGCTTTAGAACCTCTTTTGTTGGAGGTGAAATTGGACAAGAAAGGCTTGGTAGCAAACGAAGAACAGCGCGGGAAGAATAGAAAAGTCAAAGGTGCTCCCACTGTGAAATCCTTGCAGGGAAAACATCCTGTCTCCCTTTTGGGAGAGTATGCCTCCAAGAAAAAGCTGGGTGCCCCTCAGTATATCTTGGAATTCGAGTGTGGGCCGGATCACAAAAAGAACTTCCTTTTCAAGGTAAGGGATAATTTTTCAAACCAAAATAAACCAAAGTATTGCAGATATTCTTCAATTCATTCATAAACAGCTTTTAATTTATACACAAGAAGGTTCTGCTTTAGTTAATGAAAATTATAATAAAATTCTGTTAATTTTAACCGGATATTTCAATGTTAATTTCGCTTCTGATTTAGCTAAAAATTTAGTATTGTTCCTTCAATCAAAATTCAATTAAAAATGATTAATAAGCCAGAAGAAACTACAACAAGTCATGGAACTGTACTTGATCCAGTCTTCGCAAGATTTTTAGATGACATACAATGTAAAAATTTCGTTGCTTATTATAGCTACCATAAGCCAATCGTTACTTTTATAGGATTAAATAATAATACTAATAATGTACATGCACAAAATTCTAATGTACATATTCAAGAATTGTAACTAAGAATAAAATATATTTTATTATCAATAAAAGATTTTATTGATAAATAACCTTTCCTTACGTTATCATATTAATATACATAAAGTTTAAGTAATAACCTAAGCTTTTCTCAAGTTAAACAATTTCAATATCAAATAGTTCTTCTTAGATTAGTTTAAGTTATCACTTCTGTAGTGTGTCCCGAGACGCACATTTTCCTTTTTTTTTTTCTCCCTCTTTCATACTGCTATCTTATGCCATACCTGTTATAATTTTTATTTAACATTTTTTTCAGGTAGTTCTCAATGGAATGGAATACAAACCAAACGTAGCAAGTAACAACAAGAAAGAAGCAAAAGCCTGTGCAGCCACAATTTGTCTCCAACAGATAGGTCTTTTGCCTTCTTGAAGATACATTTTATTTGTGTTCTCTAAAAAAGTTCTGAAAAGTTTCCACCTGATTCGTAACGAACGATTTTTTTTCATTTGTTTGTTGTTGAGTTAATAAATTTTTTTTTGCATTGACTCATGTCTCTAGTACTGAGTACTTTCTTATAAACAATTCCTCTTTGCAAAGTAAACCACGTAAGTCTATTCAATCAATCAATCAATCAAAAATATCCTTTATTGTCTGAAGATATCATTTCATGGACAAAGTTTTACAAAATGGATTCATACAATAATTTATATAACATAAAGGTAAGAAAGATAAAAGAAAAATATAAAGAATGTGTGACTTGTCAATAGATTAAATACAATCATTGTGAGTTTTCCTTCGTTACTACAAAAATGGGTAAATTATTAATACTGGCATTTTTCCAATAAAAATGTATCAGATTATTTGGGTTCTATAATTTAGACTGATGGGCCTATAGTCAGTTACATAAGGATAGCCCGAGCGGTAGAGTGCGTGGGTCATGGATATCTCGAGCCAAGCAACGTTATGCGAAGTTATGGTTTGGATGGAGACTTACGAACGACCTCCTTTCTAGATCTGTTCTGTCGGGTCGTGCTAGGAATCGCATGTTAAAAGGTAGGACCTCGTTGATCCTTGACTCGACTTCTGAGGGCTGCCGTTCATAGGGGGACGACAGCAGATTAACGGAAAACACAATTTAGCACACAATATTGAAATGGGCCATAAAAATTGCTTTTTTATAGTTTGTTTTCAGATATAGGGTGTATGATTACAGATTCACTGAACTTTTTTTTAAATCAACATTTCTGAAATCTAAACAAGAAAATCATTCTGATTTAAATTTTATTATTGAGGAGCTAAATTTTCCTCGTGATTTGAAAGATCACATCTACTTTGTAGCATATTCAAATTACGATGTTTATTTAGATTGCCCTCAAATACTATCTGATGCTGATTTCTAACATAAACATTGACAGGCAGTGATTGCACTGATCAATTGATATGAATAATTTATGAGGGTGGTATTTTATTTTTCTCAAAATACGATTTTAAGATCAAGTCTAAACAAATCGTCTCGTGCTGCTCTGGGAAACGATTTCAATATTAATTTTCTGCATGTCTTGAATTTCTCAAGTTTCTTATGTAATAGGTTTATGTTATTTCACAAAAGTCAAAAACTGTGTTTCTGAAGGCTACGTGAACCTGATTGAAATAGTATAGAAATGTTTTAGTTTGAACAATTTAGCATCAAATTGGTAAAAAATGAAAAAGTTTTTGAAAATTAGAAACTATTATTTGTTCAGTTAATTGTTTCTTACTCGTTATATGTTTCAAAATTGCTGATTTTTTTTTAATGACGATAACTATCGTTTTCGACAATAAATTATTACTGCAAGAGAAAAAAATGTTCTTTGAAACCATATCATTAGTGAGCTTATGACCTATATTTGAACAATGAAAGTTGGCGCCGAATATCTCAAAATCGTAAAGAAAGAGTTCGAAAAATCACATTGTAATTGGCTTTGAAGTCTCTACACATTTGATGACATTTATCAGACCTTGTATCTCTCATCTTTGAAAAGATACCAATGGTGAGCTTAATAAGTAGGACACACTGTAGATAATCTTTTCAGTGCTATGTTACATCATTGAGGCAGTGAAAACACTAGCATCAGGTGGTTGGAAATACATTTTAATTCGGTTTACGCTTCATTGAACCGACGCAGCTGGGTGCTGTGATAAGAAAATTTCAATTATCCAATAACACAGTATTGGCCCTGGTATTGCCCTTGTGTTCAGTCAGTAGCCAGTCTACAGCAGTGAGGGGATCAATCTAACCTGTTATTAGTCTCAAAATGCGTGATATTTGTTTGAGAACAAGTTCCCTTTCCAATAATATCTACAATTATATATTGACACACAAAAGGACGCTTAAAATTTGTGTTTACATGGGTTTTGTGTGTTACCTCATACATGGAAATAGTGATCTTTTTAATAATTCCGAGGTAATATGAATTACAATTTATTTATTATATACTTAATAATATTAAGTTTAAAATAAATAAAGTTCTGTTAGCATTCCCAGAGGCACATAAACCTAGAATGTGTTTGAAATCAGCTTCTTACTCCAAATTATTTCAACCATTGTTTTCTGTCATTATAGTGTTTTGTTTATTTATAGGTACATTATGTTAGTGAATCAAGACATAATGCAATTATTTAAGCCTACAAATCAGAATACAAATCTTATTTCAACCCAACGAATTATATCTTTTGTATTGTGTGGAAAAAATAACAATATGACAATAGAGCCCCCCCACTTTAAGGAACTTTGACCGGTTACAGAAAAATTGGCTTGATTTTTTCATAAACAAAATTTAAGAGCAGCATATAAAACTTTGGGAAGTTTATCAAAAATAATGAAGATAGGACACAAAAATCTGAAAAAAACAGGAGTTTATATATTGAATTATGGATCTTGCCCAAAAAATATGTAAGCTAGACAGGTGTAGACCATTCCAAAACCGCATATCTGAACACCGTAAGAACTATGAATGAAGGAAACAATTTCAACATATGCCAGTCATATTTTAAAACCATAACTATGATGAAAACTCAGCGGCCAGTTGGATAATAATAATTCTACTTTGTTAAGTTTATTTACTTAATTAAGTATTATATACTCGGTTGTATGAGTCTAGGAATTAGATATGAGTATAGGTTGGTCTTGATTACCTTAATTTTGATAAGGAGGTAGATTTCAAATACTTTTACCCAATCTCCAATGAAAAATCATTTATTGTACTAATTATCGGCTGAGAAAGCTACTAATGTGTATTGAAAATAGAAACGCGAATAAAATAAATCCAATCGTCTTTACTCTGTGCCTTAAATCATACTATATGGATTTTCATCAAGTAACTAGACAATCCAAAAAATTAATAGTTATTTCAACCCATTTCATTTCACAAGAATTAAAATGCAAAGTGGTTTCTACGAGGTAAAAAGTAAAGTAATTTGAAATAAAATATATCATAATACTTCTGTCAATAATTTCATTAACCTTGTAATTTTTTCAAGTGTTTACTTGAAATGCCACCAGAAGTATCAAAAATCTTCAGAGAACCAGAATACTGCGACTTTTGTCACAACATCACAAGCATCGATAAAATGGAGAATATTTCTCCCGAAGATTTTCATTTGAAATACGCAATAACAGGAAAACCTCTTATCATAACTGATGGAATGAGAGATTGGAGAGCACAAAAGATCTTCACTTTCGATTTCTTTAAAAATCTTTATGAGACTGTTTATGATGGATCTACAACAAGGAGTTGTCAGTTTTTTCCGTATAAAACCGAGTTCAAAAATTTGAGAGAAGTTTTTGCAATGTCCAAGTCCAGGGCACATCTTGATCCAGATGAAAAACCATGGTATGTCGGTTGGAGCAATTGCATCGATCAGACTGGAAAACCTTTGAGACAGTTCTACTCAAAACCTTATTTTCTTGGTAATTACTCCGAAAATATTGCTTTAAGTTGGATATTCATGGGAGGCCCTGGGAATGGAGCCCAAATGCACGTAAGTACCAATTCAAAGCAATACAACGGAACTATAATGTGTGGGTGTCATAACAACTTGGAATACGTTTATGGCTCTTCCTCTATATGTTTCACCTTTGCTACACATTTTTGTATACAAATTCTTAGATGCCCATTTCAATAACCATAAATTATCTAAAATCATATGTATAATAAATCGATAGGATTTATTTACTATAGTGTATAATTGTAGTGAGGGTAAATTATTATTTGTTATTGCCAGATAGCACAGACGTCCATTATATTATAACAATATTAATAATAAAAAAATAGGACAAAATATATCGATTTTTATTCGAAAATACGAACAAGATGTTTCATACCATAAAAATAAAGGATTTTTACCGAAAATATTTTTACACTTTAATGAAGAATGCTCCACCATTCCAAAATCTACCGACTTTCTCCGATATCCAGATAGGTACCTGTAAGTCCTCAACTCAAAGACGTTTTCACTAGAGGTAGTTTTCAACTCTGGCAAAATAAAAATCAATCAATAAATCATAAAATGAGTGATTCTGCTTATAGAAGGCACATTATAAAATAAAATTATAATTTAAAAAACTAAAAACACCCTCTACTTCCAACGTGGACTAAATAGTTTATAGATAATTATTGTCAATGAAATTACTCAAATGTTGAAAAGCGTGGGGTGCTTGCAGGTCAAGAGCATCCAAGCTTTTTTATTTTATTTTTTGGCCATGTTTTGGAAGTAAAGCGTGTTCTTTAGTTTTTTTTAAGCTATAATTTTTCATAAAAATTTTAGTCTGAGTACTGAAAAAACGATCCAATTTGCATATTGTTTTACATATTTTTCAATTTGTCTTTGATATCCCTCATGAATAACGAATAAACTATTTAATGCAATAAGTCGATGATACAATCTAGGAATATTTTTCACCTGTCATAAAAAAAAAATACAGCTAACACAATAGAACTCTTTCTAGGTAGACAATGTTCTTTATCCATCTTGGCAAGCTCAACTTAATGGTAAGAAGTTATGGAAATTAGCTCCACCTCCAGAGTGTTACAATACTTGCCCAAATCTAGAAGTTGTGGTTGAACCTGGAGAGATAAGTGAGTTCATTTAAGGCTAGGATGATTTTTTTCAAATAACTCTTAGGTACTTTTATTATAATAAGTCGTAATATACAGTGTCCTTCATAAAGTTCGTATCATATGAGAAAAACTTTTATATGAAAAATGACCTACACGGATGTGGACACGTGACTTTATCGGGTAAATTTGGGTTGTTTAATGAGAAACTGTTTCCTAGCAATTCGACGAGAATAACTGTCTACTATACTGTACCTTCGGTGTCGTGTTTTTAGATTGACAGTTATTCGAGTCAAATTGCTAAAGGAAACAGTTTAGAATTTGAACACAAATTTACCCGATATCAATACAAACCTCGAGGGTAATTCGGCAGGACAATTTACTGAATTCAGAAACGTCAATGTCGAACTATTCATTTTGGCAACTAACACCGCGATAATTGATAAACAAATGAATAAGTGAAAAACCACTAAGTGTATAATTTGTCGCTGTAAAAGTTAAAGCTAACTTTTGCCGCTGTCGAAGTGACAATTGCACTGTGGCATTTGCGATTTTTTATACATGAATTAAATTGTCAAAGTAATCGCTAAAAATAGGCTTATTTATTCGAATTTCAAAATATCACAATTTTATGATTAATTGATCTGACCGGGAGTACCTTGTAATGTCAAATGAAATATTACAAATAAATGCAAAACGTTTATTCAAACATTAACGAAAGGTATACTGATATGTCACATCAAGAATTCAACCATTTTGCCATTTTACATTATAAGTTTTTATTTCCATTATTTGTAATAATGAAACCAGTATTTATGATTTCAAAATTCACCATTTGAAAAAAATAACAAAGTGGATAACTGATCTCTCAAACACTTCCTCTATTTCGAGCAAATCGCGCGTGTTTTGAGACCTTTTTATCCACTCGTACTTTAATATGCTACTTTTGAATATTTTCGATCCAGAGTGGGAGTACTACTGTCACAAAATGACATTTCTCGGAAAATGTCAACTTTGCGTTGAGATCTGTAAAAGCGGTTGTTAAAAAAAAGTGAAGCCGTCGCGAGACGCCTTAGGGAAGAATCTCGGAGTGGGCGACATCTACTTTTAATCTTTCGAAATACTCGTGGTGTGACCAACAAACTGATCGGTCATTTATGTATCGGAAGTGATATTGTTTGGATAGTTTATGGACAAATAATAAATAATGTTATTTGCAGGTTATGAATTGATTCCTACAGAATGACAGTTTTATCACACCTCGATCCGACATTTTGTCAATCGCAGCGCCATCTCGCGATACGTGATTTTTCCCTATTGCAGATGTGAAACATCGAAACTACGTGTTCCGAAGTGAATGACACTATTGACACTAGAGAGTTGAAGTAATTTCAGTACGTAACCCTTCACGTAGACGTTAACGTACGAAATATAACGTTTACCGGTTGTCATCATTGTTATCATGTGCGCGAACAAGGAAGAACGTCAACTGTCAACCCTGAACCCTAACCTAACCTGTTAGTTTGTATTTTGCTATTTTTGTTTTTATGTTGTTTTCTGTGAACAAAACAAAATGATATAAATATACATATTTGAATTATCGGATTCGTTGACATTCTACTGTAATAGGAGATACATTTTTATGGTAAGCACCTCGTCATACGTTTTTAATCAGGATCTAAGTATTTCATAATTTGATTTCATTAAAGGTGGAAGGAATTCTGGAGGCAGCACAACTTGGGGATTCAGACTTTGAAGATGATGAAATGGATGAGGCAATTTTGCTGCATATATTCAATAATGATCCTGTTGGTAATCGAGCAGAGCTTTATGGGCGATTCACTCTAGACAATGTGTCCAATACAGAAGCTAAAAATTGGTTTCGCTTTGAAAAAGTCCATATTCCTCGCCTTGCAACTGCATTAGGCCTTCCAGAAACTATAAGAACAGAAAATAATATAACATTGAATAGTTTGTTTTTTGTATACTTGTAATGACAATGTTTTAACATCCTTATATTGTAGGTGTGGATGGTTTATGCATACTTTTGAGAAGGTTCGCATATCCAAATCGTCTCGTTGATTTGGAAAGTATCTTTGGATATAGTTATAAAGGTCTCTCCAGCATTATCAACACTGTCATGATGGTCATATGCAATAATAATAGTCATCTGTTGGAAAACCTTGGAAACGTGCCATGGTTGAATGAAGCCAAGTTGAGAGCATATTCAGAGGTGTGTAGATACCTATTAGAATGATATTGTCATGTATAGGTTCTGTAGATCCGTCACATACGGTTGTCAACTTGTTTATTTTAAAAATAATGATATTTATGTAAAGTGGGACCTCTTCTTAACACATTGCTTGTTGATTAACGCCTATGTGTGTCATGGTATTGGTTTATCAGGGTGCTGATGACGCTTATGTATGTTTTTTAATGTATTGTAGTTTGTTTTGTACATTTCCATGCACATCGTTACTGGCAGTTATATTTTTATAATAAAGTGTTCCGTTTATTTTAGTAAATGTTTATTTTTTCAGTAATTAAAATGAAAGTGTTAGCCGCATATCAGTGTCACTTATCTTATGGAACAAACATTCCTAAGCAAGTGCTGACAATGCCTATGAGCGTCCTCGCATTCAAAAAGAAATTTTTTCAGAACATTTAAAATGTCTGCCAAAGTAGAATTTGCACATTTACAGTTATTTTTTGAAGACATACCTTGCAGCATCTAGTAATTACATTAGTTTAGGCTATTAGCATGCAACCTGTTAAACATTGAGCTTACTTTCAGGCAATAATGGAAAAAGGGGCTCCCATGAACAATTGTTGGGGCTTCATAGATGGCACTATCAGGCCAATTTGTAGACCAACTGAAAATCAAGAGGAGTATTACTCTGGTTACAAAAAAGTGCATTGTGTGAAATACCAATCAGTTTTATGCCCAGATGGCATTGTTATCAGTCTGAAGGGAGCTTATCCTGGTCATCGACATGATGCAGGAATGCTAAGGGAGTTGGGACTTTATGAGGAACTTGTCCAGTACACAGTATTTGGAAATCAAAACTATTTTCTCTATGGGGATAAAGGCTATGGCTTGAGGGAATTACTTTTGAGGCCATACACAGAACTACAGGTAGTAGGACACCCAGAACGGCAAATTTTCAATACAGTCATGAGCAGTTTGAGAATTGCTGTAGAATGGGGCTTCCAAAAAATTGTGCAGGAATTTGCTTTTGTAGATTTCAAGAAGAATCAGAAGCTTTTATTGCAGGAAATTGGTACCATGTACATAACATGCATGATTTTAACAAATTGCCATACCTGTTTATATGGAAGCCAGACCGGTACATACTTCAACATTGAGCCTCCACAGCTGGAAGAATATTTGGGTAATTGAATGTTCTGATGATTTATATAATAAAAAATGTGTTAAAAGCGAAATACGCATCACACAAAAATACATTAATGAAATGTCACATTTTGAGGTTATGGAGACTTGACTTTAAAATTAAAAATTCGGTAATTCGCAACTCATCGGTGTGATTCGTATATTCTTCGGTTACGTGCGTTGATTTCTAAGGTATCCGTATGAATACGTTACTTTACGTGAGCCCGTAATCCTATATTCAACGTTAACGTGAAAGGCTGACGAATGCGCAAGCGTAGATGCCAATTTGTGTGTTAACGTTTACGTTTATGGCAGCACTTCAACTCTCTACTGTCTGTATTATACGATATAGGTATACAAGCTCAGCACAGCGAGAAAGAGCGAGTGGGGATCGCAGAGTTAGAATCTTTTGTACAATTTACATTGAAGTTCCCAGCTAGAATCAACGGCATTTCACGTTTGTTGTTCTTAAAAATTATTAAACCTCTGCGACTGTATGGAAAAATTATATGTCCTACGACGATTAATGAAGACAGGGAATATCTCGGAACTCGAGAGTAGTAGAAAATTGTTATTTTGGGGTTGTAAATTAAAGTAATTTGTGCAACTCTTTTTGATATTGTGATTCGTAATTATTGATAGGACAACCTGTATATTTTGGCATTTCTATGTTACTCCCAAAATGAAGCGATTCGAACAAAATCTATGACACTTGGGGTCAAAAACGATCAATTTAATAATTACAGGTACTTCAATATCCTTTGTCCTAACACGTTTTTTAATAAAATATGAATGATTATTATAATTTTTCCTTATTTTAATCATCACAAAAAATATAGGACACCCGAAAGTCAAATAATTTGGCAATTTTGCTTGTTACATACGTCGTGGGACAATGGATATGGTCGTTTTATCGGGAGGAATATAGAAATGCCAAATCCTATAAAAGTTGTCCCATAAATAATTTTGAATCTGTGTCACGTGACCGAGAACAAAGAGTTCATTGGGTACATAATATCAGAAAAAGCTGCACCATTTGCTTAAATTTACAACCCCAAAATAACAATTCTCTACTACTCTCGAGTTCCGAGATATTCTCTGTCTTAATCATCGTGGGACACCATGTGTATAGTTTGACTTGGACATGTCCAAATTGATGCATTTGCAAGAATATATTTTTTTGCAATTGGAAAAACACAATAATACATGCATTTTGTATTTTTATGTCTACACTGAACTTCGTTGCTCTGTTAACTGTCCATTTGGCTTTGCATAAAGTGTTATGCTGGGAGCTTAGTGAAGAAAGTATATATTTCATTACCTTTAGTCTGTGGCCACGTAACACGGATTACTGTTTCACTTTCTATTGTATTATACTGTACATTGCGAACAATACATAAAATGATTGAATTTATCTTATTTCCAGTTGTTATCGACACCAATCGATGGTATCATCAGACCAGCGTTTTATTGGGAGATCTAAGTATTACTATTGGCTCTGAATTTGATTAAATATATTTCCTCGTATATTATTGTTATTGTTGTTCATTTTCAATAAAGATATTCCTTAAAATTGTTTTTTCTTGGCCCTTTCTCCAATCTTTTCACTAATTGAGACTACGGGTTGTTTCACATAACCCTGCCAAACTACAGTCTGGCAGAACGAATTAATAGTAAACTTGATTGCAGCAGAGGCTACCAAACACCCATAGTTATAAGTTCATCAAATTCTTCATGAGAAACAGAGATATCGAGCAGAGTCGATAACGAGTGTGAAAGGTCCAAGTTTGATCCCAACGTTCAGGTACTCGATATGGATGTCCAATGGACGTTCTATCCTGAATGTGCTTTATACAATTTGAAAACGATTTTGAATGTACAATAATTGACCAATAATCTGAATGTTACTTATTATACATACAGTATCACACTAATGCGGAAAAGTGACTCTTTCAAAACTAAAATGAGTACGGAAAAGTGGAGTAGTAGAAAAAGTAAGTAAAAGCAAGTTTTCTAAATATAACTGAGAATTACTGATAGCTGAAACCAAAAAAATTAAACATTCTAACAATAGCAACGAGACATATTATCGTTATTTCAAATTCAATAGTTGATACTAGTCATTCATGCACTCATGGAATGGTATAGATGATTCCATACATCCAGGAGTCTACCACAATATCCAAATAACCGAATTGTTGGAGTAACTTCGCCCTACTAGAGATGGTTTGCACAGGTAGGAGGATTCATATTTTGATATTCAATCATTTGAAGAGCAATTGCTGTCGAGATTTTACTTGAGCTGATCCATTCGAAGGCAACGTCTGTCTGCCAGAACTACTTTTATTAATATTAATTCAAATCTTTTAAATTGTAAGAATTCTGGGCATGATGGAGTGAGTTTATTTGATTAAAGGATTTTATATGAAAATGCCCTGAGATCGTTACAAACTATGCAGGAATTTTGTGAACATGAAAACAAAATGAATTGAATATACAGGGTGTTTCTAAAACTGAAGTGAGAAGTACATGACAAAACGAAATGATCGAATACCTACGTCTTTGTTAAAAAAAGGAGATATTGAATTATAAAGTTTTCAATACACTTTCATACGCAAACCGAGCTGAAACACACTGCCAGTCGTCAGACATGTAGCCGGGAAAATCAATTCAGTGTCTCCCAAACAAAGGTAACTAAAAGCGCCAATATTTTGAAAATTTATGATCTCTTCAAAATAAAAGATTCTTTCCATTTGTTACGTTATGTCCCATACTAAAACTCATTTTCTTTATAGCTCCAATTTCGGAAACACCCTGTATACAAAATAATTGCACCCTTTTCTAAATGAAATGAAAAATCGTTCGAAAATATACAAATTTTCAAAAATATCAGAACTTGGTTTGGTTATAACATTAAAAAAACTATACTGTCGTGCTAATAAGCCTATTGGCGGTAACTGACATTCGATTTTTTTGTGGCAAAAAGAGTTTTGAACCTGTACTGATATTTTAGTACCTGTTAAATTTATCTTCACTTGGGATGCTTTTATTGTTAATAAATTAAAGCATCTCAAGTGAAGGTACAAATTCAACATGTACCATAATATCAAAATAAAAGTTCAAAACTCTGTGCCACAAAAAAGTCGAATGTCAGTTACCGCCAATGGGCTTAGCGCGGTAGTATAATAATCATAACTTGTGAAACGAAGTGAATATTTATTTAATTTTTATCAACTGTCAATTTACAATAAGGCATCAATTGTTTGAAAAACAATCAATGCACATCTAAATATTCAAGAAGGGAGAAGGGGAAACAAGATAAAACAATAACTCGTCTAGAACATAGTTAGAAAAAACATTCTTGAATACAATACCGTTATATATGCACATCTCAAACACTGATTTGAATTTTCTATTATTAATAATAACCCAAAATAATATTTTCTTTGTAAGGCTAAAAGAAAATTACAATATTTCGCAAGCTTTATACAAAGGACAAAAGAAAAGGAAATTGAATGAGAACATCAACTTTACTTAATGAAGGAAGCATAAATTTAGGCTTCAGTCATGTAGTCCCAATTCTGATCATAAATTGTTTGAAATCACCTACAAGTAATCAATAACTAATATTTTTGATACAATATTAACAATGGAATGAACAATATTGGTCCTCCATAAAATCACCTATAAATCTCACATATTCCAATTTTTGGCATCTTCATTGGTTTTAGTCTTGTTTTTGAGTAGAACTGGTGCATACAGACAGGCTTGTACATTTCGTGACTACTTCTTTCAATCTCAAAAAAAATGTTTGGCACTTTCAATTACATCCTTTCCTTCCTCGAAATTGTCTCCATGTTTCAAGTATGGAGGGGTGAACTCTCTATAAGCTATACATACTCTTCTTAGCGTTACATCCCCACGTAATACTTGATGTTCCCAATCATATCGGGATGATCCATACATAATCAACAATGACCTTCTGGGCATTGGTATTCTCACAATGGGATAACTGTCAGTTTCTTTCAAAGGTTTGACTTTGTAGCTGTCCTTGCTCAAATTAATTTTTCCTGATTCAGTCAAGACTGATGGGTAAAAATCAACACAATTCAGATTGTAGCGGTCAAGTTTGTCATTGTAGGTCATTGTCAGAACGGAATCTGATAGTAAGTTTACGGTAACAATTCGTTCACCCCAAATCCAACAGTCATCAATATGAGGGTCGATAGAAGCTCCTCGTTCGGGGTTGTACTCCAGGGAACACTGTTCAATCGTTTGGAATCCCTTCATTATGGGAACTGAATCAAACTTGTCCTGAACGAATTTTGTCGATTTGGGAAAGCCACTGAAACTTCCAGGCCTGATTTTTCTTTTTTTAAAATTGCATTTGGGACCATAGTTTTGTTTTCTCCTACCGCTTTGAGATAAATCCCAAGGAATTTCATCAATGGCGGAAATCAACTCATTTTCTTCCTGTTCTGACAGAAAGTTGAGGTCAATGTATACTCCAGGATATTCTATTGGTATTCCTGTGTGATTTTCGTGGTCGTTATCCTGTACATTCCATCCAGGGAACGCTTTGTCGCAAATGGGACAATAAATATAGGATAGATTTTCTCTATTCAAAGTACTTTCGACTTCGATATCATAGTCTTTCTCGCATATCAAACATGTTCTACGTCCTTTGCATCCACAGCATCTAGGTTTATTCATTATTTAAATATTTACAAAATCTGTTTAAAAAAAATAAGGTTATGGTTATATTTCATATTTCTCCTTCTTCTTTATATCTGTTCTTCTTCTTATTTTTCTCTTGAACTTAATTGAATTCCTTTCGGTTAACAGGGATCCGTTTTGTCCCAGCCTGGTTACAAGCGTAATTACCGGAGACTTCGTCTTGCTCGAGACGACAAACATCACGACACTCAATCCATGACTTATTATGAATAAACTTCAAAAACAAATTGACATCTGACTTGCACGACAGTCTAAAAGCGAATCCTTTGTATTTTGGCCTCCGAGCGTAGAACCTCATCTCCACAAATGTGACACTCAAAACGTCTCTTTGATCTTTTGTAGTCAAATTGTCGTGATCTCAATTAGATTCGGGAAGAAGAGTCATAAATATGTAAATGCTGAACAATTCCCAGATGAACAGGATAGTACCCACAGTATTCATTTATTCTATCAATTCTGCAAGATGAAATATTTTGAATAGGTACTGATTTTTTTTTAACGGTTCTATTTAGCTAGTCCCGCTGTTGTTTTTTGGGTCAAATAATAAATAATTGAAATTTGACCCCCTTAATCTTAATTCCTGTTGATCGATTGACCTGAAATCTGGTACACACCTCAAGTTCTGATGACGATACAATCACAAATCACAATCATGTGTACCTATTTAGTATTTAGTAAATCGAAGATGGCCACCGCCACAAAATGGCGGATTACTTATTTTTTTCAACTCCTTCAATATGGGTATTGTTGAGAAAGCTGTATCCAAATTTTCACCTCAGCTTTCCAAGTTAAAAAATATCGAAGTAGGCGTATGTCACGTCATAATGTTCGGTACTAAACTTTTGTTGAGTTGAAATCTTTCCTTCCAAAAAAGAATCACCGTGTTAAGAAATAATTCATAGATAGTAAAATTAAGGGTTACCAGTCCAAGTCTCTAATAAAGTTTCAAGGGCCAATGTCATCACTGCCATTAACATAGTCCTAATCATATAGTCACTGTCTTAATCATAAAATCGACGCAATAACAATATCACATGAATCAATAAAATAAAAAACACCAAAAAATTGAGTGTCTGACAATGAAAGTTTGAAAATTTATCAACGTTTTGAAGAAGAGTGAATTTTCTGCAAAAAATTACTGAAAACAAGTAAATAAGGGCATTTGTGGTGTTTGGGTTAACAAATGGTCATATTTCGTTAATTTTTAATAACAGAATTCGATCTGTCAAATGGTGAAAATCTACAACAAAATGGACCTGCATCTTTGAAAATAGTCGTGACTCGTGACCTCGTGACCGCCAAAAATTTCATTTGGGTCTTTATTTGTAGAGGAGACCGAAATACGTAAGTTGCATTTTTTTTTTGATGGCTCTCTCTAACCGAATATATACCCTACTGACTTCGGAATGGTACGACGAAGAATTTTTACACCAAAGTACAAAACACCTCATTTTTTGTAACAAATAACAAATAACTGCCATCAATCAAAACTGTGTACGTATCAAGCCAACTGTACGCCAACGACGCCTATGACCTATGGAACAAAAGCAGACCGAAATACGTAAGTTGCAATTTTTTTTTTTTTTTAAATTCGATGGCTCTCTCTAACCGAATATTTACCAACTTAGTGAAGCGGTAGCCACAAAATGCTTGTTGCTTGTTAACTGCCGCAAAATCCAAGAAAGGTATAGGTACCTTTATTTTTTCAAAATTTGAACTGGTGCATGTCGAAGTTTAGTAAGTAAAATTGATCATAATCAGCTTTTCTATTATTCATTTTTGAACGTTCTGAGTGCTTCATGAGTTCATGTTTATGGTATGAATATGCTTAATAAACGACCGGGTAAATCGAGCAGACTTTTTTGCGCGACTACACTACTTTATTACTGAACTCTGCTTTTTTCCCAACCATATAAGTACTTTTTTGGCTATGGGATGTAGGTGACATTTTCATAGAATTGACGTCTCAAAAAATGCCACAAAGATGGTATTTTGAAAACCATTTTATAGTGCAAAATGTCTAGTTGGCTGCCGACTGTCTAAGCACAAAAATAAAAGAAAAGCAAAAAGTTTGACAGCTTTGTTTCAATGCAACACAAAATGAAATTCATGAATGGTAAAAAGGCTTCTGAAGATAAAAATTACACTACTTTCAGATGGGACGCTGCAGAAGACTCCTTCAATTTGATGTATGTGGTCCTAATCTATTCAAGATCAAAACTTTTGATGACTCACAAGTACAATGCTCTTGAATCTCCATTTTGAAGTATCTATGGAAGAACTGAAAACGCCATGGTCTCAAAAATAATACATGCCTTCAAAATACCATTTTGATAGAATACTGGATATGGATAAGGTGAGTTAATTTATTTTTAGAAACTTAATGAAAGTATGTAAAATGTAAAACAATGAGACGGGAGTGAAACTGGCAGACGTAATTGCTAGCAATATGAACAACTCTGTTTCGATAAAGTTGTGCTTGGTATTGCGGCATCAATGGCATCATATGTATTTTCATTTTATCATGTATATTTTCATCTCTCAGCAACGTGAACTTGGCTGCAAGAGCTGGCTGCTAAAATTTCCGAACATTGCCGATCGATCAATGGCCTAGTGAAATAATTTCCCAAATTAAATATTCATATTGATTAAAAGTTTGATTTTGTGGAGGAAATCCAGTTCTTGACATAATTTTTTGGGTTTATCACTCTGTCAAAGAAAGGTCTTATTACCAAAATCGCAATTCAAATTCAGTTTTCTCAGCGTCTTTCTAAGAAGTTTTGATAACGGAGGCAGATACAGCCTCCGAAACGTCAACAGTTTTCAAAAAAAGAGAAGTATTCTTTGTTAATTCGATCTCATTTTTTCAGATAGGCAAATTCACTGTAGGGTACGTTACTGACAAAAATTAATTTCTTTCAAGACAGCAGTCTTGTGAACGCAGTAACTTATCGGGCAAATTAATTAATTTTCCCTTCTACACTTGTACAGATTTCTTTGGATTAAAAATTTTTTTCATTTTCAGATTATGGAAGGTGATAAACCCAAAAAATTATGTCAAGAATTAAATATTCATGTATTCTCATCGTTTGGTGCTGTTTGAGTCCTATATGTGAATAAAATATGGAAATTTTTTTGTTTGGTTTCTATTTTTATTCAACTTTGGAAACGATTTCCAAGAAAAATATAGTAGAGAACTTGGACGAATTAAAAAAAATAAATAAATTTAGCAAGCAAGCACCCCCTTCATGTGTAGAATCTAGATATACTAAAATAATTCCTTGCACTCGGGGATTACTAGGTTCTACACAGAGAGAAGTGAATTTTAAAAAATAATTTTTTCAACAACTTTCGCAAACGACTGCCAAAACGAAAAAATATGGAAAAGCACCCCTTCATGTGTAGAATCTAGATGTACTAAAATAATTCCTTGCATTCAGGGAGTACTAGGTTCTACTCAGAGAGAAGTGAAATTTAAAAAATAATTTTTTCAACAAGTTTCCAAGCGACGAAAAAATATGGAAAAGCACCCTGTTCATGTGTAGAATCTAGATGTACTAAAATAATACCTTGCACTCGGGGACTACTAGGTTCTACACAGAGAAAAGTGAATTTTCAAAAATAATTTTTTCAACAACTTTCGCAAACGACAGACAAAACGAAAAAATATGGAAAATATGGAAAAGTGGAAATATGGAAAGTTGTCTCTGTGTAGAACCTAGTGTTCCCCGAGTGCAAGGAATTATTTTAGTACATCTAGATTCTACACATGAACAGGGTGCTTTCCCAAATTTTTTGTTTTGGCAGTCGCTTGCAAAAGTTGTTGAAAAAATTATTTTTTAAAATTCACTTTTCTCCGAGTGCAAAGAATTATTTTAGTACATCTAGATTCTACACATGAAGGGAGTGCTTTTCCATATTTTCGTTTTGGCAGTTGTTGCGAAAGTTGTTGAAAAAATTAGTTTTTCAAAATTCACTTTTCTCTGTGTAGAACCTAGTAATCCCCGAGTGCAAGGAATTATTTTAGTACCATTGGATTCTACACATGAAGGGGGTGCTCTTCCATATTTTTTTGTTTTGGCAGTCGCTTGCAAAAATTGTTGAAAAAATTATTTTTCAAAATTCACTTTTCTCTCTGTAGAACCTAGTAGTTCCCGAGTGCAAGGAATTACTTTAGTACATTTAGATTCTACACATGAAGGGGGTGCTTTTCCATATTTTTTCGTTTTGGCAGTCGCTTGTGAAAGTTGTTAAAAAAAATTATTTTTTAAAATTCACTTTTCTTCATGTAGAACCTAGTAGTCTCCAAGTGCAAGGAATTATATTAGTAACACCAGATTCTATACGTCATGAAGAAACAACCTGTGTACATGAAAATAATGTATACAAAATTTACCTTGTAATATTAAGTATGTAATTTTTGTTTGTTTGTTTGATTGTTAAAGCTAAATTACTAATAATAGAGTATAATATACAGTGACCGCCAAAAAGTATGTACCATATGGGAAAAACGTTTATTACTATTGGAAAAATAATTCTGGGTAAAAGTTTGTGCATGTCCGATAACCTAAAAATAGATTTTGACACATGTCACGTGATTGCTGGTATGTCGGCAAATTGAAAAAAAATTACAATGAAAATGCAAAAAGTGGGGTAAACTGGCAAGATATCGAAAAAGTTATTTGAAAAATATGCTTAGAATTAGTGGAATATAGTAAGTTTGAAGAGATAATGAAATAAAATTGAAAATAGTTATTTTTTTAAAATTATTTTCCTATATGTTTAAAAATATCAAATTATTTTGTTATGAATAGCTTAACCATACTGAAACATCTGTATTTCAATGATAATGGAAAAACTTTCTCATTTTCTCCACACCAGTGAGCACTTAATTTTAAAAATAATGGATTTTGTCCGAACCCTGGCTGTCACATTTGTTCGTATCTAACAGTTATATCAGAATTCCACGATTATTGCTACGAATCCAAAAATATCGTATTTTTTTAATTATAATCAATTTTTGATGATAATCCTGTACGAATGTTTCACTTTGCACATATTCTTACAGTTTTCAACATTGCATGCAAAATGAAGCGCTCTGGCACGATTATCATCGAAATTTGAATATAATCTGGAAAACACCATGTTCATGGAGTATCATGTCATCACAATAGTCGTGAAATTTTGATATAACTGTTAGATACGAACCAATGTAACAGCCAGGGTTTTGACGAAATCAGTTTTTTTTTAATTTAATGCTTTCTGGTGTGGAGAAAATGGGAAAGTTTTGTCATTATCATTGAAATACAAATATTTCAGTATGGTCAAGCTACTCATTAAAAAAAATATGATATTTTTATACACATAGAAGAATATTTCAAAAAAATAGCTATATACAATTTTATTTCATTATCTCTTCAAACTCACCATACTTACGTGTATGAAATTTTTAGGATATTGTACATGCACAAACTTTTCACCAGAATTTTTTTCCAATGCTTTACTCTAACATTAAATTTTTTTTTCACATGGTACATACTTTTTGGCGGTCACTGTATATAATTTTCAAATTTTATTTCTCTACAACTTTTTTATCGATGGACTCATTCCTACGTATAATTTCTACATGAACCACTTGTACTCGACTTTTTTGTCCGTCGATTTTTTTTCATTCAAATTCCCAGTATATACTAATTCGGGTATTCTGAATCGATTGGCGTTCGCAGAATTCGTCTAAGGCCAGATTTTCATGTATACGATATCCGACGATCCGATGGTACGAAAATGTTCTGACTGGTTGGAAAAATGCCCTGATTGGTTGATTTGTTGTCACACCTACCAATTCAACCATTCAAAACATTTTCGTACCATCGGATCGTCGGATATCGTATGCATGAAAACCT
Organism: Chrysolina haemoptera; assembly: GCA_958298965.1. Classification (NCBI taxonomy): domain Eukaryota; kingdom Metazoa; phylum Arthropoda; class Insecta; order Coleoptera; family Chrysomelidae; genus Chrysolina; species Chrysolina haemoptera. Next base: position 16,856 of record OY282598.1, on the reverse strand, counting down.
GGCCTTACTCTAATCGTTCTCGAGTTGGTCAGCTCTGAATCAGTTTTCAAATGTTTTTTTGGCGCCAAATATAATTCTGCTGAGTTTTCGACATTTTCGTTCAAAGATTCAGAATCAGAACGTCAAAATACGTGCGAGGACAAAAATTTGAAATTCGAAAAATAAAAAGTAAAAAGTTCAAAAAATTATGTATCACGATATACTCGACTGTTTTGTCTGTCGATTTTATTCGTTCAAATTCACAGTATAACTAATTCGGTCATTCTGAATCGATTGGCGTTCGCAGAATTCATCTAACTCTAACCGTTCTCGAGTTGCTCAGCTCTGAATCAGTTTTCAAATGTTTTTTGGCGCCAAAAATATTTCTGATGAGTTTTCGACATTTTCGTTCAAAGATTCGGAATCAGCACGTCAAAATACGTGCGAGGTCAAAAATTTGAAATTCGAAAAATAAAAAGTAAAAAAGTTCAAAAAATTATGTATCACGATATAATTACTCGACTTTTTTGTCTGTCGATTTTATTCGTTCAAATTCACAGTTTAACTAATTCGGTCATTCTGAATCGATTGGCGTTCGCAGAATTTGTCTATCTTCAACCGTTATCGAGTTGGTCAGCTCTAATCAGTTTTCAAATGTTTTTTCGCCGCCTAAAATATTTCTGATAAGTTTTCGACATTTTCGTTCAGATTCGGAATTAGCACGTCAAAATATGTGCGATAGCAACAATTTGAAATTCGAAAAATAAAAAATAAAAAAGTTCAAAAAATTATGTACCTATCATGATAAACTCGACTTTTTTGTCTGTCCATTTTTTTGGTTCAAATTTCCAGTATATACTAATTCGGGCATTCTCAATTGATTGGCATTCGCAGAATTCGTCTAACTCTAACTGTTCTTGAATTGGTCAGCTCTGAATCAGTTTTCAAAATGTTTTTTTTGCCACCTAAAATATTTCTGATAAGTTTTCGACATTTTCGTTCAAAGATTCGGAATCAGCACGTCAAAATACGTACGAAGACAAACATTTGAAATTCGAAAAATAAAAAGTAAAAAAGTTCAAAAAATTATGTATCACATGACACGACTTTTTTGTGTGTCAATTTTTGTCGTTCAAAGTCAGTATATACTAATTCGGTCATTCTGAATCGATTGGCGTTCGCAGAATTCGTCTAACTCTAACCATTCTCGAGTTGGTCAACTCTGAATCAGTTTACAAATGGTTTTTACAGGCTTATCTAACCCAACTTCGATGTATTGTTCGTTTTTGTTTTTCATTTTCCGACTTCAAATTGGCTCATGTACGCCCCCGGAAATTTGATTTAGACAAATCGTTTCGGGTAAGGTAGTCTTGATCTAACCTATCCTGGCTTATCTAATTCAACTTCGATTTATTGTTCGTTTTTGTTTTTCATTTTCCACTTCAATTTGGCTCGTATAGGCCCCCGGCAAGTTGATTTAGACAGATCGTTTCGGATAAGGTAGTCTGGATCTAACCTGACCTGGCTTATTTAACCTAACTTCGATTTCTAATTCGTCTTTGTTTGTCATTTTCCGACTTAATTTGGCTCAGATAGGCCTAGGGCAATTTAGAGAAATCATGGTGCATTAGATAGTTTGATCTAACCTATCCTGGCTTATCCAACTTCGATTTATTGTTCGTTTTTGTTTTTCATTTTCATACTTCAAATTGGCCCGATATTTTCTCGGCCAGTTGATTCAGTCAATTCGGGTTGAATTATATAGTTCTGATCTAACCTATCCTGGCTTATCTAACCCAACTTCGATTTATTGTTCGTTTTTGTTTTTCATTTTCCGACTTCAATTTGGCTCAGATTGGCCTTGGGCAAGTTGATTTAGAGAAATCATGGTGGATTAGATAGTTTTGATCTAACCTATCCTGGCTTATCTAACCCACCTTCGATTTTTTATTCGTTTTTGTTTTTCATTTTCAGACTTCAAATTGGCCCGATATTTTCTCGGCCAGTTGATTCAGTCAATTCGGGTTGAATTAGATAGTTCTGAGCTAACCTATCCTGGCTTATCTAACCCAACTTCGATTTATTGTTCGTTTTTGTTTTTCATTTTCCGACTTCAATTTGGCTCAGATAGGCCTCCGGCAAGTTGATTTAGAGAAATCATGGTGGATTAGATAGTTTTGATCTAACCTATCCTGGCTTATCTAACCCAACTTGGATTTATTGTTCGTTTTTGTTTTTCATTTTCAGACTTCAAATTGGCCCGGATATCTTCTCGGCCAGTTGATTCAGTCAATTCGGGTTGAATTAGATAGTTCTGATCTAACCTATCCTGGCTTATCTAACCCAACATCGATTTATTGTTCGTTTTTGTTTTTCATTTTCCGACTTCAATTTGGCTCGATATTTTCTCGGCCAGTTGATTCAGTCAATTCGGGTTGAATTAGACAGTTCTGATTTAACCTATCCTGGCTTATCTAACCCAACTTCGATTTATTGTTCGTTTTTGTTTTTCATTTTTAGACTTCAAATTGGCACGGATATCTTCTCGGCCAGTTGATTCAGTCAATTCGGGTTGAATTAGATAGTTTTGATCTAACCTATCCTGGCTTATCTAACCCAACTTCGATTTATTGTTCGTTTTTGTTTTTCATTTTCCGACTTCAATTTGGCTCAGATAGGCCTAGGGCAAGTTGATTTAGAGAAATCATGGTGGATTAGATAGTTTTGATCTAACCTATCCTGGCTTATCTAACCCAACTTCGATTTATTGTTCGTTTTTGTTTTTCATTTTCAGACTTCAAATTGGCTCGATATTTTCTCGGCCAGTTGATTCAGTCAATTCGGGTTGAATTAGATAGTTCTGATCTAAACTATCCTGGCTTATCTAATCAGACTTCAAATTGGCCCGGATATCTTCTCGGCCAGTTGATTCAGTCAATTCGGGTTGAATAAGATAGTTCTGATCTAACCTATCCTGGCTTATCTAACCCAACTTCGATTTATTCGTTTTTGTTTTTCATTTTTCGACTTCAATTTGGCTCAGATAGGCCTCCGGCAAGTTGATTTAGAGAAATCATGGTGGATTAGATAGTTTTGATCTAACCTATCCTGGCTTATCTAACCCACCTTCGATTTATTGTTCGTTTTTGTTTTTCATTTTCAGACTTCAAATTGGCCCGGATATCTTCTCGGCCAGTTGATTCAGTCAATTCGGGTTGAATTAGATAGTTCTGATCTAAACTATCCTGGCTTATCTAATCAGACTTCAAATTGGCCCGGATATCTTCTCGGCCAGTTGATTCAGTCAATTCGGGTTGAATTAGATAGTTTTGATCTAACCTATCCTGGCTTATCTAACCCAACTTCAATTTATTGTTCGTTCATGTTTTTCATTTTCCGACTTCAATTTGGCTCAGGTAGGCCTCCGGCAAGTTGATTTAGAGAAATCATGGTGGATTAGATAGTTTTGATCTAACCTATCCTGGCTTATCTAACCCAACTTCGATTTATTGTTCGTTTTTGTTTTTCATTTTTCGACTTCAAATTGGCCCAGATATCCTCTCGGCCAGTTGATTCAGTCAATTCGGGTTGAATTAGATAGTTTTGATCTAACCTATCCTGGCTTATCTAACCCAACTTCAATTTATTGTTCGTTCATGTTTTTCATTTTCCGACTTCAATTTGGCTCAGATAGGCCTCCGGCAAGTTGATTTAGAGAAATCATGGTGGATTAGATAGTTTTGATCTAACCTATCCTGGCTTATCTAACCCAACTTCGATTTATTGTTCGTTTTTGTTTTTCATTTTTCGACTTCAAATTGGCCCGGATATCCTCTCGGCCAGTTGATTCAGTCAATTCAGGTTGAATTAGATAGTTCTGATCTAACCTAACCTGGCTTATGTAACCTAACTTCGATTTCTAATTTGTCTCTGTTTTTCATTTTCCGAGTTCAATTTCGCTCAGATAGGACTCCGGCAAGTTGATTTAGAGAAATCATGTTGAATTAAATAGTTTTGATCTAACCTATCCTGGCTTATCTAACCCAACTTCGATTTTTTATTCGTCCTTGTTTTTCATTTTCCGACTTCAAATTAGCTCATATACGCCCCCGGCAACTTAATTTAGACAAATCGTTTCGGATAAGGTATTCTTGATCTAACCTAACCTGGCTTATCTAACCTATCCTGGCTTATCTAACCTAACTTCGATTTTTTATTCGTCATTGTTTTTCATTTTTCGACTTCAATTTCGCTCAGATAGGCCCCCGGCAAGTTGATATAGACAAATCTTGTTGGATTAGATGGTTTTGATCTAACCTATCCTGGCTTATCTAACCCAACTTCTATTTATTGTTCGTTTTTTTTTTAATTTTTTTGAATTCAAATTGGCCCGGATATCCTCTCGGCCAGTTGATTTGGTCAATTCGGGTTGTATTAGATAGTTCTGATCTAACCTAACCTGGCTCATGTAACCTAACTCCGATTTCTTATTCGTCTTTGTTTTTCATGTATCAAGATATACTCGACTTTTTTGTCCGTCAATTTTTTCAGTTCAAATTCTCAGTTTATACTAATTCTGTCATTCTGTATCGATTGGCGTTCGCAGAATTCATCTATCTCTAACCGTTCTCGAGTTGGTCAGCTCTGAAACAGTTTTCAAATGGTTTTTACAGGCTTATCTAACCCAACTTCGATTTATTGTTCGTTTTTGTTTTTAATTTTCCGACTTCAATTTGGGTCATATAGGCCCCCGGCAAGTTGATTTAGACAGATCGTTTCGGATAAGGTAGTCTGGATCTAACCTAACCTGGCTTATCTAACCTAACTTCGATTTCTAATTCGTCTTTGTTTTTCATTTTCCGACTTCAGTTTGCCTCATATATGCCCCCGGCAAGTTGATTTAGAGAAATCATGTTGGATTAGATAGTTCTGATCTAACCCAACCTGTCCTAACCTAACTTGGATTTCTTATTTGTTCGTATGGGATTTTGTATTCATACTTTTTCAATTTTCTCTGGAGGACAAATATTAATAATAATAATAATAATAATATAAGATTTTATTGACAGTCTTATTCACTCAGTACATTAATTGGTAATGGTCATAACACTGACAAAAGGCAGAGTTAGCGCTTTGCCTGTTAACATAGTTAACAGGTGTACACTCTCTTACACTCAACCTATGAAATAAATATGAATATGAATATAAATTGTACGAAGTCCAATTCGACTGGAAAAATATTTGAACTCTGCTTTTGTCAATGTTGTATTTTTATCTTACCTGTTTCGCAAAATAATCTCTCAAGTGCATTTATTTGTATTTGAATATACACATGAAGTATGACTGGCAGTTTCCTCCCAATTCATGTGATTGTTATCTGATCAACAATCTTTTTTCAGAACGACATCGAGGGTCCAGTTATTTATTCGCCTGACAGCCTCCTTGATATTGAGGAATCCCGGCATATACAGTAGTCATTGCAAAGGTAAGGGTAGTGAGAAGAATTAGTTATATGTTACATTCATTTTGTGTCGTTTTGCAGGTACTTCAAGTCCTACGAGTCGCATCTAGCTAATGTGGCCCTCAGCAACATAGAGTCTTTTAGAACGATAGCACGAGTGTTGTATGATATGAACGATGGCTCTCCACCTACAGGTGACCTATGCGCAAAAGCGTTCAATTCGTTTGGACCCAGAACGAGATGTGATTATAAAAAAAAAAAGAAACGGGAACAGTGTGTAAATTATTCAAGTGACTGTATACAAAGTGTTAGTCTAATTGTTATTTTTATATAATTTAGTGTACAAGAACCTTCTGAATAGTGTCGAGTCGCCGACGTTTTCTTGAAACAGTGGATGTATCTGTGCAATTTTTGTTGGCTATAACTTAGCTATCTGTAAATAATTTCGACTTGTATCGTAGACGAACCTATTGTAGTCCGTGGTGCATGTGATATAGAGAGCACATCATTTTATTTATCGTTTACCTGAAGATGTATCGATGCTTTTATTTCTTCAGCGCAGCGAGGTACCGAATCTCTAGTTGATTGATGTTTTGTGTGTATGTAAAAATAAGTACCCGTCCACTAAGTTTTGCATGTGCTGATCTTTTCATACTTACCGGTAAAATCTAAAATATTTACATTAATTATATGGAGAAAATAAACTGCATTTAATGTGTGTCTGTGTTTCATTCCATAACTGTTTGCGACGTTTGCGTAGTGAGCTCTGGAGACGAACAACAGTGTAAAATCATTGACCACAGTGTAGAAATCAGAATTATAAAGTTTTGATAGATTCCAAATGTCATAAACGTTTAAGTTTCATGCGTTCTCACACCACGAATTTTCACGCACCTGCATATCTCATGCAGGGTGCCCACCCAGAGTTTTTGAAGCACGTGCATAGTCAAAAACAATCCAGGGTTTAGGAAGCACATGTATTTTTCATGCAGGGTCGAAAACGCAGGGTGCCCACCCAGGGTTTATGAAGCCTTGGTAGGCGCCGTACATTTTTCACCCTGCATGAGAAAGGCAAAGGTGCCCACCCTGCTTTGTTGACCCTGCATAAGAAATGCATACACACCTACGTTCACACAGAAATCGCAGTACTCATCGAAGAAAATTGAATTGTGGTGGGGGATGACGCGGGGTGCCATCTGCCGCGACTTCATGTTTTGACAAGATTAATTTATATGGAAAGGCTTAGTAATACCCAAAACTGCACTAAGCCATTTCGTTAAATGCTTCGGATCACTAAGCACTGAATTAACATAGTGCTTAAGAGCACAAAAGTGATTCGAGCACTTTTACCAGCACTGTGCTTTGGGACTGCTCTGACTACACTACACTGCACTACACTGCACTACACTACACTCGACTCCAACTCGACCCGACTCCACTCCGCCTCGACTCCGATCCGACTCTGACCCGACTCCGACCCGACTCCGACCCGACTCCGACCCGACTCCGACCCGACTCCGACCCGACTCCGATCCGACTCCGATCCGACTCCTGGCTAATTAAAAGTCGAAAAATAAAAAACAAAAACAAACAATAAATCGAAGTTAGGTTAGAAAAGCCAGGTTGGGTTAGATCAAAACTATCTAATCCAACATAATTTTTCTAAATCAACTTGCCGGAGGCCTATCTGAGCCAAATTGAAGTCGGAAAATGAAAAACGAAAATAAATAAAAAATCGAAGTTGGTTTAGACAAGCCAGGTTAGGTTAGATCAAAACTATCTTATCTAAAACGATTTGTCTATATTAACTTACCGGTGGCGTATATGAGACAAATTGAACTCGGAAAATGAAAAACGAAGACGAATAAGAAATCGAATTAAGGTTAGATAAGCCAGGATCGGTTAGATAAAAGTTATCTAATCCTACACTATACTATACTTACACTACACTACAATCTACTCTACTCGACTCCGATCCGACTCCGACTCCGATCCGATTCCGATTCCGATCCGACTCCGATCCGACTCCGGGCCAATTAAAAGTCGAAAAATAAAAAACAAAAACAAACAATAAATCGAAGTTAGGTTAGAAAAGCCAGGTTGGGTTAGATCAAAACTATCTAATCCAACATAATTTTTCTAAATCAAGTGGCCGGAAGCCTATCTGAGCCTAATTGAAGACGGAAAATGAAAAACGAAGACAAATAAGAAATCGAAGTTGGATAGATAAGCCAGGTTAGGTTAGATCAAAACTATCTCCAACCCGAATTGACTGAATCAACTGGCCGAGTCTTTCCGGGTCAATTTGAAGTCTAAACAAAACGAACAAAAACGAACAATAAATCGAAGTTGGGTTAGATAAGCCAGGATAAGTTAGATCAAAACTTCTAATCCAACATGATTTCTCTAAATCAACTCGCCGGAGGCCTATCTGAGCCAAATCGAAGTCGGAAAATGAAAAACGAAGACAAATAAGAAATCGAAGTTGGGTTAGATGAGCCAGGTAAGGTTAGATCAAAACTATCTTCCAACCCAAATTGACTCAGTCAACTGGCCGAAGCCTTCCCAGCCAATTTGAAGTTGAAAAATGAAAAAAAAAAAACGAAAAAAAAAAAAATCGAAGTTGGGTTAGATAGCCAGGATAGGTAAGATCAAAAGTATCTATTCACACATGATTTGTGTTAATCAACTTGGCGGGGGCGTATATGAGCCAAATTGAAGTAGGAAAATGAAAAACAGAGACGAATAATAAATCGAAGTTAGGTTAGATGAGCCAGGTAAGGTTAGATCAAAACTATCTTCCAACCCAAATTGACTGAGTCAACTGGCCGAAGCCTTCCCAGCCAATTTGAAGTTGAGAAATGAAAAAAAAAAAAACGAAAAAAAAAATCGAAGTTGGGTTAGATAGCCAGGTTAGATTACCCAAAAAACTACTAACATACCTCTTTTAATGTTTATTCTTACGTTTTAGACGACGAGAAACACTCCTAGACAGGTTTCGTCCAAGTTCTATGAGCCGTTTTCGAGATACGGAAAAAGTGAAAAATTCGCTAACCTTGGGTCGAAAATGGTGTCAATCGATAGAACTCGTCGAGAGGAATCCAAAAATGTCCTCAGTTACTCTCTAGGACCAACGGTTCCCGAGTTATTACGATTTCAATTTTTTAACTGAGTGAAAAATTCGCTAACCTTGGGTCGAAAATAGTCGTAATCGATAGATCTCGTCGAGAGGAATCCAAAAACGTCCTCAGTTACTCTCTAGGACCAACGGTTACCGAGTTATGGAGAAAATCCGGCCCGAACGACCATTTTTTTTTCGAAATCCGGCCCGAAGGACCATTTTTTCCCAGAATTTTCGATATAATTCAATTTTCAATTTTGACAACTCTCTCTCACCAACTCGTTTCATGGATCTTTCTTCAGTTTCGTTTTTCCAACTCGCTAAGTGGAATTTGAAGACCTGTATCCCACCAACATGCTAGAAACATTTGTATGTCCCTTTTTTTTTTTTTTTGGAATAGTTGAAGTTTGAATTTCCTTGTTCAAACCACCTGAGCCTGGAAACTTTTGTGTTTTTTTTTCGAATTTTGCCGTTTTTAAGGGAGTGTGTAACACCTTCAGCTTACCAACTCGCTTAATGGATTTTGAACACCTTTATCCCACCAACTCGCTTGATGAATTTTTTCCGTTTTTACTAATTCCAAGGAATTTCCAAATTTTATCGCAAGTCCTTTTACGAAAATGAACAAATTTCATAATTTTTCAAATTTTATTTATATTGCTTAGGTCACTCACCAACGGGACAGTGGGGGTAGAGGGGCCCTGGGTGGGTTAACAAGGGTAAAAGGTGATTAATGTAAAAAAAAAATTGGAAACAAGACATTTTATTTGTTAAAGAGTAGGAGAGGGGTGAAGGGGGAAAATATTTTTGTTGATTTGAAGTTGTTTTTCAGAAATTTCGTAGGGGATTGTAGGGGGAGAGACTGTACCCATTGTTCGCAGGTGTTTTCTTTAAAAATTGTTGGTTAGGTTTAGGTTTTAGGTTAGGTTAGGTTAGGTTAGGTTAGGTTAGGTTAGGTTAGGTTAGGTTAGGTTAGGTTAGGTTAGGTTAGGTTAGGTTAGGTTAGGTTAGGTTAGGTTAGGTTAGGTTAGGTTAGGTTAGGTTAGGTTAGGTTAGGTTAGGTTAGGTTAGGTTTACCTTTCCCAGGCTGGTGTGATGCGGAGACGTATAGCCTCTCCACCGGCAAGACCGTTGGGTGCCTACTCGTGGCCGGACTGTCTCTTACAGAACCCAATTGGATCTAGAGGGGGAATACTCGAAAAAAAAACCCTCCTGGAGACACACATCTGGTGTGCAGGGATGGCGGACCCTGGGAGTCTCTGGCCTATCTTACCTTTCTTCTTCTTGTCTTGGGTGAGATAACTTTAAACTTTCCCTAGGCCTTACTTGGCAAACTCTTGTTCTCTTCCGTCTTCTTTCTTACCCTCCACCTATCTTCGCCCAGGGAGTAAACCCTTCCAAAAATCCGCAACCTAAGGTGTTAAGCGACCCGTGCCGAGGGGTGAATGGCCAGGCGATATATGGTCTCTAACGGAGCCGGTGGGAAATTGGCGCCCTCCTGCTGTAGGAAGCCTTACCCCTGCACGCGGGGCTCTGCAGGGGCGGACTGAGATTTCCCTAGCTACTCGTGGGAACAAATATGGAGCAAAACCAAAAGACAAATAAAATGTACGAGTGGAATAGTGAAATAGATCCGACCGTGCGCAGATCGTCTCTGGCACGAACTCCCACCAAAGCGGAAGCACAAAGGGAGGACATCTCCAAGACGCCACAGGGGAACCAAGGAGAGTACACACCAGAAGTAGTACTAATCGACGAAGATCAAGAAAAAAAGAGGAAGAGAAAACGGAAAGGGACTCCGGAGGAGGAGAGCAGAAAGAGAACGACAGTAGACGAAAAAGCGAGAGAGATCCTAAACCTAAAGAAAATGGTCGAAAAACTGGCCGACATGGGAGAACAGCTGATGACGCTTGTCAGGGACAATACCAACACTAAAGTGGAAATAAAAAAAATGGCGAAGAGGATGAATATGGAGACAGGTCGCCTCAAGGAAGGAGCGCAATTCCTGGAACAGGTAGAGGAGATACTGACAGGGATGAGGAAGGAAAGCGAGAGAGAAGGACAAGAAACCGAAGAAGAAAAGAAAGAAGCCGAGGAAGAAGCTAAAAAAGCAGCAGACAAAATAGAAGAAATGGAAAAAACCATAAAGAAATTGGAAGAGGAATTGAAAAGCGAAAAAGAAGTCAGAAAAAAAAGAGAAGGTGAGTGCAAATGTGGAAACAAGATCATAGCAGAAATACCGGACACCGAAATAGAATACGAGAACTACAAGGAAATGGAGACCTACGAATGGGCGGAGGAAATATTCAAGAAAACGAGAACCATAGTAGGAAACCCCCTGGAAACGGGCGATGAGGTGACAAAGGTGGTGATGATAGAACCTGGAGACGAAGAAATGAATACCGGAATACAGAAGATGTATAGGGAGAAATACCCGGAACTCACAGGTCTAACAGAACAAATAGAGGTGATGGAACAGATCACCAAAATGAAAAGAACCGGCAAACAAACGAGGAAAAAAGTGATAAAAATGAAGCTGGACGGAACGCATGAAGGCACGTGGAGAAGATTGAAACAACTGAGAGAGGAAACGAAGGAGGATGAGGAGATTTGTGTTCACCACATCAAAGGACCGAAACTAAAAACCCTACAAAAGATGGTAGAAGCAGTATTCCACCAAGGCAAGACAAAAGTAGCGATATATACACCAACTAGAGGGGAAGACGTAACGAAGAGGAGGGAAAGGATTACATACGGAGTCCTTATTTCGGAAGGAGAAAAGACCCATAAGGAGGTACTGGAAAATATAAAAACCGCTATGAATGGAAGGGGAGCTGCCCAATGTATAAGGGAGATCAGGAGCACCAAGGATGGGAGGACTCTCCTGACCCTGGACAAGGACCATGGAGCACTGAAGGAAATAAAAAGCGCCCTAGACGAGAGAGGAACCATGAAGGTCACTACTCTGGGCGAGGAAAGGGACCTCGAAAATGTGCACATCAGAGGAATGCTGTGTGATACCACAAAGGAAGATATCAGGAAAGCAATAGAGGGATGTGTGGGAAAGTGGGAAGAAGGTTGGGGAATCAGCGAGGCGAGACCATTGGAGGGAGATACCCTGGCAACAACAGTAAGGGTTCCCAGGAAAGAAGCCGAAGAACTGGCAACTAAGGGCTATATAAGAATAGGACTGGCAAGGTGCAGGATGGAGCGAAGACACAAGGTGGCATACTGCAAAAGATGCTGGAGTTACGAGCACCTCACAGACGGATGCAATGGGCAGGACAGGTCAGGTAACTGCTACAAATGCGGAAAGGAGGGACATAGGGTAGCAGAATGCGAGAACCCAACCTACTGCCTAGCGTGCAACGTCGAAGGGCACAAGCAGGGAACAAGAGGATGCCAAGCATTCAAGACAGCATTAAAGGAAACGAGGAAGCGATACAACCGGGGAAGAGAAATGGAAGAAAGGAGAGAGGTAAGGCAAAAGGAAGGAGGGTACTGGGGATACAATATGCAGATGGCCATAGAAACTGCGTACAGGGAAGCAGAAGCAAGAAAGGAAGAGGAAAGAAGTGAAAGAGGGCCGAAAGAACCAGAAGTGGAAGAATTCGATTTGGAAGATAAGGTGCAGGAAGACAATGTGGAGGAGAGCGAAGGGTACAATTTACAGAACTAAGGGTAATGCAAGTAAACGTGGGGAGGGCGTCATTGGCGCACGATATGGTGGAGGAGTCGGCATTAAGAGACGGGGTGGATTTGGTAATAGCCTCGGAACCAAACACAGCACGAGCAAGTAAGCAGGGGTGGATATTGGACAGGGCAAATCTGGTCGCGGTACACGTAAGAAATAGAAACTGCGGTATAGAACAAGTGGTGAGGAAGGAAGGCTATATTAGGGTAAAATTCAAAAAAGTAGAACTAATAGCGTGCTACCTACCCCCCAATATGACACTAGAAGAGTATGAAGCAAAAGTTAAGAATATCATGGAAGACGTAAATGACAGAAATGGTAAGTGGAAGGTAGTGGCAGGAGATATCAATGCCAAATCACCACAATGGGGGGCACCGGAAACGGACAATAGAGGAGAGATTTGGACGGAGTGGATGAGTACACTCGACCTGGTCGCCGTGAACACGGGAGAGCCGACATTCGTGAGGGGAGAATCCAGAACGCACATAGACGTCACCTGCTGCGAGGCTAGAAAAGCGAACAAAATAATAAATTGGAGAACCGAAGAGGAAAATATACTAACGTATCACACCCATATAAGATTCGATATACAAATGGATCAGAATGTAAAAGCCAACAAAGGGAAACCACGGAAAATGTACGATATGAATAAACTAACACAGGAAATAGCAAAAATAGGAGTGAGGAAGGACATACAGGAGAAGAACCTGATTGGGCAAATAAGAAAGGGAATGGAAAAGGCAAAAATCAGTAATAGAGATGAGCACGAAAGGAGAACCCCATACTGGTGGAACCAGGAAATATTTGACCTAAAAAGGCAGTGCCTGGGAATGAGAAGAGCAATGACGAGAGCACACAGAACGGACACGGAGGAGCAGAGGAGAGTAAGACACCAAGGACTGAAGGAAGGGAAAAAAATGTTGAAAAGGGCCATAAACAAATCGAAAAGAGAATTATGGGGGAAGATATGCGAAGATCTTGAGACGGACATATGGGGGCAGGGCTATAAAATAGTGATGCGGGAGATAAACCCCTCACCGCCATACAGACAAAGCGAGGAGAACATGAAGGAGTCGGCCAAAATGCTGTTCCCAGAAAAGGAGGATATAGAGGAGGTCAGGGAGAGAGTGGAGCAGGTACCAGACATAACAGAAAAAGAAATTCAAGAAGCGATAAGAGGAATGAAGAAGAAGAAGGCCCCAGGACCTGACGGAATCACAACGGAGGTGATGAGAGTGGTGGTGGAACAGATACCAGAAACGATTCTCAGCGTACTTAACAAACTCATAAAAGAACAGGAATTCCCGGACATCTGGAAGGTGGCGAAGCTAGTTCTGATATGGAAGAATGGGAAACCCGTAGAAGATCCAAGGGCATACAGACCCATATGCCTGACAAACGTACCCGGAAAGCTATACGAAACAGTGATAAAGAACAGGCTGGAGAGAAAGCTGGAAGAAATGGGGCAACTGTCGGATCAGCAATATGGATTCAGGAAAGGAAGATCGACAGTACAGGCAGCGATGAAGATAAGGGAGTTAGTAGAGACAAGCGACAACAAATGGATGGCAATGGTTACGGTGGATGTGGAGAATGCGTTCAATACGGCCACGTGGAGCCTGATAATACAGGCACTGGTCAGGAAGGGAGTGGATGATTACATGGTAAATATCATAAATGAATACCTTAAGAATAGGCGAATAATCATAGGAAACGGAACGGACATGAAGATAAGTACAGGAGTACCACAGGGTTCGGTGCTGGGTCCGATACTATGGAATGTGGTATATGACGGGGTCCTCAACCTCCCACTGGACCAGGGCGCAAGAACAATGGCGTTTGCGGACGACTTGGTGATCCTTGTAGAATCCAACACAAGGGAAGGAATGGTGAAAAAGGCCAACGTTACCATAGAAAAGGTGGAACGGTGGATGGTGGAACACGACTTAAAGATCGCAAGCCATAAGACAGAGGCCGTAATTCTGAAAGGTACGAAGCAGGCAAGGATAAGGGAAAAGATCAGATTCAAGATAGGGGCCGACACAATTAGACCAAGCAGGAGCCTAAAGTATCTGGGAATATATATTGACCACCAAGGTACCTTCGGGGATCACGTCACCGAAATAGCCAAGAAGGCGGAAAACAGGATGGCCACACTAGCAAGACTGCTGCCAAACATAGGAGGGTCCGGGAGTAATAGAAGGAGGATGCTGTACGGGGTTGTTCAGTCAATACTGCTCTATGGAGCTCCTGTATGGCATGGCGCACTCACAATTAAAAGATATAAAGAAAAGATAACTGGGGTGCAAAGGAAGGCGTTACTAAGGGTATGCAGCGCGTATAAAACCGTGTCTGCAGCAGCCCTACAGGTTATAGCGGGAATCCCACCGATCCACCTATTAGCAGAGGAAAGCGCATATATATATACCAACTCAGACGGGAACGGTAAAGAGGTAAGAAAGGCAGCCAGGGAGGAGACAATGAAGAGATGGCAGGAGGAATGGGAAGAAGACAGCAGAAGGGCAAAGTGGACGAGGGTACTGATCCCGGAATTGGAGCCGTGGGTAAGCTGCAAATATAGGAAAACGGATTATCACTTCACCCAGTTCCTGACGGGACACGGATCCTTCAGGAAGTATACGGAGAGTATCGGGAAGGCGGAGGATGACAGATGTGTCAACTGTGGAGACATGGACACCCCAAACCACGCGGTATTTGAGTGCATAAAGCATGAGGACGAACGGAATAGGATGGAAAAGGAAATAGGAGAAGCTATAACGGCAGAAAACATAGTGAGTATAATGTTGGAGGACGAAGGGAAGTACGAGGTCATATACAGAAGGGTAAGGAAGATTATGGAGAAAAGGAACGAGGAAGAGAGGAAGAGAGGGGAATAACTGCAAGGAACCGTCTGACGCTAACCGGTAACGGGGGTACTAGGCGGTCCTTTCCGATGCAGCTGGGGGGGTTTTAGCCGGTAAAAGTCCGGCACTACCGGCCACGATAGAACAACAAGTGGTCGGTGTCCTATGAGGATTTCCCCCCCAATCCAAAAAAAAAAAAAAAAAAAAAAAAAAAAGGTTTAGGTTAGGTTAGGTTAGGTTAGGTTAGGTTAGGTTAGGTTAGGTTAGGTTAGGTTAGGTTAGGTTAGGTTAGGTTAGGTTAGGTTAGGTTAGGTTAGGTTAGGTTAGGTTAGGTTAGGTTAGGTTAGGTTAGGTTAGGTTAGGTTAGGTTAGGTTAGGTTAGGTTAGGTTAGGTTAGGTTAGGTTAGGTTAGGTTAGGTTAGGTTAGGTTAGGTTAGGTTAGGTTAGGTTAGGTTAGGTTAGGTTAGGTTAGGTTAGGTTAGGTTAGGTTAGGTTAGGTTAGGTTAGGTTAGGTTAGGTTAGGTTAGGTTAGGTTAGGTTAGGTTAGGTTAGGTTAGGTTAGGTTAGGTTAGGTTAGGTTAGGTTAGGTTAGGTTAGGTTAGGTTAGGTTAGGTTAGGTTAGGTTAGGTTAGGTTAGGTTAGGTTAGGTTAGGTTAGGTTAGGTTAGGTTAGGTTAGGTTAGGTTAGGTTAGGTTAGGTTAGGTTAGGTTAGGTTAGGTTAGGTTAGGTTAGGTTAGGTTAGGTTAGGTTAGGTTAGGTTAGGTTAGGTTAGGTTAGGTTAGGTTAGGTTAGGTTAGGTTAGGTTAGGTTAGGTTAGGTTAGGTTAGGTTAGGTTAGGTTAGGTTAGGTTAGGTTAGGTTAGGTTAGGTTAGGTTAGGTTAGGTTAGGTTAGGTTAGGTTAGGTTAGGTTAGGTTAGGTTAGGTTAGGTTAGGTTAGGTTAGGTTAGGTTAGGTTAGGTTAGGTTAGGTTAGGTTAGGTTAGGTTAGGTTAGGTTAGGTTAGGTTAGGTTAGGTTAGGTTAGGTTAGGTTAGGTTAGGTTAGGTTAGGTTAGGTTAGGTTAGGTTAGGTTAGGTTAGGTTAGGTTAGGTTAGGTTAGGTTAGGTTAGGTTAGGTTAGGTTAGGTTAGGTTAGGTTAGGTTAGGTTAGGTTAGGTTAGGTTAGGTTAGGTTAGGTTAGGTTAGGTTAGGTTAGGTTAGGTTAGGTTAGGTTAGGTTAGGTTAGGTTAGGTTAGGTTAGGTTAGGTTAGGTTAGGTTAGGTTAGGTTAGGTTAGGTTAGGTTAGGTTAGGTTAGGTTAGGTTAGGTTAGGTTAGGTTAGGTTAGGTTAGGTTAGGTTAGGTTAGGTTAGGTTAGGTTAGGTTAGGTTAGGTTAGGTTAGGTTAGGTTAGGTTAGGTTAGGTTAGGTTAGGTTAGGTTAGGTTAGGTTAGGTTAGGTTAGGTTAGGTTAGGTTAGGTTAGGTTAGGTTAGGTTAGGTTAGGTTAGGTTAGGTTAGGTTAGGTTAGGTTAGGTTAGGTTAGGTTAGGTTAGGTTAGGTTAGGTTAGGTTAGGTTAGGTTAGGTTAGGTTAGGTTAGGTTAGGTTAGGTTAGGTTAGGTTAGGTTAGGTTAGGTTAGGTTAGGTTAGGTTAGGTTAGGTTAGGTTAGGTTAGGTTAGGTTAGGTTAGGTTAGGTTAGGTTAGGTTAGGTTAGGTTAGGTTAGGTTAGGTTAGGTTAGGTTAGGTTAGGTTAGGTTAGGTTAG